>OZ022447.1:0-1295000 GCA_963989345.1 Clangula hyemalis
GATCAGGGACAAGGTCAATGTCAGGGTCAAAGTCAGGTTCAGGGTCAGGCTGACGATTATGGTGAGGGTCAGGGTTAGGGTCAGGGTCAGCATTAGGACCAGGGTTAGGATTAGGTCAGGGTCACGGTCAGGGTGAGGGTCAGGTGCCGGGTCAGGGTCAGGATCACGGTAAGGCATAAAGTCAGGGTCAGGGTCAGGGTAAGGGTCAGGGTCAGGGTCAAGTTCAAGGTCAAGGTCAATGTCAAGGTCAAGGTCAGGGTCAGGGTCAAGGTCAAGGTCATTTTCAGAGTCAGTGTCAGGTTTAGGGTGAGGGTCAGCGTCAGGGTGAAGGTCAGGGTTAGGGTCAGAGTCAAGGTCAAGTTCAAGGTCAATTTCGGGGTCAGGGTCAAAGTCAAGTTCATGTTCAATATCAGGGTCAGGGTGAGGGTGAGTGTGAGGGTCAGGGTCAAGGTCAAGGTCATGTTCAATATCAGGGTCAGGTTTAGGGTGAGTGTCAGGTTGAGGGTCAGGGTCAAGGTCAAGGTCAGTGTCAGGGTCAGGGTCAAGGTCAAGGTCAGGGTCCAGGTCAAGCTCAGTTTCAGGGACAAGTTCAAGGTCACGCTCAGGGTGAGGGTCAGGGTCAAGGTCAAGATCAAGGTCAAGGTCAGGGTCAGGGTTAGGTTTAGGGTGAGGTTCAGGGTCAGGGTCAAGGTCAAGTTAAAGTTCAAGTTCAAGGTAAGGTTCAGGCTCAAGTTGAAGGTCAGGGTCAGGGTCAAGTTCAAGGTCAGGTTCAGGTTCAAGGTCAGGGTCAGGTTCAGGGTGAGGGTCAGGGTCAAGGTCAAGTTCAAGTTCAAGTTCAGGGTCAATGTCAAGGTCAGGGTCAGGGTCAAGGTCAAGTTCAAGGTCAATTTCGGGGTCAGGGTCAAGTTCAAGGTCAGGTTCAGTATCAGGGTCAGGGTCAGGGTGCGAGTGAGGGTCAGGGTCAAGATCAAGGTCAAGGTCAGGGTCAGGTTGAAGTTCAAGGTCAGGGTCAGGGTCAGGGTCAGGTTTAGGGTGAGTGTCAGGTTGAAGTTCAAGGTCAGGGTCAGGGTCAGGTTTAGGGTGAGTGTCAGGTTGAGGGTCAGGGTCAAGGTCAAGGTCAGGGTCAGCGTCAGTGTCAAGGTCAAGGTCAAGGTGAGGGGTAGGGTCAGCGTCTTGGTCAGGGCCAGGTCAGGTGCAGGGTCAGTGTCAGGGTCAGGGTCAAGGTCAAGGTCAAGTTCGGGTCAAGGTCAAGGTCAAGGTCAGGGTCAGGGTCAAGGTCAAGTTCAGTGTCAGTGTCAAGGTCAAGGTCAAGGTGAGGGGTAGGGTCAGCGTCTTGGTCAGGGTCAGGTCAGGTGCAGGGTCAGTGTCAGGGTCAGGGTCAAGGTCAAGGTCAAGGTCGGGTCAAGGTCAACGTCAGGGAAAGGGACAGGGTCAAGGTCAAGGATAGGGTCATGGTCAGGGTCAGGGTCAGGGTCAAGGTCAAGGTCAAGTTCAAGTTCAGGGTCAATGTCAAGGTCAGGGTCAGGGTCAGGGTCAAGGTCAAGTTCAAGGTCAATTTCGGGGTCAGGGTCAAGATCAAGGTCAGGTTCAGTATCAGGGTCAGGGTCAGGGTGCGAGTGAGGGTCAGGGTCAGGGTCAAGATCAAGGTCAAGGTCAGGGTCAGGTTGAAGTTCAAGGTCAGGGTCAGGGTCAGGGTCAAGGTCAAGTTCAAGGTGAGGGGTAGGCTCAGCGTCTTGGTCAGGGCCAGGTCAGGTGCAGGGTCAGTGTCAGGGTCAGGGTCAAGGTCAAGGTCAAGGTCGGGTGAAGGTCAACGTCAGGGAAAGGGACAGGGTCAAGGTCAAGGACAGGGTCAGGGTCAGGGTCAGGGTCAGGGAGAAGTTCAAGGTCAAGCTCAGGGTGACGGTCAGGGTCAAGGTCAAGGTCAGGGTCAGGGTCAAGGTCAAGGTCAAGGTCAAGGTCAGGGTCAGGGTCAAGGTCAAGTTCAGGGTCAGGGTCAAGGTCAAGGTCATTGTCAGAGTCAGTGTCAGATTTAGGGTGAGGTTCAGCATCAGGGTCAAGGTCAAGGTCAGGGTCAGGGTCAGGGTCATTGTCAAGTTCAGTGTCAGGGTCATTGTCAGGGTGAGGGTCAAGGCCAAGGTCCGGGTCAGGGTCAGGGTCAGTTTTAGGGTGAGGTTCAGGGTCAAGGTCAGGGTCAGGGTCAGGGTCAAGGTCACGTTCAGTGTCACGGTCACGGTCAGACTTCGGGTCAGGGTCAAGGTCAGGGTCAAGGTCAGGGTCAGGGTCAGCATCAGGGTCAAGGTCAAGTTGAGGGATAGTGTCAGTGTCCCGGTCAGGGTCTGGGTTAGGTTAAGGTTCGAGGTCTGGGTCTGGGTCAGGGTCAAGTTCAAGGTCAAGGTCAAGGTCAAGGTCAGGGTCACGGTCAAGGTCAAGGTCAGGGTCAGCGTCAGGGTCAGGTTTAGTGTGAGGGGCAGGGTTAGGTTCAGGTTCAAGGTCAGGGTCATGGTCAGGGTCAGGGTCAGACTTAGGGTCAAGGTCAAGGTCAAGGTCCTTGTCCAGGTCAAGCTCAGGGTCAGGGACAAGTTCAAGGTCACGCTCAGGGTGAGGGTCAGGGTCAAGGTCAAGTTAAAGTTCAAGTTCAAGGTAAGGTTTAGGCTCAAGTTGAAGGTCAAGGTCAGGGTCAAGTTCAAGGTAGGGTCATTGTCAAGGTCAGGGTCAAGGTCAGGGTCAGGGTCAGCATCAGGGTCAAGGTCAAGTTGAGGGATAGTGTCAGTGTCCCGGTCAGGGTCAGGGTTAGGTTAAGGTTCGAGGTCTGGGTCTGGGTCAGGGTCAGGGTGAGGGTGAGGGTCATGGTCAGGGTTAGGGTCAAGGTCAAGGTCAGCGTCAGGGTCAGGGTCAAGATCAACATCAAGGTGAGGGGTCGGGTGTAGGTCAAGGTCAAAGTGAGGGGTAGGGTCAGCGTCTTGGTCAGGGTCAGGTCAGCTGCAGGGTCAGTGTCAGGGTCAGGGTCAAGGTGAAGGTCAAAGTCAAGGTAAGGGTCCAGGTCAAGGTCAGGGTCAGGGACAATTTCAAGGTCAAGCTCAGGGTAATGGTCAGGGACAAGGTCAAGGTCAAGGTCAGGGTCAATGTCAAGCTCAAGGTCAGGGTCAAGTTCAGGGTAAGCATCAAGGTCAAGGTCATTGTCAGAGTCAGTGTCAGGTTTAGGGTGAGGGTCAGCATCAGGGTCAAGGTCAAGGTCAAGGTCAGGGTCAAGGTCAGGGTCATTGTCAAGTTCAGTGTAAGGGTCATTGTCAGGGTGAGGGTCAAGGCCAAGGTCCGGGTCAGGGTCAGGGTCAGTTTTAGGGTGAGGTTCAGGGTCAAGGTCAGGGTCAAGGTCAGGGTCAAGGTCAATGTCAGGGTCAAAGTCAGGTTCAGGGTTAGGTTCAGGGTCAGGCTGAGGATTATGGTGAGGGTCAGGGTCAGGGTCAGCATTAGGATCAGGGTTAGGGTCAGGTCAGGGTGAGGGTCAGGTGCCGGGTCAGTTTCAGGGTCACGGTAAGACTTAAAGTCAGGGTCAAGGTCAGGGTCAAGGTCCAGGTCAAGCTCAGTGTCAAGGTCAAGGTCAGGGTCAGGGTCAAGGTCAGGGTCAGGGTCAAGTTCAAGGTCAAGCTCAGGGTGAGGGTCAGGTCAAGGTCAAGGTCAAGGTCAGGGTCAGGGTTAGGTTTAGGGTGAGGGTGAGGTTCAGGTTCAGGGTCAGGGTCAGATTTAGGCTGAGGGTCAGGGTCAGGGTCAAGGTCAAATTAAAGTTCAAGTTCAAGGTAAGGGTCAGGCTCAAGTTCAAGGTCAGGGTCAGGGTCAAGGTCAAGGTCAGGGTCAGGGTCAGGTTTAGGGTTAGGGTCAGTGTCAGGGTCAGGGTCAGTTTCAGGGTCAAGGTCAGGGTCAGGGTCAGGGTCAGGGTCAAGGTCACGTTCAGTGTCACGGTCAGACTTAGGGTCAGGGTCAAGATCAGGGACAAGGTCAATGTCAGGGTCAAAGTCAGGTTCAGGGTCAGGCTGACGATTATGGTGAGGGTCAGGGTTAGGGTCAGGGTCAGCATTAGGACCAGGGTTAGGATTAGGTCAGGGTCACGGTCAGGGTGAGGGTCAGGTGCCGGGTCAGGGTCAGGATCACGGTAAGGCATAAAGTCAGGGTCAGGGTCAGGGTAAGGGTCAGGGTCAGGGTCAAGTTCAAGGTCAAGGTCAATGTCAAGGTCAAGGTCAGGGTCAGGGTCAAGGTCAAGGTCATTTTCAGAGTCAGTGTCAGGTTTAGGGTGAGGGTCAGCGTCAGGGTGAAGGTCAGGGTTAGGGTCAGAGTCAAGGTCAAGTTCAAGGTCAATTTCGGGGTCAGGGTCAAAGTCAAGTTCATGTTCAATATCAGGGTCAGGGTGAGGGTGAGTGTGAGGGTCAGGGTCAAGGTCAAGGTCATGTTCAATATCAGGGTCAGGTTTAGGGTGAGTGTCAGGTTGAGGGTCAGGGTCAAGGTCAAGGTCAGTGTCAGGGTCAGGGTCAAGGTCAAGGTCAGGGTCCAGGTCAAGCTCAGTTTCAGGGACAAGTTCAAGGTCACGCTCAGGGTGAGGGTCAGGGTCAAGGTCAAGATCAAGGTCAAGGTCAGGGTCAGGGTTAGGTTTAGGGTGAGGTTCAGGGTCAGGGTCAAGGTCAAGTTAAAGTTCAAGTTCAAGGTAAGGTTCAGGCTCAAGTTGAAGGTCAGGGTCAGGGTCAAGTTCAAGGTCAGGTTCAGGTTCAAGGTCAGGGTCAGGGTCAGGGTGAGGGTCAGGGTCAAGGTCAAGTTCAAGTTCAAGTTCAGGGTCAATGTCAAGGTCAGGGTCAGGGTCAAGGTCAAGTTCAAGGTCAATTTCGGGGTCAGGGTCAAGTTCAAGGTCAGGTTCAGTATCAGGGTCAGGGTCAGGGTGCGAGTGAGGGTCAGGGTCAAGATCAAGGTCAAGGTCAGGGTCAGGTTGAAGTTCAAGGTCAGGGTCAGGGTCAGGGTCAGGTTTAGGGTGAGTGTCAGGTTGAAGTTCAAGGTCAGGGTCAGGGTCAGGTTTAGGGTGAGTGTCAGGTTGAGGGTCAGGGTCAAGGTCAAGGTCAGGGTCAGCGTCAGTGTCAAGGTCAAGGTCAAGGTGAGGGGTAGGGTCAGCGTCTTGGTCAGGGCCAGGTCAGGTGCAGGATCAGTGTCAGGGTCAGGGTCAAGGTCAAGGTCAAGGTCGGGTCAAGGTCAAGGTCAAGGTCAGGGTCAGGGTCAAGGTCAAGTTCAGTGTCAGTGTCAAGGTCAAGGTCAAGGTGAGGGGTAGGGTCAGCGTCTTGGTCAAGGTCCAGTTCGGGTCAAGGTCAACGTCAGGGAAAGGGACAGGGTCAAGGTCAAGTATAGGGTCATAGTCAGGGTCAGGGTCAAGGTTAAGGTCAAGGTCAAGTTCAAGTTCAGGGTCAATGTCAAGGTCAGGGTCAGGGTCAGGGTCAAGGTCACGTTCAGTGTCACGGTCAGACTTAGGGTCAGGGTCAAGATCAGGGACAAGGTCAATGTCAGGGTCAAAGTCAGGTTCAGGGTCAGGCTGACGATTATGGTGAGGGTCAGGGTTAGGGTCAGGGTCAGCATTAGGACCAGGGTTAGGATTAGGTCAGGGTCACGGTCAGGGTGAGGGTCAGGTGCCGGGTCAGGGTCAGGATCACGGTAAGGCATAAAGTCAGGGTCAGGGTCAGGGTAAGGGTCAGGGTCAGGGTCAAGTTCAAGGTCAAGGTCAATGTCAAGGTCAAGGTCAGGGTCAGGGTCAAGGTCAAGGTCATTTTCAGAGTCAGTGTCAGGTTTAGGGTGAGGGTCAGCGTCAGGGTGAAGGTCAGGGTTAGGGTCAGAGTCAAGGTCAAGTTCAAGGTCAATTTCGGGGTCAGGGTCAAAGTCAAGTTCATGTTCAATATCAGGGTCAGGGTGAGGGTGAGTGTGAGGGTCAGGGTCAAGGTCAAGGTCATGTTCAATATCAGGGTCAGGTTTAGGGTGAGTGTCAGGTTGAGGGTCAGGGTCAAGGTCAAGGTCAGTGTCAGGGTCAGGGTCAAGGTCAAGGTCAGGGTCCAGGTCAAGCTCAGTTTCAGGGACAAGTTCAAGGTCACGCTCAGGGTGAGGGTCAGGGTCAAGGTCAAGATCAAGGTCAAGGTCAGGGTCAGGGTTAGGTTTAGGGTGAGGTTCAGGGTCAGGGTCAAGGTCAAGTTAAAGTTCAAGTTCAAGGTAAGGTTCAGGCTCAAGTTGAAGGTCAGGGTCAGGGTCAAGTTCAAGGTCAGGTTCAGGTTCAAGGTCAGGGTCAGGGTCAGGGTGAGGGTCAGGGTCAAGGTCAAGGTCAAGTTCAAGTTCAGGGTCAATGTCAAGGTCAGGGTCAGGGTCAAGGTCAAGTTCAAGGTCAATTTCGGGGTCAGGGTCAAGTTCAAGGTCAGGTTCAGTATCAGGGTCAGGGTCAGGGTGCGAGTGAGGGTCAGGGTCAAGATCAAGGTCAAGGTCAGGGTCAGGTTGAAGTTCAAGGTCAGGGTCAGGGTCAGGGTCAGGTTTAGGGTGAGTGTCAGGTTGAAGTTCAAGGTCAGGGTCAGGGTCAGGTTTAGGGTGAGTGTCAGGTTGAGGGTCAGGGTCAAGGTCAAGGTCAGGGTCAGCGTCAGTGTCAAGGTCAAGGTCAAAGTGAGGGGTAGGGTCAGCGTCTTGGTCAGGGCCAGGTCAGGTGCAGGGTCAGTGTCAGGGTCAGGGTCAAGGTCAAGGTCAAGTTCGGGTCAAGGTCAAGGTCAAGGTCAGGGTCAGGGTCAAGGTCAAGTTCAGTGTCAGTGTCAAGGTCAAGGTCAAGGTGAGGGGTAGGGTCAGCGTCTTGGTCAGGGTCAGGTCAGGTGCAGGGTCAGTGTCAGGGTCAGGGTCAAGGTCAAGGTCAAGGTCGGGTCAAGGTCAACGTCAGGGAAAGGGACAGGGTCAAGGTCAAGGATAGGGTCATGGTCAGGGTCAGGGTCAGGGTCAAGGTCAAGGTCAAGTTCAAGTTCAGGGTCAATGTCAAGGTCAGGGTCAGGGTCAGGGTCAAGGTCAAGTTCAAGGTCAATTTCGGGGTCAGGGTCAAGGTCAAGGTCAGGTTCAGTATCAGGGTCAGGGTCAGGGTGCGAGTGAGGGTCAGGGTCAAGATCAAGGTCAAGGTCAGGGTCAGGTTGAAGTTCAAGGTCAGGGTCAGGGTCAGGGTCAAGGTCAAGTTCAAGGTGAGGGGTAGGGTCAGCGTCTTGGTCAGGGCCAGGTCAGGTGCAGGGTCAGTGTCAGGGTCAGGGTCAAGGTCAAGGTCAAGGTCGGGTCAAGGTCAACGTCAGGGAAAGGGACAGGGTCAAGGTCAAGGACAGGGTCAGGGTCAGGGTCAGGGTCAGGGAGAAGTTCAAGGTCAAGCTCAGGGTGACGGTCAGGGTCAAGGTCAAGGTCAGGGTCAGGGTCAAGGTCAAGGTCAAGGTCAAGGTCAGGGTCAGGGTCAAGGTCAAGTTCAGGGTCAGGGTCAAGGTCAAGGTCATTGTCAGAGTCAGTGTCAGATTTAGGGTGAGGGTCAGCATCAGGGTCAAGGTCAAGGTCAGGGTCAGGGTCAGGGTCATTGTCAAGTTCAGTGTCAGGGTCATTGTCAGGGTGAGGGTCAAGGCCAAGGTCCGGGTCAGGGTCAGGGTCAGTTTTAGGGTGAGGTTCAGGGTCAAGGTCAGGGTCAGGGTCAGGGTCAAGGTCACGTTCAGTGTCACGGTCACGGTCAGACTTCGGGTCAGGGTCAAGGTCAGGGTCAAGGTCAGGGTCAGGGTCAGCATCAGGGTCAAGGTCAAGTTGAGGGATAGTGTCAGTGTCCCGGTCAGGGTCTGGGTTAGGTTAAGGTTCGAGGTCTGGGTCTGGGTCAGGGTCAAGTTCAAGGTCAAGGTCAAGGTCAAGGTCAGGGTCACGGTCAAGGTCAAGGTCAGGGTCAGCGTCAGGGTCAGGTTTAGTGTGAGGGGCAGGGTTAGGTTCAGGTTCAAGGTCAGGGTCATGGTCAGGGTCAGGGTCAGACTTAGGGTCAAGGTCAAGGTCAAGGTCCTTGTCCAGGTCAAGCTCAGGGTCAGGGACAAGTTCAAGGTCACGCTCAGGGTGAGGGTCAGGGTCAAGGTCAAGTTAAAGTTCAAGTTCAAGGTAAGGTTTAGGCTCAAGTTGAAGGTCAAGGTCAGGGTCAAGTTCAAGGTAGGGTCATTGTCAAGGTCAGGGTCAAGGTCAGGGTCAGGGTCAGCATCAGGGTCAAGGTCAAGTTGAGGGATAGTGTCAGTGTCCCGGTCAGGGTCAGGGTTAGGTTAAGGTTCGAGGTCTGGGTCTGGGTCAGGGTCAGGGTGAGGGTGAGGGTCATGGTGAGGGTTAGGGTCAAGGTCAAGGTCAAGGTCAGGGTCAGGGTCAAGATCAACATCAAGGTGAGGGGTCGGGTGTAGGTCAAGGTCAAAGTGAGGGGTAGGGTCAGCGTCTTGGTCAGGGTCAGGTCAGCTGCAGGGTCAGTGTCAGGGTCAGGGTCAAGGTGAAGGTCAAAGTCAAGGTAAGGGTCCAGGTCAAGGTCAGGGTCAGGGACAATTTCAAGGTCAAGCTCAGGGTAATGGTCAGGGACAAGGTCAAGGTCAAGGTCAGGGTCAATGTCAAGCTCAAGGTCAGGGTCAAGTTCAGGGTAAGCATCAAGGTCAAGGTCATTGTCAGAGTCAGTGTCAGGTTTAGGGTGAGGGTCAGCATCAGGGTCAAGGTCAAGGTCAAGGTCAGGGTCAAGGTCAGGGTCATTGTCAAGTTCAGTGTAAGGGTCATTGTCAGGGTGAGGGTCAAGGCCAAGGTCTGGGTCAAGGTCAAGCTCAAGGTCAAGGTCAAGGTCAGGGTCAGGGTTAGGTTTAGGGTGAGGGTCAGGGTCAGGGTCAAGGTCAAGTTAAAGTTCAAGTTCAAGGTAAGGTTCAGGCTCAAGTTGAAGGTCAGGGTCAGGGTCAAGTTCAAGGTCAGGTTCAGGTTCAAGGTCAGGGTCAGGGTCAGGGTGAGGGTCAGGGTCAAGGTCAAGTTCAAGTTCAAGTTCAGGGTCAATGTCAAGGTCAGGGTCAGGGTCAAGGTCAAGTTCAAGGTCAATTTCGGGGTCAGGGTCAAGTTCAAGGTCAGGTTCAGTATCAGGGTCAGGGTCAGGGTGCGAGTGAGGGTCAGGGTCAAGATCAAGGTCAAGGTCAGGGTCAGGTTGAAGTTCAAGGTCAGGGTCAGGGTCAGGGTCAGGTTTAGGGTGAGTGTCAGGTTGAAGTTCAAGGTCAGGGTCAGGGTCAGGTTTAGGGTGAGTGTCAGGTTGAGGGTCAGGGTCAAGGTCAAGGTCAGGGTCAGCGTCAGTGTCAAGGTCAAGGTCAAAGTGAGGGGTAGGGTCAGCGTCTTGGTCAGGGCCAGGTCAGGTGCAGGGTCAGTGTCAGGGTCAGGGTCAAGGTCAAGGTCAAGTTCGGGTCAAGGTCAAGGTCAAGGTCAGGGTCAGGGTCAAGGTCAAGTTCAGTGTCAGTGTCAAGGTCAAGGTCAAGGTGAGGGGTAGGGTCAGCGTCTTGGTCAGGGTCAGGTCAGGTGCAGGGTCAGTGTCAGGGTCAGGGTCAAGGTCAAGGTCAAGGTCGGGTCAAGGTCAACGTCAGGGAAAGGGACAGGGTCAAGGTCAAGGATAGGGTCATGGTCAGGGTCAGGGTCAGGGTCAAGGTCAAGGTCAAGTTCAAGTTCAGGGTCAATGTCAAGGTCAGGGTCAGGGTCAGGGTCAAGGTCAAGTTCAAGGTCAATTTCGGGGTCAGGGTCAAGGTCAAGGTCAGGTTCAGTATCAGGGTCAGGGTCAGGGTGCGAGTGAGGGTCAGGGTCAGGGTCAAGATCAAGGTCAAGGTCAGGGTCAGGTTGAAGTTCAAGGTCAGGGTCAGGGTCAGGGTCAAGGTCAAGTTCAAGGTGAGGGGTAGGCTCAGCGTCTTGGTCAGGGCCAGGTCAGGTGCAGGGTCAGTGTCAGGGTCAGGGTCAAGGTCAAGGTCAAGGTCGGGTGAAGGTCAACGTCAGGGAAAGGGACAGGGTCAAGGTCAAGGACAGGGTCAGGGTCAGGGTCAGGGTCAGGGAGAAGTTCAAGGTCAAGCTCAGGGTGACGGTCAGGGTCAAGGTCAAGGTCAGGGTCAGGGTCAAGGTCAAGGTCAAGGTCAAGGTCAGGGTCAGGGTCAAGGTCAAGTTCAGGGTCAGGGTCAAGGTCAAGGTCATTGTCAGAGTCAGTGTCAGATTTAGGGTGAGGGTCAGCATCAGGGTCAAGGTCAAGGTCAGGGTCAGGGTCAGGGTCATTGTCAAGTTCAGTGTCAGGGTCATTGTCAGGGTGAGGGTCAAGGCCAAGGTCCGGGTCAGGGTCAGGGTCAGTTTTAGGGTGAGGTTCAGGGTCAAGGTCAGGGTCAGGGTCAGGGTCAAGGTCACGTTCAGTGTCACGGTCACGGTCAGACTTCGGGTCAGGGTCAAGGTCAGGGTCAAGGTCAGGGTCAGGGTCAGCATCAGGGTCAAGGTCAAGTTGAGGGATAGTGTCAGTGTCCCGGTCAGGGTCTGGGTTAGGTTAAGGTTCGAGGTCTGGGTCTGGGTCAGGGTCAAGTTCAAGGTCAAGGTCAAGGTCAAGGTCAGGGTCACGGTCAAGGTCAAGGTCAGGGTCAGCGTCAGGGTCAGGTTTAGTGTGAGGGGCAGGGTTAGGTTCAGGTTCAAGGTCAGGGTCATGGTCAGGGTCAGGGTCAGACTTAGGGTCAAGGTCAAGGTCAAGGTCCTTGTCCAGGTCAAGCTCAGGGTCAGGGACAAGTTCAAGGTCACGCTCAGGGTGAGGGTCAGGGTCAAGGTCAAGTTAAAGTTCAAGTTCAAGGTAAGGTTTAGGCTCAAGTTGAAGGTCAAGGTCAGGGTCAAGTTCAAGGTAGGGTCATTGTCAAGGTCAGGGTCAAGGTCAGGGTCAGGGTCAGCATCAGGGTCAAGGTCAAGTTGAGGGATAGTGTCAGTGTCCCGGTCAGGGTCAGGGTTAGGTTAAGGTTCGAGGTCTGGGTCTGGGTCAGGGTCAGGGTGAGGGTGAGGGTCATGGTGAGGGTTAGGGTCAAGGTCAAGGTCAAGGTCAGGGTCAGGGTCAAGATCAACATCAAGGTGAGGGGTCGGGTGTAGGTCAAGGTCAAAGTGAGGGGTAGGGTCAGCGTCTTGGTCAGGGTCAGGTCAGCTGCAGGGTCAGTGTCAGGGTCAGGGTCAAGGTGAAGGTCAAAGTCAAGGTAAGGGTCCAGGTCAAGGTCAGGGTCAGGGACAATTTCAAGGTCAAGCTCAGGGTAATGGTCAGGGACAAGGTCAAGGTCAAGGTCAGGGTCAATGTCAAGCTCAAGGTCAGGGTCAAGTTCAGGGTAAGCATCAAGGTCAAGGTCATTGTCAGAGTCAGTGTCAGGTTTAGGGTGAGGGTCAGCATCAGGGTCAAGGTCAAGGTCAAGGTCAGGGTCAAGGTCAGGGTCATTGTCAAGTTCAGTGTAAGGGTCATTGTCAGGGTGAGGGTCAAGGCCAAGGTCTGGGTCAAGGTCAAGCTCAAGGTCAAGGTCAAGGTCAGGGTCAGGGTTAGGTTTAGGGTGAGGGTCAGGGTCAGGGTCAAGGTCAAGTTAAAGTTCAAGTTCAAGGTAAGGTTCAGGCTCAAGTTGAAGGTCAGGGTCAGGGTCAAGTTCAAGGTCAGGTTCAGGTTCAAGGTCAGGGTCAGGGTCAGGGTGAGGGTCAGGGTCAAGGTCAAGTTCAAGTTCAAGTTCAGGGTCAATGTCAAGGTCAGGGTCAGGGTCAAGGTCAAGTTCAAGGTCAATTTCGGGGTCAGGGTCAAGTTCAAGGTCAGGTTCAGTATCAGGGTCAGGGTCAGGGTGCGAGTGAGGGTCAGGGTCAAGATCAAGGTCAAGGTCAGGGTCAGGTTGAAGTTCAAGGTCAGGGTCAGGGTCAGGGTCAGGTTTAGGGTGAGTGTCAGGTTGAAGTTCAAGGTCAGGGTCAGGGTCAGGTTTAGGGTGAGTGTCAGGTTGAGGGTCAGGGTCAAGGTCAAGGTCAGGGTCAGCGTCAGTGTCAAGGTCAAGGTCAAGGTGAGGGGTAGGGTCAGCGTCTTGGTCAGGGCCAGGTCAGGTGCAGGGTCAGTGTCAGGGTCAGGGTCAAGGTCAAGGTCAAGTTCGGGTCAAGGTCAAGGTCAAGGTCAGGGTCAGGGTCAAGGTCAAGTTCAGTGTCAGTGTCAAGGTCAAGGTCAAGGTGAGGGGTAGGGTCAGCGTCTTGGTCAGGGTCAGGTCAGGTGCAGGGTCAGTGTCAGGGTCAGGGTCAAGGTCAAGGTCAAGGTCGGGTCAAGGTCAACGTCAGGGAAAGGGACAGGGTCAAGGTCAAGGATAGGGTCATGGTCAGGGTCAGGGTCAGGGTCAAGGTCAAGGTCAAGTTCAAGTTCAGGGTCAATGTCAAGGTCAGGGTCAGGGTCAGGGTCAAGGTCAAGTTCAAGGTCAATTTCGGGGTCAGGGTCAAGGTCAAGGTCAGGTTCAGTATCAGGGTCAGGGTCAGGGTGCGAGTGAGGGTCAGGGTCAGGGTCAAGATCAAGGTCAGGGTCAGGGTCAGGTTGAAGTTCAAGGTCAGGGTCAGGGTCAGGGTCAAGGTCAAGTTCAAGGTGAGGGGTAGGCTCAGCGTCTTGGTCAGGGCCAGGTCAGGTGCAGGGTCAGTGTCAGGGTAAGGGTCAAGGTCAAGGTCAAGGTCGGGTCAAGGTCAACGTCAGGGAAAGGGACAGGGTCAAGGTCAAGGACAGGGTCAGGGTCAGGGTCAGGGTCAGGGAGAAGTTCAAGGTCAAGCTCAGGGTGACGGTCAGGGTCAAGGTCAAGGTCAGGGTCAGGGTCAAGTTCAAGGTCAAGGTCAAGGTCAGGGTCAGGGTCAAGGTCAAGTTCAGGGTCAGGGTCAAGGTCAAGGTCATTGTCAGAGTCAGTGTCAGATTTAGGGTGAGGGTCAGCATCAGGGTCAAGGTCAAGGTCAGGGTCAGGGTCAGGGTCATTGTCAAGTTCAGTGTCAGGGTCATTGTCAGGGTGAGGGTCAAGGCCAAGGTCCGGGTCAGGGTCAGGGTCAGTTTTAGGGTGAGGTTCAGGGTCAAGGTCAGGGTCAGGGTCAGGGTCAAGGTCACGTTCAGTGTCACGGTCACGGTCAGACTTCGGGTCAGGGTCAAGGTCAGGGTCAAGGTCAGGGTCAGGGTCAGCATCAGGGTCAAGGTCAAGTTGAGGGATAGTGTCAGTGTCCCGGTCAGGGTCTGGGTTAGGTTAAGGTTCGAGGTCTGGGTCTGGGTCAGGGTCAAGTTCAAGGTCAAGGTCAAGGTCAAGGTCAGGGTCACGGTCAAGGTCAAGGTCAGGGTCAGCGTCAGGGTCAGGTTTAGTGTGAGGGGCAGGGTTAGGTTCAGGTTCAAGGTCAGGGTCATGGTCAGGGTCAGGGTCAGACTTAGGGTCAAGGTCAAGGTCAAGGTCCTTGTCCAGGTCAAGCTCAGGGTCAGGGACAAGTTCAAGGTCACGCTCAGGGTGAGGGTCAGGGTCAAGGTCAAGTTAAAGTTCAAGTTCAAGGTAAGGTTTAGGCTCAAGTTGAAGGTCAAGGTCAGGGTCAAGTTCAAGGTAGGGTCATTGTCAAGGTCAGGGTCAAGGTCAGGGTCAGGGTCAGCATCAGGGTCAAGGTCAAGTTGAGGGATAGTGTCAGTGTCCCGGTCAGGGTCAGGGTTAGGTTAAGGTTCGAGGTCTGGGTCTGGGTCAGGGTCAGGGTGAGGGTGAGGGTCATGGTGAGGGTTAGGGTCAAGGTCAAGGTCAAGGTCAGGGTCAGGGTCAAGATCAACATCAAGGTGAGGGGTCGGGTGTAGGTCAAGGTCAAAGTGAGGGGTAGGGTCAGCGTCTTGGTCAGGGTCAGGTCAGCTGCAGGGTCAGTGTCAGGGTCAGGGTCAAGGTGAAGGTCAAAGTCAAGGTAAGGGTCCAGGTCAAGGTCAGGGTCAGGGACAATTTCAAGGTCAAGCTCAGGGTAATGGTCAGGGACAAGGTCAAGGTCAAGGTCAGGGTCAATGTCAAGCTCAAGGTCAGGGTCAAGTTCAGGGTAAGCATCAAGGTCAAGGTCATTGTCAGAGTCAGTGTCAGGTTTAGGGTGAGGGTCAGCATCAGGGTCAAGGTCAAGGTCAAGGTCAGGGTCAAGGTCAGGGTCATTGTCAAGTTCAGTGTAAGGGTCATTGTCAGGGTGAGGGTCAAGGCCAAGGTCTGGGTCAAGGTCAAGCTCAAGGTCAAGGTCAAGGTCAGGGTCAGGGTTAGGTTTAGGGTGAGGGTCAGGGTCAGGGTTAAGGTCAAGTTAAAGTTCAAGTTCAAGGTAACGTTCAGGCTCAAGTTGAAGGTCAGGGTCAGGGTCAAGTTGAAGGTCAGGGTCAGGGTCAAGTTCAAGGTCAGGGTCAGTTTCAGGGTCAAGGTCAGGGTCAGGGTCAGGGTCAGGGTCAGGGTCAGGGTCAGGGTCAAGGTCAAGGTCAAGACCAGGGATAGTGTCAGTGTCCCGTTCAGGGTCAGGGTTAGGTTCAGGTTCAAGGTCAGGGTCATGGTCAGGGTCAGGGTCATACTTAGGGTCAAGGTCAAGGTCCCGGTCAAGGTCAAGGTCAGGGTAAGGGACAAGGTCAAGGTCAGGATAATGGTCAGGGTGAGGGTCAAGTTCAAGTTCAAGTTCAGGGTCAATGTCAAGGTCAACGTAAGGGTCAGGGTCAAGGTCAAGGTCAAGGTCAAGTTCAGGGTCAATGTCATGGTCCGGGTCAGGGTCAGGGTAGAGGTCAAGTTCAAGGTCAATTTCGGGGTCAGGGTCAAGGTCAAGGTCAGGTTCAGTATCAGGATCAGGGTCAGGGTGCGAGTGAGGGTCAGGGTCAAGATCAAGTTCAGGGTCAATGTCAAAGTCAGGGTCAGGGTCAGGGTCAAGGTCAAGGTCAATTTCGGGGTCAGGGTCAAGGTCAAGGTCAGGTTCAGTATCAGGGTCAGGGTCAGGGTGCGAGTGAGGGTCAGGGTCAAGATCAAGGTCAAGGTCAGGGTCAGGTTGAAGTTCAAGGTCAGGGTCAGGGTCAGGGTCAGGTTTAGGGTGAGTGTCAGGTTGAAGTTCAAGGTCAGGGTCAGGGTCAGGTTTAGGGTGAGTGTCAGGTTGAGGGTCAGGGTCAAGGTCAGGGTCAGCGTCAGTGTCAAGGTCAAGGTCAAGGTCAAGGTGAGGGGTAGGGTCAGCGTCTTGGTCAGGGCCAGGTCAGGTGCAGGATCAGTGTCAGGGTCAGCGTCAAGGTCAAGGTCGAGGTCGGGTCAAGGTCAACGTCAGGGAAAGGGACAGGGTCAAGGTCAAGGACAGGGTCATGGTCAGGGTCAAGTTCAAGGTCAAGTTCAAGTTCAGGGTCAATGTCAAGGTCAGGGTCAGGGTCAGGGTCAAGGTCAAGTTCAAGGTCAATTTTGGGGTCAGGATCAAGGTCAAGGTCAGGTTCAGTATCAGGGTCAGGGTTAGGGTGCGAGTGAGGGTCAGGGTCAGGGTCAAGATCAAGGTCAAGGTCAGGGTCAGGGTCAGCATCAGGGTCAAGGTCAAGTTGAGGGATAGTGTCAGTGTCCCGGTCAGGGTCAGGGTTAGGTTAAGGTTCGAGGTCTGGGTCTGGGTCAGGGTGAGGGTGAGGTTGAGGGTCATGGTGAGGGTCAGGGTCAAGGTCAAGGTCAGGGTCAGGGTCAGGGTCAAAGTCAAGTTCGAGGTCAATTTCGGGGTCAGGGTCAAGGTCAAGATCAGGTTCAGTATCAGGGTCAGGGTCAGGGTGCGAGTGAGGGTCAGGGTCAGGGTCAAGATCAAGGTCAAGGTCAAGGTCAAGGTGACGGTAGGGTCAGCGTCTTGGTCAGAGTCAGGTCAGGTCCAGGGTCAGGGTCAGGGTCAGGGTCAAGGTCAGAGTCAGGGACAAGTTAAATGTCAAGCTCAGGGTGAGGGTAGGGTCAAGGTCAAGATCAAAGTCAAGGTTAGGGTCAATTTCAAGGTCAAGGTCAGGGTCAGGTCAAGGCCAAGTTCAGAGTCAGGGTCAAGGTCAAGGTCATTGTCAGAGTCAGTGTAAGGTTTAGGATGTGGGTCAGCATCAGGGTCAAGGTCAAGCTCAAGGTCAAGGTCAAGGTCTGGGTCAGAGTTAGGTTTAGGGTGAGGGTGAGGGTCAGGGTCAAGGTCAAGTTAAAGTTCAAGTTCAAGGTAAGGTTCAGGCTCAAGTTGAAGGTCAGGGTCAGGGTCAAGTTCAAGGTCAGGTTCAGGTTCAAGGTCAGGGTCAGGGTGAGGGTCAGGGTCAAGGTCAAGTTCAAGTTCAAGTTCAGGGTCAATGTCAAGGTCAGGGTCAGGGTCAAGGTCAAGTTCAAGGTCAATTTCGGGGTCAGGGTCAAGTTCAAGGTCAGGTTCAGTATCAGGGTCAGGGTCAGGGTGCGAGTGAGGGTCAGGGTCAAGATCAAGGTCAAGGTCAGGGTCAGGTTGAAGTTCAAGGTCAGGGTCAGGGTCAGGGTCAGGTTTAGGGTGAGTGTCAGGTTGAAGTTCAAGGTCAGGGTCAGGGTCAGGTTTAGGGTGAGTGTCAGGTTGAGGGTCAGGGTCAAGGTCAAGGTCAGGGTCAGCGTCAGTGTCAAGGTCAAGCTCAAGGTGAGGGGTAGGGTCAGCGTCTTGGTCAGGGCCAGGTCAGGTGCAGGGTCAGTGTCAGGGTCAGGGTCAAGGTCAAGGTCAAGGTCGGGTCAAGGTCAACATCAGGGAAAGGGACAGGGTCAATGTCAAGGACAGGGTCATGGTCAGGGTCAGGGTCAGGGTCAAGGTCAAGGTCAAGTTCAAGTTAAGGGTCAATGTCAAGGTCAGGGTCAGGGTCAAGGTCAAGTTCAAGGTCAATTTCGGGGTTAGGGTCAAGGTCAAGGTCAGGTTCAGTATCAGGGTCAGGGTCAGGGTGCGAGTGAGGGTCAGGGTCAGGGTCAAGATCAAGGTCAAGGTCAGGGTCAGGTTGAAGTTCAAGGTCAGGGTCAGGGTCAGGGTCAAGGTCAAGTTCAAGGTGAGGGGTAGGGTCAGCGTCTTGGTCAGGGCCAGGTCAGGTGCAGGGTCAGTGTCAGGGTCAGGGTCAAGGTAAACGTCAGCGAAAGGGACAGGATCAAGGTCAAGGACAGGGTCATGGTCAGGGTCAGGGTCAGGGAGAAGTTCAAGGTCAAGCTCAGGGTGACGGTCAGGGTCAAGGTCAAGGTCAAGGTCAGGGTCAATGTCAAGGTCAAAGTCAGGGTCAGGGTCAAGGTCAAGTTCAGTGTCAGGGTCAAGGTCAAGGTCATTGTCAGAGTCAGTGTCAGATTTAGGGCGAGGGTCAGCATCAGGGTCAATGTCAAGGTCAGGGTCAGGGTCAAGGTCATTGTCAAGTTCAGTGTCAGGGTCATTGTCAGGGTGAGGGTCAAGGCCAAGGTCCGGGTCAGGGTCAGGGTCAGTTTTAGGGTGAGGTTCAGGGTCAAGGTCAGGGTCAGGGTCAGGGTCAAGGTCACGTTCAGTGTCACGGTCACGGTCAGACTTCGGGTCAGGGTCAAGATCAGGGTCAAGGTCAATGTCAGGGTCAAAGTCAGGTTCAGGGTTAGGTTCAGGGTCAGGCTGAGGATTATGGTGAGGGTCAGGGTCAGGGTCAGCATTAGGATCAGGGTTAGGGTCAGGTCAGGGTGAGGGTCAGGTGCCGGGTCAGTTTCAGGGTCACGGTAAGACTTAAAGTCAGGGTCAAGGTCAGGGTCAAGGTCCAGGTCAAGCTCAGTGTCAAGGTCAAGGTCAGGGTCAGGGTCAAGGTCAGGGTCAGGGTCAAGTTCAAGGTCAAGCTCAGGGTGAGGGTCAGGTCAAGGTCAAGGTCAAGGTCAGGGTCAGGGTTAGGTTTAGGGTGAGGGTGAGGTTCAGGTTCAGGGTCAGGGTCAGATTTAGGCTGAGGGTCAGGGTCAGGGTCAAGGTCAAATTAAAGTTCAAGTTCAAGGTAAGGGTCAGGCTCAAGTTCAAGGTCAGGGTCAGGGTCAAGGTCAAGGTCAGGGTCAGGGTCAGGTTTAGGGTTAGGGTCAGTGTCAGGGTCAGGGTCAGTTTCAGGGTCAAGGTCAGGGTCAGGGTCAGGGTCAAGGTCACGTTCAGTGTCACGGTCAGACTTAGGGTCAGGGTCAAGATCAGGGACAAGGTCAATGTCAGGGTCAAAGTCAGGTTCAGGGTCAGGCTGACGATTATGGTGAGGGTCAGGGTTAGGGTCAGGGTCAGCATTAGGACCAGGGTTAGGATTAGGTCAGGGTCACGGTCAGGGTGAGGGTCAGGTGCCGGGTCAGGGTCAGGATCACGGTAAGGCATAAAGTCAGGGTCAGGGTCAGGGTAAGGGTCAGGGTCAGGGTCAAGTTCAAGGTCAAGGTCAATGTCAAGGTCAAGGTCAGGGTCAGGGTCAAGGTCAAGGTCATTTTCAGAGTCAGTGTCAGGTTTAGGGTGAGGGTCAGCGTCAGGGTGAAGGTCAGGGTTAGGGTCAGAGTCAAGGTCAAGTTCAAGGTCAATTTCGGGGTCAGGGTCAAAGTCAAGTTCATGTTCAATATCAGGGTCAGGGTGAGGGTGAGTGTGAGGGTCAGGGTCAAGGTCAAGGTCATGTTCAATATCAGGGTCAGGTTTAGGGTGAGTGTCAGGTTGAGGGTCAGGGTCAAGGTCAAGGTCAGGGTCAGGGTCAGGGTCAAGGTCAAGGTCAGGGTCCAGGTCAAGCTCAGTTTCAGGGACAAGTTCAAGGTCACGCTCAGGGTGAGGGTCAGGGTCAAGGTCAAGATCAAGGTCAAGGTCAGGGTCAGGGTTAGGTTTAGGGTGAGGTTCAGGGTCAGGGTCAAGGTCAAGTTAAAGTTCAAGTTCAAGGTAAGGTTCAGGCTCAAGTTGAAGGTCAGGGTCAGGGTCAAGTTCAAGGTCAGGTTCAGGTTCAAGGTCAGGGTCAGGTTCAGGGTGAGGGTCAGGGTCAAGGTCAAGTTCAAGTTCAAGTTCAGGGTCAATGTCAAGGTCAGGGTCAGGGTCAAGGTCAAGTTCAAGGTCAATTTCGGGGTCAGGGTCAAGTTCAAGGTCAGGTTCAGTATCAGGGTCAGGGTCAGGGTGCGAGTGAGGGTCAGGGTCAAGATCAAGGTCAAGGTCAGGGTCAGGTTGAAGTTCAAGGTCAGGGTCAGGGTCAGGGTCAGGTTTAGGGTGAGTGTCAGGTTGAAGTTCAAGGTCAGGGTCAGGGTCAGGTTTAGGGTGAGTGTCAGGTTGAGGGTCAGGGTCAAGGTCAAGGTCAGGGTCAGCGTCAGTGTCAAGGTCAAGGTCAAGGTGAGGGGTAGGGTCAGCGTCTTGGTCAGGGCCAGGTCAGGTGCAGGGTCAGTGTCAGGGTCAGGGTCAAGGTCAAGGTCAAGTTCGGGTCAAGGTCAAGGTCAAGGTCAGGGTCAGGGTCAAGGTCAAGTTCAGTGTCAGTGTCAAGGTCAAGGTCAAGGTGAGGGGTAGGGTCAGCGTCTTGGTCAGGGTCAGGTCAGGTGCAGGGTCAGTGTCAGGGTCAGGGTCAAGGTCAAGGTCAAGGTCGGGTCAAGGTCAACGTCAGGGAAAGGGACAGGGTCAAGGTCAAGGATAGGGTCATGGTCAGGGTCAGGGTCAGGGTCAAGGTCAAGGTCAAGTTCAAGTTCAGGGTCAATGTCAAGGTCAGGGTCAGGGTCAGGGTCAAGGTCAAGTTCAAGGTCAATTTCGGGGTCAGGGTCAAGATCAAGGTCAGGTTCAGTATCAGGGTCAGGGTCAGGGTGCGAGTGAGGGTCAGGGTCAGGGTCAAGATCAAGGTCAGGGTCAGGGTCAGGTTGAAGTTCAAGGTCAGGGTCAGGGTCAGGGTCAAGGTCAAGTTCAAGGTGAGGGGTAGGCTCAGCGTCTTGGTCAGGGCCAGGTCAGGTGCAGGGTCAGTGTCAGGGTCAGGGTCAAGGTCAAGGTCAAGGTCGGG
The DNA here is from genome assembly GCA_963989345.1 of Clangula hyemalis. The sequence continues at coordinate 19,937 of OZ022447.1, forward strand.
TGAAGGTCAACGTCAGGGAAAGGGACAGGGTCAAGGTCAAGGACAGGGTCAGGGTCAGGGTCAGGGTCAGGGAGAAGTTCAAGGTCAAGCTCAGGGTGACGGTCAGGGTCAAGGTCAAGGTCAGGGTCAGGGTCAAGGTCAAGGTCAAGGTCAAGGTCAGGGTCAGGGTCAAGGTCAAGTTCAGGGTCAGGGTCAAGGTCAAGGTCATTGTCAGAGTCAGTGTCAGATTTAGGGTGAGGGTCAGCATCAGGGTCAAGGTCAAGGTCAGGGTCAGGGTCAGGGTCATTGTCAAGTTCAGTGTCAGGGTCATTGTCAGGGTGAGGGTCAAGGCCAAGGTCCGGGTCAGGGTCAGGGTCAGTTTTAGGGTGAGGTTCAGGGTCAAGGTCAGGGTCAGGGTCAGGGTCAAGGTCACGTTCAGTGTCACGGTCACGGTCAGACTTCGGGTCAGGGTCAAGGTCAGGGTCAAGGTCAGGGTCAGGGTCAGCATCAGGGTCAAGGTCAAGTTGAGGGATAGTGTCAGTGTCCCGGTCAGGGTCTGGGTTAGGTTAAGGTTCGAGGTCTGGGTCTGGGTCAGGGTCAAGTTCAAGGTCAAGGTCAAGGTCAAGGTCAGGGTCACGGTCAAGGTCAAGGTCAGGGTCAGCGTCAGGGTCAGGTTTAGTGTGAGGGGCAGGGTTAGGTTCAGGTTCAAGGTCAGGGTCATGGTCAGGGTCAGGGTCAGACTTAGGGTCAAGGTCAAGGTCAAGGTCCTTGTCCAGGTCAAGCTCAGGGTCAGGGACAAGTTCAAGGTCACGCTCAGGGTGAGGGTCAGGGTCAAGGTCAAGTTAAAGTTCAAGTTCAAGGTAAGGTTTAGGCTCAAGTTGAAGGTCAAGGTCAGGGTCAAGTTCAAGGTAGGGTCATTGTCAAGGTCAGGGTCAAGGTCAGGGTCAGGGTCAGCATCAGGGTCAAGGTCAAGTTGAGGGATAGTGTCAGTGTCCCGGTCAGGGTCAGGGTTAGGTTAAGGTTCGAGGTCTGGGTCTGGGTCAGGGTCAGGGTGAGGGTGAGGGTCATGGTCAGGGTTAGGGTCAAGGTCAAGGTCAGCGTCAGGGTCAGGGTCAAGATCAACATCAAGGTGAGGGGTCGGGTGTAGGTCAAGGTCAAAGTGAGGGGTAGGGTCAGCGTCTTGGTCAGGGTCAGGTCAGCTGCAGGGTCAGTGTCAGGGTCAGGGTCAAGGTGAAGGTCAAAGTCAAGGTAAGGGTCCAGGTCAAGGTCAGGGTCAGGGACAATTTCAAGGTCAAGCTCAGGGTAATGGTCAGGGACAAGGTCAAGGTCAAGGTCAGGGTCAATGTCAAGCTCAAGGTCAGGGTCAAGTTCAGGGTAAGCATCAAGGTCAAGGTCATTGTCAGAGTCAGTGTCAGGTTTAGGGTGAGGGTCAGCATCAGGGTCAAGGTCAAGGTCAAGGTCAGGGTCAAGGTCAGGGTCATTGTCAAGTTCAGTGTAAGGGTCATTGTCAGGGTGAGGGTCAAGGCCAAGGTCCGGGTCAGGGTCAGGGTCAGTTTTAGGGTGAGGTTCAGGGTCAAGGTCAGGGTCAGGGTCAGGGTCAAGGTCAAGGTCAGGGTAAGGGACAAGGTCAAGGTCAAGGTCAAGGTCAAGGTCAAGGTCAGGGTCAGGGTTAGGTTTAGGGGGAGGTTCAGGGTCAGGGTCAAGGTCAAGTTAAAGTTCAAGTTCGAGGTAAGGTTCAGGCTCAAGTTGAAGGTCAATTTCAGGGTCAAGTTCAAGGTCAGGGTCAGGGTCAGGGTCAGGGTCAAGGTCAGGGTCAGGGTCAGGGTCAAGGTCAGGGTCAGGGTCAGGTTCAAGGTTAAGGTCAAGATGAGGGATAGTGTCAGTGTCCCGTTCAGGGTCAGGGTTAGGTTCAGGTTCAAGGTCAGGGTCATGGTCAGGGTAAGGGTCAGACTTAGGGTCAAGGTCAAAGTCAAGGTCCGGTCAAGTTCAAGGTCAGGGTAAGGGACAATGTCAAGGTCAAGGTCAGGGTCAGGGTCAAGGTCAAGGTCAATTTAAAGTTCAGGGTCAATGTCAAGTTCAAGGTCAGGGTCTGGGTCAAGGTCAAGGTAAGGGTCAGGGTCAAGGTCAATGTCAGGGTCAGGGTCAGGGTCAAGGTCAAGTTCAAGGTCAATTTCGGGGTCAGGGTCAAGGTCAAGGTCAAGGTCAGGTTCAGTATCAGGGTCAGGGTCAGGGTGAGGGTGAGGGTGAGGGTCAGGGTCAAGGTCAAGGTCAGGGTCAGGTTCAAGTTCAAGGTCAGGTTCAGGGTCAGGTTTAGGGTGAGTGTCAGGGTGAGGGTCAGGGTCAAGGTCAAGGTCAGGGTCAGGGTCAAGGTCAAGGTGAAGGGTAGGGTCAAGGTCAACGTCAAGGTGAGGGGTAGGGTCAGCGTCTTGGTCAGGGTCATGTCAGGTGCAGGGTCAGTGTCAGGGTCAGCGTCAAGGTCAAGTTCAAGGTCAGGGTCCAGGTGAAGGCCAGGGTCAGGGACAAGGTCAAGGTCAAGGTCAGGGTCATAGTAAGGGTGAGGGTCAGGGTCAAGGTCAAGGTCAAATTCAATTTAAGGGTCAATGTCAAAGTCAAGATCAGGGTCAGGGTCAAGGTCAAGTTCAGGGTCAGGGTCAAGTTCAAGGTCAGATTCAGTGTCAGGTTTAGGGTGAGTGTCAGGGTCTGGGTCAAAGTCAAGTTAAAGTTCAAGTTCAAGGTAAGGTTCAGGCTCAAGTTGAAGGTCAGGGTGAGGGTCAAGTTCAAGGTCAGGGTCAGGGTCAAGGTCAGGGTCAGGGTCAGGGTCAAGGTCAGGGTCAGGGTCAGGTTCAAGGTTAAGTTCAAGATGAGGGATAGTGTCAGTGTCCCGTTCATGGTCAGGGTTAGGTTCAGGTTCAAGGTCAGGGTCATGGTCAGGGTCAGGGTCAGACTTAGGGTCAAGGTCAAAATCAAGGGCAGGGTCAAGGTCAAGGTCAGGGTAAGGGACAAGGTCAAGGTCAACGTCAGGGTCATGGTCAGGGTGAGGGTCAGGGTCAATGTCAAAGTCAAGATCAGGGTCAGGGTCATGGTCAAGTTCAGGGTCAGGGTCAAGTTCAAGGTCAGAGTCAGGTCAGGTGCAGGATCAGTGTCATGGTCAGGGTCAAGGTCAAGGTCAGGGTCAGGGTCAAGGTCAACATCAGGGTAAGGGACAGGGTCAAGACAAAGGTCAGGGTCATGGTCAGGGTCAGGGTCAGACTTAGGGTCAGGGTCAAGGTCAGGGTCCAGGTCAAGGTCAGGGTCAGGGACAATGTCAAGATCAAGCTCAGGGTGAGGGTCAAGGTCAAGGTCAAGGTCAGGGTCAATGTAAAGTCAAGGTCAGGGTCATGGTCAAGGTCAAGTTCAGGGTCAGGGTCAAGGTCTTTGTCAGAGTCATTGTCAGGTTTAAAGTGAGGGTCAGCGTCAGGGTCAAGGTCAAGGTCAATGTCAGGGTCAGGGTCCGGGTCAAGGTCAACTTCAAGGTCAATTTCGGGGTCAGGGTCAAGGTCAAGGTCAGGTTCAGTATCAGGGTCAGGGTCAGGGTGCGAGTGAAGGTCAGTGTCAGGGTCAAGATCAAGGTCAAGGTCAGGGTCAGGGTCAAGGTCAAGTTCAAGGTGAGGGGTAGGGTCAGCGTCTTGGTCAGGGCCAGGTCAGGTGCAGGGTCAGTGTCAGGGTCAGGGTCAAGGTCAAGATCAAGGTCAGGGTCAAGGTCAACGTCAGGGAAAGGGACAGGGTCAAAGTCAAGGACAGGGTCATGGTCAGGGTCAGGGTCAGGGACAAGTTCAAGGTCAAGCTCAGGGTCAAGGTCAAGATCAAGGTCAAGGTCAGGGTCAATGTCAAGGTCAAGATCAGGGTCAGGGTCAAGGTCAAGTTCAGAGTCAGGGTCAAGGTCAAGGTCATTGTCAGAGTCAGTGTCAGGTTTAGGGTGAGGGTCAGCATCAGGGTCAAGGTCAAGGTCAAGGTCAGGTTCAAGGTCAGGGTCATTGTCAAATTCAGTGTAAGGGTCATTGTCAGGGTGAGGGTCAAGGCCAAGGTCCGGGTCAGGGTCAGGGTCAAGGTCAAGGTCAAGGTCAAGGTCAAGGTCAGGGTCAGGGTTAGGTTTAGGGGGAGGTTCAGGGTCAGGGTCAAGGTCAAGTTAAAGTTCAAGTTCGAGGTAAGGTTCAGGCTCAAGTTGAAGGTCAATTTCAGGGTCAAGTTCAAGGTCAGGGTCAGGGTCAGGGTCAGGGTCAAGGTCAGGGTCAGGGTCAGGGTCAAGGTCAGGGTCAGGGTCAGGTTCAAGGTTAAGGTCAAGATGAGGGATAGTGTCAGTGTCCCGTTCAGGGTCAGGGTTAGGTTCAGGTTCAAGGTCAGGGTCATGGTCAGGGTAAGGGTCAGACTTAGGGTCAAGGTCAAAGTCAAGGTCCGGTCAAGTTCAAGGTCAGGGTAAGGGACAATGTCAAGGTCAAGGTCAGGGTCAGGGTCAAGGTCAAGGTCAATTTAAAGTTCAGGGTCAATGTCAAGTTCAAGGTCAGGGTCTGGGTCAAGGTCAAGGTAAGGGTCAGGGTCAAGGTCAATGTCAGGGTCAGGGTCAGGGTCAAGGTCAAGTTCAAGGTCAATTTCGGGGTCAGGGTCAAGGTCAAGGTCAAGGTCAGGTTCAGTATCAGGGTCAGGGTCAGGGTGAGGGTGAGGGTGAGGGTCAGGGTCAAGGTCAAGGTCAGGGTCAGGTTCAAGTTCAAGGTCAGGTTCAGGGTCAGGTTTAGGGTGAGTGTCAGGGTGAGGGTCAGGGTCAAGGTCAAGGTCAGGGTCAGGGTCAAGGTCAAGGTGAAGGGTAGGGTCAAGGTCAACGTCAAGGTGAGGGGTAGGGTCAGCGTCTTGGTCAGGGTCATGTCAGGTGCAGGGTCAGTGTCAGGGTCAGCGTCAAGGTCAAGTTCAAGGTCAGGGTCCAGGTGAAGGCCAGGGTCAGGGACAAGGTCAAGGTCAAGGTCAGGGTCATAGTAAGGGTGAGGGTCAGGGTCAAGGTCAAGGTCAAATTCAATTTAAGGGTCAATGTCAAAGTCAAGATCAGGGTCAGGGTCAAGGTCAAGTTCAGGGTCAGGGTCAAGTTCAAGGTCAGATTCAGGGTCAGGTTTAGGGTGAGTGTCAGGGTCTGGGTCAAAGTCAAGTTAAAGTTCAAGTTCAAGGTAAGGTTCAGGCTCAAGTTGAAGGTCAGGGTGAGGGTCAAGTTCAAGGTCAGGGTCAGGGTCAAGGTCAGGGTCAGGGTCAAGTTCAGGGTCAGGGTCAAGTTCAAGGTCAGAGTCAGGTCAGGTGCAGGATCAGTGTCATGGTCAGGGTCAAGGTCAAGATCAAGGTCAGGGTCAAGGTCAACGTCAGGGAAAGGGACAGGGTCAAAGTCAAGGACAGGGTCATGGTCAGGGTCAGGGTCAGGGACAAGTTCAAGGTCAAGCTCAGGGTCAAGGTCAAGATCAAGGTCAAGGTCAGGGTCAATGTCAAGGTCAAGATCAGGGTCAGGGTCAAGGTCAAGTTCAGAGTCAGGGTCAAGGTCAAGGTCATTGTCAGAGTCAGTGTCAGGTTTAGGGTGAGGGTCAGCATCAGGGTCAAGGTCAAGGTCAAGGTCAGGGTCAGGGTCAGGGTCATTGTCAAGTTCAGTGTCAGGGTCATTGTCAGGGTGAGGGTCAAGGCCAAGGTCCCGGTCAGTGTCAGGGTCAGTTTTAGGTTGTGGTTCAGGGTCAGGGTCAGGTTCAGGGTCAGGGTCAAGGTCAGGGTCAAGGTCAAGGTCATTGTCAGAGTCAGTGTCAGGTTTAGGGTGAGGGTCAGCATCAGGGTCAAGGTCAGGGTCAGGGTCAGGGTCAGGGTCATTGTCAAGTTCAGTGTCAGGGTCATTGTCAGGTTGAGGGTCAAGGCCAAGGTCCGGGTCAGGGTCAGTTTTAGGGTGAGGTTCAGGGTCAAGGTCAGGGTCAGGGTCAGGGTCAAGGTCACGTTCAGTATCACGGTCACGGTCAGACTTCGGGTCAGGGTCAAGGTCAGGGTCAAGGTCAATGTCAGGGTCAAAGTCAGGTTCAGGGTTAGGTTCAGGGTCAGGCTGAGGATTATGGTGAGGGTCAGGGTTAGGGTCAGGGTCAGCATTAGGACCAGGGTTAGGGTTAGGTCAGGGTCATGGTCAGGGTGAGGGTCAGGTGCCGGTTCAGGGTCACGGTAAGACATAAAGTCAGGGTCAGGGTCATTGTCAAGGTCAAGGTCAGGGTCAGGGTCAGGGTCAGGGTCAAGTTCAAGGTCAGGGTCAGCGTCAGGGTCAGGTTTAGTGTGAGGGGCAGGGTTAGGTTCAGGTTCAAGGTCAGGGTCATGGTCATGGTCAGGGTCAGACTTAGGGTCAAGGTCAAGGTCAAGGTCCCGGTCAAGGTCAAGGTCAGGGTAAGGGACAAGGTCAAGGTCAGGGTCAGGGTCAGGTTGAGGGTCAAGTTCAAGTTCAAGTTCAGGGTCAATGTCAAGGTCAATGTCAGTGTCAAGGTCAAGGTTAAGTTCAAGTTCAGGGTCAATGTCAAGGTCAGGGTCAGAGTCAGGGTCAAGGTCAAGTTCAAGGTCAATTTCGGGGTCAGGGTCAAGTTCAAGGTCAGGTTCAGTATCAGGGTCAGGGTCAGGGTGCGAGTGAGGGTCAGGGTCAAGATCAAGGTCAAGGTCAAGGTGAGGGGTAGCAGCGTCTTGGTCAGAGTCAGGTCAGGTGCAGGATCAGTGTCAGGGTCAGGGTCAAGGTCAAGGTCAACGGCAGGGTCAAGGTCAAGGTCAGGGTAAGGGACAAGGTCAAGGTCAGGGTCATGGTCAGGGTGAGGGTCAGGGTCAAGATCAAGGTCAAGTTCAATTTAAAGGTCAATGTCAAAGTCAAGATCAGGGTCAGTGTCAAGGTCAAGTTCATGGTCAAGGTCAAGTTCAAGGTCAGAGTCAGGTCAGGTGCAGGATCAGTGTCATGGTCAGGGTCAGGGTCAATGTCAAAGTCAAGATCAGGGTCAGGGTCAAGGTCAAGTTCAGGGTCAAGGTCAAGTTCAAGGTCAGAGTCAGGTCAGGTGCAGGATCAGTGTCATGGTCAGGGTCAAGGTCAAGGTCAGGGTCAGGGTCAGGGTCAAGGTCAAGGTCAAGGTGAGGGGTAGGGTCAGCGTCTTGGTCAGGGCCAGGTCAGGTGCAGGGTCAGTGTCAGGGTCAGGGTCAAGGTCAAGGTCAAGCTCAGGGTGATGGTCAGGGTCAGGGTCAAGGTCAAGGTGATTGTCAGAGTCAGTGTCAGGTTTAGGGTGAGGGTCAGCATCAGGGTCAAAATCAAGTTAAAGTTCAAGTTCAAGGTAAGGTTCAGGCTCAAGTTGAAGGTCAGGGTCAGGGTCAAGTTCAAGGTCAGGGTCAGGGTCAAGGTCAGGGTCAGGGTTAGGGTCAATGTCAGGGTCAGGGTCATGGTCAGGGTGAGGGTCAGGGTCAAGGTCAAGGTCAAGTTCAAGTTCAGGGTCAAGGTCAGGGTCAAGGTCAGGGTCAAGGTCAAGGTCAAGGTCAATTTCAGGGTCAGGGTCAAGATCAAGGTCAGGTTCAGTATCAGGGTCAGTGTCAGGGTGCGAGTGAGGGTCAGGGTCAGGGTCAAGATCAAGGTCAAGGTCAGGGTCAGGTTGAAGTTCCAGGTCAGGTTCAGGGTCAGGGTCAGGTTTAGGGTGAGTGTCAGGTTGAGGGTCAGGTTGAAGTTCGTGGTCAGGGTCAGGGTCAGGGTCAAGGTCAAGGTCAAGGTCAGGGTCAAGGTCAAGGTCAAGGTCAGGGTCAGGGTCAATGTCAAGGTCAAGGTCAGGGTCAGGGTCAGGGTCAGTTTTAGGGTGAGGGTCAGGGTCAAGGTCAGGGTCAGGGTCAGGGTCAAGGTCACGTTCAGTGTCACGGTCACGGTCAGACTTCGGGTCAGGGTCAAGGTCAGGGTCAAGGTCAATGTCAGGGTCAAAGTCAGGTTCAGGGTTAGGTTCAGGGTCAGGCTGAGGATTATGGTGAGGGTCAGGGTCAGGGTCAGCATTAGGATCAGGGTTAGGGTCAGGTCAGGGTGAGGGTCAGGTGCCGGGTGATTTTCAGGGTCACGGTAAGACTTAAAGTCAGGGTCAAGGTCAGGGTCAGGGTCAAGTTCAAGGTCAAGCTCAGGGTGAGAGTCAGGTCAAGGTCAAGGTCAAGGTCAGGGTCAGGGTTAGGTTTAGGGTGAGGGTGAGGTTCAGGTTCAGGGTCAGGGTCAGATTTAGGCTGAGGGTCAGGGTCAGGGTCAAGGTCAAATTAAAGTTCAAGTTCAAGGTAAGGGTCAGGCTCAAGTTCAAGGTCAGGGTCAGGGTCAAGGTCAAGGTCAGGGTCAGGGTCAGGTTTAGGGTTAGGGTCAGTGTCAGGGTCAGGGTCAGTTTCAGGGTCAAGGTCAGGGTCAGGGTCAAGGTCACGTTCAGTGTCACGGTCAGACTTAGGGTCAGGGTCAAGATCAGGGACAAGGTCAATGTCAGGGTTAAAGTCAGGTTCAGGTTTAGGTTCAGGGTCAGGCTGAGGATTATGGTGAGGGTCAGGTTTAGGGTCAGGGTCAGCATTAGGACCAGGGTTAGGATTAGGTCAGGGTCACGGTCAGGGTGAAGGTCAGGTGCCGGGTCAGGGTCAGGGTCATTGTCAAGGTCAAGGTCAAGTTCAGGGTCAGGGTCAGGGTCAGGGTCAGGGTGAAGGTCAAGTTCAAGGTCAAGGTCAAGGTCAGGGTCACGGTCAAGGTCAAGGACAGGGTCAACATCAGGGTCAGGTTTAGTGTGAGGGGCAGGGTTAGGTTCAGGTTCAAGGTCAGGTTCATTGTCAGGGTCACAGTCAGACTTAAGGTCAAGGTCAAGGTAAAGGTCCGGGTCAAGGTCAAGGTCAGGGTCAGGGTCAGGGTGAGGGTCAAGGTCAAGTTCAAGTCCAGGGTCATTGTCAAGTTTGATGTCAGGGTCAAGGTCAAGGTAAGGGTCAGGGTCAAGGTGAAGTTCAAGGTCAATTTCAGGGTCAGTGTGAAGGTCAAGGTCAGGTTCAGTATAAGGGTCAGGGTCAGGGTGAGGGTGAGGGTCAGGGTCAAGATCAAGGTCAGGGTCAGGTTCAAGTTCAAGGTCAGGGTCAGGGTCAGGTTTAGGGTGAGTGTCAGGGTGAGGGTCAGGGTAAAGATCAAGGTCAGGGTCAGGGACAAGTTCAAGGTCAAGCACATGGTGAGGGTCAGGGTCAAGGTCAAGTTTAGGGTCAGGGTCAAGGTCAAGGTCATTTTCAGAGTCCGTGTCAGGTTTAAGGTGAGGGTCAGCGTCAGGGTCAAGGTCAAGGTCAAGGTCAGGGTCAGGGTCAGGGTCATTGACAGGGTGAGGTTCAAGGCCAAGGTCCGGGTCCGGGTCAGGGATTGGTTTAGGGTGAGGGTCAGGGTCAGGGTCAAGGGCAAGGTAAGGGTCAGGCTCAAGTTCAAGGTCAGGGTCAGGCTCAAGGTCAAGGTCAATGTCAGGGAAAAGTTCAAGGTCAAGCTCAGGGTGCGGGTCAGTGTCAAGGTCAAGGTCAAGGTCAAGGTCAGGTTCAATGTCAAAGATAAGGTCAGGGTCAGGGTCAAGGTCAAGTTCAGGGTAAGGGTCAAGTTCAAGGTCATTGTCAGAGTCAGTGTCAAGTTTAGGGTGAGGGTGAGGGTCAGGGTCAAGGTCAAGGTCAAGGTCAGGGTCAGGGTCAGGGTCATTGACAGGGTGAGGTTCAAGGCCAAGGTCCGGGTCCGGGTCAGGGATTGGTTTAGGGTGAGGGTCAGGGTCAGGGTCAAGGGCAAGGTAAGGGTCAGGCTCAAGTTCAAGGTCAGGGTCAGGCTCAAGGTCAAGGTCAATGTCAGGGAAAAGTTCAAGGTCAAGCTCAGGGTGCGGGTCAGTGTCAAGGTCAAGGTCAAGGTCAAGGTCAGGTTCAATGTCAAAGATAAGGTCAGGGTCAGGGTCAAGGTCAAGTTCAGGGTAAGGGTCAAGTTCAAGGTCATTGTCAGAGTCAGTGTCAAGTTTAGGGTGAGGGTGAGGGTCAGGGTCAAGGTCAAGGTCAAGGTCAGGGTCAGGGTCAGTGTCAGGGTCATTGTCAAGTTCAGTGTCAGGGTCATTGTCAGGGTGAGGGTCAAGGCCAAGGGCCGTGTCAGGGTCAGGGTCAGGGTCCGTTTTAGGGTGAGGGTCAGGGTCAAGGTCAGGGTCAGGGTCAAGGTCAAGGTCAAGGCCAAGGTGAGGGATAGTGTCAGTGTCCCAGTCAGTGTCAGGGTTAGGTTCAGGTTCATGTTCAGGGTCATGGTCAAGGTCAAGGTCCGGGTCAAGGTCAAGGTCAAGGTCAGAGACAGGTTCAAGTTCAAGGTCAGGGTCAGGGTCAGAGTCAGGTCAGACTTAGGGTCAGGGTTAAGGTCAAGGTCAAGCTCAGGTTGAGGGTTAGTGTCAAGGTCAAGTTTAAGTTCAGGGTCCATGTCAATGTCAAGGTCAGGGTCAGGGTCAAGGTCAAGTTCAGGGTCAGGGTCATTGTCGGGGTGAGGGTCAAGGCCAAGTTTCGGGTTAGGGTCAGGGTCAGTTTTAGGTTGAGGGTCAGGGTCAAGTTCAGGGTCAGGGTCAAGTTCAAGGTCAGAGTCAAGTTCAGGGTGAGTGTCAGTTTTAGTGTTAAGGTCACGGTCAGGTTTAGGGTGAGCGTCAGGTTCAGTTCTAGGGTCAGGGTCAGGTTTAGGGTGAGTGTCAGGGTGAGGGTCAGGGTCAAGATCAAGTTCAAGGTCAGGGTCAAGATCAAGTTCAAGGTCAGGGTCAGGGTCAGGGTAAGGGTCAGGGTCAAGGGCAGGTTAAAGATCAAGGTCAAGGTCAGGGTCAGGGTCAAGGTCAAGGTCAGGGTCAAAGTCAGGTTCAGGGTAGGGTTTGGATTAGAGTCAGGGTTAGGGTCAAGTTCAAGTTTACAGTCAGGGTCAGGGTCAGGGTCAGGGTCACGGTCAGACTAAGTGTCAGGGTCAAGGTCTGGGTCAAGTTCAAGGTCAGGGTAAGGTCAAGTTCAAGGTCAGGTTCATTGTCAGGGTCAGTGTCAGGGTCAAGGTCAAGGTCAGGGTCAGGGTCAGGGTCAAGGTCAAGGTCAGGGTCAGTGTCAAGGTAAAGGTCAAGGTCTAGGTCAATGTCAGGGTCAGGGTCAAGGTCAAGATCAAGGTAAATGTCAATTTCGGGGTCAAAGTCAGGTTCATGTTCTGGGTCACGGTCAGGGTCGGGGTCAGGTTCAGGGTCAAGGGCAGGTTAAAGATCAAGGTCAAGGTAACGGTCAGGGTCAAGGTCAAGGTAAGCGTCAAAGTCAGTTTCAGGGTTAGGGTCACGGTGAGTGTGAGGATTAGGGTCAGGGTCAGGGTTAGGGTCAGGGTCAGGATTATAGTCAGGGTTAGGGTCAAGGTCAGGGTCACAGTAAGCGTCAGGGTCAGGTGCAGGGTCAGGGTCACGGTCAGACTTAGTGTCAGGGTCAAGGTCAAGGTCAAGGTCAGGGTCAGGGTCAGGGTCAAGTACAAGGTCAGGGTCAGGGTCAAGTTCAAGTTCAAGGTCAGGGTCAGGGTCAAGGTCTGGGTCAAGGTCAAGGTGAAGGTCAGGGTCACGGTCAGGGTCAAGGTCAAGGTCAGGGTCAGGGTCAGCGTCATGGTCATGGTCAGACTTAGGGTCAGGGTCAGGGTCAGGGTCAAGTTCAAGGTCAAGCTCAGTGTCAAGGTCAAGGTCAGGGTCAGGGTCAGGGTCAAGCTCAAGGTCAAGTTCAAGGTCAGTGTCAAGGTCAGCGTCAAGCTCAGTGTCAAGTAAAAGGTCAGAATCACGGTCAAGGTCAAGGTCAGGGTCAGGGTCAGTTTCAGGGTCACGGTCAGGGTCAGGGTCAGGGTCAAGGGCAGGTTAAAGGTCAAGGTCAAGGTAAGGGTCAGGGTCAAGGTCAAGGTCAGGGTCAAAGTCAGGTTCAGGGTTAGGGTCAGGGTCAGGATTAGAGTCAGGGTTAGGGTCAAGTTCAGGTTCACAGTCAGGGTCAGGATTAGAGTCAGGGTTAGGGTCAAGTTCAGGTTCACAGTCAGGGTCAGGGTCAGGTGCAGGGTCAGGGTCAGAGTCAAGTTCAATGTCAGGTTCAGGGTCAGGGTCAAGGTCAAGGTCAGGGTCAGGGTCAGGGTCAAGTTCAAGGTCAGGGGCAAGGTCAAGTTCAGTGTCAGGGTCAGGGTCAGGGTCAGGGTCAGGTTCAGTTTTAGAGTGAGGGTGAGTGTTAGATTTAGGGTCAAAGTCAACATCAAGAGCAAGGTCAGGGTCAGGCTCAAGGTCAAGGTCAGTGTCAGGGTCAATGTCAGTTTTAGGGTGAGTGTCACTGTGATTGTCAGGGTCAAGGTCAAGGTCAAGGTCAGGGTCAAGGTCAGGGCCAATACAAGGTCAAGGTCAGGTTCAGTGTCAAGGTTAAGTCAATGTCAGGTTCAAGGTCAAGATCAAGTTCAGGGTCAGTGTCAAGGTCAAGGTCAAGGTCAACGTCAGGGTCAATGTCAGTGTCAAGCTCAGTGTCAAGGTCAAGGTCAGGGTCATGGTCAAGGTCAAGGTCAGGGTCAGGGTCATTGTCAAGGTCAAGGTCAGGATCAGGGTCAGGTTCAGGTTCAGGGTCACGGTCAGGGTCAGGGTCAGGGTCAAAGGCAGGTTAAAGATCAAGGTCAAGGTAACGGTCAGGGTCAAGGTCAAGGTAAGCGTCAAAGTCAGTTTCAGGGTTAGGGTCAGGGTAAGGATGAGGATTAGGGTCAGGGTCAGGGTTAGGGTCAGGGTCAGGATTATAGTCAGGGATAGGGTCAAGGTCAGGGTCACAGTAAGCGTCAGGGTCAGGTGCAGGGTCACGGTCAGACTTAGTGTCAAGGTCAAGGTCAAGGTCAAGGTCAAGGTCAAGGTCAAGGTCACGGTCAGGGTCAATTTCAAAGTCAGGGTCAGGGTCAGGGTCAGGGTCAATTTCAAGGTCAGGGTCAGGGTCAGGGTCAATTTCAAGGTCAAGGTCAGGGTCAGGGTCATGGTCAGGGTCAATTTCAAGGTCAAGGTCAGGGTCAGGGTCAGGGTCAAGGTCAGGGTCAGGGTCAAGGTGAAGGTCAAAGTCAGGGTCAAGGTCAAGGTCAAGGTCAGGGTCAGGGTCAGGGTCATGGTCAGACTTAGGGTCAGGGTCAGTGTCAGGTTTAGGGTCAGGGTTAGGGTCAGGGTTAGGTTTAGGTTCATGGTCAACTTCAGGGTCAGGGCCAATGTGATGATCAGGGTCAGGGTTAGGATTAGGGCCAGGGTCAGGGTCAGACTTAGGGTTAGGTTCAGGGTCAGGTTTAGGGTCAGGGTCAGCTTCAGGGTCAGGGTTAGACTTATGGTTAGGGTCAGGGTTATTGTCAGGGTCATGGTCAGGGTTAGTGTCAGGGTCAGTGTCAGGGTAAGGGTCAGAGTCCCAGTCAGGGTTACGGTCAGGGTCAGGGTTAGGGTCAGGTTTAGGGTTAGAGTCAGGGTTAGGGTCAGGGTAAGGGTCAGGGTTAGGGTCAGGGTGAAGTTCAGGGTCAGGTTCAGGGTCAGGGTCAGGGTTAGGGTCAGGTTCAGATTCAGGGTCAGGGTCAGGGTCAGGGTCAGGGTTAGTGTCAGGGTCAGGATCAAGATCAGGTTAAGGGTCATGGTCAGGGTCAGGGTACGGGTCAGGTTTAGGGTCAGGGTCAGGGTCATCGTCAGGGTTAGCATTAGTGTTAGGGTCAGGGTCAGGTTCAGGGTCAGGGTCAGGGTCAGGTTCAGGGTCAGGTTCAGACTTAGGGTTAGGGTCAGGTTCAGACTTAGGGTTAGGCTCAGGGTCAGTGTCATGGTTAGGGTCAGGGTCAGGGTCAGGTTTAGGATCAGGTTTAGGGTCAGGGTCAGGATCATGTTTAGGGTCAGGGTCAGACTTAGGGTTAGTGTCAGCATCAGGGTCAGGGTCAGGTTTAGGGTCAGGGTCAGGGTTAGGTTCAGGGTCAGGGTCAGTGTCAGTGTCAGGGTCAGGTTCAGGGCTAGGGTCAGGGTCAGGGTTAGGGTCGAGGTCGCAGGTTCGATTCCCCATACCGGCCAAAAAACCCCGGGTCGGGTCGGGTCCCCAGGTGGCGTCACAGGGTAATGGCTGGACTCTGGCACCCGAGGTTGCAGGTTCGATTCCCCATACCGGCCAAAAAACCCTGGGTCGGATCGGGTCCCCAGGTGGCGTCACAGGGTAATGTCTGGACCCCGGCACCCGATGTCGCATGTTTGATTACCCATACAGGCCAAGAAACCCTGGGTCGGGTCGGGTCCCCAGGTGCCGTCACAGGGTAATGTCTGGACTCTGGCACCCAAGGTCGCAGGTTCGATTCCCCATACCAGCCAAAAAACCCCGCGTCGGATCGGGTCCCCGAGTGTCGTCACAGGGTCATGTCTGGACACACACGAGGACACACATGTCTGGACGCACACGAGGGACCACCGACATACTCATAGCATCATCACACCATCACAACATCATCATCGCAGCATCATCAAAGAATCATGACTGCATCATCACAGCATCATTACAGCATCATCGCATCGTCATCCCTGCATCACCACTGCATCATCACATCATCAAAGCATCATCACAAAATCATCACTGCATCATCACAACATCATTACAGTGTCATCAAAGCGTTATCAGAGCATCATCACAGCATTCTCACAGCAGCACCACATCATCATCGCGGCGTCATCACTGAATCATCACTGCATCATCACTGCATCATTACAGATTCATCACTGCATCATCAAAACATCATCACAGTGTCATGACAGCATCATCACAAAATCATCACTGCATCATTGCAGGGTCATTACAGCATCATCACAGCGTCATCACTGCGTCATCAAAGCATCATCACAGCATCATCAGATTGTCATCAAAGCATCATTACACTCATGATAGCATCATCACATCATCATGAAAGCATCATCGCAGCATCATCATTGCATCACCTCAGCATCATCACAGCATCATTACTGCATACTCTCTGCATCATCACAGAATTATCTCAACATCATCACAGCATCATTACTGCTTACTCACTGCATAATAACTGCATCATCACATCATCATCACAGCATCATCACTGCATAATGACAGCACCATCACAGCATAATCGCTGAGTCATCACAGCGTCATCACTACATCATCACAGCATCATCACATCATCATCAGAGTCATCATAGCTTCATCACTGCATCATCAATGCATCATCACATCATCATCACAACATCATAACTGCATTATCACAGCATCATCAGAGCGTCATTACAGCATCATCACAGCATTATCACTGCATCATCACATCGTCATCACTGCATCATCAGAGCGTAATAACAGAATCATTACAGCATCATGACTGCATCATCACATCATCATCATAGCATCATAGCTGCATAATCATAGAGTCATCACAGCATCATCACTACATCATCAAATTGTCATCACTGTATCATCACAGCATCATCATAGCATCATCACTGCATAATCACAGTGTCATAACAGCATCATTACAACACCATGACTACGTCATCACAGCATCACGACAGCGTCATTACAGTGTCATCACAGCATCATCACTGCATTATCACAACATCATCACAACATCATCACTGCGTCATCAGAGCGTCACCACTACATAATCACTTCTTACTCAGTGAATCATCACTGCATCATCACATCATCACAGCATCATCTCAGCATAATCACAGTATCATCACAGAGTCATCATTACATCATCAATGCATCATCACTGCATCATCACAGCATCATCAGAACATCATCACAGCATCATCACAACATCATCACAGAGTCATCACAGCATCATCACTGCATAATCACTGCATCATCACAGCATCCTCACAGCATTAATACAGCATCATCACAACGTCAACAATGCATCATTACAGCATCATCTCAGTATAGTCACAGCATAATCACTGCATAATCACTGCATCATCATATCGTCATCACTGCATCATCACTGCATCATCACAGCACCATCACAGCATCATTACTGCAGAATCACTGCATCATCACAGCATCATAGCTGCATAATCACAGCATCATCACATCATCATCGCATAGTCATCACAGCGTCATCACTGCATCATCACAGCATCATCACAGCATCATTACTGCAGAATCACTGCATCATCACAGCATCCTCACAGCAACATCGCAGCATCATCACAGCATCATCGCATCATCATCACAGTGTCATGACAGCATCATCACTGCATAATCACCGCATAATCACAGCATCATCACTGCATCATCACAGTATCATCACAGCGTCATCACATCATCATCTCAGCATCATTACTGCTTACTCACTGCATCATCATAGCATCATCACATCATCATCACAACATCATCAGTTTCATGTCAGCATCATCACTGCATAATCACTGCATCATCACAGCATCCTCACAGCATCAACACAGCGTCATCACAGCGTCATCAATGCATCATTACAGCATCATCTCAGTATAGTCACAGAATTATTACAGCATAATCACTGCATCATCATATCATCACTGCATCATCACTGCATCATCACTGCATCATCACAGCACCATCACAGCATCATTACTTCAGAATCACTGCATCATCACAGCATCCTCACAGCAACATCGCAGCATCATCACAGCATCATCACACTGTCATGACAGCATCATCACTGCATCATCACTGCATAATCTCCGCATAATCACAGCATCATCACATCATCATCACAATATCATCACAGCGTCATCACTACACATCACTGCATCATCACTACATCATCACAGCATCATCACTTCGTCATCATCACAGCATCATCACAGCATCATCACTGCATCCTCACTGCATCATGAGTGCATCATCATCACAGCATCATAACTGCATCATCAAAGCATCATCTCGGCATAATCACAATGTCATAAATACATCATCACTCCATCATCACAGCATTATCACATCATCATCACAACGTTTTCAGTGTCATCACAGCATCATAACAACGTCATCAAACTGTCATCACAGCATCATCACCAAATCATCACAGAATCATCACAGCATCATTACTGCATCATCACAGCATCTTTGCATCGTCATCAGAGCATCACCACTGCATCATCACATCATCATCTCAGCATCATCACAGCATCATTACTGCTTACTCACTGCATCATCACAGCGTCATGACAGTGTCATCACTGCATCATAACATCATAGCTTCATCATCAGAACATTATCACAGCATCATCACTGCATCATCACATCATCATTATAGCATCTTCACTGTCATCAATACATCATCACAGCATCATCACATCATTATCACAGCATCATCAGTGTCATCTCAGCATCATCACTGCATCATGACTGCATCATAGCAGCATAATCACAGCATCATCACAGAATCATCACAGCATCATCATAAGGTCATCACAGCATCATCACTACGTCATCAAATTGTAATCACAGCATCATCACAGTGTCCTCACTGAATCATCACTGCACCATCACTGCAACATCACAGCATCATCTCAGCATCATCATGGCATCATTACTGCATCATCACTGCTTACTCACTGCATCATCACAGCATCATCTCAGCATCATCACAGAATCATTTCTGCATAATCATTGCATTTTCACAGCGTCATCACAGTATCATCACTGCATCATCACATCATCACAGTGTCATCACAGAATCATCACTGAATCATCCAAGCATCATCCAAGCATCATCACAGCACCACCAATGCATCATCACAGTATCATCACTGCATAATCACTGCATCATCACCGCATCATCACTGCATCAACACTGCATCATTGCTGCATCATCACATCA
This sequence comes from Clangula hyemalis, assembly GCA_963989345.1. The sequence goes on from OZ022447.1 coordinate 37,782, forward strand.
TTGTCACAGTATCATCAAAATATCATCACAGCATCATCACACCATCATAACAACATCATCACAGCGTCATCACAGTATCGTAAATGCATCATCACAGAATCATCACTGAATCATCGTAGCATCTTCATATCATCATCACAATATCATCACAGCATCATCACTGCATCATCACAGCATCATCACTGCATAATCACTGCATCATCACCACATCATCACAGCATCATCACTGCATAATCACTGCATCATCACAGCATCATCACATCGTCATCAAAACATCATTACAAGTATCAACACAACATAATCACAGTGTCATCACAGCATCATCATTGCATCCTTACTGCATGATCACAGCATCTCCGCATCGTAATCACATCATCATCACTGACTCCTCACTGAATCATCACTGTACCATCACTGCATCATCAGAGCATAATCTGAGCATAATCTCAGCATAATCACAGCATCATCACAGAATCATCACAGCATCATTACTGCATCATCACAGCATCTTTGCATCGTCATCAGAGCATCACCACTGCATCATCACTACATCATCACAGCATTTTAGCTACATAATCACAGAATCATCATAGCGTAACGACAGCATCATCACAACATCATTACAGCATCATCACAGCGTCATCGTAACATCATGACTGTATCATCACAGCATCATCACAGCATCACCGCAGCGTCATCACTGCATCATCACAGCATCATCACAGCATCATCACGGCATCGTTACAGCATCGTCATATCATCATAACTGCATCATCACAACAACATAACAAAATCATCAAAGCATCGTCACAGCATCATCACCGCGTCATCACAGCGTCATAACTGCATCGTCACTGCATCTAAACTGCATCATCACAAAATCATCACAGCTTCATCACTGCAGCATCACAGCATCATCAAAGCATCATCGCAGCATCATCACATCATCATCACTGCATCATCACAGAATCATTACTGTTTACTCACTGCGGCATCACAGCATTATCACGGTGTCATAACTGCATCATCACTGCACCATTACTGCATCATCACAGTGTCATCTCAGCATCATCACAGCATCATTACTGCCTAATCATTGCATTATCACAACGTCATCACAGTATCATCAGTGCATCATCACAGCATCATTACTGCATCATCACATCATCATCACAGAATCACGATAGTGTCATCACAGCGTCATCACTGCATCATCACAGCGTCATCTCAGCATCATCAGAGACTCATCACAGCGTCATCACTGCATCATCACTGCATCACCACAGTATCATCACAGCATCATCACAAAATTATAAGAGCGTCATCACAGCGTTATTACTGCATCATCACAGCATCAATAGAGCATCATCACAGCGTCATCACAGCGTTATCACAGCGTCATCACAGCATCACGACATCATCATCACAGCTTCACGACAGTGTCATGAGAGCGTCTTCACAGCATCATCACTACATCATCACAGCATCATCACTGCGTCATCAGAGCATCATCACAAAATCATCACAGTGTCATTACTGCATCATCACTGCATCATCACAGCGTCATCACTGCATCATCACTGCATTGTCACAACATCATGGCGTCATAATAACTGCATCATAACAGCATGATCAAAGCATCATCACAGCATCATCACAGCGTCATAACTGCATAAACACTGCATCATCAAAGAACCATCACAGCATCATCACAGCGTCATAACAGCATCATCAGAGCATCACATCGTCATCACATCGTCATCAAAGAATCTTCACAGCATCATCGCTATGTCATCATAGCATCATCATAATATTATCACAGCTTCATCACAGCGTCATAACAACATCATCACTGCATCATCACAGCATCATCATTATTGCATCATGACTGCATCATTACAGCATCATCAGAGCAGAATCAGTGCGTCGTCACAGCATCATTACTGCATCACCACATCACCACTGTGTTATCGCAGCGTCATCACAGAATCATCACAGCATCATCACAGAATCATCACAGCATCATTGCAGCATCATCACATCATCATCACAGCGTCATCACAACATCATCGTAGCATCATCATGCATCATCACAGCATCATTACTGCATCATCACAGCATCATCACAGCATCATCACTGCATCATCACTGAATAATCACAGCATCATCACTGCATCATCACGGCATCGTTACAGCATCGTCATATCATCATAACTGCATCATCACAACAACATAACAAAATCATCAAAGCATCATCACAGCATCATCACCGCGTCATCACAGCGTCATAACTGCATCGTCACTGCATCTAAACTGCATCATCACAAAATCATCACTGCATCACATCATAATCACAACATCATCAAAGCGTCATCACAGCATCATCACTGCGTTATCACAGCATCATCTCAGCATCATCACAGTATCATTACTGCTTATTCACTGCATCATCACAACATCATCACAGCGTCATTACAGTGTCATAAATGCATCATCACAGTGTCATCAAAGCGTCCTAACTGCATAATCACTGCATCATCGCAGCTTCATCACAGCATCATGACAGCGTCATCACAGCATCAAAAATGCATAATCACTTCATCCTCACATCATCATCATAGCATCATAGCTGCATAATCATAGAGTCATCACAGCATCATCACTACATCATCAAATTGTCATCACTGTATCATCACAGCATCATCATAGCATCATCACTGCATAATCACAGTGTCATAACAGCATCATTACAACACCATGACTACGTCATCACAGCATCACGACAGCGTCATTACAGCGTCATCACAGCATCATCACTGCATTATCACAACATCATCACAACATCATCACTGCGTCATCAGAGCGTCATCACTACATAATCACTTCTTACTCAGTGAATCATCACTGCATCATCACATCATCACAGCATCATCTCAGCATAATCACAGTATCATCACAGCGTCATCACTACATCATCAATGCATCATCACTGCATCATCACAGCATCATCACTGCATCATCACAGCATCATCAGAGCATCATCACAGCATCATCACAACATCATCACAGAGTCATCACAGCATCATCACTGCATAATCACTGCATCATCACAGCATCCTCACAGCATTAATACAGCATCATCACAAAGTCAACAATGCATCATTACAGCATCATCTCAGTATAGTCACAGCATAATCACTGCATAATCACTGCATCATCATATCGTCATCACTGCATCATCACTGCATCATCACAGCACCATCACAGCATCATTACTGCAGAATCACTGCATCATCACAGCATCATAGCTGCATAATCACAGCATCATCACATCATCATCGCATAGTCATCACAGCGTCATCACTGCATCATCACAGCATCATCACAGCATCATTACTGCAGAATCACTGCATCATCACAGCATCCTCGCAGCAACATCGCAGCATCATCACAGCATCATCACAGCATCATCGCATCATCATCACAGCGTCATGACAGCATCATCACTGCATAATCACCGCATAATCACAGCATCATCACAGTATCATCACAGCGTCATCCCAGCGTCATCACTGCATCATCACTGCATCATCACAGAATCATCACTGCGTCATCACAGCATCATCAGAGCATCATCACAGCATCATCACAGCATCATCACAGCATCATCACATCATCATCTCAGCATCATTACTGCTTACTCACTGCATCATCAGAGCATCATCACATCATCATCACAACATCATCAGTTTCATGTCAGCATCATCACTGCATAATCACTGCATCATCACAGCATCCTCACAGCATCAACACAGCGTCATCACAGCGTCATCAATGCATCATTACAGCATCATCTCAGTATAGTCACAGAATTATTACAGCATAATCACTGCATCATCATATCATCACTGCATCATCACTGCATCATCACAGCACCATCACAGCATCATTACTTCAGAATCACTGCATCATCACAGCATCCTCACAGCAACATCGCAGCATCATCACAGCATCATCACACTGTCATGACAGCATCATCACTGCATAATCACTGCATAATCTCCGCATAATCACAGCATCATCACATCATCATCACAATATCATCACAGCGTCATCACTACACATCACTGCATCATCACTACATCATCACAGCATCATCACTTCGTCATCATCAGAGCATCATCACAGCATCATCACTGCATCCTCACTGCATCATGAGTGCATCATCATCACAGCATCATAACTGCATCATCAAAGCATCATCTCGGCATAATCACAATGTCATAAATACATCATCACTCCATCATCACAGCATTATCACATCATCATCACTGCATCATCACAGCATCATCAGAGCATCATCACAGCATCATCACAACATCATCACAGAGTCATCACAGCATCATCACTGCATAATCACTGCATCATTACAGCATCCTCACAGCATCATCACAGCATCCTCACAGCATCAATACAGCGTCATCACAACGTCAACAATGCATCATTACAGCATCATCTCAGTATAGTCACAGCATAATCACTGCATAATCACTGCATCATCATATCGTCATCACTGCATCATCACTGCATCCTCACAGCACCATCACAGCATCATTACTGCAGAATCACTGCATCATCACAGCATCATAGCTGCATAATCACAGCATCATCACATCATCATCGCATAGTCATCACAGCGTCATCACTGCGTCATCACAGCATCATCTCAGCATAATCACAACATCATCACATCATCATCTCAGCATCATTACTGCTTAGTCACTGCATCATCATAGCATCATCACATCATCATCACAACATCATCAGTTTCATGTCAGCATCATCACTGCATAATCACTGCATCATCACAGCATCCTCACAGCATCAACACAGCGTCATCACAGCGTCATCAATGCATCATTACAGCATCATCTCAGTATAGTCACAGAATTATTACAGCATAATCACTGCATCATCATATCATCACTGCATCATCACAGCACCATCACAGCATCATTACTTCAGAATCACTGCATCATCACAGCATCCTCACAGCAACATCGCAGCATCATCACAGCATCATCACACTGTCATGACAGCATCATCACTGCATCATCACTGCATAATCTCCGCATAATCACAGCATCATCACATCATCATCACAATATCATCACAGCGTCATCACTACACATCACTGCATCATCACTACATCATCACAGCATCATCACTTCGTCATCATCAGAGCATCATCACAGCATCATCACTGCATCCTCACTGCATCATGAGTGCATCATCATCACAGCATCATAACTGCATCATCAAAGCATCATCTCGGCATAATCACAATGTCATAAATACATCATCACTCCATCATCACAGCATTATCACATCATCATCACAACGTTTTCAGTGTCATCACAGCATCATAACAACGTCATCAAACTGTCATCACAGCATCATCACCAAATCATCACAGAATCATCACAGCATCATTACTGCATCATCACAGCATCTTTGCATCGTCATCAGAGCATCACCACTGCATCATCACATCATCATCTCAGCATCATCACAGCATCATTACTGCTTACTCACTGCATCATCACAGCGTCATGACAGTGTCATCACTGCATCATAACATCATAGCTTCATCATCAGAACATTATCACAGCATCATCACTGCATCATCACATCATCATTATAGCATCTTCACTGTCATCAATACATCATCACAGCATCATCACATCATTATCACAGCATCATCAGTGTCATCTCAGCATCATCACTGCATCATGACTGCATCATAGCAGCATAATCACAGCATCATCACAGAATCATCACAGCATCATCATAAGGTCATCACAGCATCATCAATACGTCATCAGATTGTAATCACAGCATCATCACAGTGTCCTCACTGAATCATCACTGCACCATCACTGCAACATCACAGCATCATCTCAGCATCATCATGGCATCATTACTGCATCATCACTGCTTACTCACTGCATCATCACAGCATCATCTCAGCATCATCACAGAATCATTTCTGCATAATCATTGCATTTTCACAGCGTCATCACAGTATCATCACTGCATCATCACAGTGTCATCACAGCATCATCAAAGCATCACGACAGCGTCATCTCACCATCACGACAGCGTCATCAAAGCATCATCACTGCATCATAACAACATCATCTCAGCATCATCACAGAATCATTTCTGCATAATCACTGCATCATCATAGTGTCATCACAGTATATTCACTGCATCATCACATCATCACAGTGTCATCACAGTGTCATCACTGAATCATCCAAGCATCATCCAAGCATCATCACAGCACCACCAATGCATCATCACAGTATCATCACTGCATAATCACTGCATCATCACCGCATCATCACATCATCAACACTGCATCATTGCTGCATCATCACATCATTGTCACAGTATCATCAAAATATCATCACAGCATCATCACACCATCATAACAACATCATCACAGCGTCATCACAGTATCGTAAATGCATCATCACAGAATCATCACTGAATCATCATAGCATCTTCATATCATCATCACAATATCATCACAGCATCATCACTGCATCATCACAGCATCATCACTGCATAATCACTGCATCATCACCACATCATCACAGCATCATCACTGCATAATCACTGCATCATCACAGCATCATCACATCGTCATCAAAACATCATTACAAGTATCAACACAACATAATCACAGTGTCATCACAGCATCATCATTGCATCCTTACTGCATGATCACAGCATCTCCGCATCGTAATCACATCATCATCACTGACTCCTCACTGAATCATCACTGTACCATCACTGCATCATCAGAGCATAATCTGAGCATAATCTCAGCATAATCACAGCATCATCACAGAATCATCACAGCATCATTACTGCATCATCACAGCATCTTTGCATCGTCATCAGAGCATCACCACTGCATCATCACTACATCATCACATCATCATCACAGCATTTTAGCTACATAATCACAGAATCATCATAGCGTAACGACAGCATCATCACAACATCATTACAGCATCATCACAGCGTCATCGTAACATCATGACTGTATCATCACAGCATCATCACAGCATCACCGCAGCGTCATCACTGCATCATCACAGCATCATCACAGCATCATCACGGCATCGTTACAGCATCGTCATATCATCATAACTGCATCATCACAACAACATAACAAAACCATCAAAGCATCGTCACAGCGTCATCACCGCGTCATCACAGCGTCATAACTGCATCGTCACTGCATCTAAACTGCATCATCACAAAATCATCACAGCTTCATCACTGCAGCATCACAGCATCATCAAAGCATCATCGCAGCATCATCACATCATCATCACTGCATCATCACAGAATCATTACTGTTTACTCACTGCGGCATCACAGCATTATCACGGTGTCATAACTGCATCATCACTGCACCATTACTGCATCATCACAGTGTCATCTCAGCATCATCACAGCATCATTACTGCCTAATCATTGCATTATCACAACGTCATCACAGTATCATCAGTGCATCATCACAGCATCATTACTGCATCATCACATCATCATCACAGAATCACGATAGTGTCATCACAGCGTCATCACTGCATCATCACAGCGTCATCTCAGCATCATCAGAGACTCATCACAGCGTCATCACTGCATCATCACTGCATCACCACAGTATCATCACAGCATCATCACAAAATTATAAGAGCGTCATCACAGCGTTATTACTGCATCATCACAGCATCAATAGAGCATCATCACAGCGTCATCACAGCGTTATCACAGCGTCATCACAGCATCACAACATCATCATCACAGCTTCACGACAGTGTCATGAGAGCGTCTTCACAGCATCATCACTACATCATCACAGCATCATCACTGCGTCATCAGAGCATCATCACAAAATCATCACAGCGTCATTACTGCATCATCACCGCATCATCACAGCGTCATCACCGCATCATCACTGCATTGTCACAACATCATGGCGTCATAATAACTGCATCATAACAGCATGATCAAAGCATCATCACAGCGTCATCACAGCGTCATAACTGCATAAACACTGCATCATCAAAGAACCATCACAGCATCATCACAGCGTCATAACAGCATCATCAGAGCATCATCACATCGTCATCACATCGTCATCAAAGAATCTTCACAGCATCATCGCTATGTCATCATAGCATCATCATAATATTATCACAGCTTCATCACAGTGTCATAACAACATCATCACTGCATCATCACAGCATCGTCATTATTGCATCATGACTGCATCATTACAGCATCATCAGAGCAGAATCAGTGCGTCGTCACAGCATCATTACTGCATCACCACATCATCACTGTGTTATCGCAGCGTCATCACAGCATCATCACAACATCATCACAGAATCATCACAGCATCATTGCAGCATCATCACATCATCATCACAGCATCATCACAACATCATCGTAGCATCATCATGCATCATCACAGCATCATTACTGCATCATCACAGCATCATCACAGCATCATCACTGCATCATCACTGAATAATCACAGCATCATCACTGCATCATCACGGCATCGTTACAGCATCGTCATATCATCATAACTGCATCATCACAACAACATAACAAAATCATCAAAGCATCATCACAGCATCATCACCGCGTCATCACAGCGTCATAACTGCATCGTCACTGCATCTAAACTGCATCATCACAAAATCATCACTGCATCACATCATAATCACAACATCATCAAAGCGTCATCACAGCATCATCACTGCGTTATCACAGCAATATCTCAGCATCATCACAGTATCATTACTGCTTATTCACTGCATCATCACAACATCATCACAGCGTCATTACAGTGTCATAAATGCATCATCACAGTGTCATCAAAGCGTCCTAACTGCATAATCACTGCATCATCGCAGCTTCATCACAGCACCATGACAGCGTCATCACAGCATCAAAAATGCATAATCACTTCATCCTCACATCATCATCATAGCATCATAGCTGCATAATCATAGAGTCATCACAGCATCATCACTACATCATCAAATTGTCATCACTGTATCATCACAGCATCATCATAGCATCATCACTGCATAATCACAGTGTCATAACAGCATCATTACAACACCATGACTACGTCATCACAGCATCACGACAGCGTCATTACAGTGTCATCACAACATCATCACTGAGTCATCAGAGCGTCATCACTACATAATCACTTCTTACTCAGTGAATCATCACTGCATCATCACATCATCACAGCATCATCTCAGCATAATCACAGTATCATCACAGCGTCATCACTACATCATCAATGCATCATCACTGCATCATCACAGCATCATCACTGCATCATCACAGCATCATCAGAACATCATCACAGCATCATCACAACATCATCACAGAGTCATCACAGCATCATCACTGCATAATCACTGCATCATTACAGCATCCTCACAGCATCATCACAGCATCCTCACAGCATCAATACAGCGTCATCACAGCGTCATCAATGCATCATTACAGCATCATCTCAGTATAGTCACAGCATAATCACTGCATAATCACTGCATCATCATATCGTCATCACTGCATCATCACTGCATCATCACAGCATCATCTCAGCATAATCACAGCATCATCACATCATCATCTCAGCATCATTACTGCTTAGTCACTGCATCATCAGAGCATCATCACATCATCATCACAACATCATCAGTTTCATGTCAGCATCATCACTGCATAATCACTGCATCATCACAGCATCCTCACAGCATCAACACAGCGTCATCACAGCGTCATCAATGCATCATTACAGCATCATCTCAGTATAGTCACAGAATTATTACAGCATAATCACTGCATCATCATATCATCACTGCATCATCACAGCACCATCACAGCATCATTACTTCAGAATCACTGCATCATCACAGCATCCTCACAGCAACATCGCAGCATCATCACAGCATCATCACACTGTCATGACAGTATCATCACTGCATAATCACTGCATAATCTCCGCATAATCACAGCATCATCACATCATCATCACAATATCATCACAGCGTCATCACTACACATCACTGCATCATCACTACATCATCACAGCATCATCACTTCGTCATCATCAGAGCATCATCACAGCATCATCACTGCATCCTCACTGCATCATGAGTGCATCATCATCACAGCATCATAACTGCATCATCAAAGCATCATCTCGGCATAATCACAATGTCATAAATACATCATCACTCCATCATCACAGCATTATCACATCATCATCACAACGTTTTCAGTGTCATCACAGCATCATAACAACGTCATCAAACTGTCATCACAGCATCATCACCAAATCATCACAGAATCATCACAGCATCATTACTGCATCATCACAGCATCTTTGCATCGTCATCAGAGCATCACCACTGCATCATCACATCATCATCTCAGCATCATCACAGCATCATTACTGCTTACTCACTGCATCATCACAGCGTCATGACAGTGTCATCACTGCATCATAACATCATAGCTTCATCATCAGAACATTATCACAGCATCATCACTGCATCATCACATCATCATTATAGCATCTTCACTGTCATCAATACATCATCACAGCATCATCACAGCATCATCAGTGTCATCTCAGCATCATCACTGCATCATGACTGCATCATAGCAGCATAATCACAGCATCATCACAGAATCATCACAGCATCATCATAAGGTCATCACAGCATCATCACTACGTCATCAGATTGTAATCACAGCATCATCACAGTGTCCTCACTGAATCATCACTGCACCATCACTGCAACATCACAGCATCATCTCAGCATCATCATGGCATCATTACTGCATCATCACTGCTTACTCACTGCATCATCACAGCATCATCTCAGCATCATCACAGAATCATTTCTGCATAATCACTGCATCATCATAGTGTCATCACAGTATATTCACTGCATCATCACATCATCACAGTGTCATCACAGAATCATCACTGAATCATCCAAGCATCATCCAAGCATCATCACAGCACCACCAATGCATCATCACAGTATCATCACTGCATAATCACTGCATCATCACCGCATCATCACTGCATCAACACTGCATCATTGCTGCATCATCACATCATTGTCACAGTATCATCAAAATATCATCACAGCATCATCACACCATCATAACAACATCATCACAGCGGCATCACAGTATCGTAAATGCATCATCACAGAATCATCACTGAATCATCATAGCATCTTCATATCATCATCACAATATCATCACAGCATCATCACTGCATCATCACAGCATCATCACTGCATAATCACTGCATCATCACCACATCATCACAGCATCATCACTGCATAATCACTGCATCATCACAGCATCATCACATCGTCATCAAAACATCATTACAAGTATCAACACAACATAATCACAGTGTCATCACAGCATCATCATTGCATCCTTACTGCATGATCACAGCATCTCCGCATCGTAATCACATCATCATCACTGACTCCTCACTGAATCATCACTGTACCATCACTGCATCATCAGAGCATAATCTGAGCATAATCTCAGCATAATCACAGCATCATCACAGAATCATCACAGCATCATTACTGCATCATCACAGCATCTTTGCATCGTCATCAGAGCATCACCACTGCATCATCACTACATCATCACATCATCATCACAGCATTTTAGCTACATAATCACAGAATCATCATAGCGTAACGACAGCATCATCACAACATCATTACAGCATCATCACAGCGTCATCGTAACATCATGACTGTATCATCACAGCATCATCACAGCATCACCGCAGCGTCATCACTGCATCATCACAGCATCATCACAGCATCATCACGGCATCGTTACAGCATCGTCATATCATCATAACTGCATCATCACAACAACATAACAAAACCATCAAAGCATCGTCACAGCATCATCACCGCGTCATCACAGCGTCATAACTGCATCGTCACTGCATCTAAACTGCATCATCACAAAATCATCACAGCTTCATCACTGCAGCATCACAGCATCATCAAAGCATCATCGCAGCATCATCACATCATCATCACTGCATCATCACAGAATCATTACTGTTTACTCACTGCGGCATCACAGCATTATCACGGTGTCATAACTGCATCATCACTGCACCATTACTGCATCATCACAGTGTCATCTCAGCATCATCACAGCATCATTACTGCCTAATCATTGCATTATCACAACGTCATCACAGTATCATCAGTGCATCATCACAGCATCATTACTGCATCATCACATCATCATCACAGAATCACGATAGTGTCATCACAGCGTCATCACTGCATCATCACAGCGTCATCTCAGCATCATCAGAGACTCATCACAGCGTCATCACTGCATCATCACTGCATCACCACAGTATCATCACAGCATCATCACAAAATTATGAGCGTCATCACAGCGTTATTACTGCATCATCACAGCATCAATAGAGCATCATCACAGCGTCATCACAGCGTTATCACAGCGTCATCACAGCATCACGACATCATCATCACAGCTTCACGACAGTGTCATGAGAGCGTCTTCACAGCATCATCACTACATCATCACAGCATCATCACTGCGTCATCAGAGCATCATCACAAAATCATCACAGCGTCATTACTGCATCATCACTGCATCATCACAGCGTCATCACCGCATCATCACTGCATTGTCACAACATCATGGCGTCATAATAACTGCATCATAACAGCATGATCAAAGCATCATCACAGCGTCATCACAGCGTCATAACTGCATAAACACTGCATCATCAAAGAACCATCACAGCATCATCACAGCGTCATAACAGCATCATCAGAGCATCATCACATCGTCATCACATCGTCATCAAAGAATCTTCACAGCATCATCGCTATGTCATCATAGCATCATCATAATATTATCACAGCTTCATCACAGCGTCATAACAACATCATCACTGCATCATCACAGCATCATCATTATTGCATCATGACTGCATCATTACAGCATCATCAGAGCAGAATCAGTGCGTCGTCACAGCATCATTACTGCATCACCACATCATCACTGTGTTATCGCAGCGTCATCACAGCATCATCACAACATCATCACAGAATCATCACAGCATCATTGCAGCATCATCACATCATCATCACAGCATCATCACAACATCATCGTAGCATCATCATGCATCATCACAGCATCATTACTGCATCATCACAGCATCATCACTGCATCATCACTGAATAATCACAGCATCATCACTGCATCATCACGGCATCGTTACAGCATCGTCATATCATCATAACTGCATCATCACAACAACATAACAAAATCATCAAAGCATCATCACAGCATCATCACCGCGTCATCACAGCGTCATAACTGCATCGTCACTGCATCTAAACTGCATCATCACAAAATCATCACTGCATCACATCATAATCACAACATCATCAAAGCGTCATCACAGCATCATCACTGCGTTATCACAGCAATATCTCAGCATCATCACAGTATCATTACTGCTTATTCACTGCATCATCACAACATCATCACAGCGTCATTACAGTGTCATAAATGCATCATCACAGTGTCATCAAAGCGTCCTAACTGCATAATCACTGCATCATCGCAGCTTCATCACAGCACCATGACAGCGTCATCACAGCATCAAAAATGCATAATCACTTCATCCTCACATCATCATCATAGCATCATAGCTGCATAATCATAGAGTCATCACAGCATCATCACTACATCATCAAATTGTCATCACTGTATCATCACAGCATCATCATAGCATCATCACTGCATAATCACAGTGTCATAACAGCATCATTACAACACCATGACTACGTCATCACAGCATCACGACAGCGTCATTACAGTGTCATCACAACATCATCACTGCGTCATCAGAGCGTCATCACTACATAATCACTTCTTACTCAGTGAATCATCACTGCATCATCACATCATCACAGCATCATCTCAGCATAATCACAGTATCATCACAGCGTCATCACTACATCATCAATGCATCATCACTGCATCATCACAGCATCATCACTGCATCATCACAGCATCATCAGAACATCATCACAGCATCATCACAACATCATCACAGAGTCATCACAGCATCATCACTGCATAATCACTGCATCATTACAGCATCCTCACAGCATCATCACAGCATCCTCACAGCATCAATACAGCGTCATCACAGCGTCATCAGTGCATCATTACAGCATCATCTCAGTATAGTCACAGCATAATCACTGCATAATCACTGCATCATCATATCGTCATCACTGCATCATCACTGCATCATCACAGCACCATCACAGCATCATTACTGCAGAATCACTGCATCATCACAGCATCATCTCAGCATAATCACAGCATCATCACATCATCATCTCAGCATCATTACTGCTTAGTCACTGCATCATCATAGCATCATCACATCATCATCACAACATCATCAGTTTCATGTCAGCATCATCACTGCATAATCACTGCATCATCACAGCATCCTCACAGCATCAACACAGCGTCATCACAGCGTCATCAATGCATCATTACAGCATCATCTCAGTATAGTCACAGAATTATTACAGCATAATCACTGCATCATCATATCATCACTGCATCATCACAGCACCATCACAGCATCATTACTTCAGAATCACTGCATCATCACAGCATCCTCACAGCAACATCGCAGCATCATCACAGCATCATCACACTGTCATGACAGCATCATCACTGCATAATCACTGCATAATCTCCGCATAATCACAGCATCATCACATCATCATCACAATATCATCACAGCGTCATCACTACACATCACTGCATCATCACTACATCATCACAGCATCATCACTTCGTCATCATCAGAGCATCATCACAGCATCATCACTGCATCCTCACTGCATCATGAGTGCATCATCATCACAGCATCATAACTGCATCATCAAAGCATCATCTCGGCATAATCACAATGTCATAAATACATCATCACTCCATCATCACAGCATTATCACATCATCATCACAACGTTTTCAGTGTCATCACAGCATCATAACAACGTCATCAAACTGTCATCACAGCATCATCACCAAATCATCACAGAATCATCACAGCATCATTACTGCATCATCACAGCATCTTTGCATCGTCATCAGAGCATCACCACTGCATCATCACATCATCATCTCAGCATCATCACAGCATCATTACTGCTTACTCACTGCATCATCACAGCGTCATGACAGTGTCATCACTGCATCATAACATCATAGCTTCATCATCAGAACATTATCACAGCATCATCACTGCATCATCACATCATCATTATAGCATCTTCACTGTCATCAATACATCATCACAGCATCATCACATCATTATCACAGCATCATCAGTGTCATCTCAGCATCATCACTGCATCATGACTGCATCATAGCAGCATAATCACAGCATCATCACAGAATCATCACAGCATCATCATAAGGTCATCACAGCATCATCACTACGTCATCAGATTGTAATCACAGCATCATCACAGTGTCCTCACTGAATCATCACTGCACCATCACTGCAACATCACAGCATCATCTCAGCATCATCATGGCATCATTACTGCATCATCACTGCTTACTCACTGCATCATCACAGCATCATCTCAGCATCATCACAGAATCATTTCTGCATAATCATTGCATTTTCACAGCGTCATCACAGTATCATCACTGCATCATCACAGTGTCATCACAGCATCATCAAAGCATCACGACAGCGTCATCTCACCATCACGACAGCGTCATCAAAGCATCATCACTGCATCATAACAACATCATCTCAGCATCATCACAGAATCATTTCTGCATAATCACTGCATCATCATAGTGTCATCACAGTATATTCACTGCATCATCACATCATCACAGTGTCATCACAGAATCATCACTGAATCATCCAAGCATCATCCAAGCATCATCACAGCACCACCAATGCATCATCACAGTATCATCACTGCATAATCACTGCATCATCACCGCATCATCACTGCATCAACACTGCATCATTGCTGCATCATCACATCATTGTCACAGTATCATCAAAATATCATCACAGCATCATCACACCATCATAACAACATCATCACAGCGTCATCACAGTATCGTAAATGCATCATCACAGAATCATCACTGAATCATCGTAGCATCTTCATATCATCATCACAATATCATCACAGCATCATCACTGCATCATCACAGCATCATCACTGCATAATCACTGCATCATCACCACATCATCACAGCATCATCACTGCATAATCACTGCATCATCACAGCATCATCACATCGTCATCAAAACATCATTACAAGTATCAACACAACATAATCACAGTGTCATCACAGCATCATCATTGCATCCTTACTGCATGATCACAGCATCTCCGCATCGTAATCACATCATCATCACTGACTCCTCACTGAATCATCACTGTACCATCACTGCATCATCAGAGCATAATCTGAGCATAATCTCAGCATAATCACAGCATCATCACAGAATCATCACAGCATCATTACTGCATCATCACAGCATCTTTGCATCGTCATCAGAGCATCACCACTGCATCATCACTACATCATCACATCATCATCACAGCATTTTAGCTACATAATCACAGAATCATCATAGCGTAACGACAGCATCATCACAACATCATTACAGCATCATCACAGCGTCATCGTAACATCATGACTGTATCATCACAGCATCATCACAGCATCACCGCAGCGTCATCACTGCATCATCACAGCATCATCACAGCATCATCACGGCATCGTTACAGCATCGTCATATCATCATAACTGCATCATCACAACAACATAACAAAATCATCAAAGCATCGTCACAGCATCATCACCGCGTCATCACAGCGTCATAACTGCATCGTCACTGCATCTAAACTGCATCATCACAAAATCATCACAGCTTCATCACTGCAGCATCACAGCATCATCAAAGCATCATCACAGCATCATCACATCATCATCACTGCATCATCACAGAATCATTACTGTTTACTCACTGCGGCATCACAGCATTATCACGGTGTCATAACTGCATCATCACTGCACCATTACTGCATCATCACAGTGTCATCTCAGCATCATCACAGCATCATTACTGCCTAATCATTGCATTATCACAACGTCATCACAGTATCATCAGTGCATCATCACAGCATCATTACTGCATCATCACATCATCATCACAGAATCACGATAGTGTCATCACAGCGTCATCACTGCATCATCACAGCGTCATCTCAGCATCATCAGAGACTCATCACAGCGTCATCACTGCATCATCACTGCATCACCACAGTATCATCACAGCATCATCACAAAATTATAAGAGCGTCATCACAGCGTTATTACTGCATCATCACAGCATCAATAGAGCATCATCACAGCGTCATCACAGCGTTATCACAGCGTCATCACAGCATCACGACATCATCATCACAGCTTCACGACAGTGTCATGAGAGCGTCTTCACAGCATCATCACTACATCATCACAGCATCATCACTGCGTCATCAGAGCATCATCACAAAATCATCACAGCGTCATTACTGCATCATCACTGCATCATCACAGCGTCATCACCGCATCATCACTGCATTGTCACAACATCATGGCGTCATAATAACTGCATCATAACAGCATGATCAAAGCATCATCACAGCGTCATCACAGCGTCATAACTGCATAAACACTGCATCATCAAAGAACCATCACAGCATCATCACAGCGTCATAACAGCATCATCAGAGCATCATCACATCGTCATCAAAGAATCTTCACAGCATCATCGCTATGTCATCATAGCATCATCATAATATTATCACAGCTTCATCACAGCGTCATAACAACATCATCACTGCATCATCACAGCATCATCATTATTGCATCATGACTGCATCATTACAGCATCATCAGAGCAGAATCAGTGCGTCGTCACAGCATCATTACTGCATCACCACATCATCACTGTGTTATCGCAGTGTCATCACAGCATCATCACAACATCATCACAGAATCATCACAGCATCATTGCAGCATCATCACATCATCATCACAGCGTCATCACAAAATCATCGTAGCATCATCACAGCATCATTACTGCATCATCACAGCATCATCACAGCATCATCACTGCATCATCACTGAATAATCACAGCATCATCACTGCATCATCACGGCATCGTTACAGCATCGTCATATCATCATAACTGCATCATCACAACAACATAACAAAATCATCAAAGCATCATCACAGCATCATCACCGCGTCATCACAGCGTCATAACTGCATCGTCACAGTATCATTACTGCTTATTCACTGCATCATCACAACATCATCACAGCGTCATTACAGTGTCATAAATGCATCATCACAGTGTCATCAAAGCGTCCTAACTGCATAATCACTGCATCATCGCAGCTTCATCACAGCATCATGACAGCGTCATCACAGCATCAAAAATGCATAATCACTTCATCCTCACATCATCATCATAGCATCATAGCTGCATAATCATAGAGTCATCACAGCATCATCACTACATCATCAAATTGTCATCACTGTATCATCACAGCATCATCATAGCATCATCACTGCATAATCACAGTGTCATAACAGCATCATTACAACACCATGACTACGTCATCACAGCATCACGACAGCGTCATTACAGTGTCATCAATGCATCATCACTGCATCATCACAGCATCATCAGAGCATCATCACAGCATCATCACAACATCATCACAGAGTCATCACAGCGTCATCACTGCATAATCACTGCATCATCACAGCATCCTCACAGCATCAATACAGCGTCATCACAACGTCAACAATGCATCATTACAGCATCATCTCAGTATAGTCACAGCATAATCACTGCATAATCACTGCATCATCATATCGTCATCACTGCATCATCACTGCATCATCACAGCACCATCACAGCATCATTACTGCAGAATCACTGCATCATCACAGCATCATAGCTGCATAATCACAGCATCATCACATCATCATCGCATAGTCATCACAGCGTCATCACTGCATCATCACAGCATCATCACAGCATCATTACTGCAGAATCACTGCATCATCACAGCATCCTCACAGCAACATCGCAGCATCATCACAGCATCATCACATCATCATCACAGTGTCATGACAGCATCATCACTGCATAATCACCGCATAATCACAGCATCATCACAGCATAATCACAGTATCATCACAGCGTCATCACTACATCATCACTGCATCATCACAGAATCATCACTGCGTCATCACAGCATCATCAGAGCATCATCACAGCATCATCACAGCATAATCACAGTATCATCACAGCATCATCACTACATCATCACTGCATCATCACAGAATCATCACTGCGTCATCACAGCATCATCAGAGCATCATCACAGCATCATCACATCATCATCACAGAATCATCACTGCGTCATCACAGCATCATCAGAGCATCATCACAGCATCATCACAACATCATCAGTTTCATGTCAGCATCATCACTGCATCATCACTGCATCATCACAGCATCCTCACAGCATCAACACAGCGTCATCACAGCGTCATCAATGCATCATTACAGCATCATCTCAGTATAGTCACAGAATTATTACAGCATAATCACTGCATCATCATATCATCACTGCATCATCGCTGCATCATCACAGCACCATCACAGCATCATTACTTCAGAATCACTGCATCATCACAGCATCCTCACAGCAACATCGCAGCATCATCACAGCATCATCACACTGTCATGACAGCATCATCACTGCATAATCACTGCATAATCTCCGCATAATCACAGCATCATCACATCATCATCACAATATCATCACAGCGTCATCACTACACATCACTGCATCATCACTACATCATCACAGCATCATCACTTCGTCATCATCAGAGCATCATCACAGCATCATCACTGCATCCTCACTGCATCATGAGTGCATCATCATCACAGCATCATAACTGCATCATCAAAGCATCATCTCGGCATAATCACAATGTCATAAATACATCATCACTCCATCATCACAGCATTATCACATCATCATCACAACGTTTTCAGTGTCATCACAGCATCATAACAACGTCATCAAACTGTGATCACACCATCATCACCAAATCATCACAGAATCATCACAGCATCATTACTGCATCATCACAGCATCTTTGCATCGTCATCAGAGCATCACCACTGCATCATCACATCATCATCTCAGCATCATCACAGCATCATTACTGCTTACTCACTGCATCATCACAGCGTCATGACAGTGTCATCACTGCATCATAACATCATAGCTTCATCATCAGAACATTATCACAGCATCATCACTGCATCATCACATCATCATTATAGCATCTTCACTGTCATCAATACATCATCACAGCATCATCACATCATTATCACAGCATCATCAGTGTCATCTCAGCATCATCACTGCATCATGACTGCATCATAGCAGCATAATCACAGCATCATCACAGAATCATCACAGCATCATCATAAGGTCATCACAGCATCATCAATACGTCATCAGATTGTAATCACAGCATCATCACAGTGTCCTCACTGAATCATCACTGCACCATCACTGCAACATCACAGCATCATCTCAGCATCATCATGGCATCATTACTGCATCATCACTGCTTACTCACTGCATCATCACAGCATCATCTCAGCATCATCACAGAATCATTTCTGCATAATCATTGCATTTTCACAGCGTCATCACAGTATCATCACTGCATCATCACAGTGTCATCACAGCATCATCAAAGCATCACGACAGCGTCATCTCACCATCACGACAGCGTCATCAAAGCATCATCACTGTATCATAACAACATCATCTCAGCATCATCACAGAATCATTTCTGCATAATCACTGCATCATCATAGTGTCATCACAGTATATTCACTGCATCATCACATCATCACAGTGTCATCACAGAATCATCACTGAATCATCCAAGCATCATCCAAGCATCATCACAGCACCACCAATGCATCATCACAGTATCATCACTGCATAATCACTGCATCATCACCGCATCATCACTGCATCAACACTGCATCATTGCTGCATCATCACATCATTGTCACAGTATCATCAAAATATCATCACAGCATCATCACACCATCATAACAACATCATCACAGCGTCATCACAGTATCGTAAATGCATCATCACAGAATCATCACTGAATCATCATAGCATCTTCATATCATCATCACAATATCATCACAGCATCATCACTGCATCATCACAGCATCATCACTGCATAATCACTGCATCATCACCACATCATCACAGCATCATCACTGCATAATCACTGCATCATCACAGCATCATCACATCGTCATCAAAACATCATTACAAGTATCAACACAACATAATCACAGTGTCATCACAGCATCATCATTGCATCCTTACTGCATGATCACAGCATCTCCGCATCGTAATCACATCATCATCACTGACTCCTCACTGAATCATCACTGTACCATCACTGCATCATCAGAGCATAATCTGAGCATAATCTCAGCATAATCACAGCATCATCACAGAATCATCACAGCATCATTACTGCATCATCACAGCATCTTTGCATCGTCATCAGAGCATCACCACTGCATCATCACTACATCATCACATCATCATCACAGCATTTTAGCTACATAATCACAGAATCATCATAGCGTAACGACAGCATCATCACAACATCATCACAGCATCATCACAGCATCACCGCAGCGTCATCACTGCATCATCACAGCATCATCACAGCATCATCACAGCATCATCACGGCATCGTTACAGCATCGTCATATCATCATAACTGCATCATCACAACAACATAACAAAATCATCAAAGCATCGTCACAGCATCATCACCGCGTCATCACAGTGTCATAACTGCATCGTCACTGCATCTAAACTGCATCATCACAAAATCATCACAGCTTCATCACTGCAGCATCACAGCATCATCAAAGCATCATCGCAGCATCATCACATCATCATCACTGCATCATCACAGAATCATTACTGTTTACTCACTGCGGCATCACAGCATTATCACGGTGTCATAACTGCATCATCACTGCACCATTACTGCATCATCACAGTGTCATCTCAGCATCATCACAGCATCATTACTGCCTAATCATTGCATTATCACAACGTCATCACAGTATCATCAGTGCATCATCACAGCATCATTACTGCATCATCACATCATCATCACAGAATCACGATAGTGTCATCACAGCGTCATCACTGCATCATCACAGCGTCATCTCAGCATCATCAGACTCATCACAGCGTCATCACTGCATCATCACTGCATCACCACAGTATCATCACAGCATCATCACAAAATTATAAGAGCGTCATCACAGCGTTATTACTGCATCATCACAGCATCAATAGAGCATCATCACAGCGTCATCACAGCGTCATCACAGCATCACGACATCATCATCACAGCTTCACGACAGTGTCATGAGAGCGTCTTCACAGCATCATCTCTACATCATCACAGCATCATCACTGCGTCATCAGAGCATCATCACAAAATCATCACAGCGTCATTACTGCATCATCACTGCATCATCACAGCGTCATCACCGCATCATCACTGCATTGTCACAACATCATGGCGTCATAATAACTGCATCATAACAGCATGATCAAAGCATCATCACAGCGTCATCACAGCGTCATAACTGCATAAACACTGCATCATCAAAGAACCATCACAGCATCATCACAGCGTCATAACAGCATCATCAGAGCATCATCACATCGTCATCACATCGTCATCAAAGAATCTTCACAGCATCATCGCTATGTCATCATAGCATCATCATAATATTATCACAGCTTCATCACAGCGTCATAACAACATCATCACTGCATCATCACAGCATCATCATTATTGCATCATGACTGCATCATTACAGCATCATCAGAGCAGAATCAGTGCGTCGTCACAGCATCATTACTGCATCACCACATCATCACTGTGTTATCGCAGCGTCATCACAGCATCATCACAACATCATCACAGAATCATCACAGCATCATTGCAGCATCATCACATCATCATCACAGCGTCATCACAACATCATCGTAGCATCATCATGCATCATCACAGCATCATTACTGCATCATCACAGCATCATCACTGCATCATCACTGAATAATCACAGCATCATGACTGCATCATCACGGCATCGTTACAGCATCGTCATATCATCATAACTGCATCATCACAACAACATAACAAAATCATCAAAGCATCATCACAGCATCATCACCGCGTCATCACAGCGTCATAACTGCATCGTCACTGCATCTAAACTGCATCATCACAAAATCATCACTGCATCACATCATAATCACAACATCATCAAAGCGTCATCACAGCATCATCACTGCGTTATCACAGCATCATCTCAGCATCATCACAGTATCATTACTGCTTATTCACTGCATCATCACAACATCATCACAGCGTCATTACAGTGTCATAAATGCATCATCACAGTGTCATCAAAGCGTCCTAACTGCATAATCACTGCATCATCGCAGCTTCATCACAGCATCATGACAGCGTCATCACAGCATCAAAAATGCATAATCACTTCATCCTCACATCATCATCATAGCATCATAGCTGCATAATCATAGAGTCATCACAGCATCATCACTACATCATCAAATTGTCATCACTGTATCATCACAGCATCATCATAGCATCATCACTGCATAATCACAGTGTCATAACAGCATCATTACAACACCATGACTACGTCATCACAGCATCACGACAGCGTCATTACAGTGTCATCACAGCATCATCACTGCATTATCACAACATCATCACAATATCATCACTGCGTCATCAGAGCGTCATCACTACATAATCACTTCTTACTCAGTGAATCATCACTGCATCATCACATCATCACAGCATCATCTCAGCATAATCACAGTATCAGCACAGCGTCATCACTACATCATCAATGCATCATCACTGCATCATCACAGAATCATCACTGCGTCATCACAGCATCATCAGAGCATCATCACAGCATCATCACAGCATAATCACAGTATCATCACAGCATCATCACTACATCATCACTGCATCATCACAGAATCATCACTGCGTCATCACAGCATCATCAGAGCATCATCACAGCATCATCACAACATCATCAGTTTCATGTCAGCATCAGCACTGCATCATCACTGCATCATCACAGCATCCTCACAGCATCAACACAGCGTCATCACAGCGTCATCAATGCATCATTACAGCATCATCTCAGTATAGTCACAGAATTATTACAGCATAATCACTGCATCATCATATCATCACTGCATCATCGCTGCATCATCACAGCACCATCACAGCATCATTACTTCAGAATCACTGCATCATCACAGCATCCTCACAGCAACATCGCAGCATCATCACAGCATCATCACACTGTCATGACAGCATCATCACTGCATAATCACTGCATAATCTCCGCATAATCACAGCATCATCACATCATCATCACAATATCATCACAGCGTCATCACTACACATCACTGCATCATCACTACATCATCACAGCATCATCACTTCGTCATCATCAGAGCATCATCACAGCATCATCACTGCATCCTCACTGCATCATGAGTGCATCATCATCACAGCATCATAACTGCATCATCAAAGCATCATCTCGGCATAATCACAATGTCATAAATACATCATCACTCCATCATCACAGCATTATCACATCATCATCACAACGTTTTCAGTGTCATCACAGCATCATAACAACGTCATCAAACTGTCATCACAGCATCATCACCAAATCATCACAGAATCATCACAGCATCATTACTGCATCATCACAGCATCTTTGCATCGTCATCAGAGCATCACCACTGCATCATCACATCATCATCTCAGCATCATCACAGCATCATTACTGCTTACTCACTGCATCATCACAGCGTCATGACAGTGTCATCACTGCATCATAACATCATAGCTTCATCATCAGAACATTATCACAGCATCATCACTGCATCATCACATCATCATTATAGCATCTTCACTGTCATCAATACATCATCACAGCATCATCACATCATTATCACAGCATCATCAGTGTCATCTCAGCATCATCACTGCATCATGACTGCATCATAGCAGCATAATCACAGCATCATCACAGAATCATCACAGCATCATCATAAGGTCATCACAGCATCATCAATACGTCATCAGATTGTAATCACAGCATCATCACAGTGTCCTCACTGAATCATCACTGCACCATCACTGCAACATCACAGCATCATCTCAGCATCATCATGGCATCATTACTGCATCATCACTGCTTACTCACTGCATCATCACAGCATCATCTCAGCATCATCACAGAATCATTTCTGCATAATCATTGCATTTTCACAGCGTCATCACAGTATCATCACTGCATCATCACAGTGTCATCACAGCATCATCAAAGCATCACGACAGCGTCATCTCACCATCACGACAGCGTCATCAAAGCATCATCACTGCATCATAACAACATCATCTCAGCATCATCACAGAATCATTTCTGCATAATCACTGCATCATCATAGTGTCATCACAGTATATTCACTGCATCATCACATCATCACAGTGTCATCACAGAATCATCACTGAATCATCCAAGCATCATCCAAGCATCATCACAGCACCACCAATGCATCATCACAGTATCATCACTGCATAATCACTGCATCATCACCGCATCATCACTGCATCAACACTGCATCATTGCTGCATCATCACATCATTGTCACAGTATCATCAAAATATCATCACAGCATCATCACACCATCATAACAACATCATCACAGCGTCATCACAGTATCGTAAATGCATCATCACAGAATCATCACTGAATCATCGTAGCATCTTCATATCATCATCACAATATCATCACAGCATCATCACTGCATCATCACAGCATCATCACTGCATAATCACTGCATCATCACCACATCATCACAGCATCATCACTGCATAATCACTGCATCATCACAGCATCATCACATCGTCATCAAAACATCATTACAAGTATCAACACAACATAATCACAGTGTCATCACAGCATCATCATTGCATCCTTACTGCATGATCACAGCATCTCCGCATCGTAATCACATCATCATCACTGACTCCTCACTGAATCATCACTGTACCATCACTGCATCATCAGAGCATAATCTGAGCATAATCTCAGCATAATCACAGCATCATCACAGAATCATCACAGCATCATTACTGCATCATCACAGCATCTTTGCATCGTCATCAGAGCATCACCACTGCATCATCACTACATCATCACATCATCATCACAGCATTTTAGCTACATAATCACAGAATCATCATAGCGTAACGACAGCATCATCACAACATCATTACAGCATCATCACAGCGTCATCGTAACATCATGACTGTATCATCACAGCATCATCACAGCATCACCGCAGCGTCATCACTGCATCATCACAGCATCATCACAGCATCATCACGGCATCGTTACAGCATCGTCATATCATCATAACTGCATCATCACAACAACATAACAAAATCATCAAAGCATCGTCACAGCATCATCACCGCGTCATCACAGCGTCATAACTGCATCGTCACTGCATCTAAACTGCATCATCACAAAATCATCACAGCTTCATCACTGCAGCATCACAGCATCATCAAAGCATCATCACAGCATCATCACATCATCATCACTGCATCATCACAGAATCATTACTGTTTACTCACTGCGGCATCACAGCATTATCACGGTGTCATAACTGCATCATCACTGCACCATTACTGCATCATCACAGTGTCATCTCAGCATCATCACAGCATCATTACTGCCTAATCATTGCATTATCACAACGTCATCACAGTATCATCAGTGCATCATCACAGCATCATTACTGCATCATCACATCATCATCACAGAATCACGATAGTGTCATCACAGCGTCATCACTGCATCATCACAGCGTCATCTCAGCATCATCAGAGACTCATCACAGCGTCATCACTGCATCATCACTGCATCACCACAGTATCATCACAGCATCATCACAAAATTATAAGAGCGTCATCACAGCGTTATTACTGCATCATCACAGCATCAATAGAGCATCATCACAGCGTCATCACAGCGTTATCACAGCGTCATCACAGCATCACGACATCATCATCACAGCTTCACGACAGTGTCATGAGAGCGTCTTCACAGCATCATCACTACATCATCACAGCATCATCACTGCGTCATCAGAGCATCATCACAAAATCATCACAGCGTCATTACTGCATCATCACTGCATCATCACAGCGTCATCACCGCATCATCACTGCATTGTCACAACATCATGGCGTCATAATAACTGCATCATAACAGCATGATCAAAGCATCATCACAGCGTCATCACAGCGTCATAACTGCATAAACACTGCATCATCAAAGAACCATCACAGCATCATCACAGCGTCATAACAGCATCATCAGAGCATCATCACATCGTCATCAAAGAATCTTCACAGCATCATCGCTATGTCATCATAGCATCATCATAATATTATCACAGCTTCATCACAGCGTCATAACAACATCATCACTGCATCATCACAGCATCATCATTATTGCATCATGACTGCATCATTACAGCATCATCAGAGCAGAATCAGTGCGTCGTCACAGCATCATTACTGCATCACCACATCATCACTGTGTTATCGCAGTGTCATCACAGCATCATCACAACATCATCACAGAATCATCACAGCATCATTGCAGCATCATCACATCATCATCACAGCGTCATCACAAAATCATCGTAGCATCATCACAGCATCATTACTGCATCATCACAGCATCATCACAGCATCATCACTGCATCATCACTGAATAATCACAGCATCATCACTGCATCATCACGGCATCGTTACAGCATCGTCATATCATCATAACTGCATCATCACAACAACATAACAAAATCATCAAAGCATCATCACAGCATCATCACCGCGTCATCACAGCGTCATAACTGCATCGTCACAGTATCATTACTGCTTATTCACTGCATCATCACAACATCATCACAGCGTCATTACAGTGTCATAAATGCATCATCACAGTGTCATCAAAGCGTCCTAACTGCATAATCACTGCATCATCGCAGCTTCATCACAGCATCATGACAGCGTCATCACAGCATCAAAAATGCATAATCACTTCATCCTCACATCATCATCATAGCATCATAGCTGCATAATCATAGAGTCATCACAGCATCATCACTACATCATCAAATTGTCATCACTGTATCATCACAGCATCATCATAGCATCATCACTGCATAATCACAGTGTCATAACAGCATCATTACAACACCATGACTACGTCATCACAGCATCACGACAGCGTCATTACAGTGTCATCAATGCATCATCACTGCATCATCACAGCATCATCAGAGCATCATCACAGCATCATCACAACATCATCACAGAGTCATCACAGCGTCATCACTGCATAATCACTGCATCATCACAGCATCCTCACAGCATCAATACAGCGTCATCACAACGTCAACAATGCATCATTACAGCATCATCTCAGTATAGTCACAGCATAATCACTGCATAATCACTGCATCATCATATCGTCATCACTGCATCATCACTGCATCATCACAGCACCATCACAGCATCATTACTGCAGAATCACTGCATCATCACAGCATCATAGCTGCATAATCACAGCATCATCACATCATCATCGCATAGTCATCACAGCGTCATCACTGCATCATCACAGCATCATCACAGCATCATTACTGCAGAATCACTGCATCATCACAGCATCCTCACAGCAACATCGCAGCATCATCACAGCATCATCACATCATCATCACAGTGTCATGACAGCATCATCACTGCATAATCACCGCATAATCACAGCATCATCACAGCATAATCACAGTATCATCACAGCGTCATCACTACATCATCACTGCATCATCACAGAATCATCACTGCGTCATCACAGCATCATCAGAGCATCATCACAGCATCATCACAGCATAATCACAGTATCATCACAGCATCATCACTACATCATCACTGCATCATCACAGAATCATCACTGCGTCATCACAGCATCATCAGAGCATCATCACAGCATCATCACATCATCATCACAGAATCATCACTGCGTCATCACAGCATCATCAGAGCATCATCACAGCATCATCACAACATCATCAGTTTCATGTCAGCATCATCACTGCATCATCACTGCATCATCACAGCATCCTCACAGCATCAACACAGCGTCATCACAGCGTCATCAATGCATCATTACAGCATCATCTCAGTATAGTCACAGAATTATTACAGCATAATCACTGCATCATCATATCATCACTGCATCATCGCTGCATCATCACAGCACCATCACAGCATCATTACTTCAGAATCACTGCATCATCACAGCATCCTCACAGCAACATCGCAGCATCATCACAGCATCATCACACTGTCATGACAGCATCATCACTGCATAATCACTGCATAATCTCCGCATAATCACAGCATCATCACATCATCATCACAATATCATCACAGCGTCATCACTACACATCACTGCATCATCACTACATCATCACAGCATCATCACTTCGTCATCATCAGAGCATCATCACAGCATCATCACTGCATCCTCACTGCATCATGAGTGCATCATCATCACAGCATCATAACTGCATCATCAAAGCATCATCTCGGCATAATCACAATGTCATAAATACATCATCACTCCATCATCACAGCATTATCACATCATCATCACAACGTTTTCAGTGTCATCACAGCATCATAACAACGTCATCAAACTGTGATCACACCATCATCACCAAATCATCACAGAATCATCACAGCATCATTACTGCATCATCACAGCATCTTTGCATCGTCATCAGAGCATCACCACTGCATCATCACATCATCATCTCAGCATCATCACAGCATCATTACTGCTTACTCACTGCATCATCACAGCGTCATGACAGTGTCATCACTGCATCATAACATCATAGCTTCATCATCAGAACATTATCACAGCATCATCACTGCATCATCACATCATCATTATAGCATCTTCACTGTCATCAATACATCATCACAGCATCATCACATCATTATCACAGCATCATCAGTGTCATCTCAGCATCATCACTGCATCATGACTGCATCATAGCAGCATAATCACAGCATCATCACAGAATCATCACAGCATCATCATAAGGTCATCACAGCATCATCAATACGTCATCAGATTGTAATCACAGCATCATCACAGTGTCCTCACTGAATCATCACTGCACCATCACTGCAACATCACAGCATCATCTCAGCATCATCATGGCATCATTACTGCATCATCACTGCTTACTCACTGCATCATCACAGCATCATCTCAGCATCATCACAGAATCATTTCTGCATAATCATTGCATTTTCACAGCGTCATCACAGTATCATCACTGCATCATCACAGTGTCATCACAGCATCATCAAAGCATCACGACAGCGTCATCTCACCATCACGACAGCGTCATCAAAGCATCATCACTGTATCATAACAACATCATCTCAGCATCATCACAGAATCATTTCTGCATAATCACTGCATCATCATAGTGTCATCACAGTATATTCACTGCATCATCACATCATCACAGTGTCATCACAGAATCATCACTGAATCATCCAAGCATCATCCAAGCATCATCACAGCACCACCAATGCATCATCACAGTATCATCACTGCATAATCACTGCATCATCACCGCATCATCACTGCATCAACACTGCATCATTGCTGCATCATCACATCATTGTCACAGTATCATCAAAATATCATCACAGCATCATCACACCATCATAACAACATCATCACAGCGTCATCACAGTATCGTAAATGCATCATCACAGAATCATCACTGAATCATCATAGCATCTTCATATCATCATCACAATATCATCACAGCATCATCACTGCATCATCACAGCATCATCACTGCATAATCACTGCATCATCACCACATCATCACAGCATCATCACTGCATAATCACTGCATCATCACAGCATCATCACATCGTCATCAAAACATCATTACAAGTATCAACACAACATAATCACAGTGTCATCACAGCATCATCATTGCATCCTTACTGCATGATCACAGCATCTCCGCATCGTAATCACATCATCATCACTGACTCCTCACTGAATCATCACTGTACCATCACTGCATCATCAGAGCATAATCTGAGCATAATCTCAGCATAATCACAGCATCATCACAGAATCATCACAGCATCATTACTGCATCATCACAGCATCTTTGCATCGTCATCAGAGCATCACCACTGCATCATCACTACATCATCACATCATCATCACAGCATTTTAGCTACATAATCACAGAATCATCATAGCGTAACGACAGCATCATCACAACATCATCACAGCATCATCACAGCATCACCGCAGCGTCATCACTGCATCATCACAGCATCATCACAGCATCATCACAGCATCATCACGGCATCGTTACAGCATCGTCATATCATCATAACTGCATCATCACAACAACATAACAAAATCATCAAAGCATCGTCACAGCATCATCACCGCGTCATCACAGTGTCATAACTGCATCGTCACTGCATCTAAACTGCATCATCACAAAATCATCACAGCTTCATCACTGCAGCATCACAGCATCATCAAAGCATCATCGCAGCATCATCACATCATCATCACTGCATCATCACAGAATCATTACTGTTTACTCACTGCGGCATCACAGCATTATCACGGTGTCATAACTGCATCATCACTGCACCATTACTGCATCATCACAGTGTCATCTCAGCATCATCACAGCATCATTACTGCCTAATCATTGCATTATCACAACGTCATCACAGTATCATCAGTGCATCATCACAGCATCATTACTGCATCATCACATCATCATCACAGAATCACGATAGTGTCATCACAGCGTCATCACTGCATCATCACAGCGTCATCTCAGCATCATCAGACTCATCACAGCGTCATCACTGCATCATCACTGCATCACCACAGTATCATCACAGCATCATCACAAAATTATAAGAGCGTCATCACAGCGTTATTACTGCATCATCACAGCATCAATAGAGCATCATCACAGCGTCATCACAGCGTCATCACAGCATCACGACATCATCATCACAGCTTCACGACAGTGTCATGAGAGCGTCTTCACAGCATCATCTCTACATCATCACAGCATCATCACTGCGTCATCAGAGCATCATCACAAAATCATCACAGCGTCATTACTGCATCATCACTGCATCATCACAGCGTCATCACCGCATCATCACTGCATTGTCACAACATCATGGCGTCATAATAACTGCATCATAACAGCATGATCAAAGCATCATCACAGCGTCATCACAGCGTCATAACTGCATAAACACTGCATCATCAAAGAACCATCACAGCATCATCACAGCGTCATAACAGCATCATCAGAGCATCATCACATCGTCATCACATCGTCATCAAAGAATCTTCACAGCATCATCGCTATGTCATCATAGCATCATCATAATATTATCACAGCTTCATCACAGCGTCATAACAACATCATCACTGCATCATCACAGCATCATCATTATTGCATCATGACTGCATCATTACAGCATCATCAGAGCAGAATCAGTGCGTCGTCACAGCATCATTACTGCATCACCACATCATCACTGTGTTATCGCAGCGTCATCACAGCATCATCACAACATCATCACAGAATCATCACAGCATCATTGCAGCATCATCACATCATCATCACAGCGTCATCACAACATCATCGTAGCATCATCATGCATCATCACAGCATCATTACTGCATCATCACAGCATCATCACTGCATCATCACTGAATAATCACAGCATCATGACTGCATCATCACGGCATCGTTACAGCATCGTCATATCATCATAACTGCATCATCACAACAACATAACAAAATCATCAAAGCATCATCACAGCATCATCACCGCGTCATCACAGCGTCATAACTGCATCGTCACTGCATCTAAACTGCATCATCACAAAATCATCACTGCATCACATCATAATCACAACATCATCAAAGCGTCATCACAGCATCATCACTGCGTTATCACAGCATCATCTCAGCATCATCACAGTATCATTACTGCTTATTCACTGCATCATCACAACATCATCACAGCGTCATTACAGTGTCATAAATGCATCATCACAGTGTCATCAAAGCGTCCTAACTGCATAATCACTGCATCATCGCAGCTTCATCACAGCATCATGACAGCGTCATCACAGCATCAAAAATGCATAATCACTTCATCCTCACATCATCATCATAGCATCATAGCTGCATAATCATAGAGTCATCACAGCATCATCACTACATCATCAAATTGTCATCACTGTATCATCACAGCATCATCATAGCATCATCACTGCATAATCACAGTGTCATAACAGCATCATTACAACACCATGACTACGTCATCACAGCATCACGACAGCGTCATTACAGTGTCATCACAGCATCATCACTGCATTATCACAACATCATCACAATATCATCACTGCGTCATCAGAGCGTCATCACTACATAATCACTTCTTACTCAGTGAATCATCACTGCATCATCACATCATCACAGCATCATCTCAGCATAATCACAGTATCAGCACAGCGTCATCACTACATCATCAATGCATCATCACTGCATCATCACAGAATCATCACTGCGTCATCACAGCATCATCAGAGCATCATCACAGCATCATCACAGCATAATCACAGTATCATCACAGCATCATCACTACATCATCACTGCATCATCACAGAATCATCACTGCGTCATCACAGCATCATCAGAGCATCATCACAGCATCATCACAACATCATCAGTTTCATGTCAGCATCAGCACTGCATCATCACTGCATCATCACAGCATCCTCACAGCATCAACACAGCGTCATCACAGCGTCATCAATGCATCATTACAGCATCATCTCAGTATAGTCACAGAATTATTACAGCATAATCACTGCATCATCATATCATCACTGCATCATCGCTGCATCATCACAGCACCATCACAGCATCATTACTTCAGAATCACTGCATCATCACAGCATCCTCACAGCAACATCGCAGCATCATCACAGCATCATCACACTGTCATGACAGCATCATCACTGCATAATCACTGCATAATCTCCGCATAATCACAGCATCATCACATCATCATCACAATATCATCACAGCGTCATCACTACACATCACTGCATCATCACTACATCATCACAGCATCATCACTTCGTCATCATCAGAGCATCATCACAGCATCATCACTGCATCCTCACTGCATCATGAGTGCATCATCATCACAGCATCATAACTGCATCATCAAAGCATCATCTCGGCATAATCACAATGTCATAAATACATCATCACTCCATCATCACAGCATTATCACATCATCATCACAACGTTTTCAGTGTCATCACAGCATCATAACAACGTCATCAAACTGTCATCACAGCATCATCACCAAATCATCACAGAATCATCACAGCATCATTACTGCATCATCACAGCATCTTTGCATCGTCATCAGAGCATCACCACTGCATCATCACATCATCATCTCAGCATCATCACAGCATCATTACTGCTTACTCACTGCATCATCACAGCGTCATGACAGTGTCATCACTGCATCATAACATCATAGCTTCATCATCAGAACATTATCACAGCATCATCACTGCATCATCACATCATCATTATAGCATCTTCACTGTCATCAATACATCATCACAGCATCATCACATCATTATCACAGCATCATCAGTGTCATCTCAGCATCATCACTGCATCATGACTGCATCATAGCAGCATAATCACAGCATCATCACAGAATCATCACAGCATCATCATAAGGTCATCACAGCATCATCAATACGTCATCAGATTGTAATCACAGCATCATCACAGTGTCCTCACTGAATCATCACTGCACCATCACTGCAACATCACAGCATCATCTCAGCATCATCATGGCATCATTACTGCATCATCACTGCTTACTCACTGCATCATCACAGCATCATCTCAGCATCATCACAGAATCATTTCTGCATAATCATTGCATTTTCACAGCGTCATCACAGTATCATCACTGCATCATCACAGTGTCATCACAGCATCATCAAAGCATCACGACAGCGTCATCTCACCATCACGACAGCGTCATCAAAGCATCATCACTGCATCATAACAACATCATCTCAGCATCATCACAGAATCATTTCTGCATAATCACTGCATCATCATAGTGTCATCACAGTATATTCACTGCATCATCACATCATCACAGTGTCATCACAGAATCATCACTGAATCATCCAAGCATCATCCAAGCATCATCACAGCACCACCAATGCATCATCACAGTATCATCACTGCATAATCACTGCATCATCACCGCATCATCACTGCATCAACACTGCATCATTGCTGCATCATCACATCATTGTCACAGTATCATCAAAATATCATCACAGCATCATCACACCATCATAACAACATCATCACAGCGTCATCACAGTATCGTAAATGCATCATCACAGAATCATCACTGAATCATCATAGCATCTTCATATCATCATCACAATATCATCACAGCATCATCACTGCATCATCACAGCATCATCACTGCATAATCACTGCATCATCACCACATCATCACAGCATCATCACTGCATAATCACTGCATCATCACAGCATCATCACATCGTCATCAAAACATCATTACAAGTATCAACACAACATAATCACAGTGTCATCACAGCATCATCATTGCATCCTTACTGCATGATCACAGCATCTCCGCATCGTAATCACATCATCATCACTGACTCCTCACTGAATCATCACTGTACCATCACTGCATCATCAGAGCATAATCTGAGCATAATCTCAGCATAATCACAGCATCATCACAGAATCATCACAGCATCATTACTGCATCATCACAGCATCTTTGCATCGTCATCAGAGCATCACCACTGCATCATCACTACATCATCACATCATCATCACAGCATTTTAGCTACATAATCACAGAATCATCATAGCGTAACGACAGCATCATCACAACATCATCACAGCATCATCACAGCATCACCGCAGCGTCATCACTGCATCATCACAGCATCATCACAGCATCATCACGGCATCGTTACAGCATCGTCATATCATCATAACTGCATCATCACAACAACATAACAAAATCATCAAAGCATCGTCACAGCATCATCACCGCGTCATCACAGCGTCATAACTGCATCGTCACTGCATCTAAACTGCATCATCACAAAATCATCACAGCTTCATCACTGCAGCATCACAGCATCATCAAAGCATCATCGCAGCATCATCACATCATCATCACTGCATCATCACAGAATCATTACTGTTTACTCACTGCGGCATCACAGCATTATCACGGTGTCATAACTGCATCATCACTGCACCATTACTGCATCATCACAGTGTCATCTCAGCATCATCACAGCATCATTACTGCCTAATCATTGCATTATCACAACGTCATCACAGTATCATCAGTGCATCATCACAGCATCATTACTGCATCATCACATCATCATCACAGAATCACGATAGTGTCATCACAGCGTCATCACTGCATCATCACAGCGTCATCTCAGCATCATCAGAGACTCATCACAGCGTCATCACTGCATCATCACTGCATCACCACAGTATCATCACAGCATCATCACAAAATTATGAGCGTCATCACAGCGTTATTACTGCATCATCACAGCATCAATAGAGCATCATCACAGCGTCATCACAGCGTTATCACAGCGTCATCACAGCATCACGACATCATCATCACAGCTTCACGACAGTGTCATGAGAGCGTCTTCACAGCATCATCACTACATCATCACAGCATCATCACTGCGTCATCAGAGCATCATCACAAAATCATCACAGCGTCATTACTGCATCATCACTGCATCATCACAGCGTCATCACCGCATCATCACTGCATTGTCACAACATCATGGCGTCATAATAACTGCATCATAACAGCATGATCAAAGCATCATCACAGCGTCATCACAGCGTCATAACTGCATAAACACTGCATCATCAAAGAACCATCACAGCATCATCACAGCGTCATAACAGCATCATCAGAACATCATCACATCGTCATCACATCGTCATCAAAGAATCTTCACAGCATCATCGCTATGTCATCATAGCATCATCATAATATTATCACAGCTTCATCACAGCGTCATAACAACATCATCACTGCATCATCACAGCATCATCATTATTGCATCATGACTGCATCATTACAGCATCATCAGAGCAGAATCAGTGCGTCGTCACAGCATCATTACTGCATCACCACATCATCACTGTGTTATCGCAGCGTCATCACAGCATCATCACAACATCATCACAGAATCATCACAGCATCATTGCAGCATCATCACATCATCATCACAGCGTCATCACAACATCATCGTAGCATCATCATGCATCATCACAGCATCATTACTGCATCATCACAGCATCATCACAGCATCATCACTGCATCATCACTGAATAATCACAGCATCATCACTGCATCATCACGGCATCGTTACAGCATCGTCATATCATCATAACTGCATCATCACAACAACATAACAAAATCATCAAAGCATCATCACAGCATCATCACCGCGTCATCACAGCGTCATAACTGCATCGTCACTGCATCTAAACTGCATCATCACAAAATCATCACTGCATCACATCATAATCACAACATCATCAAAGCGTCATCACAGCATCATCACTGCGTTATCACAGCATCATCTCAGCATCATCACAGTATCATTACTGCTTATTCACTGCATCATCACAACATCATCACAGCGTCATTACAGTGTCATAAATGCATCATCACAGTGTCATCAAAGCGTCCTAACTGCATAATCACTGCATCATCGCAGCTTCATCACAGCATCATGACAGCGTCATCACAGCATCAAAAATGCATAATCACTTCATCCTCATATCATCATCATAGCATCATAGATGCATAATCATAGAGTCATCACAGCATCATCACTACATCATCAAATTGTCATCACTGTATCATCACAGCATCATCATAGCATCATCACTGCATAATCACAGTGTCATAACAGCATCATTACAACACCATGACTACGTCATCACAGCATCACGACAGCGTCATTACAGTGTCATCACAGCATCATCACTGCATTATCACAACATCATCACAATATCATCACTGCGTCATCAGAGCGTCATCACTACATAATCACTTCTTACTCAGTGAATCATCACTGCATCATCACATCATCACAGCATCATCTCAGCATAATCACAGTATCAGCACAGCGTCATCACTACATCATCAATGCATCATCACTGCATCATCACAGCATCATCAGAGCATCATCACAGCATCATCACAGCATAATCACAGTATCATCACAGCATCATCACTACATCATCACTGCATCATCACAGAATCATCACTGCGTCATCACAGCATCATCAGAGCATCATCACAGCATCATCACATCATCATCACAGAATCATCACTGCGTCATCACAGCATCATCAGAGCATCATCACATCATCATCACAACATCATCAGTTTCATGTCAGCATCATCACTGCATCATCACTGCATCATCACAGCATCCTCACAGCATCAACACAGCGTCATCACAGCGTCATCAATGCATCATTACAGCATCATCTCAGTATAGTCACAGAATTATTACAGCATAATCACTGCATCATCATATCATCACTGCATCATCACTGCATCATCACAGCACCATC
Organism: Clangula hyemalis; assembly: GCA_963989345.1. The sequence goes on from OZ022447.1 coordinate 77,231, forward strand.
ACAGCATCATTACTTCAGAATCACTGCATCATCACAGCATCCTCACAGCAACATCGCAGCATCATCACAGCATCATCACACTGTCATGACAGCATCATCACTGCATAATCACTGCATAATCTCCGCATAATCACAGCATCATCACATCATCATCACAATATCATCACAGCGTCATCACTACACATCACTGCATCATCACTACATCATCACAGCATCATCACTTCGTCATCATCAGAGCATCATCACAGCATCATCACTGCATCCTCACTGCATCATGAGTGCATCATCATCACAGCATCATAACTGCATCATCAAAGCATCATCTCGGCATAATCACAATGTCATAAATACATCATCACTCCATCATCACAGCATTATCACATCATCATCACAACGTTTTCAGTGTCATCACAGCATCATAACAACGTCATCAAACTGTCATCACAGCATCATCACCAAATCATCACAGAATCATCACAGCATCATTACTGCATCATCACAGCATCTTTGCATCGTCATCAGAGCATCACCACTGCATCATCACATCATCATCTCAGCATCATCACAGCATCATTACTGCTTACTCACTGCATCATCACAGCGTCATGACAGTGTCATCACTGCATCATAACATCATAGCTTCATCATCAGAACATTATCACAGCATCATCACTGCATCATCACATCATCATTATAGCATCTTCACTGTCATCAATACATCATCACAGCATCATCACATCATTATCACAGCATCATCAGTGTCATCTCAGCATCATCACTGCATCATGACTGCATCATAGCAGCATAATCACAGCATCATCACAGAATCATCACAGCATCATCATAAGGTCATCACAGCATCATCACTACGTCATCAGATTGTAATCACAGCATCATCACAGTGTCCTCACTGAATCATCACTGCACCATCACTGCAACATCACAGCATCATCTCAGCATCATCATGGCATCATTACTGCATCATCACTGCTTACTCACTGCATCATCACAGCATCATCTCAGCATCATCACAGAATCATTTCTGCATAATCATTGCATTTTCACAGCGTCATCACAGTATCATCACTGCATCATCACAGTGTCATCACAGCATCATCAAAGCATCACGACAGCGTCATCTCACCATCACGACAGCGTCATCAAAGCATCATCACTGCATCATAACAACATCATCTCAGCATCATCACAGAATCATTTCTGCATAATCACTGCATCATCATAGTGTCATCACAGTATATTCACTGCATCATCACATCATCACAGTGTCATCACAGAATCATCACTGAATCATCCAAGCATCATCCAAGCATCATCACAGCACCACCAATGCATCATCACAGTATCATCACTGCATAATCACTGCATCATCACCGCATCATCACTGCATCAACACTGCATCATTGCTGCATCATCACATCATTGTCACAGTATCATCAAAATATCATCACAGCATCATCACACCATCATAACAACATCATCACAGCGTCATCACAGTATCGTAAATGCATCATCACAGAATCATCACTGAATCATCATAGCATCTTCATATCATCATCACAATATCATCACAGCATCATCACTGCATCATCACAGCATCATCACTGCATAATCACTGCATCATCACAGCATCATCACATCGTCATCAAAACATCATTACAAGTATCAACACAACATAATCACAGTGTCATCACAGCATCATCATTGCATCCTTACTGCATGATCACAGCATCTCCGCATCGTAATCACATCATCATCACTGACTCCTCACTGAATCATCACTGTACCATCACTGCATCATCAGAGTATAATCTGAGCATAATCTCAGCATAATCACAGCATCATCACAGAATCATCACAGCATCATTACTGCATCATCACAGCATCTTTGCATCGTCATCAGAGCATCACCACTGCATCATCACTACATCATCACATCATCATCACAGCATTTTAGCTACATAATCACAGAATCATCATAGCGTAACGACAGCATCATCACAACATCATTACAGCATCATCACAGCGTCATCGTAACATCATGACTGTATCATCACAGCATCATCACAGCATCACCGCAGCGTCATCACTGCATCATCACAGCATCATCACAGCATCATCACGGCATCGTTACAGCATCGTCATATCATCATAACTGCATCATCACAACAACATAACAAAATCATCAAAGCATCGTCACAGCATCATCACCGCGTCATCACAGCGTCATAACTGCATCGTCACTGCATCTAAACTGCATCATCACAAAATCATCACAGCTTCATCACTGCAGCATCACAGCATCATCAAAGCATCATCGCAGCATCATCACATCATCATCACTGCATCATCACAGAATCATTACTGTTTACTCACTGCGGCATCACAGCATTATCACGGTGTCATAACTGCATCATCACTGCACCATTACTGCATCATCACAGTGTCATCTCAGCATCATCACAGCATCATTACTGCCTAATCATTGCATTATCACAACGTCATCACAGTATCATCAGTGCATCATCACAGCATCATTACTGCATCATCACATCATCATCACAGAATCACGATAGTGTCATCACAGCGTCATCACTGCATCATCACAGCGTCATCTCAGCATCATCAGAGACTCATCACAGCGTCATCACTGCATCATCACTGCATCACCACAGTATCATCACAGCATCATCACAAAATTATAAGAGCGTCATCACAGCGTTATTACTGCATCATCACAGCATCAATAGAGCATCATCACAGCGTCATCACAGCGTTATCACAGCGTCATCACAGCATCACGACATCATCATCACAGCTTCACGACAGTGTCATGAGAGCGTCTTCACAGCATCATCACTACATCATCACAGCATCATCACTGCGTCATCAGAGCATCATCACAAAATCATCACAGCGTCATTACTGCATCATCACCGCATCATCACTGCATTGTCACAACATCATGGCGTCATAATAACTGCATCATAACAGCATGATCAAAGCATCATCACAGCGTCATCACAGCGACATAACTGCATAAACACTGCATCATCAAAGAACCATCACAGCATCATCACAGCGTCATAACAGCATCATCACTGCATCATCACAGCATCATCATTATTGCATCATGACTGCATCATTACAGCATCATCAGAGCAGAATCAGTGCGTCGTCACAGCATCATTACTGCATCACCACATCATCACTGTGTTATCGCAGTGTCATCACAGCATCATCACAACATCATCACAGAATCATCACAGCATCATCACAGAATCATCACAGCATCATTGCAGCATCATCACATCATCATCACAGCGTCATCACAACATCATCGTAGCATCATCATGCATCATCACAGCATCATTACTGCATCATCACAGCATCATCACAGCATCATCACTGCATCATCACTGAATAATCACAGCATCATCACTGCATCATCACGGCATCGTTACAGCATCGTCATATCATCATAACTGCATCATCACAACAACATAACAAAATCATCAAAGCATCATCACAGCATCATCACCGCGTCATCACAGCGTCATAACTGCATCGTCACTGCATCTAAACTGCATCATCACAAAATCATCACTGCATCACATCATAATCACAACATCATCAAAGCGTCATCACAGCATCATCACTGCGTTATCACAGCATCATCTCAGCATCATCACAGTATCATTACTGCTTATTCACTGCATCATCACAACATCATCACAGCGTCATTACAGTGTCATAAATGCATCATCACAGTGTCATCAAAGCGTCCTAACTGCATAATCACTGCATCATCGCAGCTTCATCACAGCATCATGACAGCGTCATCACAGCATCAAAAATGCATAATCACTTCATCCTCACATCATCATCATAGCATCATAGCTGCATAATCATAGAGTCATCACAGCATCATCACTACATCATCAAATTGTCATCACTGTATCATCACAGCATCATCATAGCATCATCACTGCATAATCACAGTGTCATAACAGCATCATTACAACACCATGACTACGTCATCACAGCATCACGACAGCGTCATTACAGTGTCATCACAGCATCATCACTGCATTATCACAACATCATCACAACATCATCACTGCGTCATCAGAGCGTCATCACTACATAATCACTTCTTACTCAGTGAATCATCACTGCATCATCACATCATCACAGCATCATCACAGCATAATCACAGTATCATCACAGCGTCATCACTACATCATCAATGCATCATCACTGCATCATCACAGAATCATCACTGCGTCATCACAGCATCATCAGAGCATCATCACAGCATCATCACAACATCATCAGTTTCATGTCAGCATCATCACTGCATAATCACTGCATCATCACAGCATCCTCACAGCATCAACACAGCGTCATCACAGCGTCATCAATGCATCATTACAGCATCATCTCAGTATAGTCACAGAATTATTACAGCATAATCACTGCATCATCATATCATCACTGCATCATCACTGCATCATCACTGCATCATCACAGCACCATCACAGCATCATTACTTCAGAATCACTGCATCATCACAGCATCCTCACAGCAACATCGCAGCATCATCACAGCATCATCACACTGTCATGACAGCATCATCACTGCATCATCACTGCATAATCTCCGCATAATCACAGCATCATCACATCATCATCACAATATCATCACAGCGTCATCACTACACATCACTGCATCATCACTACATCATCACAGCATCATCACTTCGTCATCATCAGAGCATCATCACAGCATCATCACTGCATCCTCACTGCATCATGAGTGCATCATCATCACAGCATCATAACTGCATCATCAAAGCATCATCTCGGCATAATCACAATGTCATAAATACATCATCACTCCATCATCACAGCATTATCACATCATCATCACAACGTTTTCAGTGTCATCACAGCATCATAACAACGTCATCAAACTGTCATCACAGCATCATCACCAAATCATCACAGAATCATCACAGCATCATTACTGCATCATCACAGCATCTTTGCATCGTCATCAGAGCATCACCACTGCATCATCATCTCAGCATCATCACAGCATCATTACTGCTTACTCACTGCATCATCACAGCGTCATGACAGTGTCATCACTGCATCATAACATCATAGCTTCATCATCAGAACATTATCACAGCATCATCACTGCATCATCACATCATCATTATAGCATCTTCACTGTCATCAATACATCATCACAGCATCATCACATCATTATCACAGCATCATCAGTGTCATCTCAGCATCATCACTGCATCATGACTGCATCATAGCAGCATAATCACAGCATCATCACAGAATCATCACAGCATCATCATAAGGTCATCACAGCATCATCAATACGTCATCAGATTGTAATCACAGCATCATCACAGTGTCCTCACTGAATCATCACTGCACCATCACTGCAACATCACAGCATCATCTCAACATCATCACAGTATCATTACTGCTTATTCACTGCATCATCACAACATCATCACAGCGTCATTACAGTGTCATAAATGCATCATCACAGTGTCATCAAAGCGTCCTAACTGCATAATCACTGCATCATCGCAGCTTCATCACAGCATCATGACAGCGTCATCACAGCATCAAAAATGCATAATCACTTCATTCTCACATCATCATCATAGCATCATAGCTGCATAATCATAGAGTCATCACAGCATCATCACTACATCATCAAATTGTCATCACTGTATCATCACAGCATCATCATAGCATCATCACTGCATAATCACAGTGTCATAACAGCATCATTACAACACCATGACTACGTCATCACAGCATCACGACAGCGTCATTACAGTGTCATCACAGCATCATCACTGCATTATCACAACATCATCACAACATCATCACTGCGTCATCAGAGCGTCATCACTACATAATCACTTCTTACTCAGTGAATCATCACTGCATCATCACATCATCACAGCATCATCACAGCATAATCACAGTATCATCACAGCGTCATCACTACATCATCAATGCATCATCACTGCATCATCACAGAATCATCACTGCGTCATCACAGCATCATCAGAGCATCATCACAGCATCATCACAACATCATCAGTTTCATGTCAGCATCATCACTGCATAATCACTGCATCATCACAGCATCCTCACAGCATCAACACAGCGTCATCACAGCGTCATCAATGCATCATTACAGCATCATCTCAGTATAGTCACAGAATTATTACAGCATAATCACTGCATCATCATATCATCACTGCATCATCACTGCATCATCACTGCATCATCACAGCACCATCACAGCATCATTACTTCAGAATCACTGCATCATCACAGCATCCTCACAGCAACATCGCAGCATCATCACAGCATCATCACACTGTCATGACAGCATCATCACTGCATCATCACTGCATAATCTCCGCATAATCACAGCATCATCACATCATCATCACAATATCATCACAGCGTCATCACTACACATCACTGCATCATCACTACATCATCACAGCATCATCACTTCGTCATCATCAGAGCATCATCACAGCATCATCACTGCATCCTCACTGCATCATGAGTGCATCATCATCACAGCATCATAACTGCATCATCAAAGCATCATCTCGGCATAATCACAATGTCATAAATACATCATCACTCCATCATCACAGCATTATCACATCATCATCACAACGTTTTCAGTGTCATCACAGCATCATAACAACGTCATCAAACTGTCATCACAGCATCATCACCAAATCATCACAGAATCATCACAGCATCATTACTGCATCATCACAGCATCTTTGCATCGTCATCAGAGCATCACCACTGCATCATCATCTCAGCATCATCACAGCATCATTACTGCTTACTCACTGCATCATCACAGCGTCATGACAGTGTCATCACTGCATCATAACATCATAGCTTCATCATCAGAACATTATCACAGCATCATCACTGCATCATCACATCATCATTATAGCATCTTCACTGTCATCAATACATCATCACAGCATCATCACATCATTATCACAGCATCATCAGTGTCATCTCAGCATCATCACTGCATCATGACTGCATCATAGCAGCATAATCACAGCATCATCACAGAATCATCACAGCATCATCATAAGGTCATCACAGCATCATCAATACGTCATCAGATTGTAATCACAGCATCATCACAGTGTCCTCACTGAATCATCACTGCACCATCACTGCAACATCACAGCATCATCTCAGCATCATCATGGCATCATTACTGCATCATCACTGCTTACTCACTGCATCATCACAGCATCATCTCAGCATCATCACAGAATCATTTCTGCATAATCATTGCATTTTCACAGCGTCATCACAGTATCATCACTGCATCATCACAGTGTCATCACAGCATCATCAAAGCATCACGACAGCGTCATCTCACCATCACGACAGCGTCATCAAAGCATCATCACTGCATCATAACAACATCATCTCAGCATCATCACAGAATCATTTCTGCATAATCACTGCATCATCATAGTGTCATCACAGTATATTCACTGCATCATCACATCATCACAGTGTCATCACAGAATCATCACTGAATCATCCAAGCATCATCCAAGCATCATCACAGCACCACCAATGCATCATCACAGTATCATCACTGCATAATCACTGCATCATCACCGCATCATCACTGCATCAACACTGCATCATTGCTGCATCATCACATCATTGTCACAGTATCATCAAAATATCATCACAGCATCATCACACCATCATAACAACATCATCACAGCGTCATCACAGTATCGTAAATGCATCATCACAGAATCATCACTGAATCATCATAGCATCTTCATATCATCATCACAATATCATCACAGCATCATCACTGCATCATCACAGCATCATCACTGCATAATCACTGCATCATCACAGCATCATCACATCGTCATCAAAACATCATTACAAGTATCAACACAACATAATCACAGTGTCATCACAGCATCATCATTGCATCCTTACTGCATGATCACAGCATCTCCGCATCGTAATCACATCATCATCACTGACTCCTCACTGAATCATCACTGTACCATCACTGCATCATCAGAGCATAATCTGAGCATAATCTCAGCATAATCACAGCATCATCACAGAATCATCACAGCATCATTACTGCATCATCACAGCATCTTTGCATCGTCATCAGAGCATCACCACTGCATCATCACTACATCATCACATCATCATCACAGCATTTTAGCTACATAATCACAGAATCATCATAGCGTAACGACAGCATCATCACAACATCATTACAGCATCATCACAGCGTCATCGTAACATCATGACTGTATCATCACAGCATCATCACAGCATCACCGCAGCGTCATCACTGCATCATCACAGCATCATCACAGCATCATCACGGCATCGTTACAGCATCGTCATATCATCATAACTGCATCATCACAACAACATAACAAAATCATCAAAGCATCGTCACAGCATCATCACCGCGTCATCACAGCGTCATAACTGCATCGTCACTGCATCTAAACTGCATCATCACAAAATCATCACAGCTTCATCACTGCAGCATCACAGCATCATCAAAGCATCATCGCAGCATCATCACATCATCATCACTGCATCATCACAGAATCATTACTGTTTACTCACTGCGGCATCACAGCATTATCACGGTGTCATAACTGCATCATCACTGCACCATTACTGCATCATCACAGTGTCATCTCAGCATCATCACAGCATCATTACTGCCTAATCATTGCATTATCACAACGTCATCACAGTATCATCAGTGCATCATCACAGCATCATTACTGCATCATCACATCATCATCACAGAATCACGATAGTGTCATCACAGCGTCATCACTGCATCATCACAGCGTCATCTCAGCATCATCAGAGACTCATCACAGCGTCATCACTGCATCATCACTGCATCACCACAGTATCATCACAGCATCATCACAAAATTATAAGAGCGTCATCACAGCGTTATTACTGCATCATCACAGCATCAATAGAGCATCATCACAGCGTCATCACAGCGTTATCACAGCGTCATCACAGCATCACGACATCATCATCACAGCTTCACGACAGTGTCATGAGAGCGTCTTCACAGCATCATCACTACATCATCACAGCATCATCACTGCGTCATCAGAGCATCATCACAAAATCATCACAGCGTCATTACTGCATCATCACCGCATCATCACTGCATTGTCACAACATCATGGCGTCATAATAACTGCATCATAACAGCATGATCAAAGCATCATCACAGCGTCATCACAGCGTCATAACTGCATAAACACTGCATCATCAAAGAACCATCACAGCATCATCACAGCGTCATAACAGCATCATCACTGCATCATCACAGCATCATCATTATTGCATCATGACTGCATCATTACAGCATCATCAGAGCAGAATCAGTGCGTCGTCACAGCATCATTACTGCATCACCACATCATCACTGTGTTATCGCAGTGTCATCACAGCATCATCACAACATCATCACAGAATCATCACAGCATCATCACAGAATCATCACAGCATCATTGCAGCATCATCACATCATCATCACAGCGTCATCACAACATCATCGTAGCATCATCATGCATCATCACAGCATCATTACTGCATCATCACAGCATCATCACAGCATCATCACTGCATCATCACTGAATAATCACAGCATCATCACTGCATCATCACGGCATCGTTACAGCATCGTCATATCATCATAACTGCATCATCACAACAACATAACAAAATCATCAAAGCATCATCACAGCATCATCACCGCGTCATCACAGCGTCATAACTGCATCGTCACTGCATCTAAACTGCATCATCACAAAATCATCACTGCATCACATCATAATCACAACATCATCAAAGCGTCATCACAGCATCATCACTGCGTTATCACAGCATCATCTCAGCATCATCACAGTATCATTACTGCTTATTCACTGCATCATCACAACATCATCACAGCGTCATTACAGTGTCATAAATGCATCATCACAGTGTCATCAAAGCGTCCTAACTGCATAATCACTGCATCATCGCAGCTTCATCACAGCATCATGACAGCGTCATCACAGCATCAAAAATGCATAATCACTTCATTCTCACATCATCATCATAGCATCATAGCTGCATAATCATAGAGTCATCACAGCATCATCACTACATCATCAAATTGTCATCACTGTATCATCACAGCATCATCATAGCATCATCACTGCATAATCACAGTGTCATAACAGCATCATTACAACACCATGACTACGTCATCACAGCATCACGACAGCGTCATTACAGTGTCATCACAGCATCATCACTGCATTATCACAACATCATCACAACATCATCACTGCGTCATCAGAGCGTCATCACTACATAATCACTTCTTACTCAGTGAATCATCACTGCATCATCACATCATCACAGCATCATCACAGCATAATCACAGTATCATCACAGCGTCATCACTACATCATCAATGCATCATCACTGCATCATCACAGAATCATCACTGCGTCATCACAGCATCATCAGAGCATCATCACAGCATCATCACAACATCATCAGTTTCATGTCAGCATCATCACTGCATAATCACTGCATCATCACAGCATCCTCACAGCATCAACACAGCGTCATCACAGCGTCATCAATGCATCATTACAGCATCATCTCAGTATAGTCACAGAATTATTACAGCATAATCACTGCATCATCATATCATCACTGCATCATCACTGCATCATCACTGCATCATCACAGCACCATCACAGCATCATTACTTCAGAATCACTGCATCATCACAGCATCCTCACAGCAACATCGCAGCATCATCACAGCATCATCACACTGTCATGACAGCATCATCACTGCATCATCACTGCATAATCTCCGCATAATCACAGCATCATCACATCATCATCACAATATCATCACAGCGTCATCACTACACATCACTGCATCATCACTACATCATCACAGCATCATCACTTCGTCATCATCAGAGCATCATCACAGCATCATCACTGCATCCTCACTGCATCATGAGTGCATCATCATCACAGCATCATAACTGCATCATCAAAGCATCATCTCGGCATAATCACAATGTCATAAATACATCATCACTCCATCATCACAGCATTATCACATCATCATCACAACGTTTTCAGTGTCATCACAGCATCATAACAACGTCATCAAACTGTCATCACAGCATCATCACCAAATCATCACAGAATCATCACAGCATCATTACTGCATCATCACAGCATCTTTGCATCGTCATCAGAGCATCACCACTGCATCATCATCTCAGCATCATCACAGCATCATTACTGCTTACTCACTGCATCATCACAGCGTCATGACAGTGTCATCACTGCATCATAACATCATAGCTTCATCATCAGAACATTATCACAGCATCATCACTGCATCATCACATCATCATTATAGCATCTTCACTGTCATCAATACATCATCACAGCATCATCACATCATTATCACAGCATCATCAGTGTCATCTCAGCATCATCACTGCATCATGACTGCATCATAGCAGCATAATCACAGCATCATCACAGAATCATCACAGCATCATCATAAGGTCATCACAGCATCATCAATACGTCATCAGATTGTAATCACAGCATCATCACAGTGTCCTCACTGAATCATCACTGCACCATCACTGCAACATCACAGCATCATCTCAGCATCATCATGGCATCATTACTGCATCATCACTGCTTACTCACTGCATCATCACAGCATCATCTCAGCATCATCACAGAATCATTTCTGCATAATCATTGCATTTTCACAGCGTCATCACAGTATCATCACTGCATCATCACAGTGTCATCACAGCATCATCAAAGCATCACGACAGCGTCATCTCACCATCACGACAGCGTCATCAAAGCATCATCACTGCATCATAACAACATCATCTCAGCATCATCACAGAATCATTTCTGCATAATCACTGCATCATCATAGTGTCATCACAGTATATTCACTGCATCATCACATCATCACAGTGTCATCACAGAATCATCACTGAATCATCCAAGCATCATCCAAGCATCATCACAGCACCACCAATGCATCATCACAGTATCATCACTGCATAATCACTGCATCATCACCGCATCATCACTGCATCAACACTGCATCATTGCTGCATCATCACATCATTGTCACAGTATCATCAAAATATCATCACAGCATCATCACACCATCATAACAACATCATCACAGCGTCATCACAGTATCGTAAATGCATCATCACAGAATCATCACTGAATCATCATAGCATCTTCATATCATCATCACAATATCATCACAGCATCATCACTGCATCATCACAGCATCATCACTGCATAATCACTGCATCATCACAGCATCATCACATCGTCATCAAAACATCATTACAAGTATCAACACAACATAATCACAGTGTCATCACAGCATCATCATTGCATCCTTACTGCATGATCACAGCATCTCCGCATCGTAATCACATCATCATCACTGACTCCTCACTGAATCATCACTGTACCATCACTGCATCATCAGAGCATAATCTGAGCATAATCTCAGCATAATCACAGCATCATCACAGAATCATCACAGCATCATTACTGCATCATCACAGCATCTTTGCATCGTCATCAGAGCATCACCACTGCATCATCACTACATCATCACATCATCATCACAGCATTTTAGCTACATAATCACAGAATCATCATAGCGTAACGACAGCATCATCACAACATCATTACAGCATCATCACAGCGTCATCGTAACATCATGACTGTATCATCACAGCATCATCACAGCATCACCGCAGCGTCATCACTGCATCATCACAGCATCATCACAGCATCATCACGGCATCGTTACAGCATCGTCATATCATCATAACTGCATCATCACAACAACATAACAAAATCATCAAAGCATCGTCACAGCATCATCACCGCGTCATCACAGCGTCATAACTGCATCGTCACTGCATCTAAACTGCATCATCACAAAATCATCACAGCTTCATCACTGCAGCATCACAGCATCATCAAAGCATCATCGCAGCATCATCACATCATCATCACTGCATCATCACAGAATCATTACTGTTTACTCACTGCGGCATCACAGCATTATCACGGTGTCATAACTGCATCATCACTGCACCATTACTGCATCATCACAGTGTCATCTCAGCATCATCACAGCATCATTACTGCCTAATCATTGCATTATCACAACGTCATCACAGTATCATCAGTGCATCATCACAGCATCATTACTGCATCATCACATCATCATCACAGAATCACGATAGTGTCATCACAGCGTCATCACTGCATCATCACAGCGTCATCTCAGCATCATCAGAGACTCATCACAGCGTCATCACAGCATCACGACATCATCATCACAGCTTCACGACAGTGTCATGAGAGCGTCTTCACAGCATCATCACTACATCATCACAGCATCATCACTGCGTCATCAGAGCATCATCACAAAATCATCACAGCGTCATTACTGCATCATCACCGCATCATCACTGCATTGTCACAACATCATGGCGTCATAATAACTGCATCATAACAGCATGATCAAAGCATCATCACAGCGTCATCACAGCGTCATAACTGCATAAACACTGCATCATCAAAGAACCATCACAGCATCATCACAGCGTCATAACAGCATCATCACTGCATCATCACAGCATCATCATTATTGCATCATGACTGCATCATTACAGCATCATCAGAGCAGAATCAGTGCGTCGTCACAGCATCATTACTGCATCACCACATCATCACTGTGTTATCGCAGTGTCATCACAGCATCATCACAACATCATCACAGAATCATCACAGCATCATCACAGAATCATCACAGCATCATTGCAGCATCATCACATCATCATCACAGCGTCATCACAACATCATCGTAGCATCATCATGCATCATCACAGCATCATTACTGCATCATCACAGCATCATCACAGCATCATCACTGCATCATCACTGAATAATCACAGCATCATCACTGCATCATCACGGCATCGTTACAGCATCGTCATATCATCATAACTGCATCATCACAACAACATAACAAAATCATCAAAGCATCATCACAGCATCATCACCGCGTCATCACAGCGTCATAACTGCATCGTCACTGCATCTAAACTGCATCATCACAAAATCATCACGGCATCACATCATAATCACAACATCATCAAAGCGTCATCACAGCATCATCACTGCGTTATCACAGCATCATCTCAGCATCATCACAGTATCATTACTGCTTATTCACTGCATCATCACAACATCATCACAGCGTCATTACAGTGTCATAAATGCATCATCACAGTGTCATCAAAGCGTCCTAACTGCATAATCACTGCATCATCGCAGCTTCATCACAGCATCATGACAGCGTCATCACAGCATCAAAAATGCATAATCACTTCATTCTCACATCATCATCATAGCATCATAGCTGCATAATCATAGAGTCATCACAGCATCATCACTACATCATCAAATTGTCATCACTGTATCATCACAGCATCATCATAGCATCATCACTGCATAATCACAGTGTCATAACAGCATCATTACAACACCATGACTACGTCATCACAGCATCACGACAGCGTCATTACAGTGTCATCACAGCATCATCACTGCATTATCACAACATCATCACAACATCATCACTGCGTCATCAGAGCGTCATCACTACATAATCACTTCTTACTCAGTGAATCATCACTGCATCATCACATCATCACAGCATCATCACAGCATAATCACAGTATCATCACAGCGTCATCACTACATCATCAATGCATCATCACTGCATCATCACAGAATCATCACTGCGTCATCACAGCATCATCAGAGCATCATCACAGCATCATCACAACATCATCAGTTTCATGTCAGCATCATCACTGCATAATCACTGCATCATCACAGCATCCTCACAGCATCAACACAGCGTCATCACAGCGTCATCAATGCATCATTACAGAATCATCTCAGTATAGTCACAGAATTATTACAGCATAATCACTGCATCATCATATCATCACTGCATCATCACTGCATCATCACTGCATCATCACAGCACCATCACAGCATCATTACTTCAGAATCACTGCATCATCACAGCATCCTCACAGCAACATCGCAGCATCATCACAGCATCATCACACTGTCATGACAGCATCATCACTGCATCATCACTGCATAATCTCCGCATAATCACAGCATCATCACATCATCATCACAATATCATCACAGCGTCATCACTACACATCACTGCATCATCACTACATCATCACAGCATCATCACTTCGTCATCATCAGAGCATCATCACAGCATCATCACTGCATCCTCACTGCATCATGAGTGCATCATCATCACAGCATCATAACTGCATCATCAAAGCATCATCTCGGCATAATCACAATGTCATAAATACATCATCACTCCATCATCACAGCATTATCACATCATCATCACAACGTTTTCAGTGTCATCACAGCATCATAACAACGTCATCAAACTGTCATCACAGCATCATCACCAAATCATCACAGAATCATCACAGCATCATTACTGCATCATCACAGCATCTTTGCATCGTCATCAGAGCATCACCACTGCATCATCACATCATCATCTCAGCATCATCACAGCATCATTACTGCTTACTCACTGCATCATCACAGCGTCATGACAGTGTCATCACTGCATCATAACATCATAGCTTCATCATCAGAACATTATCACAGCATCATCACTGCATCATCACATCATCATTATAGCATCTTCACTGTCATCAATACATCATCACAGCATCATCACATCATTATCACAGCATCATCAGTGTCATCTCAGCATCATCACTGCATCATGACTGCATCATAGCAGCATAATCACAGCATCATCACAGAATCATCACAGCATCATCATAAGGTCATCACAGCATCATCACTACGTCATCAGATTGTAATCACAGCATCATCACAGTGTCCTCACTGAATCATCACTGCACCATCACTGCAACATCACAGCATCATCTCAGCATCATCATGGCATCATTACTGCATCATCACTGCTTACTCACTGCATCATCACAGCATCATCTCAGCATCATCACAGAATCATTTCTGCATAATCATTGCATTTTCACAGCGTCATCACAGTATCATCACTGCATCATCACAGTGTCATCACAGCATCATCAAAGCATCACGACAGCGTCATCTCACCATCACGACAGCGTCATCAAAGCATCATCACTGCATCATAACAACATCATCTCAGCATCATCACAGAATCATTTCTGCATAATCACTGCATCATCATAGTGTCATCACAGTATATTCACTGCATCATCACATCATCACAGTGTCATCACAGAATCATCACTGAATCATCCAAGCATCATCCAAGCATCATCACAGCACCACCAATGCATCATCACAGTATCATCACTGCATAATCACTGCATCATCACAGCATCAACACTGCATCATTGCTGCATCATCACATCATTGTCACAGTATCATCAAAATATCATCACAGCATCATCACACCATCATAACAACATCATCACAGCGTCATCACAGTATCGTAAATGCATCATCACAGAATCATCACTGAATCATCATAGCATCTTCATATCATCATCACAATATCATCACAGCATCATCACTGCATCATCACAGCATCATCACTGCATAATCACTGCATCATCACCACATCATCACAACATCATCACTGCATAATCACTGCATCATCACAGCATCATCACATCGTCATCAAAACATCATTACAAGTATCAACACAACATAATCACAGTGTCATCACAGCATCATCATTGCATCCTTACTGCATGATCACAGCATCTCCGCATCGTAATCACATCATCATCACTGACTCCTCACTGAATCATCACTGTACCATCACTGCATCATCAGAGCATAATCTGAGCATAATCTCAGCATAATCACAGCATCATCACAGAATCATCACAGCATCATTACTGCATCATCACAGCATCTTTGCATCGTCATCAGAGCATCACCACTGCATCATCACTACATCATCACATCATCATCACAGCATTTTAGCTACATAATCACAGAATCATCATAGCGTAACGACAGCATCATCACAACATCATCACAGCATCATCACAGCATCACCGCAGCGTCATCACTGCATCATCACAGCATCATCACAGCATCATCACGGCATCGTTACAGCATCGTCATATCATCATAACTGCATCATCACAACAACATAACAAAATCATCAAAGCATCGTCACAGCATCATCACCGCGTCATCACAGCGTCATAACTGCATCGTCACTGCATCTAAACTGCATCATCACAAAATCATCACAGCTTCATCACTGCAGCATCACAGCATCATCAAAGCATCATCGCAGCATCATCACATCATCATCACTGCATCATCACAGAATCATTACTGTTTACTCACTGCGGCATCACAGCATTATCACGGTGTCATAACTGCATCATCACTGCACCATTACTGCATCATCACAGTGTCATCTCAGCATCATCACAGCATCATTACTGCCTAATCATTGCATTATCACAACGTCATCACAGTATCATCAGTGCATCATCACAGCATCATTACTGCATCATCACATCATCATCACAGAATCACGATAGTGTCATCACAGCGTCATCACTGCATCATCACAGCGTCATCTCAGCATCATCAGAGACTCATCACAGCGTCATCACTGCATCATCACTGCATCACCACAGTATCATCACAGCATCATCACAAAATTATAAGAGCGTCATCACAGCGTTATTACTGCATCATCACAGCATCAATAGAGCATCATCACAGCGTCATCACAGCGTTATCACAGCGTCATCACAGCATCACGACATCATCATCACAGCTTCACGACAGTGTCATGAGAGCGTCTTCACAGCATCATCACTACATCATCACAGCATCATCACTGCGTCATCAGAGCATCATCACAAAATCATCACAGCGTCATTACTGCATCATCACCGCATCATCACTGCATTGTCACAACATCATGGCGTCATAATAACTGCATCATAACAGCATGATCAAAGCATCATCACAGCGTCATCACAGCGTCATAACTGCATAAACACTGCATCATCAAAGAACCATCACAGCATCATCACAGCGTCATAACAGCATCATCACTGCATCATCACAGCATCATCATTATTGCATCATGACTGCATCATTACAGCATCATCAGAGCAGAATCAGTGCGTCGTCACAGCATCATTACTGCATCACCACATCATCACTGTGTTATCGCAGTGTCATCACGGCATCATCACAACATCATCACAGAATCATCACAGCATCATCACAGAATCATCACAGCATCATTGCAGCATCATCACATCATCATCACAGCGTCATCACAACATCATCGTAGCATCATCATGCATCATCACAGCATCATTACTGCATCATCACAGCATCATCACAGCATCATCACTGCATCATCACTGAATAATCACAGCATCATCACTGCATCATCACGGCATCGTTACAGCATCGTCATATCATCATAACTGCATCATCACAACAACATAACAAAATCATCAAAGCATCATCACAGCATCATCACCGCGTCATCACAGCGTCATAACTGCATCGTCACTGCATCTAAACTGCATCATCACAAAATCATCACTGCATCACATCATAATCACAACATCATCAAAGCGTCATCACAGCATCATCACTGCGTTATCACAGCATCATCTCAGCATCATCACAGTATCATTACTGCTTATTCACTGCATCATCACAACATCATCACAGCGTCATTACAGTGTCATAAATGCATCATCACAGTGTCATCAAAGCGTCCTAACTGCATAATCACTGCATCATCGCAGCTTCATCACAGCATCATGACAGCGTCATCACAGCATCAAAAATGCATAATCACTTCATCCTCACATCATCATCATAGCATCATAGCTGCATAATCATAGAGTCATCACAGCATCATCACTACATCATCAAATTGTCATCACTGTATCATCACAGCATCATCATAGCATCATCACTGCATAATCACAGTGTCATAACAGCATCATTACAACACCATGACTACGTCATCA
Source organism: Clangula hyemalis (assembly GCA_963989345.1). The sequence continues at coordinate 96,602 of OZ022447.1, forward strand.
CAGCATCACGACAGCGTCATTACAGTGTCATCACAGCATCATCACTGCATTATCACAACATCATCACAACATCATCACTGCGTCATCAGAGCGTCATCACTACATAATCACTTCTTACTCAGTGAATCATCACTGCATCATCACATCATCACAGCATCATCACAGCATAATCACAGTATCATCACAGCGTCATCACTACATCATCAATGCATCATCACTGCATCATCACAGAATCATCACTGCGTCATCACAGCATCATCAGAGCATCATCACAGCATCATCACAACATCATCAGTTTCATGTCAGCATCATCACTGCATAATCACTGCATCATCACAGCATCCTCACAGCATCAACACAGCGTCATCACAGCGTCATCAATGCATCATTACAGCATCATCTCAGTATAGTCACAGAATTATTACAGCATAATCACTGCATCATCATATCATCACTGCATCATCACTGCATCATCACTGCATCATCACAGCACCATCACAGCATCATTACTTCAGAATCACTGCATCATCACAGCATCCTCACAGCAACATCGCAGCATCATCACAGCATCATCACACTGTCATGACAGCATCATCACTGCATCATCACTGCATAATCTCCGCATAATCACAGCATCATCACATCATCATCACAATATCATCACAGCGTCATCACTACACATCACTGCATCATCACTACATCATCACAGCATCATCACTTCGTCATCATCAGAGCATCATCACAGCATCATCACTGCATCCTCACTGCATCATGAGTGCATCATCATCACAGCATCATAACTGCATCATCAAAGCATCATCTCGGCATAATCACAATGTCATAAATACATCATCACTCCATCATCACAGCATTATCACATCATCATCACAACGTTTTCAGTGTCATCACAGCATCATAACAACGTCATCAAACTGTCATCACAGCATCATCACCAAATCATCACAGAATCATCACAGCATCATTACTGCATCATCACAGCATCTTTGCATCATCATCAGAGCATCACCACTGCATCATCACATCATCATCTCAGCATCATCACAGCATCATTACTGCTTACTCACTGCATCATCACAGCGTCATGACAGTGTCATCACTGCATCATAACATCATAGCTTCATCATCAGAACATTATCACAGCATCATCACTGCATCATCACATCATCACTATAGCATCTTCACTGTCATCAATACATCATCACAGCATCATCACATCATTATCACAGCATCATCAGTGTCATCTCAGCATCATCACTGCATCATGACTGCATCATAGCAGCATAATCACAGCATCATCACAGAATCATCACAGCATCATCATAAGGTCATCACAGCATCATCACTACGTCATCAAATTGTAATCACAGCATCATCACAGTGTCCTCACTGAATCATCACTGCACCATCACTGCAACATCACAGCATCATCTCAGCATCATCATGGCATCATTACTGCATCATCACTGCTTACTCACTGCATCATCACAGCATCATCTCAGCATCATCACAGAATCATTTCTGCATAATCATTGCATTTTCACAGCGTCATCACAGTATCATCACTGCATCATCACAGTGTCATCACAGCATCATCAAAGCATCACGACAGCGTCATCTCACCATCACGACAGCGTCATCAAAGCATCATCACTGCATCATAACAACATCATCTCAGCATCATCACAGAATCATTTCTGCATAATCACTGCATCATCATAGTGTCATCACAGTATATTCACTGCATCATCACATCATCACAGTGTCATCACAGAATCATCACTGAATCATCCAAGCATCATCCAAGCATCATCACAGCACCACCAATGCATCATCACAGTATCATCACTGCATAATCACTGCATCATCACCGCATCATCACTGCATCAACACTGCATCATTGCTGCATCATCACATCATTGTCACAGTATCATCAAAATATCATCACAGCATCATCACACCATCATAACAACATCATCACAGCGTCATCACAGTATCGTAAATGCATCATCACAGAATCATCACTGAATCATCGTAGCATCTTCATATCATCATCACAATATCATCACAGCATCATCACTGCATCATCACAGCATCATCACTGCATAATCACTGCATCATCACCACATCATCACAACATCATCACTGCATAATCACTGCATCATCACAGCATCATCACATCGTCATTAAAACATCATTACAAGTATCAACACAACATAATCACAGTGTCATCACAGCATCATCATTGCATCCTTACTGCATGATCACAGCATCTCCGCATCGTAATCACATCATCATCACTGACTCCTCACTGAATCATCACTGTACCATCACTGCATCATCAGAGCATAATCTGAGCATAATCTCAGCATAATCACAGCATCATCACAGAATCATCACAGCATCATTACTGCATCATCACAGCATCTTTGCATCGTCATCAGAGCATCACCACTGCATCATCACTACATCATCACATCATCATCACAGCATTTTAGCTACATAATCACAGAATCATCATAGCGTAACGACAGCATCATCACAACATCATCACAGCATCATCACAGCATCACCGCAGCGTCATCACTGCATCATCACAGCATCATCACGGCATCGTTACAGCATCGTCATATCATCATAACTGCATCATCACAACAACATAACAAAATCATCAAAGCATCGTCACAGCATCATCACCGCGTCATCACAGCGTCATAACTGCATCGTCACTGCATCTAAACTGCATCATCACAAAATCATCACAGCTTCATCACTGCAGCATCACAGCATCATCAAAGCATCATCACATCATCATCACTGCATCATCACAGAATCATTACTGTTTACTCACTGCGGCATCACAGCATTATCACGGTGTCATAACTGCATCATCACTGCACCATTACTGCATCATCACAGTGTCATCTCAGCATCATCACAGCATCATTACTGCCTAATCATTGCATTATCACAACGTCATCACAGTATCATCAGTGCATCATCACAGCATCATTACTGCATCATCACATCATCATCACAGAATCACGATAGTGTCATCACAGCGTCATCACTGCATCATCACAGCGTCATCTCAGCATCATCAGAGACTCATCACAGCGTCATCACTGCATCATCACTGCATCACCACAGTATCATCACAGCATCATCACAAAATTATAAGAGCGTCATCACAGCGTTATTACTGCATCATCACAGCATCAATAGAGCATCATCACAGCGTCATCACAGCGTTATCACAGCGTCATCACAGCATCACGACATCATCATCACAGCTTCACGACAGTGTCATGAGAGCGTCTTCACAGCATCATCACTACATCATCACAGCATCATCACTGCGTCATCAGAGCATCATCACAAAATCATCACAGCGTCATTACTGCATCATCACTGCATCATCACAGCGTCATCACCGCATCATCACTGCATTGTCACAACATCATGGCGTCATAATAACTGCATCATAACAGCATGATCAAAGCATCATCACAGCGTCATCACAGCGTCATAACTGCATAAACACTGCATCATCAAAGAACCATCACAGCATCATCACAGCGTCATAACAGCATCATCAGAGCATCATCACATCGTCATCACATCGTCATCAAAGAATCTTCACAGCATCATCGCTATGTCATCATAGCATCATCATAATATTATCACAGCTTCATCACAGCGTCATAACAACATCATCACTGCATCATCACAGCATCATCATTATTGCATCATGACTGCATCATTACAGCATCATCAGAGCAGAATCAGTGCGTCGTCACAGCATCATTACTGCATCACCACATCATCACTGTGTTATCGCAGCGTCATCACAGCATCATCACAACATCATCACAGAATCATCACAGCATCATTGCAGCATCATCACATCATCATCACAGCGTCATCACAACATCATCGTAGCATCATCATGCATCATCACAGCATCATTACTGCATCATCACAGCATCATCACAGCATCATCACTGCATCATCACTGAATAATCACAGCATCATCACTGCATCATCACGGCATCGTTACAGCATCGTCATATCATCATAACTGCATCATCACAACAACATAACAAAATCATCAAAGCATCATCACAGCATCATCACCGCGTCATCACAGCGTCATAACTGCATCGTCACTGCATCTAAACTGCATCATCACAAAATCATCACTGCATCACATCATAATCACAACATCATCAAAGCGTCATCACAGCATCATCACTGCGTTATCACAGCATCATCTCAGCATCATCACAGTATCATTACTGCTTATTCACTGCATCATCACAACATCATCACAGCGTCATTACAGTGTCATAAATGCATCATCACAGTGTCATCAAAGCGTCCTAACTGCATAATCACTGCATCATCGCAGCTTCATCACAGCATCATGACAGCGTCATCACAGCATCAAAAATGCATAATCACTTCATCCTCACATCATCATCATAGCATCATAGCTGCATAATCATAGAGTCATCACAGCATCATCACTACATCATCAAATTGTCATCACTGTATCATCACAGCATCATCATAGCATCATCACTGCATAATCACAGTGTCATAACAGCATCATTACAACACCATGACTACGTCATCACAGCATCACGACAGCGTCATTACAGTGTCATCACAGCATCATCACTGCATTATCACAACATCATCACAACATCATCACTGCGTCATCAGAGCGTCATCACTACATAATCACTTCTTACTCAGTGAATCATCACTGCATCATCACATCATCACAGCATCATCTCAGCATAATCACAGTATCATCACAGCGTCATCACTACATCATCAATGCATCATCACTGCATCATCACAGCATCATCACTGCATCATCACAGCATCATCAGAGCATCATCACAGCATCATCACAACATCATCACAGAGTCATCACAGCATCATCACTGCATAATCACTGCATCATCACAGCATCCTCACAGCATCAATACAGCGTCATCACAACGTCAACAATGCATCATTACAGCATCATCTCAGTATAGTCACAGCATAATCACTGCATAATCACTGCATCATCATATCGTCATCACTGCATCATCACTGCATCATCACAGCACCATCACAGCATCATTACTGCAGAATCACTGCATCATCACAGCATCATAGCTGCATAATCACAGCATCATCACATCATCATCGCATAGTCATGACAGCATCATCACTGCATCATCACAGCATCATCACAGCATCATTACTGCAGAATCACTGCATCATCACAGCATCCTCACAGCAACATCGCAGCATCATCACAGCATCATCGCATCATCATCACAGTGTCATGACAGCATCATCACTGCATAATCACCGCATAATCACAGCATCATCACAGCATAATCACAGTATCATCACAGCGTCATCACTACATCATCACTGCATCATCACAGAATCATCACTGCGTCATCACAGCATCATCAGAGCATCATCACAGCATCATCACATCATCATCTCAGCATCATTACTGCTTACTCACTGCATCATCATAGCATCATCACATCATCATCACAACATCATCAGTTTCATGTCAGCATCATCACTGCATAATCACTGCATCATCACAGCATCCTCACAGCATCAACACAGCGTCATCACAGCGTCATCAATGCATCATTACAGCATCATCTCAGTATAGTCACAGAATTATTACAGCATAATCACTGCATCATCATATCATCACTGCATCATCACAGCACCATCACAGCATCATTACTTCAGAATCACTGCATCATCACAGCATCCTCACAGCAACATCGCAGCATCATCACAGCATCATCACACTGTCATGACAGCATCATCACTGCATCATCACTGCATAATCTCCGCATAATCACAGCATCATCACATCATCATCACAATATCATCACAGCGTCATCACTACACATCACTGCATCATCACTACATCATCACAGCATCATCACTTCGTCATCATCAGAGCATCATCACAGCATCATCACTGCATCCTCACTGCAACATGAGTGCATCATCATCACAGCATCATAACTGCATCATCAAAGCATCATCTCGGCATAATCACAATGTCATAAATACATCATCACTCCATCATCACAGCATTTTCACATCATCATCACAACGTTTTCAGTGTCATCACAGCATCATAACAACGTCATCAAACTGTCATCACAGCATCATCACCAAATCATCACAGAATCATCACAGCATCATGACTGCATCATCACAGCATCTTTGCATCGTCATCAGAGCATCACCACTGCATCATCACATCATCATCTCAGCATCATCACAGCATCATTACTGCTTACTCACTGCATCATCACAGCGTCATGACAGTGTCATCACTGCATCATAACATCATAGCTTCATCATCAGAACATTATCACAGCATCATCACTGCATCATCACATCATCATTATAGCATCTTCACTGTCATCAATACATCATCACAGCATCATCACATCATTATCACAGCATCATCAGTGTCATCTCAGCATCATCACTGCATCATGACTGCATCATAGCAGCATAATCACAGCATCATCACAGAATCATCACAGCATCATCATAAGGTCATCACAGCATCATCACTACGTCATCAGATTGTAATCACAGCATCATCACAGTGTCCTCACTGAATCATCACTGCACCATCACTGCAACATCACAGCATCATCTCAGCATCATCATGGCATCATTACTGCATCATCACTGCTTACTCACTGCATCATCACAGCATCATCTCAACATCATCACAGAATCATTTCTGCATAATCATTGCATTTTCACAGCGTCATCACAGTATCATCACTGCATCATCACAGTGTCATCACAGCATCATCAAAGCATCACGACAGCGTCATCTCACCATCACGACAGCGTCATCAAAGCATCATCACTGCATCATAACAACATCATCTCAGCATCATCACAGAATCATTTCTGCATAATCACTGCATCATCATAGTGTCATCACAGTATATTCACTGCATCATCACATCATCACAGTGTCATCACAGAATCATCACTGAATCATCCAAGCATCATCCAAGCATCATCACAGCACCACCAATGCATCATCACAGTATCATCACTGCATAATCACTGCATCATCACCGCATCATCACTGCATCAACACTGCATCATTGCTGCATCATCACATCATTGTCACAGTATCATCAAAATATCATCACAGCATCATCACACCATCATAACAACATCATCACAGCGTCATCACAGTATCGTAAATGCATCATCACAGAATCATCACTGAATCATCATAGCATCTTCATATCATCATCACAATATCATCACAGCATCATCACTGCATCATCACAGCATCATCACTGCATAATCACTGCATCATCACCACATCATCACAACATCATCACTGCATCATCACAGCATCATCACATCGTCATCAAAACATCATTACAAGTATCAACACAACATAATCACAGTGTCATCACAGCATCATCATTGCATCCTTACTGCATGATCACAGCATCTCCGCATCGTAATCACATCATCATCACTGACTCCTCACTGAATCATCACTGTACCATCACTGCATCATCAGAGCATAATCTGAGCATAATCTCAGCATAATCACAGCATCATCACAGAATCATCACAGCATCATTACTGCATCATCACAGCATCTTTGCATCGTCATCAGAGCATCACCACTGCATCATCACTACATCATCACATCATCATCACAGCATTTTAGCTACATAATCACAGAATCATCATAGCGTAACGACAGCATCATCACAACATCATCACAGCATCATCACAGCATCACCGCAGCGTCATCACTGCATCATCACAGCATCATCACAGCATCATCACGGCATCGTTACAGCATCGTCATATCATCATAACTGCATCATCACAACAACATAACAAAATCATCAAAGCATCGTCACAGCATCATCACCGCGTCATCACAGCGTCATAACTGCATCGTCACTGCATCTAAACTGCATCATCACAAAATCATCACAGCTTCATCACTGCAGCATCACAGCATCATCAAAGCATCATCGCAGCATCATCACATCATCATCACTGCATCATCACAGAATCATTACTGTTTACTCACTGCGGCATCACAGCATTATCACGGTGTCATAACTGCATCATCACTGCACCATTACTGCATCATCACAGTGTCATCTCAGCATCATCACAGCATCATTACTGCCTAATCATTGCATTATCACAACGTCATCACAGTATCATCAGTGCATCATCACAGCATCATTACTGCATCATCACATCATCATCACAGAATCACGATAGTGTCATCACAGCGTCATCACTGCATCATCACAGCGTCATCTCAGCATCATCAGAGACTCATCACAGCGTCATCACTGCATCATCACTGCATCACCACAGTATCATCACAGCATCATCACAAAATTATGAGCGTCATCACAGCGTTATTACTGCATCATCACAGCATCAATAGAGCATCATCACAGCGTCATCACAGCGTTATCACAGCGTCATCACAGCATCACGACATCATCATCACAGCTTCACGACAGTGTCATGAGAGCGTCTTCACAGCATCATCACTACATCATCACAGCATCATCACTGCGTCATCAGAGCATCATCACAAAATCATCACAGCGTCATTACTGCATCATCACTGCATCATCACAGCGTCATCACCGCATCATCACTGCATTGTCACAACATCATGGCGTCATAATAACTGCATCATAACAGCATGATCAAAGCATCATCACAGCGTCATCACAGCGTCATAACTGCATAAACACTGCATCATCAAAGAACCATCACAGCATCATCACAGCGTCATAACAGCATCATCAGAGCATCATCACATCGTCATCACATCGTCATCAAAGAATCTTCACAGCATCATCGCTATGTCATCATAGCATCATCATAATATTATCACAGCTTCATCACAGCGTCATAACAACATCATCACTGCATCATCACAGCATCATCATTATTGCATCATGACTGCATCATTACAGCATCATCAGAGCAGAATCAGTGCGTCGTCACAGCATCATTACTGCATCACCACATCATCACTGTGTTATCGCAGCGTCATCACAGCATCATCACAACATCATCACAGAATCATCACAGCATCATCACAGAATCATCACAGCATCATTGCAGCATCATCACATCATCATCACAGCGTCATCACAACATCATCGTAGCATCATCATGCATCATCACAGCATCATTACTGCATCATCACAGCATCATCACAGCATCATCACTGCATCATCACTGAATAATCACAGCATCATCACTGCATCATCACGGCATCGTTACAGCATCGTCATATCATCATAACTGCATCATCACAACAACATAACAAAATCATCAAAGCATCATCACAGCATCATCACCGCGTCATCACAGCGTCATAACTGCATCGTCACTGCATCTAAACTGCATCATCAAAAAAATCATCACTGCATCACATCATAATCACAACATCATCAAAGCGTCATCACAGCATCATCACTGCGTTATCACAGCATCATCTCAGCATCATCACAGTATCATTACTGCTTATTCACTGCATCATCACAACATCATCACAGCGTCATTACAGTGTCATAAATGCATCATCACAGTGTCATCAAAGCGTCCTAACTGCATAATCACTGCATCATCGCAGCTTCATCACAGCATCATGACAGCGTCATCACAGCATCAAAAATGCATAATCACTTCATCCTCACATCATCATCATAGCATCATAGCTGCATAATCATAGAGTCATCACAGCATCATCACTACATCATCAAATTGTCATCACTGTATCATCACAGCATCATCATAGCATCATCACTGCATAATCACAGTGTCATAACAGCATCATTACAACACCATGACTACGTCATCACAGCATCACGACAGCGTCATTACAGTGTCATCACAGCATCATCACTGCATTATCACAACATCATCACAACATCATCACTGCGTCATCAGAGCGTCATCACTACATAATCACTTCTTACTCAGTGAATCATCACTGCATCATCACATCATCACAGCATCATCTCAGCATAATCACAGTATCATCACAGCGTCATCACTACATCATAAATGCATCATCACTGCATCATCACAGCATCATCACTGCATCATCACAGCATCATCAGAGCATCATCACAGCATCATCACAACATCATCACAGAGTCATCACAGCATCATCACTGCATAATCACTGCATCATCACAGCATCCTCACAGCATCAATACAGCGTCATCACAACGTCAACAATGCATCATTACAGCATCATCTCAGTATAGTCACAGCATAATCACTGCATAATCACTGCATCATCATATCGTCATCACTGCATCATCACTGCATCATCACAGCACCATCACAGCATCATTACTGCAGAATCACTGCATCATCACAGCATCATAGCTGCATAATCACAGCATCATCACATCATCATCGCATAGTCATCACAGCGTCATCACTGCATCATCACAGCATCATCACAGCATCATTACTGCAGAATCACTGCATCATCACAGCATCCTCACAGCAACATCGCAGCATCATCACAGCATCATCGCATCATCATCACAGTGTCATGACAGCATCATCACTGCATAATCACCGCATAATCACAGCATCATCACAGCATAATCACAGTATCATCACAGCGTCATCACTACATCATCACTGCATCATCACTGCGTCATCACAGCATCATCAGAGCATCATCACAGCATCATCACAGCATCATCACAGTATCATCACAGCATCATCACTACATCATCACTGCATCATCACAGAATCATCACTGCGTCATCACAGCATCATCAGAGCATCATCACAGCATCATCACATCATCATCTCAGCATCATTACTGCTTACTCACTGCATCATCATAGCATCATCACATCATCATCACAACATCATCAGTTTCATGTCAGCATCATCACTGCATAATCACTGCATCATCACAGCATCCTCACAGCATCAACACAGCGTCATCACAGCGTCATCAATGCATCATTACAGCATCATCTCAGTATAGTCACAGAATTATTACAGCATAATCACTGCATCATCATATCATCACTGCATCATCACTGCATCATCACTGCATCATCACAGCACCATCACAGCATCATTACTTCAGAATCACTGCATCATCACAGCATCCTCACAGCAACATCGCAGCATCATCACAGCATCATCACACTGTCATGACAGCATCATCACTGCATAATCACTGCATAATCTCCGCATAATCACAGCATCATCACATCATCATCACAATATCATCACAGCGTCATCACTACACATCACTGCATCATCACTACATCATCACAGCATCATCACTTCGTCATCATCAGAGCATCATCACAGCATCATCACTGCATCCTCACTGCAACATGAGTGCATCATCATCACAGCATCATAACTGCATCATCAAAGCATCATCTCGGCATAATCACAATGTCATAAATACATCATCACTCCATCATCACAGCATTATCACATCATCATCACAACGTTTTCAGTGTCATCACAGCATCATAACAACGTCATCAAACTGTCATCACAGCATCATCACCAAATCATCACAGAATCATCACAGCATCATTACTGCATCATCACAGCATCTTTGCATCGTCATCAGAGCATCACCACTGCATCATCACATCATCATCTCAGCATCATCACAGCATCATTACTGCTTACTCACTGCATCATCACAGCGTCATGACAGTGTCATCACTGCATCATAACATCATAGCTTCATCATCAGAACATTATCACAGCATCATCACTGCATCATCACATCATCATTATAGCATCTTCACTGTCATCAATACATCATCACAGCATCATCACATCATTATCACAGCATCATCAGTGTCATCTCAGCATCATCACTGCATCATGACTGCATCATAGCAGCATAATCACAGCATCATCACAGAATCATCACAGCATCATCATAAGGTCATCACAGCATCATCACTACGTCATCAAATTGTAATCACAGCATCATCACAGTGTCCTCACTGAATCATCACTGCACCATCACTGCAACATCACAGCATCATCTCAGCATCATCATGGCATCATTACTGTATAATCATTGCATTTTCACAGCGTCATCACAGTATCATCACTGCATCATCACAGTGTCATCACAGCATCATCAAAGCATCACGACAGCGTCATCTCACCATCACGACAGCGTCATCAAAGCATCATCACTGCATCATAACAACATCATCTCAGCATCATCACAGAATCATTTCTGCATAATCACTGCATCATCATAGTGTCATCACAGCATATTCACTGCATCATCACATCATCACAGTGTCATCACAGAATCATCACTGAATCATCCAAGCATCATCCAAGCATCATCACAGCACCACCAATGCATCATCACAGTATCATCACTGCATAATCACTGCATCATCACCGCATCATCACATCATCAACACTGCATCATTGCTGCATCATCACATCATTGTCACAGTATCATCAAAATATCATCACAGCATCATCACACCATCATAACAACATCATCACAGCGTCATCACAGTATCGTAAATGCATCATCACAGAATCATCACTGAATCATCATAGCATCTTCATATCATCATCACAATATCATCACAGCATCATCACTGCATCATCACAGCATCATCACTGCATAATCACTGCATCATCACCACATCATTACAGCATCATCACTGCATAATCACTGCATCATCACAGCATCATCACATCGTCATCAAAACATCATTACAAGTATCAACACAACATAATCACAGTGTCATCACAGCATCATCATTGCATCCTTACTGCATGATCACAGCATCTCCGCATCGTAATCACATCATCATCACTGACTCCTCACTGAATCATCACTGTACCATCACTGCATCATCAGAGCATAATCTGAGCATAATCTCAGCATAATCACAGCATCATCACAGAATCATCACAGCATCATTACTGCATCATCACAGCATCTTTGCATCGTCATCAGAGCATCACCACTGCATCATCACTACATCATCACATCATCATCACAGCATTTTAGCTACATAATCACAGAATCATCATAGCGTAACGACAGCATCATCACAACATCATTACAGCATCATCACAGCGTCATCGTAACATCATGACTGTATCATCACAGCATCATCACAGCATCACCGCAGCTTCATCACTGCATCATGACAGCGTCATCACAGCATCAAAAATGCATAATCACTTCATCCTCACATCATCATCATAGCATCATAGCTGCATAATCATAGAGTCATCACAGCATCATCACTACATCATCAAATTGTCATCACTGTATCATCACAGCATCATCATAGCATCATCACTGCATAATCACAGTGTCATAACAGCATCATTACAACACCATGACTACGTCATCACAGCATCACGACAGCGTCATTACAGTGTCATCACAGCATCATCACTGCATTATCACAACATCATCACAACATCATCACTGCGTCATCAGAGCGTCATCACTACATAATCACTTCTTACTCAGTGAATCATCACTGCATCATCACATCATCACAGCATCATCTCAGCATAATCACAGAATCATCACAGCGTCATCACTACATCATCAATGCATCATCACTGCATCATCACAGCATCATCACTGCATCATCACAGCATCATCAGAGCATCATCACAGCATCATCACAACATCATCACAGAGTCATCACAGCATCATCACTGCATAATCACTGCATCATCACAGCATCCTCACAGCATCAATACAGCGTCATCACAACGTCAACAATGCATCATTACAGCATCATCTCAGTATAGTCACAGCATAATCACTGCATAATCACTGCATCATCATATCGTCATCACTGCATCATCACTGCATCATCACAGCACCATCACAGCATCATTACTGCAGAATCACTGCATCATCACAGCATCATAGCTGCATAATCACAGCATCATCACATCATCATCGCATAGTCATCACAGCGTCATCACTGCATCATCACAGCATCATCACAGCATCATTACTGCAGAATCACTGCATCATCACAGCATCCTCACAGCAACATCGCAGCATCATCACAGCATCATCGCATCATCATCACAGTGTCATGACAGCATCATCACTGCATAATCACCGCATAATCACAGCATCATCACAGCATAATCACAGTATCATCACAGCATCATCACTACATCATCACTGCATCATCACAGAATCATCACTGCGTCATCACAGCATCATCACAGCATCATCACAGCATCATCACAGCATAATCACAGTATCATCACAGCATCATCACTACATCATCACTGCATCATCACAGAATCATCACTGCGTCATCACAGCATCATCAGAGCATCATCACAGCATCATCACATCATCATCTCAGCATCATTACTGCTTACTCACTGCATCATCATAGCATCATCACATCATCATCACAACATCATCAGTTTCATGTCAGCATCATCACTGCATAATCACTGCATCATCACAGCATCCTCACAGCATCAACACAGCGTCATCACAGCGTCATCAATGCATCATTACAGCATCATCTCAGTATAGTCACAGAATTATTACAGCATCATCACTGCATCATCACAGCACCATCACAGCATCATTACTTCAGAATCACTGCATCATCACAGCATCCTCACAGCAACATCGCAGCATCATCACAGCATCATCACACTGTCATGACAGCATCATCACTGCATAATCACTGCATAATCTCCGCATAATCACAGCATCATCACATCATCATCACAATATCATCACAGCGTCATCACTACACATCACTGCATCATCACTACATCATCACAGCATCATCACTTCGTCATCATCAGAGCATCATCACAGCATCATCACTGCATCCTCACTGCATCATGAGTGCATCATCATCACAGCATCATAACTGCATCATCAAAGCATCATCTCGGCATAATCACAATGTCATAAATACATCATCACTCCATCATCACAGCATTATCACATCATCATCACAACGTTTTCAGTGTCATCACAGCATCATAACAACGTCATCAAACTGTCATCACAGCATCATCACCAAATCATCACAGAATCATCACAGCATCATTACTGCATCATCACAGCATCTTTGCATCGTCATCAGAGCATCACCACTGCATCATCACATCATCATCTCAGCATCATCACAGCATCATCACTGCATCCTCACTGCATCATGAGTGCATCATCATCACAGCATCATAACTGCATCATCAAAGCATCATCTCGGCATAATGACAATGTCATAAATACATCATCACTCCATCATCACAGCATTATCACATCATCATCACAACGTTTTCAGTGTCATCACAGCATCATAACAACGTCATCAAACTGTCATCACAGCATCATCACCAAATCATCACAGAATCATCACAGCATCATGACTGCATCATCACAGCATCTTTGCATCGTCATCAGAGCATCACCACTGCATCATCACATCATCATCTCAGCATCATCACAGCATCATTACTGCTTACTCACTGCATCATCACAGCGTCATGACAGTGTCATCACTGCATCATAACATCATAGCTTCATCATCAGAACATTATCACAGCATCATCACTGCATCATCACATCATCATTATAGCATCTTCACTGTCATCAATACATCATCACAGCATCATCACATCATTATCACAGCATCATCAGTGTCATCTCAGCATCATCACTGCATCATGACTGCATCATAGCAGCATAATCACAGCATCATCACAGAATCATCACAGCATCATCATAAGGTCATCACAGCATCATCACTACGTCATCAGATTGTAATCACAGCATCATCACAGTGTCCTCACTGAATCATCACTGCACCATCACTGCACCATCACAGCATCATCTCAGCATCATCATGGCATCACTACTGCATCATCACTGCTTACTCACTGCATCATCACAGCATCATCTCAGCATCATCACAGAATCATTTCTGCATAATCATTGCATTTTCACAGCGTCATCACAGTATCATCACTGCATCATCACAGTGTCATCACAGCATCATCAAAGCATCACGACAGCGTCATCTCACCATCACGACAGCGTCATCAAAGCATCATCACTGCATCATAACAACATCATCTCAGCATCATCACAGAATCATTTCTGCATAATCACTGCATCATCATAGTGTCATCACAGTATATTCACTGCATCATCACATCATCACAGTGTCATCACAGAATCATCACTGAATCATCCAAGCATCATCCAAGCATCATCACAGCACCACCAATGCATCATCACAGTATCATCACTGCATAATCACTGCATCATCACCGCATCATCACATCATCAACACTGCTTCATTGCTGCATCATCACATCATTGTCACAGTATCATCAAAATATCATCACAGCATCATCACACCATCATAACAACATCATCACAGCGTCATCACAGTATCGTAAATGCATCATCACAGAATCATCACTGAATCATCATAGCATCTTCATATCATCATCACAATATCATCACAGCATCATCACTGCATCATCACAGCATCATCACTGCATAATCACTGCATCATCACCACATCATCACAGCATCATCACTGCATAATCACTGCATCATCACAGCGTCATCACATCATCATCAAAACATCATTACAAGTATCAACACAACATAATCACAGTGTCATCACAGCATCATCATTGCATCCTTACTGCATGATCACAGCATCTCCGCATCGTAATCACATCATCATCACTGACTCCTCACTGAATCATCACTGTACCATCACTGCATCATCAGAGCATAATCTGAGCATAATCTCAGCATAATCACAGCATCATCACAGAATCATCACAGCATCATTACTGCATCATCACAGCATCTTTGCATCGTCATCAGAGCATCACCACTGCATCATCACTACATCATCACATCATCATCACAGCATTTTAGCTACATAATCACAGAATCATCATAGCGTAACGACAGCATCATCACAACATCATTACAGCATCATCACAGCGTCATCGTAACATCATGACTGTATCATCACAGCATCATCACAGCATCACCGCAGCGTCATCACTGCATCATCACAGCATCATCACAGCATCATCACGGCATCGTTACAGCATCGTCATATCATCATAACTGCATCATCACAACAACATAACAAAACCATCAAAGCATCGTCACAGCATCATCACCGCGTCATCACAGCGTCATAACTGCATCGTCACTGCATCTAAACTGCATCATCACAAAATCATCACAGCTTCATCACTGCAGCATCACAGCATCATCAAAGCATCATCGCAGCATCATCACATCATCATCACTGCATCATCACAGAATCATTACTGTTTACTCACTGCGGCATCACAGCATTATCACGGTGTCATAACTGCATCATCACTGCACCATTACTGCATCATCACAGTGTCATCTCAGCATCATCACAGCATCATTACTGCCTAATCATTGCATTATCACAACGTCATCACAGTATCATCAGTGCATCATCACAGCATCATTACTGCATCATCACATCATCATCACAGAATCACGATAGTGTCATCACAGCGTCATCACTGCATCATCACAGCGTCATCTCAGCATCATCAGAGACTCATCACAGCGTCATCACTGCATCATCACTGCATCACCACAGTATCATCACAGCATCATCACAAAATTATAAGAGCGTCATCACAGCGTTATTACTGCATCATCACAGCATCAATAGAGCATCATCACAGCGTCATCACAGCGTTATCACAGCGTCATCACAGCATCATCACAGCATCACGACATCATCATCACAGCTTCACGACAGTGTCATGAGAGCGTCTTCACAGCATCATCACTACATCATCACAGCATCATCACTGCGTCATCAGAGCATCATCACAAAATCATCACAGCGTCATTACTGCATCATCACTGCATCATCACAGCGTCATCACCGCATCATCACTGCATTGTCACAACATCATGGCGTCATAATAACTGCATCATAACAGCATGATCAAAGCATCATCACAGCGTCATCACAGCATCATAACTGCATAAACACTGCATCATCAAAGAACCATCACAGCATCATCACAGCGTCATAACAGCATCATCAGAGCATCATCACATCGTCATCACATCGTCATCAAAGAATCTTCACAGCATCATCGCTATGTCATCATAGCATCATCATAATATTATCACAGCTTCATCACAGCGTCATAACAACATCATCACTGCATCATCACAGCATCATCATTATTGCATCATGACTGCATCATTACAGCATCATCAGAGCAGAATCAGTGCGTCGTCACAGCATCATTACTGCATCACCACATCATCACTGTGTTATCGCAGCGTCATCACAGCATCATCACAACATCATCACAGAATCATCACAGCATCATTGCAGCATCATCACATCATCATCACAGCATCATCACTGCATCATCACTGAATAATCACAGCATCATCACTGCATCATCACGGCATCGTTACAGCATCGTCATATCATCATAACTGCATCATCACAACAACATAACAAAATCATCAAAGCATCATCACAGCATCATCACCGCGTCATCACAGCGTCATAACTGCATCGTCACTGCATCTAAACTGCATCATCAAAAAATCATCACTGCATCACATCATAATCACAACATCATCAAAGCATCATCACAGCATCATCACTGCGTTATCACAGCATCATCTCAGCATCATCACAGTATCATTACTGCTTATTCACTGCATCATCACAACATCATCACAGCGTCATTACAGTGTCATAAATGCATCATCACAGTGTCATCAAAGCGTCCTAACTGCATAATCACTGCATCATCGCAGCTTCATCACAGCATCATGACAGCGTCATCACAGCATCAAAAATGCATAATCACTTCATCCTCACATCATCATCATAGCATCATAGCTGCATAATCATAGAGTCATCACAGCATCATCACTACATCATCAAATTGTCATCACTGTATCATCACAGCATCATCATAGCATCATCACTGCATAATCACAGTGTCATAACAGCATCATTACAACACCATGACTACGTCATCACAGCATCACGACAGCGTCATTACAGTGTCATCACAGCATCATCACTGCATTATCACAACATCATCACAACATCATCACTGCGTCATCAGAGCGTCATCACTACATAATCACTTCTTACTCAGTGAATCATCACTGCATCATCACATCATCACAGCATCATCTCAGCATAATCACAGTATCATCACAGCGTCATCACTACATCATCAATGCATCATCACTGCATCATCACAGCATCATCACTGCATCATCACAGCATCATCACAACATCATCACAGAGTCATCACAGCATCATCACTGCATAATCACTGCATCATCACAGCATCCTCACAGCATCAATACAGCGTCATCACAACGTCAACAATGCATCATTACAGCATCATCTCAGTATAGTCACAGCATAATCACTGCATAATCACTGCATCATCATATCGTCATCACTGCATCATCACTGCATCATCACAGCACCATCACAGCATCATTACTGCAGAATCACTGCATCATCACAGCATCATAGCTGCATAATCACAGCATCATCACATCATCATCGCATAGTCATCACAGCGTCATCACTGCATCATCACAACATCATCACAACATCATTACTGCAGAATCACTGCATCATCACAGCATCCTCACAGCAACATCGCAGCATCATCACAGCATCATCGCATCATCATCACAGTGTCATGACAGCATCATCACTGCATAATCACCGCATAATCACAGCATCATCACAGCATAATCACAGTATCATCACAGCGTCATCACTACATCATCACTGCATCATCACAGAATCATCACTGCGTCATCACAGCATCATCAGAGCATCATCACAGCATAATCACAGTATCATCACAGCATCATCACTACATCATCACTGCATCATCACAGAATCATCACTGCGTCATCACAGCATCATCAGAGCATCATCACAGCATCATCACATCATCATCTCAGCATCATTACTGCTTACTCACTGCATCATCATAGCATCATCACATCATCATCACAACATCATCAGTTTCATGTCAGCATCATCACTGCATAATCACTGCATCATCACAGCATCCTCACAGCATCAACACAGCGTCATCACAGCGTCATCAATGCATCATTACAGCATCATCTCAGTATAGTCACAGAATTATTACAGCATAATCACTGCATCATCATATCATCACTGCATCATCACTGCATCATCACTGCATCATCACAGCACCATCACAGCATCATTACTTCAGAATCACTGCATCATCACAGCATCCTCACAGCAACATCGCAGCATCATCACAGCATCATCACACTGTCATGACAGCATCATCACTGCATCATCACTGCATAATCTCCGCATAATCACAGCATCATCACATCATCATCACAATATCATCACAGCGTCATCACTACACATCACTGCATCATCACTACATCATCACAGCATCATCACTTCGTCATCATCACAGCATCATCACAGCATCATCACTGCATCCTCACTGCATCATGAGTGCATCATCATCACAGCATCATAACTGCATCATCAAAGCATCATCTCGGCATAATCACAATGTCATAAATACATCATCACTCCATCATCACAGCATTATCACATCATCATCACAACGTTTTCAGTGTCATCACAGCATCATAACAACGTCATCAAACTGTCATCACAGCATCATCACCAAATCATCACAGAATCATCACAGCATCATTACTGCATCATCACAGCATCTTTGCATCGTCATCAGAGCATCACCACTGCATCATCACATCATCATCTCAGCATCATCACAGCATCATTACTGCTTACTCACTGCATCATCACAGCGTCATGACAGTGTCATCACTGCATCATAACATCATAGCTTCATCATCAGAACATTATCACAGCATCATCACTGCATCATCACATCATCATTATAGCATCTTCACTGTCATCAATACATCATCACAGCATCATCACATCATTATCACAGCATCATCAGTGTCATCTCAGCATCATCACTGCATCATGACTGCATCATAGCAGCATAATCACAGCATCATCACAGAATCATCACAGCATCATCATAAGGTCATCACAGCATCATCACTACGTCATCAAATTGTAATCACAGCATCATCACAGTGTCCTCACTGAATCATCACTGCACCATCACTGCAACATCACAGCATCATCTCAGCATCATCATGGCATCATTACTGCATCATCACTGCTTACTCACTGCATCATCACAGCATCATCTCAGCATCATCACAGAATCATTTCTGCATAATCATTGCATTTTCACAGCGTCATCACAGTATCATCACTGCATCATCACAGTGTCATCACAGCATCATCAAAGCATCACGACAGCGTCATCTCACCATCACGACAGCGTCATCAAAGCATCATCACTGCATCATAACAACATCATCTCAGCATCATCACAGAATCATTTCTGCATAATCACTGCATCATCATAGTGTCATCACAGTATATTCACTGCATCATCACATCATCACAGTGTCATCACAGAATCATCACTGAATCATCCAAGCATCATCCAAGCATCATCACAGCACCACCAATGCATCATCACAGTATCATCACAGTGTAATCACTGCATCATCACCGCATCATCACATCATCAACACTGCTTCATTGCTGCATCATAACATCATGTCACAGTATCATCAAAATATCATCACAGCATCATCACACCATCATAACAACATCATCACAGCGTCATCACAGTATCGTAAATGCATCATCACAGCGTCATCACTGAATCATCATAGCATCTTCATATCATCATCACAATATCATCACAGCATCATCACTGCATCATCACAGCATCATCACTGCATAATCACTGCATCATCACCACATCATCACAGCATCATCACTGCATAATCACTGCATCATCACAGCATCATCACATCGTTATCAAAACATCATTACAAGTATCAACACAACATAATCACAGTGTCATCACAGCATCATCATTGCATCCTTACTGCATGATCACAGCATCTCCGCATCGTAATCACATCATCATCACTGACTCCTCACTGAATCATCACTGTACCATCACTGCATCATCAGAGCATAATCTGAGCATAATCTCAGCATAATCACAGCATCATCACAGAATCATCACAGCATCATTACTGCATCATCACAGCATCTTTGCATCGTCATCAGAGCATCACCACTGCATCATCACTACATCATCACATCATCATCACAGCATTTTAGCTACATAATCACAGAATCATCATAGCGTAACGACAGCATCATCACAACATCATTACAGCATCATCACAGCGTCATCGTAACATCATGACTGTATCATCACAGCATCATCACAGCATCATCACGGCATCGTTACAGCATCGTCATATCATCATAACTGCATCATCACAACAACATAACAAAACCATCAAAGCATCGTCACAGCATCATCACCGCGTCATCACAGCGTCATAACTGCATCGTCACTGCATCTAAACTGCATCATCACAAAATCATCACAGCTTCATCACTGCAGCATCACAGCATCATCAAAGCATCATCGCAGCATCATCACATCATCATCACTGCATCATCACAGAATCATTACTGTTTACTCACTGCGGCATCACAGCATTATCACGGTGTCATAACTGCATCATCACTGCACCATTACTGCATCATCACAGTGTCATCTCAGCATCATCACAGCATCATTACTGCCTAATCATTGCATTATCACAACGTCATCACAGTATCATCAGTGCATCATCACAGCATCATTACTGCATCATCACATCATCATCACAGAATCACGATAGTGTCATCACAGCGTCATCACTGCATCATCACAGCGTCATCTCAGCATCATCAGAGACTCATCACAGCGTCATCACTGCATCATCACTGCATCACCACAGTATCATCACAGCATCATCACAAAATTATAAGAGCGTCATCACAGCGTTATTACTGCATCATCACAGCATCAATAGAGCATCATCACAGCGTCATCACAGCGTTATCACAGCGTCATCACAGCATCACGACATCATCATCACAGCTTCACGACAGTGTCATGAGAGCGTCTTCACAGCATCATCACTACATCATCACAGCATCATCACTGCGTCATCAGAGCATCATCACAAAATCATCACAGCGTCATTACTGCATCATCACTGCATCATCACAGCGTCATCACCGCATCATCACTGCATTGTCACAACATCATGGCGTCATAATAACTGCATCATAACAGCATGATCAAAGCATCATCACAGCGTCATCACAGCGTCATAACTGCATAAACACTGCATCATCAAAGAACCATCACAGCATCATCACAGCGTCATAACAGCATCATCAGAGCATCATCACATCGTCATCACATCGTCATCAAAGAATCTTCACAGCATCATCGCTATGTCATCATAGCATCATCATAATATTATCACAGCTTCATCACAGCGTCATAACAACATCATCACTGCATCATCACAGCATCATCATTATTGCATCATGACTGCATCATTACAGCATCATCAGAGCAGAATCAGTGCGTCGTCACAGCATCATTACTGCATCACCACATCATCACTGTGTTATCGCAGCGTCATCACAGCATCATCACAACATCATCACAGAATCATCACAGCATCATCACAGAATCATCACATCATCATCACAGCGTCATCACAACATCATCGTAGCATCATCATGCATCATCACAGCATCATGACTGCATCATCACAGCATCATCACAGCATCATCACTGCATCATCACTGAATAATCACAGCATCATCACTGCATCATCACGGCATCGTTACAGCATCGTCATATCATCATAACTGCATCATCACAACAACATAACAAAATCATCAAAGCATCATCACAGCATCATCACCGCGTCATCACAGCGTCATAACTGCATCGTCACTGCATCTAAACTGCATCATCACAAAATCATCACTGCATCACATCATAATCACAACATCATCAAAGCGTCATCACAGCATCATCACTGCGTTATCACAGCATCATCTCAGCATCATCACAGTATCATTACTGCTTATTCACTGCATCATCACAACATCATCACAGCGTCATTACAGTGTCATAAATGCATCATCACAGTGTCATCAAAGCGTCCTAACTGCATAATCACTGCATCATCGCAGCTTCATCACAGCATCATGACAGCGTCATCACAGCATCAAAAATGCATAATCACTTCATCCTCACATCATCATCATAGCATCATAGCTGCATAATCATAGAGTCATCACAGCATCATCACTACATCATCAAATTGTCATCACTGTATCATCACAGCATCATCATAGCATCATCACTGCATAATCACAGTGTCATAACAGCATCATTACAACACCATGACTACGTCATCACAGCATCACGACAGCGTCATTACAGTGTCATCACAGCATCATCACTGCATTATCAGAACATCATCACAACATCATCACTGCGTCATCAGAGCGTCATCACTACATAATCACTTCTTACTCAGTGAATCATCACTGCATCATCACATCATCACAGCATCATCTCAGCATAATCACAGTATCATCACAGCGTCATCACTACATCATCAATGCATCATCACTGCATAATCACTGCATCATCACAGCATCCTCACAGCATCAATACAGCGTCATCACAACGTCAACAATGCATCATTACAGCATCATCTCAGTATAGTCACAGCATAATCACTGCATAATCACTGCATCATCATATCGTCATCACTGCATCATCACTGCATCATCACAGCACCATCACAGCATCATTACTGCAGAATCACTGCATCATCACAGCATCATAGCTGCATAATCACAGCATCATCACATCATCATCGCATAGTCATCACAGCGTCATCACTGCATCATCACAGCATCATCACAGCATCATTACTGCAGAATCACTGCATCATCACAGCATCCTCACAGCAACATCGCAGCATCATCACAGCATCATCGCATCATCATCACAGTGTCATGACAGCATCATCACTGCATAATCACCACATAATCACAGCATCATCACAGCATAATCACAGTATCATCACAGCGTCATCACTACATCATCACTGCATCATCACAGAATCATCACTGCGTCATCACAGCATCTTCAGATCATCATCACAGCATCATCACAGTATCATCACAGCATCATCACTACATCATCACTGCATCATCACAGAATCATCACTGCGTCATCACAGCATCATCAGAGCATCATCACAGCATCATCACATCATCATCTCAGCATCATTACTGCTTACTCACTGCATCATCATAGCATCATCACATCATCATCACAACATCATCAGTTTCATGTCAGCATCATCACTGCATAATCACTGCATCATCACAGCATCCTCACAGCATCAACACAGCGTCATCACAGCGTCTTCAATGCATCATTACAGCATCATCTCAGTATAGTCACAGAATTATTACAGCATAATCACTGCATCATCATATCATCACTGCATCATCACTGCATCATCACTGCATCATCACAGCACCATCACAGCATCATTACTTCAGAATCACTGCATCATCACAGCATCCTCACAGCAACATCGCAGCATCATCACAGCATCATCACACTGTCATGACAGCATCATCACTGCATAATCACTGCATAATCTCCGCATAATCACAGCATCATCACATCATCATCACAATATCATCACAGCGTCATCACTACACATCACTGCATCATCACTACATCATCACAGCATCATCACTTCGTCATCATCAGAGCATCATCACAGCATCATCACTGCATCCTCACTGCATCATGAGTGCATCATCATCACAGCATCATAACTGCATCATCAAAGCATCATCTCGGCATAATCACAATGTCATAAATACATCATCACTCCATCATCACAGCATTATCACATCATCATCACAACGTTTTCAGTGTCATCACAGCATCATAACAACGTCATCAAACTGTCATCACAGCATCATCACCAAATCATCACAGAATCATCACAGCATCATGACTGCATCATCACAGCATCTTTGCATCGTCATCAGAGCATCACCACTGCATCATCACATCATCATCTCAGCATCATCACAGCATCATTACTGCTTACTCACTGCATCATCACAGCGTCATGACAGTGTCATCACTGCATCATAACATCATAGCTTCATCATCAGAACATTATCACAGCATCATCACTGCATCATCACATCATCATTATAGCATCTTCACTGTCATCAATACATCATCACAGCATCATCACATCATTATCACAGCATCATCAGTGTCATCTCAGCATCATCACTGCATCATGACTGCATCATAGCAGCATAATCACAGCATCATCACAGAATCATCACAGCATCATCATAAGGTCATCACAGCATTATCACTACGTCATCAAATTGTAATCACAGCATCATCACAGTGTCCTCACTGAATCATCACTGCACCATCACTGCACCATCACAGCATCATCTCAGCATCATCATGGCATCATTACTGCATCATCACTGCTTACTCACTGCATCATCACAGCATCATCTCAGCATCATCACAGAATCATTTCTGCATAATCATTGCATTTTCACAGCGTCATCACAGTATCATCACTGCATCATCACAGTGTCATCACAGCATCATCAAAGCATCACGACAGCGTCATCTCACCATCACGACAGCGTCATCAAAGCATCATCACTGCATCATAACAACATCATCTCAGCATCATCACAGAATCATTTCTGCATAATCACTGCATCATCATAGTGTCATCACAGTATATTCACTGCATCATCACATCATCACAGTGTCATCACAGAATCATCACTGAATCATCCAAGCATCATCCAAGCATCATCACAGCACCACCAATGCATCATCAGAGTATCATCACTGCATAATCACTGCATCATCACCGCATCATCACTGCATCAACACTGCATCATTGCTGCATCATCACATCATTGTCACAGTATCATCAAAATATCATCACAGCATCATCACACCATCATAACAACATCATCACAGCGTCATCACAGTATCGTAAATGCATCATCACAGAATCATCACTGAATCATCATAGCATCTTCATATCATCATCACAATATCATCACAGCATCATCACTGCATCATCACAGCATCATCACTGCATCATCACCACATCATCACCACATCATCACAGCATAATCACTGCATCATCACAGCATCATCACATCGTCATCAAAACATCATTACAAGTATCAACACAACATAATCACAGTGTCATCACAGCATCATCATTGCATCCTTACTGCATGATCACAGCATCTCCGCATCGTAATCACATCATCATCACTGACTCCTCACTGAATCATCACTGTACCATCACTGCATCATCAGAGCATAATCTGAGCATAATCTCAGCATAATCACAGCATCATCACAGAATCATCACAGCATCATTACTGCATCATCACAGCATCTTTGCATCGTCATCAGAGCATCACCACTGCATCATCACTACATCATCACATCATCATCACAGCATTTTAGCTACATAATCACAGAATCATCATAGCGTAACGACAGCATCATCACAACATCATCACAGCATCATCACAGCGTCATCGTAACATCATGACTGTATCATCACAGCATCATCACAGCATCACCGCAGCGTCATCACTGCATCATCACAGCATCATCACGGCATCGTTACAGCATCGTCATATCATCATAACTGCATCATCACAACAACATAACAAAATCATCAAAGCATCGTCACAGCATCATCACCGCGTCATCACAGCGTCATAACTGCATCGTCACTGCATCTAAACTGCATCATCACAAAATCATCACAGCTTCATCACTGCAGCATCACAGCATCATCAAAGCATCATCGCAGCATCATCACATCATCATCACTGCATCATCACAGAATCATTACTGTTTACTCACTGCGGCATCACAGCATTATCACGGTGTCATAACTGCATCATCACTGCACCATTACTGCATCATCACAGTGTCATCTCAGCATCATCACAGCATCATTACTGCCTAATCATTGCATTATCACAACGTCATCACAGTATCATCAGTGCATCATCACAGCATCATTACTGCATCATCACATCATCATCACAGAATCACGATAGTGTCATCACAGCGTCATCACTGCATCATCACAGCGTCATCTCAGCATCATCAGAGACTCATCACAGCGTCATCACTGCATCATCACTGCATCACCACAGTATCATCACAAAATTATAAGAGCGTCATCACAGCGTTATTACTGCATCATCACAGCATCAATAGAGCATCATCACAGCGTCATCACAGCGTTATCACAGCGTCATCACAGCATCATCACAGCATCACGACATCATCATCACAGCTTCACGACAGTGTCATGAGAGCGTCTTCACAGCATCATCACTACATCATCACAGCATCATCACTGCGTCATCAGAGCATCATCACAAAATCATCACAGCGTCATTACTGCATCATCACTGCATCATCACAGCGTCATCACCGCATCATCACTGCATTGTCACAACATCATGGCGTCATAATAACTGCATCATAACAGCATGATCAAAGCATCATCACAGCGTCATCACAGCGTCATAACTGCATAAACACTGCATCATCAAAGAACCATCACAGCATCATCACAGCGTCATAACAGCATCATCAGAGCATCATCACATCGTCATCACATCGTCATCAAAAAATCTTCACAGCATCATCGCTATGTCATCATAGCATCATCATAATATTATCACAGCTTCATCACAGCGTCATAACAACATCATCACTGCATCATCACAGCATCATCATTATTGCATCATGACTGCATCATTACAGCATCATCAGAGCAGAATCAGTGCGTCGTCACAGCATCATTACTGCATCACCACATCATCACTGTGTTATCGCAGCGTCATCACAGCATCATCACAACATCATCACAGAATCATCACAGCATCATTGCAGCATCATCACATCATCATCACAGCGTCATCACAACATCATCGTAGCATCATCATGCATCATCACAGCATCATTACTGCATCATCACAGCATCATCACAGCATCATCACTGCATCATCACTGAATAATCACAGCATCATCACTGCATCATCACGGCATCGTTACAGCATCGTCATATCATCATAACTGCATCATCACAACAACATAACAAAATCATCAAAGCATCATCACAGCATCATCACCGCGTCATCACAGCGTCATAACTGCATCGTCACTGCATCTAAACTGCATCATCAAAAAATCATCACTGCATCACATCATAATCACAACATCATCAAAGCGTCATCACAGCATCATCACTGCGTTATCACAGCATCATCTCAGCATCATCACAGTATCATTACTGCTTATTCACTGCATCATCACAACATCATCACAGCGTCATTACAGTGTCATAAATGCATCATCACAGTGTCATCAAAGCGTCCTAACTGCATAATCACTGCATCATCGCAGCTTCATCACAGCATCATGACAGCGTCATCACAGCATCAAAAATGCATAATCACTTCATCCTCACATCATCATCATAGCATCATAGCTGCATAATCATAGAGTCATCACAGCATCATCACTACATCATCAAATTGTCATCACTGTATCATCACAGCATCATCATAGCATCATCACTGCATAATCACAGTGTCATAACAGCATCATTACAACACCATGACTACGTCATCACAGCATCACGACAGCGTCATTACAGTGTCATCACAGCATCATCACTGCATTATCACAACATCATCACAACATCATCACTGCGTCATCAGAGCGTCATCACTACATAATCACTTCTTACTCAGTGAATCATCACTGCATCATCACATCATCACAGCATCATCTCAGCATAATCACAGTATCATCACAGCGTCATCACTACATCATCAATGCATCATCACTGCATAATCACTGCATCATCACAGCATCCTCACAGCATCAATACAGCGTCATCACAACGTCAACAATGCATCATTACAGCATCATCTCAGTATAGTCACAGCATAATCACTGCATAATCACTGCATCATCATATCGTCATCACTGCATCATCACTGCATCATCACAGCACCATCACAGCATCATTACTGCAGAATCACTGCATCATCACAGCATCATAGCTGCATAATCACAGCATCATCACATCATCATCGCATAGTCATCACAGCGTCATCACTGCATCATCACTGCATCATCACAGCATCATTACTGCAGAATCACTGCATCATCACAGCATCCTCACAGCAACATCGCAGCATCATCACAGCATCATCGCATCATCATCACAGTGTCATGACAACATCATCACTGCATAATCACCGCATAATCACAGCATCATCACAGCATAATCACAGTATCATCACAGCGTCATCACTACATCATCACTGCATCATCACAGAATCATCACTGCGTCATCACAGCATCATCAGAGCATCATCACAGCATCATCACAGCATAATCACAGTATCATCACAGCATCATCACTACATCATCACTGCATCATCACAGAATCATCACTGCGTCATCACAGCATCATCAGAGCATCATCACAGCATCATCACATCATCATCTCAGCATCATTACTGCTTACTCACTGCATCATCATAGCATCATCACATCATCATCACAACATCATCAGTTTCATGTCAGCATCATCACTGCATAATCACTGCATCATCACAGCATCCTCACAGCATCAACACAGCGTCATCACAGCGTCATCAATGCATCATTACAGCATCATCTCAGTATAGTCACAGAATTATTACAGCATAATCACTGCATCATCATATCATCACTGCATCATCACTGCATCATCACTGCATCATCACAGCACCATCACAGCATCATTACTTCAGAATCACTGCATCATCACAGCATCCTCACACTGTCATGACAGCATCATCACTGCATAATCACTGCATAATCTCCGCATAATCACAGCATCATCACATCATCATCACAATATCATCACAGCGTCATCACTACACATCACTGCATCATCACTACATCATCACAGCATCATCACTTCGTCATCATCAGAGCATCATCACAGCATCATCACTGCATCCTCACTGCATCATGAGTGCATCATCATCACAGCATCATAACTGCATCATCAAAGCATCATCTCGGCATAATCACAATGTCATAAATACATCATCACTCCATCATCACAGCATTATCACATCATCATCACAACGTTTTCAGTGTCATCACAGCATCATAACAACGTCATCAAACTGTCATCACAGCATCATCACCAAATCATCACAGAATCATCACAGCATCATTACTGCATCATCACAGCATCTTTGCATCGTCATCAGAGCATCACCACTGCATCATCACATCATCATCTCAGCATCATCACAGCATCATTACTGCTTACTCACTGCATCATCACAGCGTCATGACAGTGTCATCACTGCATCATAACATCATAGCTTCATCATCAGAACATTATCACAGCATCATCACTGCATCATCA
This sequence comes from Clangula hyemalis, assembly GCA_963989345.1. Next base: position 128,382 of record OZ022447.1, read on the forward strand.
CATCATCATTATAGCATCTTCACTGTCATCAATACATCATCACAGCATCATCACATCATTATCACAGCATCATCAGTGTCATCTCAGCATCATCACTGCATCATGACTGCATCATAGCAGCATAATCACAGCATCATCACAGAATCATCACAGCATCATCATAAGGTCATCACAGCATCATCACTACGTCATCAAATTGTAATCACAGCATCATCACAGTGTCCTCACTGAATCATCACTGCACCATCACTGCAACATCACAGCATCATCTCAGCATCATCATGGCATCATTACTGCATCATCACTGCTTACTCACTGCATCATCACAGCATCATCTCAGCATCATCACAGAATCATTTCTGCATAATCACTGCATCATCATAGTGTCATCACAGCATATTCACTGCATCATCACATCATCACAGTGTCATCACAGAATCATCACTGAATCATCCAAGCATCATCCAAGCATCATCACAGCACCACCAATGCATCATCACAGTATCATCACTGCATCATCACTGCATCATCACTGCATCATCACTGCATCATCACAGCACCATCACAGCATCATTACTTCAGAATCACTGCATCATCACAGCATCCTCACACTGTCATGACAGCATCATCACTGCATAATCACTGCATAATCTCCGCATAATCACAGCATCATCACATCATCATCACAATATCATCACAGCGTCATCACTACACATCACTGCATCATCACTACATCATCACAGCATCATCACTTCGTCATCATCACAGCATCATCACAGCATCATCACTGCATCCTCACTGCATCATGAGTGCATCATCATCACAGCATCATAACTGCATCATCAAAGCATCATCTCGGCATAATCACAATGTCATAAATACATCATCACTCCATCATCACAGCATTATCACATCATCATCACAACGTTTTCAGTGTCATCACAGCATCATAACAACGTCATCAAACTGTCATCACAGCATCATCACCAAATCATCACAGAATCATCACAGCATCATGACTGCATCATCACAGCATCTTTGCATCGTCATCAGAGCATCACCACTGCATCATCACATCATCATCTCAGCATCATCACAGCATCATTACTGCTTACTCACTGCATCATCACAGCGTCATGACAGTGTCATCACTGCATCATAACATCATAGCTTCATCATCAGAACATTATCACAGCATCATCACTGCATCATCACATCATCATTATAGCATCTTCACTGTCATCAATACATCATCACAGCATCATCACATCATTATCACAGCATCATCAGTGTCATCTCAGCATCATCACTGCATCATGACTGCATCATAGCAGCATAATCACAGCATCATCACAGAATCATCACAGCATCATCATAAGGTCATCACAGCATCATCACTACGTCATCAAATTGTAATCACAGCATCATCACAGTGTCCTCACTGAATCATCACTGCACCATCACTGCAACATCACAGCATCATCTCAGCATCATCATGGCATCATTACTGCATCATCACTGCTTACTCACTGCATCATCACAGCATCATCTCAGCATCATCACAGAATCATTTCTGCATAATCACTGCATCATCATAGTGTCATCACAGCATATTCACTGCATCATCACATCATCACAGTGTCATCACAGAATCATCACTGAATCATCCAAGCATCATCCAAGCATCATCACAGCACCACCAATGCATCATCACAGTATCATCACTGCATCATCACTGCATCATCACCGCATCATCACTGCATCAACACTGCATCATTGCTGCATCATCACATCATTGTCACAGTATCATCAAAATATCATCACAGCATCATCACACCATCATAACAACATCATCACAGCGTCATCACAGTATCGTAAATGCATCATCACAGAATCATCACTGAATCATCATAGCATCTTCATATCATCATCACAATATCATCACAGCATCATCACTGCATCATCACAGCATCATCACTGCATAATCACTGCATCATCACCACATCATCACAGCATCATCACTGCATAATCACTGCATCATCACAGCATCATCACATCGTCATCAAAACATCATTACAAGTATCAACACAACATAATCACAGTGTCATCACAGCATCATCATTGCATCCTTACTGCATGATCACAGCATCTCCGCATCGTAATCACATCATCATCACTGACTCCTCACTGAATCATCACTGTACCATCACTGCATCATCAGAGCATAATCTGAGCATAATCTCAGCATAATCACAGCATCATCACAGAATCATCACAGCATCATTACTGCATCATCACAGCATCTTTGCATCGTCATCAGAGCATCACCACTGCATCATCACTACATCATCACATCATCATCACAGCATTTTAGCTACATAATCACAGAATCATCATAGCGTAACGACAGCATCATCACAACATCATTACAGCATCATCACAGCGTCATCGTAACATCATGACTGTATCATCACAGCATCATCACAGCATCATCACTGCATCATCACAGCATCATCACAGCATCATCACGGCATCGTTACAGCATCGTCATATCATCATAACTGCATCATCACAACAACATAACAAAACCATCAAAGCATCGTCACAGCATCATCACCGCGTCATCACAGCGTCATAACTGCATCGTCACTGCATCTAAACTGCATCATCACAAAATCATCACAGCTTCATCACTGCAGCATCACAGCATCATCAAAGCATCATCGCAGCATCATCACATCATCATCACTGCATCATCACAGAATCATTACTGTTTACTCACTGCGGCATCACAGCATTATCACGGTGTCATAACTGCATCATCACTGCACCATTACTGCATCATCACAGTGTCATCTCAGCATCATCACAGCATCATTACTGCCTAATCATTGCATTATCACAACGTCATCACAGTATCATCAGTGCATCATCACAGCATCATTACTGCATCATCACATCATCATCACAGAATCACGATAGTGTCATCACAGCGTCATCACTGCATCATCACAGCGTCATCTCAGCATCATCAGAGACTCATCACAGCGTCATCACTGCATCATCACTGCATCACCACAGTATCATCACAGCATCATCACAAAATTATAAGAGCGTCATCACAGCGTTATTACTGCATCATCACAGCATCAATAGAGCATCATCACAGCGTCATCACAGCGTTATCACAGCGTCATCACAGCATCACGACATCATCATCACAGCTTCACGACAGTGTCATGAGAGCGTCTTCACAGCATCATCACTACATCATCACAGCATCATCACTGCGTCATCAGAGCATCATCACAAAATCATCACAGCGTCATCACCGCATCATCACTGCATTGTCACAACATCATGGCGTCATAATAACTGCATCATAACAGCATGATCAAAGCATCATCACAGCGTCATCACAGCGTCATAACTGCATAAACACTGCATCATCAAAGAACCATCACAGCATCATCACAGCGTCATAACAGCATCATCAGAGCATCATCACATCGTCATCACATCGTCATCAAAGAATCTTCACAGCATCATCGCTATGTCATCATAGCATCATCATAATATTATCACAGCTTCATCACAGCGTCATAACAACATCATCACTGCATCATCACAGCATCATCATTATTGCATCATGACTGCATCATTACAGCATCATCAGAGCAGAATCAGTGCGTCGTCACAGCATCATTACTGCATCACCACATCATCACTGTGTTATCGCAGCGTCATCACAGCATCATCACAACATCATCACAGAATCATCACAGCATCATTGCAGCATCATCACATCATCATCACAGCGTCATCACAACATCATCGTAGCATCATCATGCATCATCACAGCATCATTACTGCATCATCACAGCATCATCACAGCATCATCACTGCATCATCACTGAATAATCACAGCATCATCACTGCATCATCACGGCATCGTTACAGCATCGTCATATCATCATAACTGCATCATCACAACAACATAACAAAATCATCAAAGCATCATCACAGCATCATCACCGCGTCATCACAGCGTCATAACTGCATCGTCACTGCATCTAAACTGCATCATCACAAAATCATCACTGCATCACATCATAATCACAACATCATCAAAGCGTCATCACAGCATCATCACTGCGTTATCACAGCATCATCTCAGCATCATCACAGTATCATTACTGCTTATTCACTGCATCATCACAACATCAACACAGCGTCATCACAGCGTCATCAATGCATCATTACAGCATCATCTCAGTATAGTCACAGAATTATTACAGCATAATCACTGCATCATCATATCATCACTGCATCATCACTGCATCATCACTGCATCATCACAGCACCATCACAGCATCATTACTTCAGAATCACTGCATCATCACAGCATCCTCACAGCAACATCGCAGCATCATCACAGCATCATCACACTGTCATGACAGCATCATCACTGCATAATCACTGCATAATCTCCGCATAATCACAGCATCATCACATCATCATCACAATATCATCACAGCGTCATCACTACACATCACTGCATCATCACTACATCATCACAGCATCATCACTTCGTCATCATCAGAGCATCATCACAGCATCATCACTGCATCCTCACTGCATCATGAGTGCATCATCATCACAGCATCATAACTGCATCATCAAAGCATCATCTCGGCATAATCACAATGTCATAAATACATCATCACTCCATCATCACAGCATTATCACATCATCATCACAACGTTTTCAGTGTCATCACAGCATCATAACAACGTCATCAAACTGTCATCACAGCATCATCACCAAATCATCACAGAATCATCACAGCATCATTACTGCATCATCACAGCATCTTTGCATCGTCATCAGAGCATCACCACTGCATCATCACATCATCATCTCAGCATCATCACAGCATCATTACTGCTTACTCACTGCATCATCACAGCGTCATGACAGTGTCATCACTGCATCATAACATCATAGCTTCATCATCAGAACATTATCACAGCATCATCACTGCATCATCACATCATCATTATAGCATCTTCACTGTCATCAATACATCATCACAGCATCATCACATCATTATCACAGCATCATCAGTGTCATCTCAGCATCATCACTGCATCATAGCAGCATAATCACAGCATCATCACAGAATCATCACAGCATCATCATAAGGTCATCACAGCATCATCACTACGTCATCAGATTGTAATCACAGCATCATCACAGTGTCCTCACTGAATCATCACTGCACCATCACTGCAACATCACAGCATCATCTCAGCATCATCACAGAATCATTTCTGCATAATCATTGCATTTTCACAGCGTCATCACAGTATCATCACTGCATCATCACAGTGTCATCACAGCATCATCAAAGCATCACGACAGCGTCATCTCACCATCACGACAGCGTCATCAAAGCATCATCACTGCATCATAACAACATCATCTCAGCATCATCACAGAATCATTTCTGCATAATCACTGCATCATCATAGTGTCATCACAGTATATTCACTGCATCATCACATCATCACAGTGTCATCACAGAATCATCACTGAATCATCCAAGCATCATCCAAGCATCATCACAGCACCACCAATGCATCATCACAGTATCATCACTGCATAATCACTGCATCATCACCGCATCATCACATCATCAACACTGCATCATTGCTGCATCATCACATCATTGTCACAGTATCATCAAAATATCATCACAGCATCATCACACCATCATAACAACATCATCACAGCGTCATCACAGTATCGTAAATGCATCATCACAGAATCATCACTGAATCATCATAGCATCTTCATATCATCATCACAATATCATCACAGCATCATCACTGCATCATCACAGCATCATCACTGCATAATCACTGCATCATCACAGCATCATCACAGCATCATCACTGCATAATCACTGCATCATCACAGCATCATCACATCGTCATCAAAACATCATTACAAGTATCAACACAACATAATCACAGTGTCATCACAGCATCATCATTGCATCCTTACTGCATGATCACAGCATCTCCGCATCGTAATCACATCATCATCACTGACTCCTCACTGAATCATCACTGTACCATCACTGCATCATCAGAGCATAATCTGAGCATAATCTCAGCATAATCACAGCATCATCACAGAATCATCACAGCATCATTACTGCATCATCACAGCATCTTTGCATCGTCATCAGAGCATCACCACTGCATCATCACTACATCATCACATCATCATCACAGCATTTTAGCTACATAATCACAGAATCATCATAGCGTAACGACAGCATCATCACAACATCATGACAGCATCATCACAGCGTCATCGTAACATCATGACTGTATCATCACAGCATCATCACAGCATCACTGCAGCGTCATCACTGCATCATCACAGCATCATCACAGCATCATCACGGCATCGTTACAGCATCGTCATATCATCATAACTGCATCATCACAACAACATAACAAAATCATCAAAGCATCGTCACAGCATCATCACCGCGTCATCACAGCGTCATAACTGCATCGTCACTGCATCTAAACTGCATCATCACAAAATCATCACAGCTTCATCACTGCAGCATCACAGCATCATCAAAGCATCATCGCAGCATCATCACATCATCATCACTGCATCATCACAGAATCATTACTGTTTACTCACTGCGGCATCACAGCATTATCACGGTGTCATAACTGCATCATCACTGCACCATTACTGCATCATCACAGTGTCATCTCAGCATCATCACAGCATCATTACTGCCTAATCATTGCATTATCACAACGTCATCACAGTATCATCAGTGCATCATCACAGCATCATTACTGCATCATCACATCATCATCACAGAATCACGATAGTGTCATCACAGCGTCATCACTGCATCATCACAGCGTCATCACTGCATCATCACTGCATCACCACAGTATCATCACAAAATTATAAGAGCGTCATCACAGCGTTATTACTGCATCATCACAGCATCAATAGAGCATCATCACAGCGTCATCACAGCGTTATCACAGCGTCATCACAGCATCATCACAGCATCACGACATCATCATCACAGCTTCACGACAGTGTCATGAGAGCGTCTTCACAGCATCATCACTACATCATCACAGCATCATCACTGCGTCATCAGAGCATCATCACAAAATCATCACAGCGTCATTACTGCATCATCACTGCATCATCACAGCGTCATCACCGCATCATCACTGCATTGTCACAACATCATGGCGTCATAATAACTGCATCATAACAGCATGATCAAAGCATCATCACAGCGTCATCACAGCGTCATAACTGCATAAACACTGCATCATCAAAGAACCATCACAGCATCATCACAGCGTCATAACAGCATCATCAGAGCATCATCACATCGTCATCACATCGTCATCAAAGAATCTTCACAGCATCATCGCTATGTCATCATAGCATCATCATAATATTATCACAGCTTCATCACAGCGTCATAACAACATCATCACTGCATCATCACAGCATCATCATTATTGCATCATGACTGCATCATTACAGCATCATCAGAGCAGAATCAGTGCGTCGTCACAGCATCATTACTGCATCACCACATCATCACTGTGTTATCGCAGCGTCATCACAGCATCATCACAACATCATCACAGAATCATCACAGCATCATTGCAGCATCATCACATCATCATCACAGCGTCATCACAACATCATCGTAGCATCATCATGCATCATCACAGCATCATTACTGCATCATCACAGCATCATCACAGCATCATCACTGCATCATCACTGAATAATCACAGCATCATCACTGCATCATCACGGCATCGTTACAGCATCGTCATATCATCATAACTGCATCATCACAACAACATAACAAAATCATCACAGCATCATCACCGCGTCATCACAGCGTCATAACTGCATCGTCACTGCATCTAAACTGCATCATCAAAAAATCATCACTGCATCACATCATAATCACAACATCATCAAAGCGTCATCACAGCATCATCACTGCGTTATCACAGCATCATCTCAGCATCATCACAGTATCATTACTGCTTATTCACTGCATCATCACAACATCATCACAGCGTCATTACAGTGTCATAAATGCATCATCACAGTGTCATCAAAGCGTCCTAACTGCATAATCACTGCATCATCGCAGCTTCATCACAGCATCATGACAGCGTCATCACAGCATCAAAAATGCGTAATCACTTCATCCTCACATCATCATCATAGCATCATAGCTGCATAATCATAGAGTCATCACAGCATCATCACTACATCATCAAATTGTCATCACTGTATCATCACAGCATCATCATAGCATCATCACTGCATAATCACAGTGTCATAACAGCATCATTACAACACCATGACTACGTCATCACAGCATCACGACAGCGTCATTACAGTGTCATCACAACATCATCACTGCGTCATCAGTGTCATCACTACATAATCACTTCTTACTCAGTGAATCCTCACTGCATCATCACATCATCACAGCATCATCTCAGCATAATCACAGTATCATCACAGCGTCATCACTACATCATCAATGCATCATCACTGCATCATCACAGCATCATCACTGCATCATCACAGCATCATCAGAGCATCATCACAGCATCATCACAACATCATCACAGAGTCATCACAGCATCATCACTGCATAATCACTGCATCATCACAGCATCCTCACAGCATCAATACAGCGTCATCACAACGTCAACAATGAATCATTACAGCATCATCTCAGTATAGTCACAGCATAATCACTGCATAATCACTGCATCATCATATCGTCATCACTGCATCATCACTGCATCATCACAGCACCATCACAGCATCATAGCTGCATAATCACAGCATCATCACATCATCATCGCATAGTCATCACAGCGTCATCACTGCATCATCACAGCATCATCACAGCATCATTACTGCAGAATCACTGCATCATCACAGCATCCTCACAGCAACATCGCAGCATCATCACAGCATCATCGCATCATCATCACAGTGTCATGACAGCATCATCACTGCATAATCACCGCATAATCACAGCATCATCACAGCATAATCACAGTATCATCACAGCGTCATCACTACATCATCACTGCATCATCACAGAATCATCACTGCGTCATCACAGCATCATCAGAGCATCATCACAGCATCATCACAGCATAATCACAGTATCATCACAGCATCATCACTACATCATCACTGCATCATCACAGAATCATCACTGCGTCATCACAGCATCATCAGAGCATCATCAAAGCATCATCACATCATCATCTCAGCATCATTACTGCTTACTCACTGCATCATCAGAGCATCATCACATCATCATCACAACATCATCAGTTTCATGTCAGCATCATCACTGCATAATCACTTCATCATCACAGCATCCTCACAGCATCAACACAGCGTCATCACAGCGTCATCAATGCATCATTACAGCATCATCTCAGTATAGTCACAGAATTATTACAGCATAATCACTGCATCATCATATCATCACTGCATCATCACTGCATCATCACTGCATCATCACAGCACCATCACAGCATCATTACTTCAGAATCACTGCATCATCACAGCATCCTCACAGCAACATCGCAGCATCATCACAGCATCATCACACTGTCATGACAGCATCATCACTGCATAATCACTGCATAATCTCCGCATAATCACAGCATCATCACATCATCATCACAATATCATCACAGCGTCATCACTACACATCACTGCATCATCACTACATCATCACAGCATCATCACTTCGTCATCATCAGAGCATCATCACAGCATCATCACTGCATCCTCACTGCATCATGAGTGCATCATCATCACAGCATCATAACTGCATCATCAAAGCATCATCTCGGCATAATCACAATGTCATAAATACATCATCACTCCATCATCACAGCATTATCACATCATCATCACAACGTTTTCAGTGTCATCACAGCATCATAACAACGTCATCAAACTGTCATCACAGCATCATCACCAAATCATCACAGAATCATCACAGCATCATTACTGCATCATCACAGCATCTTTGCATCGTCATCAGAGCATCACCACTGCATCATCACATCATCATCTCAGCATCATCACAGCATCATTACTGCTTACTCACTGCATCATCACAGCGTCATGACAGTGTCATCACTGCATCATAACATCATAGCTTCATCATCAGAACATTATCACAGCATCATCACTGCATCATCACATCATCATTATAGCATCTTCACTGTCATCAATACATCATCACAGCATCATCACATCATTATCACAGCATCATCAGTGTCATCTCAGCATCATCACTGCATCATGACTGCATCATAGCAGCATAATCACAGCATCATCACAGAATCATCACAGCATCATCATAAGGTCATCACAGCATCATCACTACGTCATCAGATTGTAATCACAGCATCATCACAGTGTCCTCACTGAATCATCACTGCACCATCACTGCAACATCACAGCATCATCTCAGCATCATCATGGCATCATTACTGCATCATCACTGCTTACTCACTGCATCATCACAGCATCATCTCAGCATCATCACAGAATCATTTCTGCATAATCATTGCATTTTCACAGCGTCATCACAGTATCATCACTGCATCATCACAGTGTCATCACAGCATCATCAAAGCATCACGACAGCGTCATCTCACCATCACGACAGCGTCATCAAAGCATCATCACTGCATCATAACAACATCATCTCAGCATCATCACAGAATCATTTCTGCATAATCACTGCATCATCATAGTGTCATCACAGTATATTCACTGCATCATCACATCATCACAGTGTCATCACAGAATCATCACTGAATCATCCAAGCATCATCCAAGCATCATCACAGCACCACCAATGCATCATCACAGTATCATCACTGCATAATCACTGCATCATCACCGCATCATCACTGCATCAACACTGCATCATTGCTGCATCATCACATCATTGTCACAGTATCATCAAAATATCATCACAGCATCATCACACCATCATAACAACATCATCACAGCGTCATCACAGTATCGTAAATGCATCATCACAGAATCATCACTGAATCATCATAGCATCTTCATATCATCATCACAATATCATCACAGCATCATCACTGCATCATCACAGCATCATCACTGCATAATCACTGCATCATCACAGCATCATCACAGCATCATCACTGCATAATCACTGCATCATCACAGCATCATCACATCGTCATCAAAACATCATTACAAGTATCAACACAACATAATCAGTGTCATCACAGCATCATCATTGCATCCTTACTGCATGATCACAGCATCTCCGCATCGTAATCACATCATCATCACTGACTCCTCACTGAATCATCACTGTACCATCACTGCATCATCAGAGCATAATCTGAGCATAATCTCAGCATAATCACAGCATCATCACAGAATCATCACAGCATCATTACTGCATCATCACAGCATCTTTGCATCGTCATCAGAGCATCACCACTGCATCATCACTACATCATCACATCATCATCACAGCATTTTAGCTACATAATCACAGAATCATCATAGCGTAACGACAGCATCATCACAACATCATTACAGCATCATCACAGCGTCATCGTAACATCATGACTGTATCATCACAGCATCATCACAGCATCACCGCAGCGTCATCACTGCATCATCACAGCATCATCACAGCATCATCACGGCATCGTTACAGCATCGTCATATCATCATAACTGCATCATCACAACAACATAACAAAATCATCAAAGCATCGTCACAGCATCATCACCGCGTCATCACAGCGTCATAACTGCATCGTCACTGCATCTAAACTGCATCATCACAAAATCATCACAGCTTCATCACTGCAGCATCACAGCATCATCAAAGCATCATCGCAGCATCATCACATCATCATCACTGCATCATCACAGAATCATTACTGTTTACTCACTGCGGCATCACAGCATTATCACGGTGTCATAACTGCATCATCACTGCACCATTACTGCATCATCACAGTGTCATCTCAGCATCATCACAGCATCATTACTGCCTAATCATTGCATTATCACAACGTCATCACAGTATCATCAGTGCATCATCACAGCATCATTACTGCATCATCACATCATCATCACAGAATCACGATAGTGTCATCACAGCGTCATCACTGCATCATCACAGCGTCATCTCAGCATCATCAGAGACTCATCACAGCGTCATCACTGCATCATCACTGCATCACCACAGTATCATCACAAAATTATAAGAGCGTCATCACAGCGTTATTACTGCATCATCACAGCATCAATAGAGCATCATCACAGCGTCATCACAGCGTTATCACAGCGTCATCACAGCATCATCACAGCATCACGACATCATCATCACAGCTTCACGACAGTGTCATGAGAGCGTCTTCACAGCATCATCACTACATCATCACAGCATCATCACTGCGTCATCAGAGCATCATCACAAAATCATCACAGCGTCATTACTGCATCATCACTGCATCATCACAGCGTCATCACCGCATCATCACTGCATTGTCACAACATCATGGCGTCATAATAACTGCATCATAACAGCATGATCAAAGCATCATCACAGCGTCATCACAGCGTCATAACTGCATAAACACTGCATCATCAAAGAACCATCACAGCATCATCACAGCATCATAACAGCATCATCAGAGCATCATCACATCGTCATCACATCGTCATCAAAGAATCTTCACAGCATCATCGCTATGTCATCATAGCATCATCATAATATTATCACAGCTTCATCACAGCGTCATAACAACATCATCACTGCATCATCACAGCATCATCATTATTGCATCATGACTGCATCATTACAGCATCATCAGAGCAGAATCAGTGCGTCGTCACAGCATCATTACTGCATCACCACATCATCACTGTGTTATCGCAGCGTCATCACAGCATCATCACAACATCATCACAGAATCATCACAGCATCATTGCAGCATCATCACATCATCATCACAGCGTCATCACAACATCATCACTGCATCATCACTGAATAATCACAGCATCATCACTGCATCATCACGGCATCGTTACAGCATCGTCATATCATCATAACTGCATCATCACAACAACATAACAAAATCATCAAAGCATCATCACAGCATCATCACCGCGTCATCACAGCGTCATAACTGCATCGTCACTGCATCTAAACTGCATCATCACAAAATCATCACTGCATCACATCATAATCACAACATCATCAAAGCGTCATCACAGCATCATCACTGCGTTATCACAGCATCATCTCAGCATCATCACAGTATCATTACTGCTTATTCACTGCATCATCACAACATCATCACAGCGTCATTACAGTGTCATAAATGCATCATCACAGTGTCATCAAAGCGTCCTAACTGCATAATCACTGCATCATCGCAGCTTCATCACAGCATCATGACAGCGTCATCACAGCATCAAAAATGCATAATCACTTCATCCTCACATCATCATCATAGCATCATAGCTGCATAATCATAGAGTCATCACAGCATCATCACTACATCATCAAATTGTCATCACTGTATCATCACAGCATCATCATAGCATCATCACTGCATAATCACAGTGTCATAACAGCATCATTACAACACCATGACTACGTCATCACAGCATCACGACAGCGTCATTACAGTGTCATCACAGCATCATCACTGCATTATCACAACATCATCACAACATCATCACTGCGTCATCAGAGCGTCATCACTACATAATCACTTCTTACTCAGTGAATCATCACTGCATCATCACATCATCACAGCATCATCTCAGCATAATCACAGTATCATCACAGCGTCATCACTACATCATCAATGCATCATCACTGCATCATCACAGCATCATCACTGCATCATCACAGCATCATCAGAGCATCATCACAGCATCATCACAACATCATCACAGAGTCATCACAGCATCATCACTGCATAATCACTGCATCATCACAGCATCCTCACAGCATCAATACAGCGTCATCACAACGTCAACAATGCATCATTACAGCATCATCTCAGTATAGTCACAGCATAATCACTGCATAATCACTGCATCATCATATCGTCATCACTGCATCATCACTGCATCATCACAGCACCATCACAGCATCATTACTGCAGAATCACTGCATCATCACAGCATCATAGCTGCATAATCACAGCATCATCACATCATCATCGCATAGTCATCACAGCGTCATCACTGCATCATCACTGCATCATCACAGCATCATTACTGCAGAATCACTGCATCATCACAGCATCCTCACAGCAACATCGCAGCATCATCACAGCATCATCGCATCATCATCACAGTGTCATGACAGCATCATCACTGCATAATCACCGCATAATCACAGCATCATCACAGCATAATCACAGTATCATCACAGCGTCATCACTACATCATCACTGCATCATCACAGAATCATCACTGCGTCATCACAGCATCATCAGAGCATCATCACAGCATCATCACTACATCATCACTGCATCATCACAGAATCATCACTGCGTCATCACAGCATCATCAGAGCATCATCACAGCATCATCACATCATCATCTCAGCATCATTACTGCTTACTCACTGCATCATCATAGCATCATCACATCATCATCACAACATCATCAGTTTCATGTCAGCATCATCACTGCATAATCACTGCATCATCACAGCATCCTCACAGCATCAACACAGCGTCATCACAGCGTCATCAATGCATCATTACAGCATCATCTCAGTATAGTCACAGAATTATTACAGCATAATCACTGCATCATCATATCATCACTGCATCATCACTGCATCATCACTGCATCATCACAGCACCATCACAGCATCATTACTTCAGAATCACTGCATCATCACAGCATCCTCACAGCAACATCGCAGCATCATCACAGCATCATCACACTGTCATGACAGCATCATCACTGCATAATCACTGCATAATCTCCGCATAATCACAGCATCATCACATCATCATCACAATATCATCACAGCGTCATCACTACACATCACTGCATCATCACTACATCATCACAGCATCATCACTTCGTCATCATCAGAGCATCATCACAGCATCATCACTGCATCCTCACTGCATCATGAGTGCATCATCATCACAGCATCATAACTGCATCATCAAAGCATCATCTCGGCATAATCACAATGTCATAAATACATCATCACTCCATCATCACAGCATTATCACATCATCATCACAACGTTTTCAGTGTCATCACAGCATCATAACAACGTCATCAAACTGTCATCACAGCATCATCACCAAATCATCACAGAATCATCACAGCATCATTACTGCATCATCACAGCATCTTTGCATCGTCATCAGAGCATCACCACTGCATCATCACATCATCATCTCAGCATCATCACAGCATCATTACTGCTTACTCACTGCATCATCACAGCGTCATGACAGTGTCATCACTGCATCATAACATCATAGCTTCATCATCAGAACATTATCACAGCATCATCACTGCATCATCACATCATCATTATAGCATCTTCACTGTCATCAATACATCATCACAGCATCATCACATCATTATCACAGCATCATCAGTGTCATCTCAGCATCATCACTGCATCATGACTGCATCATAGCAGCATAATCACAGCATCATCACAGAATCATCACAGCATCATCATAAGGTCATCACAGCATCATCACTACGTCATCAAATTGTAATCACAGCATCATCACAGTGTCCTCACTGAATCATCACTGCACCATCACTGCAACATCACAGCATCATCTCAGCATCATCATGGCATCATTACTGCATCATCACTGCTTACTCACTGCATCATCACAGCATCATCTCAGCATCATCACAGAATCATTTCTGCATAATCACGGCTGACACAAGCAAGTCCAGGAGGTTCATGAAGCACCTAGATGATAACTTCTTGGTGCAGGTGCTAACGGAACCAACTAGGAAAGGTGCCCTCCTAGACCTGTTGCTAGTAAACAGAGAGGGTCTGGTGGGAGATGTGGTGGTTGGTGGCCGCCTTGGTCATAGCGACCATGAAGTGGTTGAGTTCAAAATTTACGGTGACAGCAGGAAAAGTGCCACTAAAACCTCATCCCTAGATATGGGGAAAGCGGACTTCAGGCTGCTCAGGGAACTAGTCAGCAAGGTCCCCTGGGAAACTGCTCTTGAAGGCCTCGATGTCCACCAGTGCTGGTCATTCTTTAAGCGTTGCCTCCTAGAAGCACAAGATCAGGCAATTCCTAAATATCGCAAGTCAGGCAGGCGGGGCAGGAGGCCAGCGTGGCTGACCAGGAACATTCTAATGGAGATTAGGCGGAAACAGAGAGTGTTTCGCTACTGGAAGGAGGGCCAGGTGTCATGGAAAGAATACAGGGATGCTGTTCGTGTTTGTAGGGAGAAAATTCGTGTGGCCAAAGCACACCTAGAGTTGAAGCTGGCTGTGTCTGTGAGAGAAAATAAAAAGGGTTTTTTTAGATATGTGAATGGAAAAAGGAGAACTAAAGAATACATAGGGCCGCTCCTTGATAGGGAAGGTCTCCTCACAGACAATGACATAGGCAAAGCAGAGACGCTTAACGCCTTCTTTGCCTCTTTCTTCAATGCCTATGATGGGCTTCGGGACCCAGGGTGCCCTGAGCTGGAGGACCGGGACAGTGGGGATGACAAACTCCCAACCGACCCTGAATGTGTGCGGGATTTGCTACTCCACCTGGATCCCTACAAGTCCATGGGTCCGGATGGGATTCATCCCCGGGTGCTGAAAGAGCTGGCGGACATCATCGTGGAACCTCTCTCAATTATTTTTCAACGATCCTGGGAATTTGGAGAGGTCCCGGTAGACTGGAAGCTGGCAAATGTTGTGCCGATTTTCAAGAAGGGTCAGAAAGAAGACCCTAGCAATTACAGGCCTGTCAGTCTCACGTCAGTGCCGGGTAAAATCATGGAGAAGATGGTTCTTGAACTTATTGAGGCGCACCTGGGGGACAAAGCAGTCATTGGTCCCAGCCAGCATGGGTTTGTGAAGGGTAGGTCCTGCCTAACTAACCTGATTTCCTTTTATGATAAGATCACCCGTATGGTGGACCAAGGGAAACCAGCTGATGTGATTTTTTTGGACTTCAGCAAGGCTTTTGACACGGTTTCCCATAGGATCCTACTGGACAAAATGTCCACCATACAGCTAAATAAAAACATCATACGATGGGTGAGCAATTGGCTAACGGGCAGGGCCCAAAGGGTTATGGTAAATGGGGCTGCGTCAGGCTGGCGGGCGGTCACCAGTGGGGTCCCTCAAGGCTCCATTTTAGGGCCGGTACTTTTCAATATTTTTATAAACGATCTGGATGTAGGAATAGAGGGTATTTTGAGCAAGTTTGCTGATGACACCAAACTTGGAGGAGTTGTGGACTCGAATGAGGGTGGAAAGGCCTTGCAGAGGGACCTGGATAGGTTGGAGAGCTGGGCGATCACCAACCGCATGAAGTTCAACAAGAGCAAGTGCCGGGTCCTGCACCTGGGACGGGGAAACCCTGGCTGCACGTACAGACTGGGCGATGAGACGCTGGAGAGCAGCCTAGAAGAGAGGGATCTGGGGGTCGTGGTAGACAGCAAGTTGAATATGAGCCAGCAGTGTGCCCTGGCAGCCAGGAGGGCCAACCGGGTCCTGGGGTGCATCAAGCACGGCATCGCTAGTAGGTCACGGGAGGTGATTGTCCCGCTCTACTCTGCACTGGTGCGGCCTCACCTCGAGTACTGTGTGCAGTTCTGGGCACCACAGTATAAAAAGGAATGAAACTGTTGGAGAGTGTCCAGAGGAGGGCTACGAAGATGGTGAAAGGCCTAGAGGGGAAGACGTACGAGGAACGGCTGAGGTCACTGGGCCTGTTCAGCCTGGAGAAGAGGAGGCTGAGGGGAGACCTCATCACAGTCTACAACTTCCTCGTAAGGGGGTGTCGAGAGGCAGGAGACCTTTTCTCCATTAACACCAGTGACAGGACCCGCGGGAACGGGGTTAAGCTGAGGCAGGGGAAATTTAGGCTAGACATCAGGAGGGGGTTCTTCACAGAGAGGGTGGTTGCACACTGGAACAGGCTCCCCAGGGAAGTGGTCACTGCACCGAGCCTGTCGGAATTTAAGAAGAGATTGGACTGTGCACTTAGTCACATGGTCTGAACTCTTGGGTAGACCTGTGCGGTGTCAAGAGTTGGACTAGATGATCCTTAAGGGTCCCTTCCAACTCAGGATATTCTATGATTCTATGATTCTATGATTGCATTTTCAACAGCGTCATCACAGTATCATCACTGCATCATCACAGTGTCATCACAGCATCATCAAAGCATCACGACAGCATCATCTCACCATCACGACAGCGTCATCAAAGCATCATCACTGCATCATAACAACATCATCTCAGCATCATCACAGAATCATTTCTGCATAATCACTGCATCATCATAGTGTCATCACAGTATATTCACTGCATCATCACATCATCACAGTGTCATCACAGAATCATCACTGAATCATCCAAGCATCATCCAAGCATCATCACAGCACCACCAATGCATCATCACAGTATCATCACTGCATAATCACTGCATCATCACCGCATCATCACATCATCAACACTGCATCATTGCTGCATCATCACATCATTGTCACAGTATCATCAAAATGTCATCACAGCATCATCACACCATCATAACAACATCATCACAGCGTCATCACAGTATCGTAAATGCATCATCACAGAATCATCACTGAATCATCATAGCATCTTCATATCATCATCACAATATCATCACAGCATCATCACTGCATAATCACTGCATCATCACCACATCATCACAGCATCATCACTGCATAATCACTGCATCATCACAGCATCATCACATCGTCATCAAAACATCATTACAAGTATCAACACAACATAATCACAGTGTCATCACAACATCATCATTGCATCCTTACTGCATGATCACAGCATCTCCGCATCGTAATCACATCATCATCACTGACTCCTCACTGAATCATCACTGTACCATCACTGCATCATCAGAGCATAATCTGAGCATAATCTCAGCATAATCACAGCATCATCACAGAATCATCACAGCATCATTACTGCATCATCACAGCATCTTTGCATCGTCATCAGAGCATCACCACTGCATCATCACTACATCATCACATCATCATCACAGCATTTTAGCTACATAATCACAGAATCATCATAGCGTAACGACAGCATCATCACAACATCATTACAGCATCATCACAGCGTCATCGTAACATCATGACTGTATCATCACAGCATCATCACAGCATCACCGCAGCGTCATCACTGCATCATCACAGCATCATCACAGCATCATCACGGCATCGTTACAGCATCGTCATATCATCATAACTGCATCATCACAACAACATAACAAAATCATCAAAGCATCGTCACAGCATCATCACCGCGTCATCACAGCGTCATAACTGCATCGTCACTGCATCTAAACTGCATCATCACAAAATCATCACAGCTTCATCACTGCAGCATCACAGCATCATCAAAGCATCATCGCAGCATCATCACATCATCATCACTGCATCATCACAGAATCATTACTGTTTACTCACTGCGGCATCACAGCATTATCACGGTGTCATAACTGCATCATCACTGCACCATTACTGCATCATCACAGTGTCATCTCAGCATCATCACAGCATCATTACTGCCTAATCATTGCATTATCACAACGTCATCACAGTATCATCAGTGCATCATCACAGCATCATTACTGCATCATCACATCATCATCACAGAATCACGATAGTGTCATCACAGCGTCATCACTGCATCATCACAGCGTCATCTCAGCATCATCAGAGACTCATCACAGCGTCATCACTGCATCATCACTGCATCACCACAGTATCATCACAAAATTATAAGAGCGTCATCACAGCGTTATTACTGCATCATCACAGCATCAATAGAGCATCATCACAGCGTCATCACAGCGTTATCACAGCGTCATCACAGCATCATCACAGCATCACGACATCATCATCACAGCTTCACGACAGTGTCATGAGAGCGTCTTCACAGCATCATCACTACATCATCACAGCATCATCACTGCGTCATCAGAGCATCATCACAAAATCATCACAGCGTCATTACTGCATCATCACTGCATCATCACAGCGTCATCACCGCATCATCACTGCATTGTCACAACATCATGGCGTCATAATAACTGCATCATAACAGCATGATCAAAGCATCATCACAGCGTCATCACAGCGTCATAACTGCATAAACACTGCATCATCAAAGAACCATCACAGCATCATCACAGCGTCATAACAGCATCATCAGAGCATCATCACATCGTCATCACATCGTCATCAAAGAATCTTCACAGCATCATCGCTATGTCATCATAGCATCATCATAATATTATCACAGCTTCATCACAGCGTCATAACAACATCATCACTGCATCATCACAGCATCATCATAATTGCATCATGACTGCATCATTACAGCATCATCAGAGCAGAATCAGTGCGTCGTCACAGCATCATTACTGCATCACCACATCATCACTGTGTTATCGCAGCGTCATCACAGCATCATCACAACATCATCACAGCATCATTGCAGCATCATCACATCATCATCACAGCGTCATCACAACATCATCGTAGCATCATCATGCATCATCACAGCATCATTACTGCATCATCACAGCATCATCACAGCATCATCACTGCATCATCACTGAATAATCACAGCATCATCACTGCATCATCACGGCATCGTTACAGCATCGTCATATCATCATAACTGCATCATCACAACAACATAACAAAATCATCAAAGCATCATCACAGCATCATCACCGCGTCATCACAGCGTCATAACTGCATCGTCACTGCATCTAAACTGCATCATCACAAAATCATCACTGCATCACATCATAATCACAACATCATCAAAGCGTCATCACAGCATCATCACTGCGTTATCACAGCATCATCTCAGCATCATCACAGTATCATTACTGCTTATTCACTGCATCATCACAACATCATCACAGCGTCATTACAGTGTCATAAATGCATCATCACAGTGTCATCAAAGCGTCCTAACTGCATAATCACTGCATCATCGCAGCTTCATCACAGCATCATGACAGCGTCATCACAGCATCAAAAATGCGTAATCACTTCATCCTCACATCATCATCATAGCATCATAGCTGCATAATCATAGAGTCATCACAGCATCATCACTACATCATCAAATTGTCATCACTGTATCATCACAGCATCATCATAGCATCATCACTGCATAATCACAGTGTCATAACAGCATCATTACAACACCATGACTACGTCATCACAGCATCACGACAGCGTCATTACAGTGTCATCACAGCATCATCACTGCATTATCAGAACATCATCACAACATCATCACTGTGTCATCAGAGCGTCATCACTACATAATCACTTCTTACTCAGTGAATCATCACTGCATCATCACATCATCACAGCATCATCTCAGCATAATCACAGTATCATCACAGCGTCATCACTACATCATCAATGCATCATCACTGCATCATCACAGCATCATCAATGCATCATCACAGCATCATCAGAGCATCATCACAGCATCATCACAACATCATCACAGAGTCATCACAGCATCATCACTGCATAATCACTGCATCATCACAGCATCCTCACAGCATCAATACAGCGTCATCACAACGTCAACAATGCATCATTACAGCATCATCTCAGTATAGTCACAGCATAATCACTGCATAATCACTGCATCATCATATCGTCATCACTGCATCATCACTGCATCATCACAGCACCATCACAGCATCATTACTGCAGAATCACTGCATCATCACAGCATCATAGCTGCATAATCACAGCATCATCACATCATCATCGCATAGTCATCACAGCGTCATCACTGCATCATCACAGCATCATCACAGCATCATTACTGCAGAATCACTGCATCATCACAGCATCCTCACAGCAACATCGCAGCATCATCACAGCATCATCGCATCATCATCACAACGTCATGACAGCATCATCACTGCATAATCACCGCATAATCACAGCATCATCACAGCATAATCACAGTATCATCACAGCGTCATCACTACATCATCACTGCATCATCACAGAATCATCACTGCGTCATCACAGCATCATCAGAGCATCATCACAGCATCATCACATCATCATCTCAGCATCATTACTGCTTACTCACTGCATCATCATAGCATCATCACATCATCATCACATCATCAGTTTCATGTCAGCATCATCACTGCATAATCACTGCATCATCACAGCATCCTCACAGCATCAACACAGCGTCATCACAGCGTCATCAATGCATCATTACAGCATCATCTCAGTATAGTCACAGAATTATTACAGCATAATCACTGCATCATCATATCATCACTGCATCATCACTGCATCATCACTGCATCATCACAGCACCATCACAGCATCATTACTTCAGAATCACTGCATCATCACAGCATCCTCACAGCAACATCGCAGCATCATCACAGCATCATCACACTGTCATGACAGCATCATCACTGCATAATCACTGCATAATCTCCGCATAATCACAGCATCATCACATCATCATCACAATATCATCACAGCGTCATCACTACACATCACTGCATCATCACTACATCATCACAGCATCATCACTTCGTCATCATCAGAGCATCATCACAGCATCATCACTGCATCCTCACTGCATCATGAGTGCATCATCATCACAGCATCATAACTGCATCATCAAAGCATCATCTCGGCATAATCACAATGTCATAAATACATCATCACTCCATCATCACAGCATTATCACATCATCATCACAACGTTTTCAGTGTCAAGCATTATCACATCATCATCACAACGTTTTCAGTGTCATCACAGCATCATAACAACGTCATCAAACTGTCATCACAGCATCATCACCAAATCATCACAGAATCATCACAGCATCATTACTGCATCATCACAGCATCTTTGCATCGTCATCAGAGCATCACCACTGCATCATCACATCATCATCTCAGCATCATCACAGCATCATTACTGCTTACTCACTGCATCATCACAGCGTCATGACAGTGTCATCACTGCATCATAACATCATAGCTTCATCATCAGAACATTATCACAGCATCATCACTGCATCATCACATCATCATTATAGCATCTTCACTGTCATCAATACATCATCACAGCATCATCACATCATTATCACAGCATCATCAGTGTCATCTCAGCATCATCACTGCATCATGACTGCATCATAGCAGCATAATCACAGCATCATCACAGAATCATCACAGCATCATCATAAGGTCATCACAGCATCATCACTACGTCATCAAATTGTAATCACAGCATCATCACAGTGTCCTCACTGAATCATCACTGCACCATCACTGCAACATCACAGCATCATCTCAGCATCATCATGGCATCATTACTGCATCATCACTGCTTACTCACTGCATCATCACAGCATCATCTCAGCATCATCACAGAATCATTTCTGCATAATCACGGCTGACACAAGCAAGTCCAGGAGGTTCATGAAGCACCTAGATGATAACTTCTTGGTGCAGGTGCTAACGGAACCAACTAGGAAAGGTGCCCTCCTAGACCTGTTGCTAGTAAACAGAGAGGGTCTGGTGGGAGATGTGGTGATTGGTGGCCGCCTTGGTCATAGCGACCATGAAGTGGTTGAGTTCAAAATTTACGGTGACAGCAGGAAAAGTGCCACTAAAACCTCATCCCTAGATATGGGGAAAGCGGACTTCAGGCTGCTCAGGGAACTAGTCAGCAAGGTCCCCTGGGAAACTGCTCTTGAAGGCCTCGATGTCCACCAGTGCTGGTCATTCTTTAAGCGTTGCCTCCTAGAAGCACAAGATCAGGCAATTCCTAAATATCGCAAGTCAGGCAGGCGGGGCAGGAGGCCAGCGTGGCTGACCAGGAACATTCTAATGGAGATTAGGCGGAAACAGAGAGTGTTTCGCTACTGGAAGGAGGGCCAGGTGTCATGGAAAGAATACAGGGATGCTGTTCGTGTTTGTAGGGAGAAAATTCGTGTGGCCAAAGCACACCTAGAGTTGAAGCTGGCTGTGTCTGTGAGAGAAAATAAAAAGGGTTTTTTTAGATATGTGAATGGAAAAAGGAGAACTAAAGAATACATAGGGCCGCTCCTTGATAGGGAAGGTCTCCTCACAGACAATGACATAGGCAAAGCAGAGACGCTTAACGCCTTCTTTGCCTCTGTCTTCAATGCCGATGATGGGCTTCGGGACCCAGGGTGCCCTGAGCTGGAGGACCGGGACAGTGGGGATGACAAACTCCCAACCGACCCTGAACGTGTGCGGGATTTGCTACTCCACCTGGATCCCTACAAGTCCATGGGTCCGGATGGGATTCATCCCCGGGTGCTGAAAGAGCTGGCGGACATCATCGTGGAACCTCTCTCAATTATTTTTCAACGATCCTGGGAATTTGGAGAGGTCCCGGTAGACTGGAAGCTGGCAAATGTTGTGCCGATTTTCAAGAAGGGTCAGAAAGAAGACCCTAGCAATTACAGGCCTGTCAGTCTCACGTCAGTGCCGGGTAAAATCATGGAGAAGATGGTTCTTGAACTTATTGAGGCGCACCTGGGGGACAAAGCAGTCATTGGTCCCAGCCAGCATGGGTTTGTGAAGGGTAGGTCCTGCCTAACTAACCTGATTTCCTTTTATGATAAGATCACCCGTATGGTGGACCAAGGGAAACCAGCTGATGTGATTTTTTTGGACTTCAGCAAGGCTTTTGACACGGTTTCCCATAGGATCCTACTGGACAAAATGTCCACCATACAGCTAAATAAAAACATCATACGATGGGTGAGCAATTGGCTAACGGGCAGGGCCCAAAGGGTTATGGTAAATGGGGCTGCGTCAGGCTGGCGGGCGGTCACCAGTGGGGTCCCTCAAGGCTCCATTTTAGGGCCGGTACTTTTCAATATTTTTATAAACGATCTGGATGTAGGAATAGAGGGTATTTTGAGCAAGTTTGCTGATGACACCAAACTTGGAGGAGTTGTGGACTCGAATGAGGGTGGAAAGGCCTTGCAGAGGGACCTGGATAGGTTGGAGAGCTGGGCGATCACCAACCGCATGAAGTTCAACAAGAGCAAGTGCCGGGTCCTGCACCTGGGACGGGGAAACCCTGGCTGCACGTACAGACTGGGCGATGAGACGCTGGAGAGCAGCCTAGAAGAGAGGGATCTGGGGGTCGTGGTAGACAGCAAGTTGAATATGAGCCAGCAGTGTGCCCTGGCAGCCAGGAGGGCCAACCGGGTCCTGGGGTGCATCAAGCACGGCATCGCTAGTAGGTCACGGGAGGTGATTGTCCCGCTCTACTCTGCACTGGTGCGGCCTCACCTCGAGTACTGTGTGCAGTTCTGGGCACCACAGTATAAAAAGGAATGAAACTGTTGGAGAGTGTCCAGAGGAGGGCTACGAAGATGGTGAAAGGCCTAGAGGGGAAGACGTACGAGGAACGGCTGAGGTCACTGGGCCTGTTCAGCCTGGAGAAGAGGAGGCTGAGGGGAGACCTCATCACAGTCTACAACTTCCTCGTAAGGGGGTGTCGAGAGGCAGGAGACCTTTTCTCCATTAACACCAGTGACAGGACCCGCGGGAACGGGGTTAAGCTGAGGCAGGGGAAATTTAGGCTAGACATCAGGAGGGGGTTCTTCACAGAGAGGGTGGTTGCACACTGGAACAGGCTCCCCAGGGAAGTGGTCACTGCACCGAGCCTGTCGGAATTTAAGAAGAGATTGGACTGTGCACTTAGTCACATGGTCTGAACTCTTGGGTAGACCTGTGCGGTGTCAAGAGTTGGACTAGATGATCCTTAAGGGTCCCTTCCAACTCAGGATATTCTATGATTCTATGATTCTATGATTGCATTTTCACAGCGTCATCACAGTATCATCACTGCATCATCACAGTGTCATCACAGCATCATCAAAGCATCACGACAGCATCATCTCACCATCACGACAACGTCATCAAAGCATCATCACTGCATCATAACAACATCATCTCAGCATCATCACAGAATCATTTCTGCATAATCACTGCATCATCATAGTGTCATCACAGTATATTCACTGCATCATCACATCATCACAGTGTCATCACAGAATCATCACTGAATCATCCAAGCATCATCCAAGCATCATCACAGCACCACCAATGCATCATCACAGTATCATCACTGCATAATCACTGCATCATCACCGCATCATCACATCATCAACACTGCATCATTGCTGCATCATCACATCATTGTCACAGTATCATCAAAATGTCATCACAGCATCATCACACCATCATAACAACATCATCACAGCGTCATCACAGTATCGTAAATGCATCATCACAGAATCATCACTGAATCATCATAGCATCTTCATATCATCATCACAATATCATCACTGCATCATCACTGCATAATCACTGCATCATCACCACATCATCACAGCATCATCACATCGTCATCAAAACATCATTACAAGTATCAACACAACATAATCACAGTGTCATCACAGCATCATCATTGCATCCTTACTGCATGATCACAGCATCTCCGCATCGTAATCACATCATCATCACTGACTCCTCACTGAATCATCACTGTACCATCACTGCATCATCAGAGCATAATCTGAGCATAATCTCAGCATAATCACAGCATCATCACAGAATCATCACAGCATCATTACTGCATCATCACAGCATCTTTGCATCGTCATCAGAGCATCACCACTGCATCATCACTACATCATCACATCATCATCACAGCATTTTAGCTACATAATCACAGAATCATCATAGCGTAACGACAGCATCATCACAACATCATTACAGCATCATCACAGCGTCATCGTAACATCATGACTGTATCATCACAGCATCATCACAGCATCACCGCAGCGTCTTCACTGCATCATCACAGCATCATCACAGCATCATCACGGCATCGTTACAGCATCGTCATATCATCATAACTGCATCATCACAACAACATAACAAAATCATCAAAGCATCGTCACAGCATCATCACCGCGTCATCACAGCGTCATAACTGCATCGTCACTGCATCTAAACTGCATCATCACAAAATCATCACAGCTTCATCACTGCAGCATCACAGCATCATCAAAGCATCATCGCAGCATCATCACATCATCATCACTGCATCATCACAGAATCATTACTGTTTACTCACTGCGGCATCACAGCATTATCACGGTGTCATAACTGCATCATCACTGCACCATTACTGCATCATCACAGTGTCATCTCAGCATCATCACAGCATCATTACTGCCTAATCATTGCATTATCACAACGTCATCACAGTATCATCAGTGCATCATCACAGCATCATTACTGCATCATCACATCATCATCACAGAATCACGATAGTGTCATCACAGCGTCATCACTGCATCATCACAGCGTCATCTCAGCATCATCAGAGACTCATCACAGCGTCATCACTGCATCATCACTGCATCACCACAGTATCATCACAGCATCATCACAAAATTATAAGAGCGTCATCACAGCGTTATTACTGCATCATCACAGCATCAATAGAGCATCATCACAGCGTCATCACAGCGTTATCACAGCGTCATCACAGCATCACGACATCATCATCACAGCTTCACGACAGTGTCATGAGAGCGTCTTCACAGCATCATCACTACATCATCACAGCATCATCACTGCGTCATCAGAGCATCATCACAAAATCATCACAGCGTCATTACTGCATCATCACTGCATCATCACTGCATCATCACAGCGTCATCACCGCATCATCACTGCATTGTCACAACATCATGGCGTCATAATAACTGCATCATAACAGCATGATCAAAGCATCATCACAGCGTCATCACAGCGTCATAACTGCATAAACACTGCATCATCAAAGAACCATCACAGCATCATCACAGCGTCATAACAGCATCATCAGAGCATCATCACATCGTCATCACATCGTCATCAAAGAATCTTCACAGCATCATCGCTATGTCATCATAGCATCATCATAATATTATCACAGCTTCATCACAGCGTCATAACAACATCATCACTGCATCATCACAGCATCATCATTATTGCATCATGACTGCATCATTACAGCATCATTAGAGCAGAATCAGTGCGTCGTCACAGCATCATTACTGCATCACCACATCATCACTGTGTTATCGCAGCGTCATCACAGCATCATCACAACATCATCACAGAATCATCACAGCATCATTGCAGCATCATCACATCATCATCACAGCGTCATCACAACATCATCGTAGCATCATCATGCATCATCACAGCATCATTACTGCATCATCCCTACATCATCACTGCATCATCACAGAATCATCACTGCGTCATCACAGCATCATCAGAGCATCATCACAGCATCATCACAGCATAATCACAGTATCATCACAGCATCATCACTACATCATCACTTCATCATCACAGAATCATCACTGCGTCATCACAGCATCATCAGAGCATCATCACAGCATCATCACATCATCATCTCAGCATCATTACTGCTTACTCACTGCATCATCATAGCATCATCACATCATCATCACAACATCATCAGTTTCATGTCAGCATCATCACTGCATAATCACTGCATCATCACAGCATCCTCACAGCATCAACACAGCGTCATCACAGCGTCATCAATGCATCATTACAGCATCATCTCAGTATAGTCACAGAATTATTACAGCATAATCACTGCATCATCATATCATCACTGCATCATCACTGCATCATCACTGCATCATCACAGCACCATCACAGCATCATTACTTCAGAATCACTGCATCATCACAGCATCCTCACAGCAACATCGCAGCATCATCACAGCATCATCACACTGTCATGACAGCATCATCACTGCATAATCACTGCATAATCTCCGCATAATCACAGCATCATCACATCATCATCACAATATCATCACAGCGTCATCACTACACATCACTGCATCATCACTACATCATCACAGCATCATCACTTCGTCATCATCAGAGCATCATCACAGCATCATCACTGCATCCTCACTGCATCATGAGTGCATCATCATCACAGCATCATAACTGCATCATCAAAGCATCATCTCGGCATAATCACAATGTCATAAATACATCATCACTCCATCATCACAGCATTATCACATCATCATCACAACGTTTTCAGTGTCATCACAGCATCATAACAACGTCATCAAACTGTCATCACAGCATCATCACCAAATCATCACAGAATCATCACAGCATCATTACTGCATCATCACAGCATCTTTGCATCGTCATCAGAGCATCACCACTGCATCATCACATCATCATCTCAGCATCATCACAGCATCATTACTGCTTACTCACTGCATCATCACAGCGTCATGACAGTGTCATCACTGCATCATAACATCATAGCTTCATCATCAGAACATTATCACAGCATCATCACTGCATCATCACATCATCATTATAGCATCTTCACTGTCATCAATACATCATCACAGCATCATCAAATCATTATCACAGCATCATCAGTGTCATCTCAGCATCATCACTGCATCATGACTGCATCATAGCAGCATAATCACAGCATCATCACAGAATCATCACAGCATCATCATAAGGTCATCACAGCATCATCACTACGTCATCAAATTGTAATCACAGCATCATCACAGTGTCCTCACTGAATCATCACTGCACCATCACTGCAACATCACAGCATCATCTCAGCATCATCATGGCATCATTACTGCATCATCACTGCTTACTCACTGCATCATCACAGCATCATCTCAGCATCATCACAGAATCATTTCTGCATAATCATTGCATTTTCACAGCGTCATCACAGTATCATCACTGCATCATCACAGTGTCATCACAGCATCATCAAAGCATCACGACAGCTTCATCTCACCATCACGACAGCGTCATCAAAGCATCATCACTGCATCATAACAACATCATCTCAGCATCATCACAGAATCATTTCTGCATAATCACTGCATCATCATAGTGTCATCACAGTATATTCACTGCATCATCACATCATCACAGTGTCATCACAGAATCATCACTGAATCATCCAAGCATCATCCAAGCATCATCACAGCACCACCAATGCATCATCACAGTATCATCACTGCATAATCACTGCATCATCACCGCATCATCACATCATCAACACTGCATCATTGCTGCATCATCACATCATTGTCACAGTATCATCAAAATATCATCACAGCATCATCACACCATCATAACAACATCATCACAGCGTCATCACAGTATCGTAAATGCATCATCACAGAATCATCACTGAATCATCATAGCATCTTCATATCATCATCACAATATCATCACAGCATCATCACTGCATCATCACAGCATCATCACTGCATAATCACTGCATCATCACCACATCATCACAGCATCATCACTGCATCATCACAGCATCATCACTGCATAATCACTGCATCATCACCACATCATCACAGCATCATCACTGCATAATCACTGCATCATCATAGCATCATCACATCGTCATCAAAACATCATTACAAGTATCAACACAACATAATCACAGTGTCATCACAGCATCATCATTGCATCCTTACTGCATGATCACAGCATCTCCGCATCGTAATCACATCATCATCACTGACTCCTCACTGAATCATCACTGTACCATCACTGCATCATCAGAGCATAATCTGAGCATAATCTCAGCATAATCACAGCATCATCACAGAATCATCACAGCATCATTACTGCATCATCACAGCATCTTTGCATCGTCATCAGAGCATCACCACTGCATCATCACTACATCATCACATCATCATCACAGCATTTTAGCTACATAATCACAGAATCATCATAGCGTAACGACAGCATCATCACAACATCATTACAGCATCATCACAGCGTCATCGTAACATCATGACTGTATCATCACAGCATCATCACAGCATCACCGCAGCGTCTTCACTGCATCATCACAGCATCATCACAGCATCATCACGGCATCGTTACAGCATCGTCATATCATCATAACTGCATCATCACAACAACATAACAAAATCATCAAAGCATCGTCACAGCATCATCACCGCGTCATCACAGCGTCATAACTGCATCGTCACTGCATCTAAACTGCATCATCACAAAATCATCACAGCTTCATCACTGCAGCATCACAGCATCATCAAAGCATCATCGCAGCATCATCACATCATCATCACTGCATCATCACAGAATCATTACTGTTTACTCACTGCGGCATCACAGCATTATCACGGTGTCATAACTGCATCATCACTGCACCATTACTGCATCATCACAGTGTCATCTCAGCATCATCACAGCATCATTACTGCCTAATCATTGCATTATCACAACGTCATCACAGTATCATCAGTGCATCATCACAGCATCATTACTGCATCATCACATCATCATCACAGAATCACGATAGTGTCATCACAGCGTCATCACTGCATCATCACAGCGTCATCTCAGCATCATCAGAGACTCATCACAGCGTCATCACTGCATCATCACTGCATCACCACAGTATCATCACAGCATCATCACAAAATTATAAGAGCGTCATCACAGCGTTATTACTGCATCATCACAGCATCAATAGAGCATCATCACAGCGTCATCACAGCGTTATCACAGCGTCATCACAGCATCACGACATCATCATCACAGCTTCACGACAGTGTCATGAGAGCGTCTTCACAGCATCATCACTACATCATCACAGCATCATCACTGCGTCATCAGAGCATCATCACAAAATCATCACAGCGTCATTACTGCATCATCACTGCATCATCACTGCATCATCACAGCGTCATCACCGCATCATCACTGCATTGTCACAACATCATGGCGTCATAATAACTGCATCATAACAGCATGATCAAAGCATCATCACAGCGTCATCACAGCGTCATAACTGCATAAACACTGCATCATCAAAGAACCATCACAGCATCATCACAGCGTCATAACAGCATCATCAGAGCATCATCACATCGTCATCACATCGTCATCAAAGAATCTTCACAGCATCATCGCTATGTCATCATAGCATCATCATAATATTATCACAGCTTCATCACAGCGTCATAACAACATCATCACTGCATCATCACAGCATCATCATTATTGCATCATGACTGCATCATTACAGCATCATCAGAGCAGAATCAGTGCGTCGTCACAGCATCATTACTGCATCACCACATCATCACTGTGTTATCGCAGCGTCATCACAGCATCATCACAACATCATCACAGAATCATCACAGCATCATTGCAGCATCATCACATCATCATCACAGCGTCATCACAACATCATCGTAGCATCATCATGCATCATCACAGCATCATTACTGCATCATCACAGCATCATCACAGCATCATCACTGCATCATCACTGAATAATCACAGCATCATCACTGCATCATCACGGCATCGTTACAGCATCGTCATATCATCATAACTGCATCATCACAACAACATAACAAAATCATCAAAGCATCATCACAGCATCATCACCGCGTCATCACAGCGTCATAACTGCATCGTCACTGCATCTAAACTGCATCATCACAAAATCATCACTGCATCACATCATAATCACAACATCATCAAAGCCTCATCACAGCATCATCACTGCGTTATCACAGCATCATCTCAGCATCATCACAGTATCATTACTGCTTATTCACTGCATCATCACAACATCATCACAGCGTCATTACAGTGTCATAAATGCATCATCACAGTGTCATCAAAGCGTCCTAACTGCATAATCACTGCATCATCGCAGCTTCATCACAGCATCATGACAGCGTCATCACAGCATCAAAAATGCATAATCACTTCATCCTCACATCATCATCATAGCATCATAGCTGCATAATCATAGAGTCATCACAGCATCATCACTACATCATCAAATTGTCATCAGTATCATCACAGCATCATCATAGCATCATCACTGCATAATCACAGTGTCATAACAGCATCATTACAACACCATGACTACGTCATCACAGCATCACGACAGCGTCATTACAGTGTCATCACAGCATCATCACTGCATTATCACAACATCATCAAACATCATCACTGCGTCATCAGAGCGTCATCACTACATAATCACTTCTTACTCAGTGAATCATCACTGCATCATCACATCATCACAGCATCATCTCAGCATAATCACAGTATCATCACAGCGTCATCACTACATCATCAATGCATCATCACTGCATCATCACAGCATCATCAATGCATCATCACAGCATCATCAGAGCATCATCACAGCATCATCACAACATCATCACAGAGTCATCACAGCATCATCACTGCATAATCACTGCATCATCACAGCATCCTCACAGCATCAATACAGCGTCATCACAACGTCAACAATGCATCATTACAGCATCATCTCAGTATAGTCACAGCATAATCACTGCATAATCACTGCATCATCATATCGTCATCACTGCATCATCACTGCATCATCACAGCACCATCACAGCATCATTACTGCAGAATCACTGCATCATCACAGCATCATAGCTGCATAATCACAGCATCATCACATCATCATCGCATAGTCATCACAGCGTCATCACTGCATCATCACAGCATCATCACAGCATCATTACTGCAGAATCACTGCATCATCACAGCATCCTCACAGCAACATCGCAGCATCATCACAGCATCATCGCATCATCATCACAGTGTCATGACAGCATCATCACTGCATAATCACCGCATAATCACAGCATCATCACAGCATAATCACAGTATCATCACAGCGTCATCACTACATCATCACTGCATCATCACAGAATCATCACTGCGTCATCACAGCATCATCAGAGCATCATCACAGCATCATCACAGCATAATCACAGTATCATCACAGCATCATCACTACATCATCACTGCATCATCACAGAATCATCACTGCGTCATCACAGCATCATCTCAGCATAATCACAGCATCATCACATCATCATCTCAGCATCATTACTGCTTACTCACTGCATCATCATAGCATCATCACATCATCATCACAACATCATCAGTTTCATGTCAGCATCATCACTGCATAATCACTGCATCATCACAGCATCCTCACAGCATCAACACAGCGTCATCACAGCGTCATCAATGCATCATTACAGCATCATCTCAGTGTAGTCACAGAATTATTACAGCATAATCACTGCATCATCATATCATCACTGCATCATCACTGCATCATCACTGCATCATCACAGCACCAT
Source organism: Clangula hyemalis (assembly GCA_963989345.1). Next base: position 163,163 of record OZ022447.1, read on the forward strand.
CACAGCATCATTACTGCAGAATCACTGCATCATCACAGCATCATAGCTGCATAATCACAGCATCATCACATCATCATCGCATAGTCATCACAGCGTCATCACTGCATCATCACGGCATCATTACTGCAGAATCACTGCATCATCACAGCATCCTCACAGCAACATCGCACCATCATCACAGCATCATCGCATCATCATCACAGTGTCATGACAGCATCATCACTGCATAATCACCGCATAATCACAGCATCATCACAGCATAATCACAGTATCATCACAGCGTCATCACTACATCATCACTGCATCATCACAGAATCATCACTGCGTCATCACAGCATCATCAGAGCATCATCACAGCATCATCACAGCATAATCACAGTATCATCACAGCATCATCACTACATCATCACTGCATCATCACAGAATCATCACTGCGTCATCACAGCATCATCAGAGCATCATCACAGCATCATCACATCATCATCTCAGCATCATTACTGCTTACTCACTGCATCATCATAGCATCATCACATCATCATCACAACATCATCAGTTTCATGTCAGCATCATCACTGCATAATCACTGCATCATCACAGCATCCTCACAGCATCAACAGAGCGTCATCACAGCGTCATCAATGCATCATTACAGCATCATCTCAGTATAGTCACAGAATTATTACAGCATAATCACTGCATCATCATATCATCACTGCATCATCACAGCACCATCACAGCATCATTACTTCAGAATCACTGCATCATCACAGCATCCTCACAGCAACATCGCAGCATCATCACAGCATCATCACACTGTCATGACAGCATCATCACTGCATAATCACTGCATAATCTCCGCATAATCACAGCATCATCACATCATCATCACAATATCATCACAGCGTCATCACTACACATCACTGCATCATCACTACATCATCACAGCATCATCACTTCGTCATCATCAGAGCATCATCACAGCATCATCACTGCATCCTCACTGCATCATGAGTGCATCATCATCACAGCATCATAACTGCATCATCAAAGCATCATCTCGGCATAATCACAATGTCATAAATACATCATCACTCCATCATCACAGCATTATCACATCATCATCACAACGTTTTCAGTGTCATCACAGCATCATAACAACGTCATCAAACTGTCATCACAGCATCATCACCAAATCATCACAGAATCATCACAGCATCATTACTGCATCATCACAGCATCTTTGCATCGTCATCAGAGCATCACCACTGCATCATCACATCATCATCTCAGCATCATCACAGCATCATTACTGCTTACTCACTGCATCATCACAGCGTCATGACAGTGTCATCACTGCATCATAACATCATAGCTTCATCATCAGAACATTATCACAGCATCATCACTGCATCATCACATCATCATTATAGCATCTTCACTGTCATCAATACATCATCACAGCATCATCACATCATTATCACAGCATCATCAGTGTCATCTCAGCATCATCACTGCATCATGACTGCATCATAGCAGCATAATCACAGCATCATCACAGAATCATCACAGCATCATCATAAGGTCATCACAGCATCATCACTACGTCATCAGATTGTAATCACAGCATCATCACAGTGTCCTCACTGAATCATCACTGCACCATCACTGCAACATCACAGCATCATCTCAGCATCATCATGGCATCATTACTGCATCATCACTGCTTACTCACTGCATCATCACAGCATCATCTCAGCATCATCACAGAATCATTTCTGCATAATCACTGCATCATCATAGTGTCATCACAGTATATTCACTGCATCATCACATCATCACAGTGTCATCACAGAATCATCACTGAATCATCCAAGCATCATCCAAGCATCATCACAGCACCACCAATGCATCATCACAGTATCATCACTGCATAATCACTGCATCATCACCGCATCATCACATCATCAACACTGCATCATTGCTGCATCATCACATCATTGTCACAGTATCATCAAAATATCATCACAGCATCATCACACCATCATAACAACATCATCACAGCGTCATCACAGTATCGTAAATGCATCATCACAGAATCATCACTGAATCATCATAGCATCTTCATATCATCATCACAATATCATCACAGCATCATCACTGCATCATCACAGCATCATCACTGCATAATCACTGCATCATCACCACATCATCACAGCATCATCACTGCATAATCACTGCATCATCACAGCATCATCACATCGTCATCAAAACATCATTACAAGTATCAACACAACATAATCACAGTGTCATCACAGCATCATCATTGCATCCTTCCTGCATGATCACAGCATCTCCGCATCGTAATCACATCATCATCACTGACTCCTCACTGAATCATCACTGTACCATCACTGCATCATCAGAGCATAATCTGAGCATAATCTCAGCATAATCACAGCATCATCACAGAATCATCACAGCATCATTACTGCATCATCACAGCATCTTTGCATCGTCATCAGAGCATCACCACTGCATCATCACTACATCATCACATCATCATCACAGCATTTTAGCTACATAATCACAGAATCATCATAGCGTAACGACAGCATCATCACAACATCATTACAGCATCATCACAGCGTCATCGTAACATCATGACTGTATCATCACAGCATCATCACAGCATCACCGCAGCGTCATCACTGCATCATCACAGCATCATCACAGCATCATCACGGCATCGTTACAGCATCGTCATATCATCATAACTGCATCATCACAACAACATAACAAAATCATCAAAGCATCGTCACAGCATCATCACCGCGTCATCACAGCGTCATAACTGCATCGTCACTGCATCTAAACTGCATCATCACAAAATCATCACAGCTTCATCACTGCAGCATCACAGCATCATCAAAGCATCATCGCAGCATCATCACATCATCATCACTGCATCATCACAGAATCATTACTGTTTACTCACTGCGGCATCACAGCATTATCACGGTGTCATAACTGCATCATCACTGCACCATTACTGCATCATCACAGTGTCATCTCAGCATCATCACAGCATCATTACTGCCTAATCATTGCATTATCACAACGTCATCACAGTATCATCAGTGCATCATCACAGCATCATTACTGCATCATCACATCATCATCACAGAATCACGATAGTGTCATCACAGCGTCATCACTGCATCATCACAGCGTCATCTCAGCATCATCAGAGACTCATCACAGCGTCATCACTGCATCATCACTGCATCACCACAGTATCATCACAGCATCATCACAAAATTATAAGAGCATCATCACAGCGTTATTACTGCATCATCACAGCATCAATAGAGCATCATCACAGCGTTATCACAGCGTCATCACAGCATCATCACAGCATCACGACATCATCATCACAGCTTCACGACAGTGTCATGAGAGCGTCTTCACAGCATCATCACTACATCATCACAGCATCATCACTGCGTCATCAGAGCATCATCACAAAATCATCACAGCGTCATTACTGCATCATCACTGCATCATCACAGCGTCATCACTGCATCATCACTGCATTGTCACAACATCATGGCGTCATAATAACTGCATCATAACAGCATGATCAAAGCATCATCACAGCGTCATCACAGCGTCATAACTGCATAAACACTGCATCATCAAAGAACCATCACAGCATCATCACAGCGTCATAACAGCATCATCAGAGCATCATCACATCGTCATCACATCGTCATCAAAGAATCTTCACAGCATCATCGCTATGTCATCATAGCATCATCATAATATTATCACAGCTTCATCACAGCGTCATAACAACATCATCACTGCATCATCACAGCATCATCATAATTGCATCATGACTGCATCATTACAGCATCATCAGAGCAGAATCAGTGCGTCGTCACAGCATCATTACTGCATCACCACATCATCACTGTGTTATCGCAGCGTCATCACAGCATCATCACAACATCATCACAGAATCATCACAGCATCATTGCAGCATCATCACATCATCATCACAGCGTCATCACAACATCATCGTAGCATCATCATGCATCATCACAGCATCATTACTGCATCATCACAGCATCATCACTGCATCATCACTGAATAATCACAGCATCATCACTGCATCATCACGGCATCGTTACAGCATCGTCATATCATCATAACTGCATCATCACAACAACATAACAAAATCATCAAAGCATCATCACAGCATCATCACCGCGTCATCACAGCGTCATAACTGCATCGTCACTGCATCTAAACTGCATCATCACAAAATCATCACTGCATCACATCATAATCACAACATCATCAAAGCGTCATCACAGCATCATCACTGCGTTATCACAGCATCATCTCAGCATCATCACAGTATCATTACTGCTTATTCACTGCATCATCACAACATCATCACAGCGTCATTACAGTGTCATAAATGCATCATCACAGTGTCATCAAAGCGTCCTAACTGCATAATCACTGCATCATCGCAGCTTCATCACAGCATCATGACAGCATCATCACAGCATCAAAAATGCATAATCACTTCATCCTCACATCATCATCATAGCATCATAGCTGCATAATCATAGAGTCATCACAGCATCATCACTACATCATCAAATTGTCATCACTGTATCATCACAGCATCATCATAGCATCATCACTGCATAATCACAGTGTCATAACAGCATCATTACAACACCATGACTACGTCATCACAGCATCACGACAGCGTCATTACAGTGTCATCACAGCATCATCACTGCATTATCACAACATCATCACAACATCATCACTGCGTCATCAGAGCGTCATCACTACATAATCACTTCTTACTCAGTGAATCATCACTGCATCATCACATCATCACAGCATCATCTCAGCATAATCACAGTATCATCACAGCGTCATCACTACATCATCAATGCATCATCACTGCATCATCACAGCATCATCACTGCATCATCACAGCATCATCAGAGCATCATCACAGCAGCATCACAACATCATCACAGAGTCATCACAGCATCATCACTGCATAATCACTGCATCATCACAGCATCCTCACAGCATCAATACAGCGTCATCACAATGTCAACAATGCATCATCACAGCATCATCACTGCATAATCACTGCATCATCATATCGTCATCACTGCATCATCACTGCATCATCACAGCACCATCACAGCATCATTACTGCAGAATCACTGCATCATTACAGCATCATTGCTGGATAATCACAGCATCATCACATCATCATCGCATAGTCATCACAGCGTCATCACTGCATCATCACAGCATCATCACAGCATCATTACTGCAGAATCACTGCATCATCACAGCATCCTCACAGCAACATCGCAGCATCATCACAGCATCATCGCATCATCATCACAGTGTCATGACAGCATCATCACTGCATAATCACCGCATAATCACAGCATCATCACAGCATAATCACAGTATCATCACAGCGTCATCACTACATCATCAATGCATCATCACTGCATCATCACAGAATCATCACTGCGTCATCACAGCATCATCAGAGCATCATCACAGCATCATCACATCATCATCACAGAATCATCACTGCGTCATCACAGCATCATCAGAGCATCATCACATCATCATCACAACATCATCAGTTTCATGTCAGCATCATCACTGCATAATCACTGCATCATCACAGCATCCTCACAGCATCAACACAGCGTCATCACAGCGTCATCAATGCATCATTACAGCATCATCTCAGTATAGTCACAGAATTATTACAGCATAATCACTGCATCATCATATCATCACTGCATCATCACTGCATCATCACTGCATCATCACAGCACCATCACAGCATCATTACTTCAGAATCACTGCATCATCACAGCATCCTCACAGCAACATCGCAGCATCATCACAGCATCATCACACTGTCATGACAGCATCATCACTGCATAATCACTGCATAATCTCCGCATAATCACAGCATCATCACATCATCATCACAATATCATCACAGCGTCATCACTACACATCACTGCATCATCACTACATCATCACAGCATCATCACTTCGTCATCATCACAGCATCATCACTGCATCCTCACTGCATCATGAGTGCATCATCATCACAGCATCGTAACTGCATCATCAAAGCATCATCTCGGCATAATCACAATGTCATAAATACATCATCACTCCATCATCACAGCATTATCACATCATCATCACAACGTTTTCAGTGTCATCACAGCATCATAACAACGTCATCAAACTGTCATCACAGCATCATCACCAAATCATCACAGAATCATCACAGCATCATTACTGCATCATCACAGCATCTTTGCATCGTCATCAGAGCATCACCACTGCATCATCACATCATCATCTCAGCATCATCACAGCATCATTACTGCTTACTCACTGCATCATCACAGCGTCATGACAGTGTCATCACTGCATCATAACATCATAGCTTCATCATCAGAACATTATCACAGCATCATCACTGCATCATCACATCATCATTATAGCATCTTCACTGTCATCAATACATCATCACAGCATCATCAAATCATTATCACAGCATCATCAGTGTCATCTCAGCATCATGACTGCATCATCACAGCATCATCACAGCATCATCACTGCATCATCACTGAATAATCACAGCATCATCACTGCATCATCACGGCATCGTTACAGCATCGTCATATCATCATAACTGCATCATCACAACAACATAACAAAATCATCAAAGCATCATCACAGCATCATCACCGCGTCATCACAGCGTCATAACTGCATCGTCACTGCATCTAAACTGCATCATCACAAAATCATCACTGCATCACATCATAATCACAACATCATCAAAGCCTCATCACAGCATCATCACTGCGTTATCACAGCATCATCTCAGCATCATCACAGTATCATTACTGCTTATTCACTGCATCATCACAACATCATCACAGCGTCATTACAGTGTCATAAATGCATCATCACAGTGTCATCAAAGCGTCCTAACTGCATAATCACTGCATCATCGCAGCTTCATCACAGCATCATGACAGCGTCATCACAGCATCAAAAATGCATAATCACTTCATCCTCACATCATCATCATAGCATCATAGCTGCATAATCATAGAGTCATCACAGCATCATCACTACATCATCAAATTGTCATCAGTATCATCACAGCATCATCATAGCATCATCACTGCATAATCACAGTGTCATAACAGCATCATTACAACACCATGACTACGTCATCACAGCATCACGACAGCGTCATTACAGTGTCATCACAGCATCATCACTGCATTATCACAACATCATCACAACATCATCACTGCGTCATCAGAGCGTCATCACTACATAATCACTTCTTACTCAGTGAATCATCACTGCATCATCACATCATCACAGCATCATCTCAGCATAATCACAGTATCATCACAGCGTCATCACTACATCATCAATGCATCATCACTGCATCATCACAGCATCATCACTGCATCATCACAGCATCATCAGAGCATCATCACAGCATCATCACAACATCATCACAGAGTCATCACAGCATCATCACTGCATAATCACTGCATCATCACAGCATCCTCACAGCATCAATACAGCGTCATCACAACGTCAACAATGCATCATCACAGCATCATCACTGCATAATCACTGCATCATCATATCGTCATCACTGCATCATCACTGCATCATCACAGCACCATCACAGCATCATTACTGCAGAATCACTGCATCATCACAGCATCATAGCTGCATAATCACAGCATCATCACATCATCATCGCATAGTCATCACAGCGTCATCACTGCATCATCACAGCATCATCACAGCATCATTACTGCAGAATCACTGCATCATCACAGCATCCTCACAGCAACATCGCAGCATCATCACAGCATCATCGCATCATCATCACAGTGTCATGACAGCATCATCACTGCATAATCACCGCATAATCACAGCATCATCACAGCATAATCACAGTATCATCACAGCATCATCACTACATCATCACTGCATCATCACAGAATCATCACTGCGTCATCACAGCATCATCAGAGCATCATCACAGCATCATCACAGCATCATCAGAGCATCATCACAGCATCATCACTACATCATCACTGCATCATCACAGAATCATCACTGCGTCATCACAGCATCATCAGAGCATCATCACAGCATCATCACATCATCATCTCAGCATCATTACTGCTTACTCACTGCATCATCATAGCATCATCACATCATCATCACAACATCATCAGTTTCATGTCAGCATCATCACTGCATAATCACTGCATCATCACAGCATCCTCACAGCATCAACACAGCGTCATCACAGCGTCATCAATGCATCATTACAGCATCATCTCAGTATAGTCACAGAATTATTACAGCATAATCACTGCATCATCATATCATCACTGCATCCTCACAGCAACATCGCAGCATCATCACAGCATCATCACACTGTCATGACAGCATCATCACTGCATAATCACTGCATAATCTCCGCATAATCACAGCATCATCACATCATCATCACAATATCATCACAGCGTCATCACTACACATCACTGCATCATCACTACATCATCACAGCATCATCACTTCGTCATCATCAGAGCATCATCACAGCATCATCACTGCATCCTCACTGCATCATGAGTGCATCATCATCACAGCATCATAACTGCATCATCAAAGCATCATCTCGGCATAATCACAATGTCATAAATACATCATCACTCCATCATCACAGCATTTTCACATCATCATCACAACGTTTTCAGTGTCATCACAGCATCATAACAACGTCATCAAACTGTCATCACAGCATCATCACCAAATCATCACAGAATCATCACAGCATCATTACTGCATCATCACAGCATCTTTGCATCGTCATCAGAGCATCACCACTGCATCATCACATCATCATCTCAGCATCATCACAGCATCATTACTGCTTACTCACTGCATCATCATAGTGTCATCACAGTATATTCACTGCATCATCACATCATCACAGTGTCATCACAGAATCATCACTGAATCATCCAAGCATCATCCAAGCATCATCACAGCACCACCAATGCATCATCACAGTATCATCACTGCATAATCACTGCATCATCACCGCATCATCACATCATCAACACTGCATCATTGCTGCATCATCACATCATTGTCACAGTATCATCAAAATATCATCACAGCATCATCACACCATCATAACAACATCATCACAGCGTCATCACAGTATCGTAAATGCATCATCACAGAATCATCACTGAATCATCATAGCATCTTCATATCATCATCACAATATCATCACAGCATCATCACTGCATCATCACAGCATCATCACATCGTCATCAAAACATCATTACAAGTATCAACACAACATAATCACAGTGTCATCACAGCATCATCATTGCATCCTTCCTGCATGATCACAGCATCTCCGCATCGTAATCACATCATCATCACTGACTCCTCACTGAATCATCACTGTACCATCACTGCATCATCAGAGCATAATCTGAGCATAATCTCAGCATAATCACAGCATCATCACAGAATCATCACAGCATCATTACTGCATCATCACAGCATCTTTGCATCGTCATCAGAGCATCACCACTGCATCATCACTACATCATCACATCATCATCACAGCATTTTAGCTACATAATCACAGAATCATCATAGCGTAACGACAGCATCATCACAACATCATTACAGCATCATCACAGCGTCATCGTAACATCATGACTGTATCATCACAGCATCATCACAGCATCACCGCAGCGTCATCACTGCATCATCACAGCATCATCACAGCATCATCACGGCATCGTTACAGCATCGTCATATCATCATAACTGCATCATCACAACAACATAACAAAATCATCAAAGCATCGTCACAGCATCATCACCGCGTCATCACAGCGTCATAACTGCATCGTCACTGCATCTAAACTGCATCATCACAAAATCATCACAGCTTCATCACTGCAGCATCACAGCATCATCAAAGCATCATCGCAGCATCATCACATCATCATCACTGCATCATCACAGAATCATTACTGTTTACTCACTGCGGCATCACAGCATTATCACGGTGTCATAACTGCATCATCACTGCACCATTACTGCATCATCACAGTGTCATCTCAGCATCATCACAGCATCATTACTGCCTAATCATTGCATTATCACAACGTCATCACAGTATCATCAGTGCATCATCACAGCATCATTACTGCATCATCACATCATCATCACAGAATCACGATAGTGTCATCACAGCGTCATCACTGCATCATCACAGCGTCATCTCAGCATCATCAGAGACTCATCACAGCGTCATCACTGCATCATCACTGCATCACCACAGTATCATCACAGCATCATCACAAAATTATAAGAGCGTCATCACAGCGTTATTACTGCATCATCACAGCATCAATAGAGCATCATCACAGCGTCATCACAGCGTTATCACAGCGTCATCACAGCATCACGACATCATCATCACAGCTTCACGACAGTGTCATGAGAGCGTCTTCACAGCATCATCACTACATCATCACAGCATCATCACTGCGTCATCAGAGCATCATCACAAAATCATCACAGCGTCATTACTGCATCATCACTGCATCATCACAGCGTCATCACTGCATCATCACTGCATTGTCACAACATCATGGCGTCATAATAACTGCATCATAACAGCATGATCAAAGCATCATCACAGCGTCATCACAGCGTCATAACTGCATAAACACTGCATCATCAAAGAACCATCACAGCATCATCACAGCGTCATAACAGCATCATCAGAGCATCATCACATCGTCATCACATCGTCATCAAAGAATCTTCACAGCATCATCGCTATGTCATCATAGCATCATCATAATATTATCACAGCTTCATCACAGCGTCATAACAACATCATCACTGCATCATCACAGCATCATCATAATTGCATCATGACTGCATCATTACAGCATCATCAGAGCAGAATCAGTGCGTCGTCACAGCATCATTACTGCATCACCACATCATCACTGTGTTATCGCAGCGTCATCACAGCATCATCACAACATCATCACAGAATCATCACAGCATCATTGCAGCATCATCACATCATCATCACAGCGTCATCACAACATCATCGTAGCATCATCATGCATCATCACAGCATCATTACTGCATCATCACAGCATCATCACAGCATCATCACTGCATCATCACTGAATAATCACAGCATCATCACTGCATCATCACGGCATCGTTACAGCATCGTCATATCATCATAACTGCATCATCACAACAACATAACAAAATCATCAAAGCATCATCACAGCATCATCACCGCGTCATCACAGCGTCATAACTGCATCGTCACTGCATCTAAACTGCATCATCACAAAATCATCACTGCATCACATCATAATCACAACATCATCAAAGCGTCATCACAGCATCATCACTGCGTTATCACAGCATCATCTCAGCATCATCACAGTATCATTACTGCTTATTCACTGCATCATCACAACATCATCACAGCGTCATTACAGTGTCATAAATGCATCATCACAGTGTCATCAAAGCGTCCTAACTGCATAATCACTGCATCATCGCAGCTTCATCACAGCATCATGACAGCATCATCACAGCATCAAAAATGCATAATCACTTCATCCTCACATCATCATCATAGCATCATAGCTGCATAATCATAGAGTCATCACAGCATCATCACTACATCATCAAATTGTCATCACTGTATCATCACAGCATCATCATAGCATCATCACTGCATAATCACAGTGTCATAACAGCATCATTACAACACCATGACTACGTCATCACAGCATCACGACAGCGTCATTACAGTGTCATCACAGCATCATCACTGCATTATCACAACATCATCACAACATCATCACTGCGTCATCAGAGCGTCATCACTACATAATCACTTCTTACTCAGTGAATCATCACTGCATCATCACATCATCACAGCATCATCTCAGCATAATCACAGTATCATCACAGCGTCATCACAACATCATTACAGCATCATCACAGCGTCATCGTAACATCATGACTGCATCATCACAGCATCATCAGAGCATCATCACAGCATCATCACAACATCATCACAGAGTCATCACAGCATCATCACTGCATAATCACTGCATCATCACAGCATCCTCACAGCATCAATACAGCGTCATCACAATGTCAACAATGCATCATCACAGCATCATCACTGCATAATCACTGCATCATCATATCGTCATCACTGCATCATCACTGCATCATCACAGCACCATCACAGCATCATTACTGCAGAATCACTGCATCATTACAGCATCATTGCTGGATAATCACAGCATCATCACATCATCATCGCATAGTCATCACAGCGTCATCACTGCATCATCACAGCATCATCACAGCATCATTACTGCAGAATCACTGCATCATCACAGCATCCTCACAGCAACATCGCAGCATCATCACAGCATCATCGCATCATCATCACAGTGTCATGACAGCATCATCACTGCATAATCACCGCATAATCACAGCATCATCACAGCATAATCACAGTATCATCACAGCGTCATCACTACATCATCAATGCATCATCACTGCATCATCACAGAATCATCACTGCGTCATCACAGCATCATCAGAGCATCATCACAGCATCATCACATCATCATCACAGAATCATCACTGCGTCATCACAGCATCATCAGAGCATCATCACATCATCATCACAACATCATCAGTTTCATGTCAGCATCATCACTGCATAATCACTGCATCATCACAGCATCCTCACAGCATCAACACAGCGTCATCACAGCGTCATCAATGCATCATTACAGCATCATCTCAGTATAGTCACAGAATTATTACAGCATAATCACTGCATCATCATATCATCACTGCATCATCACTGCATCATCACTGCATCATCACAGCACCATCACAGCATCATTACTTCAGAATCACTGCATCATCACAGCATCCTCACAGCAACATCGCAGCATCATCACAGCATCATCACACTGTCATGACAGCATCATCACTGCATAATCACTGCATAATCTCCGCATAATCACAGCATCATCACATCATCATCACAATATCATCACAGCGTCATCACTACACATCACTGCATCATCACTACATCATCACAGCATCATCACTTCGTCATCATCACAGCATCATCACTGCATCCTCACTGCATCATGAGTGCATCATCATCACAGCATCATAACTGCATCATCAAAGCATCATCTCGGCATAATCACAATGTCATAAATACATCATCACTCCATCATCACAGCATTATCACATCATCATCACAACGTTTTCAGTGTCATCACAGCATCATAACAACGTCATCAAACTGTCATCACAGCATCATCACCAAATCATCACAGAATCATCACAGCATCATTACTGCATCATCACAGCATCTTTGCATCGTCATCAGAGCATCACCACTGCATCATCACATCATCATCTCAGCATCATCACAGCATCATTACTGCTTACTCACTGCATCATCACAGCGTCATGACAGTGTCATCACTGCATCATAACATCATAGCTTCATCATCAGAACATTATCACAGCATCATCACTGCATCATCACATCATCATTATAGCATCTTCACTGTCATCAATACATCATCACAGCATTATCACATCATTATCACAGCATCATCAGTGTCATCTCAGCATCATGACTGCATCATCACAGCATCATCACAGCATCATCACTGCATCATCACTGAATAATCACAGCATCATCACTGCATCATCACGGCATCGTTACAGCATCGTCATATCATCATAACTGCATCATCACAACAACATAACAAAATCATCAAAGCATCATCACAGCATCATCACCGCGTCATCACAGCGTCATAACTGCATCGTCACTGCATCTAAACTGCATCATCACAAAATCATCACTGTATCACATCATAATCACAACATCATCAAAGCGTCATCACAGCATCATCACTGCGTTATCACAGCATCATCTCAGCATCATCACAGTATCATTACTGCTTATTCACTGCATCATCACAACATCATCACAGCGTCATTACAGTGTCATAAATGCATCATCACAGTGTCATCAAAGCGTCCTAACTGCATAATCACTGCATCATCGCAGCTTCATCACAGCATCATGACAGCGTCATCACAGCATCAAAAATGCATAATCACTTCATCCTCACATCATCATCATAGCATCATAGCTGCATAATCATAGAGTCATCACAGCATCATCACTACATCATCAAATTGTCATCACTGTATCATCACAGCATCATCATAGCATCATCACTGCATAATCACAGTGTCATAACAGCATCATTACAACACCATGACTACGTCATCACAGCATCACGACAGCGTCATTACAGTGTCATCACAGCATCATCACTGCATTATCACAACATCATCACAACATCATCACTGCGTCATCAGAGCGTCATCACTACATAATCACTTCTTACTCAGTGAATCATCACTGCATCATCACATCATCACAGCATCATCTCAGCATAATCACAGTATCATCACAGCGTCATCACTACATCATCAATGCATCATCACTGCATCATCACAGCATCATCACTGCATCATCACAGCATCATCAGAGCATCATCACAGCATCATCACAACATCATCACAGAGTCATCACAGCATCATCACTGCATAATCACTGCATCATCACAGCATCCTCACAGCATCAATACAGCGTCATCACAACGTCAACAATGCATCATTACAGCATCATCTCAGTATAGTCACAGCATAATCACTGCATAATCACTGCATCATCATATCGTCATCACTGCATCATCACTGCATCATCACAGCACCATCACAGCATCATTACTGCAGAATCACTGCATCATCACAGCATCATAGCTGCATAATCACAGCATCATCACATCATCATCGCATAGTCATCACAGCGTCATCACTGCATCATCACAGCATCATCACAGCATCATTACTGCAGAATCACTGCATCATCACAGCATCCTCACAGCAACATCGCAGCATCATCACAGCATCATCGCATCATCATCACAGTGTCATGACAGCATCATCACTGCATAATCACCGCATAATCACAGCATCATCACAGCATAATCACAGTATCATCACAGCATCATCACTACATCATCACTGCATCATCACAGAATCATCACTGCGTCATCACAGCATCATCAGAGCATCATCACAGCATCATCACAGCATCATCAGAGCATCATCACAGCATCATCACTACATCATCACTGCATCATCACAGAATCATCACTGCGTCATCACAGCATCATCAGAGCATCATCACAGCATCATCACATCATCATCTCAGCATCATTACTGCTTACTCACTGCATCATCATAGCATCATCACATCATCATCACAACATCATCAGTTTCATGTCAGCATCATCACTGCATAATCACTGCATCATCACAGCATCCTCACAGCATCAACACAGCGTCATCACAGCGTCATCAATGCATCATTACAGCATCATCTCAGTATAGTCACAGAATTATTACAGCATAATCACTGCATCATCATATCATCACTGCATCCTCACAGCAACATCGCAGCATCATCACAGCATCATCACACTGTCATGACAGCATCATCACTGCATAATCACTGCATAATCTCCGCATAATCACAGCATCATCACATCATCATCACAATATCATCACAGCGTCATCACTACACATCACTGCATCATCACTACATCATCACAGCATCATCACTTCGTCATCATCAGAGCATCATCACAGCATCATCACTGCATCCTCACTGCATCATGAGTGCATCATCATCACAGCATCATAACTGCATCATCAAAGCATCATCTCGGCATAATCACAATGTCATAAATACATCATCACTCCATCATCACAGCATTTTCACATCATCATCACAACGTTTTCAGTGTCATCACAGCATCATAACAACGTCATCAAACTGTCATCACAGCATCATCACCAAATCATCACAGAATCATCACAGCATCATTACTGCATCATCACAGCATCTTTGCATCGTCATCAGAGCATCACCACTGCATCATCACATCATCATCTCAGCATCATCACAGCATCATTACTGCTTACTCACTGCATCATCACAGCGTCATGACAGTGTCATCACTGCATCATAACATCATAGCTTCATCATCAGAACATTATCACAGCATCATCACTGCATCATCACATCATCATTATAGCATCTTCACTGTCATCAATACATCATCACAGCATCATCACATCATTATCACAGCATCATCAGTGTCATCTCAGCATCATCACTGCATCATGACTGCATCATAGCAGCATAATCACAGCATCATCACAGAATCATCACAGCATCATCATAAGGTCATCACAGCATCATCACTACGTCATCAAATTGTAATCACAGCATCATCACAGTGTCCTCACTGAATCATCACTGCACCATCACTGCAACATCACAGCATCATCTCAGCATCATCATGGCATCATTACTGCATCATCACTGCTTACTCACTGCATCATCACAGCATCATCTCAGCATCATCACAGAATCATTTCTGCATAATCATTGCATTTTCACAGCGTCATCACAGTATCATCACTGCATCATCACAGTGTCATCACAGCATCATCAAAGCATCACGACAGCGTCATCTCACCATCACGACAGCGTCATCAAAGCATCATCACTGCATCATAACAACATCATCTCAGCATCATCACAGAATCATTTCTGCATAATCACTGCATCATAATAGTGTCATCACAGTATATTCACTGCATCATCACATCATCACAGTGTCATCACAGAATCATCACTGAATCATCCAAGCATCATCCAAGCATCATCACAGCACCACCAATGCATCATCACAGTATCATCACTGCATAATCACTGCATCATCACCGCATCATCACATCATCAACACTGCATCATTGCTGCATCATCACATCATTGTCACAGTATCATCAAAATATCATCACAGCATCATCACACCATCATAACAACATCATCACAGCGTCATCACAGTATCGTAAATGCATCATCACAGAATCATCACTGAATCATCATAGCATCTTCATATCATCATCACAATATCATCACAGCATCATCACTGCATCATCACAGCATCATCACATCGTCATCAAAACATCATTACAAGTATCAACACAACATAATCACAGTGTCATCACAGCATCATCATTGCATCCTTCCTGCATGATCACACCATCTCCGCATCGTAATCACATCATCATCACTGACTCCTCACTGAATCATCACTGTACCATCACTGCATCATCAGAGCATAATCTGAGCATAATCTCAGCATAATCACAGCATCATCACAGAATCATCACAGCATCATTACTGCATCATCACAGCATCTTTGCATCGTCATCAGAGCATCACCACTGCATCATCACTACATCATCACATCATCATCACAGCATTTTAGCTACATAATCACAGAATCATCATAGCGTAACGACAGCATCATCACAACATCATTACAGCATCATCACAGCGTCATCGTAACATCATGACTGTATCATCACAGCATCATCACAGCATCACCGCAGCGTCATCACTGCATCATCACAGCATCATCACAGCATCATCACGGCATCGTTACAGCATCGTCATATCATCATAACTGCATCATCACAACAACATAACAAAATCATCAAAGCATCGTCACAGCATCATCACCGCGTCATCACAGCGTCATAACTGCATCGTCACTGCATCTAAACTGCATCATCACAAAATCATCACAGCTTCATCACTGCAGCATCACAGCATCATCAAAGCATCATCGCAGCATCATCACATCATCATCACTGCATCATCACAGAATCATTACTGTTTACTCACTGCGGCATCACAGCATTATCACGGTGTCATAACTGCATCATCACTGCACCATTACTGCATCATCACAGTGTCATCTCAGCATCATCACAGCATCATTACTGCCTAATCATTGCATTATCACAACGTCATCACAGTATCATCAGTGCATCATCACAGCATCATTACTGCATCATCACATCATCATCACAGAATCACGATAGTGTCATCACAGCGTCATCACTGCATCATCACAGCGTCATCTCAGCATCATCAGAGACTCATCACAGCGTCATCACTGCATCATCACTGCATCACCACAGTATCATCACAGCATCATCACAAAATTATAAGAGCGTCATCACAGCGTTATTACTGCATCATCACAGCATCAATAGAGCATCATCACAGCGTTATCACAGCGTCATCACAGCATCATCACAGCATCACGACATCATCATCACAGCTTCACGACAGTGTCATGAGAGCGTCTTCACAGCATCATCACTACATCATCACAGCATCATCACTGCGTCATCAGAGCATCATCACAAAATCATCACAGCGTCATTACTGCATCATCACTGCATCATCACAGCGTCATCACCGCATCATCACTGCATTGTCACAACATCATGGCGTCATAATAACTGCATCATAACAGCATGATCAAAGCATCATCACAGCGTCATCACAGCGTCATAACTGCATAACACTGCATCATCAAAGAACCATCACAGCATCATCACAGCGTCATAACAGCATCATCAGAGCATCATCACATCGTCATCACATCGTCATCAAAGAATCTTCACAGCATCATCGCTATGTCATCATAGCATCATCATAATATTATCACAGCTTCATCACAGCGTCATAACAACATCATCACTGCATCATCACAGCATCATCATTATTGCATCATGACTGCATCATTACAGCATCATCAGAGCAGAATCAGTGCGTCGTCACAGCATCATTACTGCATCACCACATCACCACTGTGTTATCGCAGCGTCATCACAGCATCATCACAACATCATCACAGAATCATCACAGCATCATTGCAGCATCATCACATCATCATCACAGCGTCATCACAACATCATCGTAGCATCATCATGCATCATCACAGCATCATTACTGCATCATCACAGCATCATCACAGCATCATCACTGCATCATCACTGAATAATCACAGCATCATCACTGCATCATCACGGCATTGTTACAGCATCGTCATATCATCATAACTGCATCATCACAACAACATAACAAAATCATCAAAGCATCATCACAGCATCATCACCGCGTCATCACAGCGTCATAACTGCATCGTCACTGCATCTAAACTGCATCATCACAAAATCATCACTGCATCACATCATAATCACAACATCATCAAAGCGTCATCACAGCATCATCACTGCGTTATCACAGCATCATCTCAGCATCATCACAGTATCATTACTGCTTATTCACTGCATCATCACAACATCATCACAGCGTCATTACAGTGTCATAAATGCATCATCACAGTGTCATCAAAGCGTCCTAACTGCATAATCACTGCATCATCGCAGCTTCATCACAGCATCATGACAGCGTCATCACAGCATCAAAAATGCATAATCACTTCATCCTCACATCATCATCATAGCATCATAGCTGCATAATCATAGAGTCATCACAGCATCATCACTACATCATCAAATTGTCATCACTGTATCATCACAGCATCATCATAGCATCATCACTGCATAATCACAGTGTCATAACAGCATCATTACAACACCATGACTACGTCATCACAGCATCACGACAGCGTCATTACAGTGTCATCACAGCATCATCACTGCATTATCACAACATCATCACAACATCATCACTGCGTCATCAGAGCGTCATCACTACATAATCACTTCTTACTCAGTGAATCATCACTGCATCATCACATCATCACAGCATCATCTCAGCATAATCACAGTATCATCACAGCGTCATCACTACATCATCAATGCATCATCACTGCATCATCACAGCATCATCACTGCATCATCACAGCATCATCAGAGCATCATCACAGCATCATCACAACATCATCACAGAGTCATCACAGCATCATCACTGCATAATCACTGCATCATCACAGCATCCTCACAGCATCAATACAGCGTCATCACAACGTCAACAATGCATCATTACAGCATCATCTCAGTATAGTCACAGCATAATCACTGCATAATCACTGCATCATCATATCGTCATCACTGCATCATCACTGCATCATCACAGCACCATCACAGCATCATTACTGCAGAATCACAGCATCATCACAGCATCATAGCTGCATAATCACAGCATCATCACATCATCATCGCATAGTCATCACAGCGTCATCACTGCATCATCACAGCATCATCACAGCATCATTACTGCAGAATCACTGCATCATCACAGCATCCTCACAGCAACATCGCAGCATCATCACAGCATCATCGCATCATCATCACAGTGTCATGACAGCATCATCACTGCATAATCACCGCATAATCACAAGCATCATCACAGCATAATCACAGTATCATCACAGCGTCATCACTACATCATCACTGCATCATCACAGAATCATCACTGCGTCATCACAGCATCATCAGAGCATCATCACAGCATCATCACAGCATAATCACAGTATCATCACAGCATCATCACTACATCATCACTGCATCATCACAGAATCATCACTGCGTCATCACAGCATCATCAGAGCATCATCACAGCATCATCACATCATCATCTCAGCATCATTACTGCTTACTCACTGCATCATCATAGCATCATCACATCATCATCACAACATCATCAGTTTCATGTCAGCATCATCACTGCATAATCACTGCATCATCACAGCATCCTCACAGCATCAACACAGCGTCATCACAGCGTCATCAATGCATCATTACAGCATCATCTCAGTATAGTCACAGAATTATTACAGCATAATCACTGCATCATCATATCATCACTGCATCATCACTGCATCATCACTGCATCATCACAGCACCATCACAGCATCATTACTTCAGAATCACTGCATCATCACAGCATCCTCACAGCAACATCGCAGCATCATCACAGCATCATCACACTGTCATGACAGCATCATCACTGCATAATCACTGCATAATCTCCGCATAATCACAGCATCATCACATCATCATCACAATATCATCACAGCGTCATCACTACACATCACTGCATCATCACTACATCATCACAGCATCATCACTTCGTCATCATCAGAGCATCATCACTGCATCCTCACTGCATCATGAGTGCATCATCATCACAGCATCATAACTGCATCATCAAAGCATCATCTCGGCATAATCACAATGTCATAAATACATCATCACTCCATCATCACAGCATTATCACATCATCATCACAACGTTTTCAGTGTCATCACAGCATCATAACAACGTCATCAAACTGTCATCACAGCATCATCACCAAATCATCACAGAATCATCACAGCATCATTACTGCATCATCACAGCATCTTTGCATCGTCATCAGAGCATCACCACTGCATCATCACATCATCATCTCAGCATCATCACAGCATCATTACTGCTTACTCACTGCATCATCACAGCGTCATGACAGTGTCATCACTGCATCATAACATCATAGCTTCATCATCAGAACATTATCACAGCATCATCACTGCATCATCACATCATCATTATAGCATCTTCACTGTCATCAATACATCATCACAGCATCATCATAAGGTCATCACAGCATCATCACTACGTCATCAGATTGTAATCACAGCACCATCACAGTGTCCTCACTGAATCATCTCTGCACCATCACTGCAACATCACAGCATCATCTCAGCATCATCATGGCATCATTACTGCATCATCACTGCTTACTCACTGCATCATCACAGCATCATCTCAGCATCATCACAGAATCATTTCTGCATAATCATTGCATTTTCACAGCGTCATCACAGTATCATCACTGCATCATCACAGTGTCATCACAGCATCATCAAAGCATCACGACATTGTCATCTCACCATCACAACAGCGTCATCAAAGCATCATCACTGCATCATAACAACATCATCTCAGCATCATCACAGAATCATTTCTGCATAATCACTGCATCATCATAGTGTCATCACAGTATATTCACTGCATCATCACATCATCACAGTGTCATCACAGAATCATCACTGAATCATCCAAGCATCATCACAGCACCACCAATGCATCATCACAGTATCATCACTGCATAATCACTGCATCATCACCGCATCATCACATCATCAACACTGCATCATTGCTGCATCATCACATCATTGTCACAGTATCATCAAAATATCATCACAGCATCATCACACCATCATAACAACATCATCACAGCGTCATCACAGTATCGTAAATGCATCATCACAGAATCATCACTGAATCATCATAGCATCTTCATATCATCATCACAATATCATCACAGCTTCATCACTGCAGCATCACAGCATCATCAAAACATCATCGCAGCATCATCACATCATCATCACTGCATCATCACAGAATCATTACTGTTTACTCACTGCGGCATCACAGCATTATCACGGTGTCATAACTGCATCATCACTGCACCATTACTGCATCATCACAGTGTCATCTCAGCATCATCACAGCATCATTACTGCCTAATCATTGCATTATCACAACGTCATCACAGTATCATCAGTGCATCATCACAGCATCATTACTGCATCATCACATCATCATCACAGAATCACGATAGTGTCATCACAGCGTCATCACTGCATCATCACAGCGTCATCTCAGCATCATCAGAGACTCATCACAGCGTCATCACTGCATCATCACTGCATCACCACAGTATCATCACAGCATCATCACAAAATTATAAGAGCGTCATCACAGCGTTATTACTGCATCATCACAGCATCAATAGAGCATCATCACAGCGTCATCACAGCGTTATCACAGCGTCATCACAGCATCATCACAGCATCACGACATCATCATCACAGCTTCACGACAGTGTCATGAGAGCGTCTTCACAGCATCATCACTACATCATCACAGCATCATCACTGCGTCATCAGAGCATCATCACAAAATCATCACAGCGTCATTACTGCATCATCACTGCATCATCACAGCGTCATCACCGCATCATCACTGCATTGTCACAACATCATGGCGTCATAATAACTGCATCATAACAGCATGATCAAAGCATCATCACAGCGTCATCACAGCGTCATAACTGCATAAACACTGCATCATCAAAGAACCATCACAGCATCATCACAGCGTCATAACAGCATCATCAGAGCATCATCACATGGTCATCACATCGTCATCAAAGAATCTTCACAACATCATCGCTATGTCATCATAGCATCATCATAATATTATCACAGCTTCATCACAGCGTCATAACAACATCATCACTGCATCATCACAGCATCATCATAATTGCATCATGACTGCATCATTACAGCATCATCAGAGCAGAATCAGTGCGTCGTCACAGCATCATTACTGCATCACCACATCATCACTGTGTTATCGCAGCGTCATCACAGCATCATCACAACATCATCACAGAATCATCACAGCATCATTGCAGCATCATCACATCATCATCACAGCGTCATCACAACATCATCGTAGCATCATCATGCATCATCACAGCATCATTACTGCATCATCACAGCATCATCACAGCATCATCACTGCATCATCACTGAATAATCACAGCATCATCACTGCATCATCACGGCATCGTTACAGCATCGTCATATCATCATAACTGCATCATCACAACAACATAACAAAATCATCAAAGCATCATCACAGCATCATCACCGCGTCATCACAGCGTCATAACTGCATCGTCACTGCATCTAAACTGCATCATCAAAAAATCATCACTGCATCACATCATAATCACAACATCATCAAAGCGTCATCACAGCATCATCACTGCGTTATCACAGCATCATCTCAGCATCATCACAGTATCATTACTGCTTATTCACTGCATCATCACAACATCATCACAGCGTCATTACAGTGTCATAAATGCATCATCACAGTGTCATCAAAGCGTCCTAACTGCATAATCACTGCATCATCGCAGCTTCATCACAGCATCATGACAGCGTCATCACAGCATCAAAAATGCATAATCACTTCATCCTCACATCATCATCATAGCATCATAGCTGCATAATCATAGAGTCATCACAGCATCATCACTACATCATCAAATTGTCATCACTGTATCATCACAGCATCATCATAGCATCATCACTGCATAATCACAGTGTCATAACAGCATCATTACAACACCATGACTACGTCATCACAGCATCACGACAGCGTCATTACAGTGTCATCACAGCATCATCACTGCATTATCACAACATCATCACAACATCATCACTGCGTCATCAGAGCGTCATCACTACATAATCACTTCTTACTCAGTGAATCATCACTGCATCATCACATCATCACAGCATCATCTCAGCATAATCACAGTATCATCACAGCGTCATCACTACATCATCAATGCATCATCACTGCATCATCACAGCATCATCACTGCATCATCACAGCATCATCAGAGCATCATCACAGCATCATCACAACATCATCACAGAGTCATCACAGCATCATCACTGCATAATCACTGCATCATCACAGCATCCTCACAGCATCAATACAGCGTCATCACAACGTCAACAATGCATCATTACAGCATCATCTCAGTATAGTCACAGCATAATCACTGCATAATCACTGCATCATCATATCGTCATCACTGCATCATCACTGCATCATCACAGCACCATCACAGCATCATTACTGCAGAATCACTGCATCATCACAGCATCATAGCTGCATAATCACAGCATCATCACATCATCATCGCATAGTCATCACAGCGTCATCACTGCATCATCACAGCATCATCACAGCATCATTACTGCAGAATCACTGCATCATCACAGCATCCTCACAGCAACATCGCAGCATCATCACAGCATCATCGCATCATCATCACAGTGTCATGACAGCATCATCACTGCATAATCACCGCATAATCACAGCATCATCACAGCATAATCACAGTATCATCACAGCGTCATCACTACATCATCACTGCATCATCACAGAATCATCACTGCGTCATCACAGCATCATCAGAGCATCATCACAGCATCATCACAGCATAATCACAGTATCATCACAGCATCATCA
This sequence comes from Clangula hyemalis, assembly GCA_963989345.1. Next base: position 188,578 of record OZ022447.1, read on the forward strand.
CTACATCATCACTGCATCATCACAGAATCATCACTGCGTCATCACAGCATCATCAGAGCATCATCACAGCATCATCACATCATCATCTCAGCATCATTACTGCTTACTCACTGCATCATCATAGCATCATCACATCATCATCACAACATCATCAGTTTCATGTCAGCATCATCACTGCATAATCACTGCATCATCACAGCATCCTCACAGCATCAACACAGCGTCATCACAGCGTCATCAATGCATCATTACAGCATCATCTCAGTATAGTCACAGAATTATTACAGCATAATCACTGCATCATCATATCATCACTGCATCATCACTGTATCATCACTGCATCATCACAGCACCATCACAGCATCATTACTTCAGAATCACTGCATCATCACAGCATCCTCACAGCAACATCGCAGCATCATCACAGCATCATCACACTGTCATGACAGCATCATCACTGCATAATCACTGCATAATCTCCGCATAATCACAGCATCATCACATCATCATCACAATATCATCACAGCGTCATCACTACACATCACTGCATCATCACTACATCATCACAGCATCATCACTTCGTCATCATCAGAGCATCATCACAGCATCATCACTGCATCCTCACTGCATCATGAGTGCATCATCATCACAGCATCATAACTGCATCATCAAAGCATCATCTCGGCATAATCACAATGTCATAAATACATCATCACTCCATCATCACAGCATTATCACATCATCATCACAACGTTTTCAGTGTCATCACAGCATCATAACAACGTCATCAAACTGTCATCACAGCATCATCACCAAATCATCACAGAATCATCACAGCATCATTACTGCATCATCACAGCATCTTTGCATCGTCATCAGAGCATCACCACTGCATCATCACATCATCATCTCAGCATCATCACAGCATCATTACTGCTTACTCACTGCATCATCACAGCGTCATGACAGTGTCATCACTGCATCATAACATCATAGCTTCATCATCAGAACATTATCACAGCATCATCACTGCATCATCACATCATCATTATAGCATCTTCACTGTCATCAATACATCATCACAGCATCATCACATCATTATCACAGCATCATCAGTGTCATCTCAGCATCATCACTGCATAATGACTGCATCATAGCAGCATAATCACAGCATCATCACAGAATCATCACAGCATCATCATAAGGTCATCACAGCATCATCACTACGTCATCAGATTGTAATCACAGCATCATCACAGTGTCCTCACTGAATCATCACTGCACCATCACTGCAACATCACAGCATCATCTCAGCATCATCATGGCATCATTACTGCATCATCACTGCTTACTCACTGCATCATCACAGCATCATCTCAGCATCATCACAGAATCATTTCTGCATAATCACTGCATCATCATAGTGTCATCACAGTATATTCACTGCATCATCACATCATCACAGTGTCATCACAGAATCATCACTGAATCATCCAAGCATCATCCAAGCATCATCACAGCACCACCAATGCATCATCACAGTATCATCACTGCATAATCACTGCATCATCACCGCATCATCACTGCATCAACACTGCATCATTGCTGCATCATCACATCATTGTCACAGTATCATCAAAATATCATCACAGCATCATCACACCATCATAACAACATCATCACAGCGTCATCACAGTATCGTAAATGCATCATCACAGAATCATCACTGAATCATCATAGCATCTTCATATCATCATCACAATATCATCACAGCATCATCACTGCATCATCACAGCATCATCACTGCATAATCACTGCATCATCACCACATCATCACAGCATCATCACTGCATAATCACTGCATCATCACAGCATCATCACATCGTCATCAAAACATCATTACAAGTATCAACACAACATAATCACAGTGTCATCACAGCATCATCATTGCATCCTTACTGCATGATCACAGCATCTCCGCATCGTAATCACATCATCATCACTGACTCCTCACTGAATCATCACTGTACCATCACTGCATCATCAGAGCATAATCTGAGCATAATCTCAGCATAATCACAGCATCATCACAGAATCATCACAGCATCATTACTGCATCATCACAGCATCTTTGCATCGTCATCAGAGCATCACCACTGCATCATCACTACATCATCACATCATCATCACAGCATTTTAGCTACATAATCACAGAATCATCATAGCGTAACGACAGCATCATCACAACATCATTACAGCATCATCACAGCGTCATCGTAACATCATGACTGTATCATCACAGCATCACCGCAGCGTCATCACTGCATCATCACAGCATCATCACAGCATCATCACGGCATCGTTACAGCATCGTCATATCATCATAACTGCATCATCACAACAACATAACAAAACCATCAAAGCATCGTCACAGCATCATCACCGCGTCATCACAGCGTCATAACTGCATCGTCACTGCATCTAAACTGCATCATCACAAAATCATCACAGCTTCATCACTGCAGCATCACAGCATCATCAAAGCATCATCGCAGCATCATCACATCATCATCACTGCATCATCACAGAATCATTACTGTTTACTCACTGCGGCATCACAGCATTATCACGGTGTCATAACTGCATCATCACTGCACCATTACTGCATCATCACAGTGTCATCTCAGCATCATCACAGCATCATTACTGCCTAATCATTGCATTATCACAACGTCATCACAGTATCATCAGTGCATCATCACAGCATCATTACTGCATCATCACATCATCATCACAGAATCACGATAGTGTCATCACAGCGTCATCACTGCATCATCACAGCGTCATCTCAGCATCATCAGAGACTCATCACAGCGTCATCACTGCATCATCACTGCATCACCACAGTATCATCACAGCATCATCACAAAATTATAAGAGCGTCATCACAGCGTTATTACTGCATCATCACAGCATCAATAGAGCATCATCACAGCGTCATCACAGCGTTATCACAGCGTCATCACAGCATCATCACAGCATCACGACATCATCATCACAGCTTCACGACAGTGTCATGAGAGCGTCTTCACAGCATCATCACTACATCATCACAGCATCATCACTGCGTCATCAGAGCATCATCACAAAATCATCACAGCGTCATTACTGCATCATCACTGCATCATCACAGCGTCATCACCGCATCATCACTGCATTGTCACAACATCATGGCGTCATAATAACTGCATCATAACAGCATGATCAAAGCATCATCACAGCGTCATCACAGCGTCATAACTGCATAAACACTGCATCATCAAAGAACCATCACAGCATCATCACAGCGTCATAACAGCATCATCAGAGCATCATCACATCGTCATCACATCGTCATCAAAGAATCTTCACAGCATCATCGCTATGTCAGCATAGCATCATCATAATATTATCACAGCTTCATCACAGCGTCATAACAACATCATCACTGCATCATCACAGCATCATCATTATTGCATCATGACTGCATCATTACAGCATCATCAGAGCAGAATCAGTGCGTCGTCACAGCATCATTACTGCATCACCACATCATCACTGTGTTATCGCAGCGTCATCACAGCATCATCACAACATCATCACAGAATCATCACAGCATCATTGCAGCATCATCACATCATCATCACAGCGTCATCACAACATCATCGTAGCATCATCATGCATCATCACAGCATCATTACTGCATCATCACAGCATCATCACAGCATCATCACTGCATCATCACTGAATAATCACAGCATCATCACTGCATCATCACGGCATCGTTACAGCATCGTCATATCATCATAACTGCATCATCACAACAACATAACAAAATCATCAAAGCATCATCACAGCATCATCACCGCGTCATCACAGCGTCATAACTGCATCGTCACTGCATCTAAACTGCATCATCACAAAATCATCACTGCATCACATCATAATCACAACATCATCAAAGCGTCATCACAGCATCATCACTGCGTTATCACAGCATCATCTCAGCATCATCACAGTATCATTACTGCTTATTCACTGCATCATCACAACATCATCACAGCGTCATTACAGTGTCATAAATGCATCATCACAGTGTCATCAAAGCGTCCTAACTGCATAATCACTGCATCATCGCAGCTTCATCACAGCATCATGACAGCGTCATCACAGCATCAAAAATGCATAATCACTTCATCCTCACATCATCATCATAGCATCATAGCTGCATAATCATAGAGTCATCACAGCATCATCACTACATCATCAAATTGTCATCACTGTATCATCACAGCATCATCATAGCATCATCACTGCATAATCACAGTGTCATAACAGCATCATTACAACACCATGACTACGTCATCACAGCATCACGACAGCGTCATTACAGTGTCATCACAGCATCATCACTGCATTATCACAACATCATCACAACATCATCACTGCGTCATCAGAGCGTCATCACTACATAATCACTTCTTACTCAGTGAATCATCACTGCATCATCACATCATCACAGCATCATCTCAGCATAATCACAGTATCATCACAGCGTCATCACTACATCATCAATGCATCATCACTGCATCATCACAGCATCATCACTGCATCATCACAGCATCATCAGAGCATCATCACAGCATCATCACAACATCATCACAGAGTCATCACAGCATCATCACTGCATAATCACTGCATCATCACAGCATCCTCACAGCATCAATACAGCGTCATCACAACGTCAACAATGCATCATTACAGCATCATCTCAGTATAGTCACAGCATAATCACTGCATAATCACTGCATCATCATATCGTCATCACTGCATCATCACTGCATCATCAGAGCACCATCACAGCATCATTACTGCAGAATCACTGCATCATCACAGCATCATAGCTGCATAATCACAGTATCATCACATCATCATCGCATAGTCATCACAGCGTCATCACAGCATCATCACAGCATCATTACTGCAGAATCACTGCATCATCACAGCATCCTCACAGCAACATCGCAGCATCATCACAGCATCATCGCATCATCATCACAGTGTCATGACAGCATCATCACTGCATAATCACAGCATCATCACAGCATAATCACAGTATCATCACAGCGTCATCACTACATCATCACTGCATCATCACAGAATCATCACTGAGTCATCACAGCATCATCAGAGCATCATCACAGCATCATCACAGCATAATCACAGTATCATCACAGCATCATCACTACATCATCACTGCATCATCACAGAATCATCACTGCGTCATCACAGCATCATCAGAGCATCATCACAGCATCATCACATCATCATCTCAGCATCATTACTGCTTACTCACTGCATCATCATAGCATCATCACATCATCATCACAACATCATCAGTTTCATGTCAGCATCATCACTGCATAATCACTGCATCATCACAGCATCCTCACAGCATCAACACAGCGTCATCACAGAGTCATCAATGCATCATTACAGCATCATCTCAGTATAGTCACAGAATTATTACAGCATAATCACTGCATCATCATATCATCACTGCATCATCACTGCATCATCACTGCATCATCACAGCACCATCACAGCATCATTACTTCAGAATCACTGCATCATCACAGCATCCTCACAGCAACATCGCAGCATCATCACAGCATCATCACACTGTCATGACAGCATCATCACTGCATAATCACTGCATAATCTCCGCATAATCACAGCATCATCACATCATCATCACAATATCATCACAGCGTCATCACTACACATCACTGCATCATCACTACATCATCACAGCATCATCACTTCGTCATCATCACAGCATCATCACTGCATCCTCACTGCATCATGAGTGCATCATCATCACAGCATCATAACTGCATCATCAAAGCATCATCTCGGCATAATCACAATGTCATAAATACATCATCACTCCATCATCACAGCATTATCACATCATCATCACAACGTTTTCAGTGTCATCACAGCATCATAACAACGTCATCAAACTGTCATCACAGCATCATCACCAAATCATCACAGAATCATCACAGCATCATTACTGCATCATCACAGCATCTTTGCATCGTCATCAGAGCATCACCACTGCATCATCACATCATCATCTCAGCATCATCACAGCATCATTACTGCTTACTCACTGCATCATCACAGCGTCATGACAGTGTCATCACTGCATCATAACATCATAGCTTCATCATCAGAACATTATCACAGCATCATCACTGCATCATCACATCATCATTATAGCATCTTCACTGTCATCAATACATCATCACAGCATCATCACATCATTATCACAGCATCATCAGTGTCATCTCAGCATCGTCACTACATCATGACTGCATCATAGCAGCATAATCACAGCATCATCACAGAATCATCACAGCATCATCATAAGGTCATCACAGCATCATCACTACGTCATCAGATTGTAATCACAGCATCATCACAGTGTCCTCACTGAATCATCACTGCACCATCACTGCAACATCACAGCATCATCTCAGCATCATCATGGCATCATTACTGCATCATCACTGCTTACTCACTGCATCATCACAGCATCATCTCAGCATCATCACAGAATCATTTCTGCATAATCATTGCATTTTCACAGCGTCATCACAGTATCATCACTGCATCATCACAGTGTCATCACAGCATCATCAAAGCATCACGACAGCGTCATCTCACCATCACGACAGCGTCACCAAAGCATCATCACTGCATCATAACAACATCATCTCAGCATCATCACAGAATCATTTCTGCATAATCACTGCATCATCATAGTGTCATCACAGTATATTCACTGCATCATCACATCATCACAGTGTCATCACAGAATCATCACTGAATCATCCAAGCATCATCCAAGCATCATCACAGCACCACCAATGCATCATCACAGTATCATCACTGCATAATCACTGCATCATCACCGCATCATCACATCATCAACACTGCATCATTGCTGCATCATCACATCATTGTCACAGTATCATCAAAATATCATCACAGCATCATCACACCATCATAACAACATCATCACAGCGTCATCACAGTATCGTAAATGCATCATCACAGAATCATCACTGAATCATCATAGCATCTTCATATCATCATCACAATATCATCACAGCATCATCACTGCATCATCACAGCATCATCACTGCATAATCACTGCATCATCACCACATCATCACAGCATCATCACTGCATAATCACTGCATCATCACAGCATCATCACATCGTCATCAAAACATCATTACAAGTATCAACACAACATAATCACAGTGTCATCACAACATCATCATTGCATCCTTCCTGCATGATCACAGCATCTCCGCATCGTAATCACATCATCATCACTGACTCCTCACTGAATCATCACTGTACCATCACTGCATCATCAGAGCATAATCTGAGCATAATCTCAGCATAATCACAGCATCATCACAGAATCATCACAGCATCATTACTGCATCATCACAGCATCTTTGCATCGTCATCAGAGCATCACCACTGCATCATCACTACATCATCACATCATCATCACAGCATTTTAGCTACATAATCACAGAATCATCATAGCGTAACGACAGCATCATCACAACATCATTACAGCATCATCACAGCGTCATCGTAACATCATGACTGTATCATCACAGCATCATCACAGCATCACCGCAGCGTCATCACTGCATCATCACAGCATCATCACAGCATCATCACGGCATCGTTACAGCATCGTCATATCATCATAACTGCATCATCACAACAACATAACAAAATCATCAAAGCATCGTCACAGCATCATCACCGCGTCATCACAGCGTCATAACTGCATCGTCACTGCATCTAAACTGCATCATCACAAAATCATCACAGCTTCATCACTGCAGCATCACAGCATCATCAAAGCATCATCGCAGCATCATCACATCATCATCACTGCATCATCACAGAATCATTACTGTTTACTCACTGCGGCATCACAGCATTATCACGGTGTCATAACTGCATCATCACTGCACCATTACTGCATCATCACAGTGTCATCTCAGCATCATCACAGCATCATTACTGCTAATCATTGATTATCACAACGTCATCACAGTATCATCAGTGCATCATCACAGCATCATTACTGCATCATCACATCATCATCACAGAATCACGATAGTGTCATCACAGCGTCATCACTGCATCATCACAGCGTCATCTCAGCATCATCAGAGACTCATCACAGCGTCATCACTGCATCATCACTGCATCACCACAGTATCATCACAGCATCATCACAAAATTATAAGAGCGTCATCACAGCGTTATTACTGCATCATCACAGCATCAATAGAGCATCATCACAGCGTCATCACAGCGTTATCACAGCGTCATCACAGCATCATCACAGCATCACGACATCATCATCACAGCTTCACGACAGTGTCATGAGAGCGTCTTCACAGCATCATCACTACATCATCACAGCATCATCACTGCGTCATCAGAGCATCATCACAAAATCATCACAGCGTCATTACTGCATCATCACTGCATCATCACAGCGTCATCACCGCATCATCACTGCATTGTCACAACATCATGGCGTCATAATAACTGCATCATAACAGCATGATCAAAGCATCATCACAGCGTCATCACAGCGTCATAACTGCATAAACACTGCATCATCAAAGAACCATCACAGCATCATCACAGCGTCATAACAGCATCATCAGAGCATCATCACATCGTCATCACATCGTCATCACAGAATCTTCACAGCATCATCGCTATGTCATCATAGCATCATCATAATATTATCACAGCTTCATCACAGCGTCATAACAACATCATCACTGCATCATCACAGCATCATCATTATTGCATCATGACTGCATCATTACAGCATCATCAGAGCAGAATCAGTGCGTCGTCACAGCATCATTACTGCATCACCACATCATCACTGTGTTATCGCAGCGTCATCACAGCATCATCACAACATCATCACAGAATCATCACAGCATCATTGCAGCATCATCACATCATCATCACAGCGTCATCACAACATCATCGTAGCATCATCATGCATCATCACAGCATCATTACTGCATCATCACAGCATCATCACAGCATCATCACTGCATCATCACTGAATAATCACAGCATCATCACTGCATCATCACGGCATCGTTACAGCATCGTCATATCATCATAACTGCATCATCACAACAACATAACAAAATCATCAAAGCATCATCACAGCATCATCACCGCGTCATCACAGCGTCATAACTGCATCGTCACTGCATCTAAACTGCATCATCAAAAAATCATCACTGCATCACATCATAATCACAACATCATCAAAGCGTCATCACAGCATCATCACTGCGTTATCACAGCATCATCTCAGCATCATCACAGTATCATTACTGCTTATTCACTGCATCATCACAACATCATCACAGCGTCATTACAGTGTCATAAATGCATCATCACAGTGTCATCAAAGCGTCCTAACTGCATAATCACTGCATCATCACAGCATCATGACAGCGTCATCACAGCATCAAAAATGCATAATCACTTCATCCTCACATCATCATCATAGCATCATAGCTGCATAATCATAGAGTCATCACAGCATCATCACTACATCATCAAATTGTCATCACTGTATCATCACAGCATCATCATAGCATCATCACTGCATAATCACAGTGTCATAACAGCATCATTACAACACCATGACTACGTCATCACAGCATCACGACAGCGTCATTACAGTGTCATCACAGCATCATCACTGCATTATCACAACATCATCACAACATCATCACTGCGTCATCAGAGCGTCATCACTACATAATCACTTCTTACTCAGTGAATCATCACTGCATCATCACATCATCACAGCATCATCTCAGCATAATCACAGTATCATCACAGCGTCATCACAACATCATTACAGCATCATCACTGCATCATCACAGCATCATCACTGCATCATCACAGCATCATCAGAGCATCATCACAGCATCATCACAACATCATCACAGAGTCATCACAGCATCATCACTGCATAATCACTGCATCATCACAGCATCCTCACAGCATCAATACAGCGTCATCACAACGTCAACAATGCATCATTACAGCATCATCTCAGTATAGTCACAGCATAATCACTGCATAATCACTGCATCATCATATCGTCATCACTGCATCATCACTGCATCATCACAGCACCATCACAGCATCATTACTGCAGAATCACTGCATCATCACAGCATCATAGCTGCATAATCACAGCATCATCACATCATCATCGCATAGTCATCACAGCGTCATCACTGCATCATCACAGCATCATCACAGCATCATTACTGCAGAATCACTGCATCATCACAGCATCCTCACAGCAACATCGCAGCATCATCACAGCATCATCGCATCATCATCACAGTGTCATGACAGCATCATCACTGCATAATCACCGCATAATCACAGCATCATCACAGCATAATCACAGTATCATCACAGCATCATCACTACATCATCACTGCATCATCACAGAATCATCACTGCGTCATCACAGCATCATCAGAGCATCATCACAGCATCATCACAGCATAATCACAGCATCATCACTACATCATCACTGCATCATCACAGAATCATCACTGCGTCATCACAGCATCATCAGAGCATCATCACAGCATCATCACATCATCATCTCAGCATCATTACTGCTTACTCACTGCATCATCATAGCATCATCACATCATCATCACATCATCAGTTTCATGTCAGCATCATCACTGCATAATCACTGCATCATCACAGCATCCTCACAGCATCAACACAGCGTCATCACAGCGTCATCAATGCATCATTACAGCATCATCTCAGTATAGTCACAGAATTATTACAGCATAATCACTGCATCATCATATCATCACTGCATCATCACAGCACCATCACAGCACCATCACAGCATCATTACTTCAGAATCACTGCATCATCACAGCATCCTCACAGCAACATCGCAGCATCATCACAGCATCATCACACTGTCATGACAGCATCATCACTGCATAATCACTGCATAATCTCCGCATAATCACAGCATCATCACATCATCATCACAATATCATCACAGCGTCATCACTACACATCACTGCATCATCACTACATCATCACAGCATCATCACTTCGTCATCATCACAGCATCATCACAGCATCATCACTGCATCCTCACTGCATCATGAGTGCATCATCATCACAGCATCATAACTGCATCATCAAAGCATCATCTCGGCATAATCACAATGTCATAAATACATCATCACTCCATCATCACAGCATTATCACATCATCATCACAACGTTTTCAGTGTCATCACAGCATCATAACAACGTCATCAAACTGTCATCACAGCATCATCACCAAATCATCACAGAATCATCACAGCATCATTACTGCATCATCACAGCATCTTTGCATCGTCATCAGAGCATCACCACTGCATCATCACATCATCATCTCAGCATCATCACAGCATCATTACTGCTTACTCACTGCATCATCACAGCGTCATGACAGTGTCATCACTGCATCATAACATCATAGCTTCATCATCAGAACATTATCACAGCATCATCACTGCATCATCACATCATCATTATAGCATCTTCACTGTCATCAATACATCATCACAGCATCATCACATCATTATCACAGCATCATCAGTGTCATCTCAGCATCATCACTGCATCATGACTGCATCATAGCAGCATAATCACAGCATCATCACAGCATCATCACAGCATAATCATAAGGTCATCACAGCATCATCACTACGTCATCAGATTGTAATCACAGCATCATCACAGTGTCCTCACTGAATCATCACTGCACCATCACTGCAACATCACATCATCATCTCAGCATCATCATGGCATCATTACTGCATCATCACTGCTTACTCACTGCATCATCACAGCATCATCTCAGCATCATCACAGAATCATTTCTGCATAATCATTGCATTTTCACAGCGTCATCACAGTATCATCACTGCATCATCACAGTGTCATCACAGCATCATCAAAGCATCACGACAGTGTCATCTCACCATCACGACAGCGTCATCAAAGCATCATCACTGCATCATAACAACATCATCTCAGCATCATCACAGAATCATTTCTGCATAATCACTGCATCATCATAGTGTCATCACAGTATATTCACTGCATCATCACATCATCACAGTGTCATCACAGAATCATCACTGAATCATCCAAGCATCATCCAAGCATCATCACAGCACCACCAATGCATCATCACAGTATCATCACTGCATAATCACTGCATCATCACCGCATCATCACTGCATCAACACTGCATCATTGCTGCATCATCACATCATTGTCACAGTATCATCAAAATATCATCACAGCATCATCACACCATCATAACAACATCATCACAGCGTCATCACAGTATCGTAAATGCATCATCACAGAATCATCACTGAATCATCATAGCATCTTCATATCATCATCACAATATCATCACAGCATCATCACTGCATCATCACAGCATCATCACTGCATAATCACTGCATCATCACCACATCATCACAGCATCATCACTGCATAATCACTGCATCATCACAGCATCATCACATCGTCATCAAAACATCATTACAAGTATCAACACAACATAATCACAGTGTCATCACAGCATCATCATTGCATCCTTACTGCATGATCACAGCATCTCCGCATCGTAATCACATCATCATCACTGACTCCTCACTGAATCATCACTGTACCATCACTGCATCATCAGAGCATAATCTGAGCATAATCTCAGCATAATCACAGCATCATCACAGAATCATCACAGCATCATTACTGCATCATCACAGCATCTTTGCATCGTCATCAGAGCATCACCACTGCATCATCACTACATCATCACATCATCATCACAGCATTTTAGCTACATAATCACAGAATCATCATAGCGTAACGACAGCATCATCACAACATCATTACAGCATCATCACAGCGTCATCGTAACATCATGACTGTATCATCACAGCATCACCGCAGCGTCATCACTGCATCATCACAGCATCATCACAGCATCATCACGGCATCGTTACAGCATCGTCATATCATCATAACTGCATCATCACAACAACATAACAAAATCATCAAAGCATCGTCACAGCATCATCACCGCGTCATCACAGCGTCATAACTGCATCGTCACTGCATCTAAACTGCATCATCACAAAATCATCACAGCTTCATCACTGCAGCATCACAGCATCATCAAAGCATCATCGCAGCATCATCACATCATCATCACTGCATCATCACAGAATCATTACTGTTTACTCACTGCGGCATCACAGCATTATCACGGTGTCATAACTGCATCATCACTGCACCATTACTGCATCATCACAGTGTCATCTCAGCATCATCACAGCATCATTACTGCCTAATCATTGCATTATCACAACGTCATCACAGTATCATCAGTGCATCATCACAGCATCATTACTGCATCATCACATCATCATCACAGAATCACGATAGTGTCATCACAGCGTCATCACTGCATCATCACAGCGTCATCTCAGCATCATCAGAGACTCATCACAGCGTCATCACTGCATCATCACTGCATCACCACAGTATCATCACAGCATCATCACAAAATTATAAGAGCGTCATCACAGCGTTATTACTGCATCATCACAGCATCAATAGAGCATCATCACAGCGTCATCACAGCGTTATCACAGCGTCATCACAGCATCATCACAGCATCACGACATCATCATCACAGCTTCACGACAGTGTCATGAGAGCGTCTTCACAGCATCATCACTACATCATCACAGCATCATCACTGCGTCATCAGAGCATCATCACAAAATCATCACAGCGTCATTACTGCATCATCACTGCATCATCACAGCGTCATCACCGCATCATCACTGCATTGTCACAACATCATGGCGTCATAATAACTGCATCATAACAGCATGATCAAAGCATCATCACAGCGTCATCACAGCGTCATAACTGCATAAACACTGCATCATCAAAGAACCATCACAGCATCATCACAACGTCATAACAGCATCATCAGAGCATCATCACATCGTCATCACATCGTCATCAAAGAATCTTCACAGCATCATCGCTATGTCATCATAGCATCATCATAATATTATCACAGCTTCATCACAGCGTCATAACAACATCATCACTGCATCATCACAGCATCATCATTATTGCATCATGACTGCATCATTACAGCATCATCAGAGAAGAATCAGTGCGTCGTCACAGCATCATTACTGCATCACCACATCATCACTGTGTTATCGCAGCGTCATCACAGCATCATCACATCATCATCACAGCGTCATCACAACATCATCGTAGCATCATCATGCATCATCACAGCATCATTACTGCATCATCACAGCATCATCACAGCATCATCACTGCATCATCACTGAATAATCACAGCATCATCACTGCATCATCACGGCATCGTTACAGCATCGTCATATCATCATAACTGCATCATCACAACAACATAACAAAATCATCAAAGCATCATCACAGCATCATCACCGCGTCATCACAGCATCATAACTGCATCGTCACTGCATCTAAACTGCATCATCACAAAATCATCACTGCATCACATCATAATCACAACATCATCAAAGCGTCATCACAGCATCATCACTGCGTTATCACAGCATCATCTCAGCATCATCACAGTATCATTACTGCTTATTCACTGCATCATCACAACATCATCACAGCGTCATTACAGTGTCATAAATGCATCATCACAGTGTCATCAAAGCGTCCTAACTGCATAATCACTGCATCATCGCAGCTTCATCACAGCATCATGACAGCGTCATCACAGCATCAAAAATGCATAATCACTTCATCCTCACATCATCATCATAGCATCATAGCTGCATAATCATAGAGTCATCACAGCATCATCACTACATCATCAAATTGTCATCACTGTATCATCACAGCATCATCATAGCATCATCACTGCATAATCACAGTGTCATAACAGCATCATTACAACACCATGACTACGTCATCACAGCATCACGACAGCGTCATTACAGTGTCATCACAGCATCATCACTGCATTATCACAACATCATCACAACATCATCACAGAGTCATCACAACATCATCACAGAGTCATCACAGCGTCATCAATGCATCATCACTGCATCATCACAGCATCCTCACAGCATTAATACAGCGTCATCACAACGTCAACAATGCATCATTACAGCATCATCTCAGTATAGTCACAGCATAATCACTGCATAATCACTGCATCATCATATCGTCATCACTGCATCATCACTGCATCATCACAGCACCATCACAGCATCATTACTGCAGAATCACTGCATCATCACAGCATCATAGCTGCATAATCACAGCATCATCACATCATCATCGCATAGTCATCACAGCGTCATCACTGCATCATCACAGCATCATCACAGCATCATTACTGCAGAATCACTGCATCATCACAGCATCCTCACAGCAACATCGCAGCATCATCACAGCATCATCACATCATCATCACAGTGTCATGACAGCATCATCACTGCATAATCACCGCATAATCACAGCATCATCACAGCATAATCACAGTATCATCACAGCGTCATCACTACATCATCACTGCATCATCACAGAATCATCACTGCGTCATCACAGCATCATCAGAGCATCATCACAGCATAATCACAGTATCATCACAGCATCATCACTACATCATCACTGCATCATCACAGAATCATCACTGCGTCATCACAGCATCATCAGAGCATCATCACAGCATCATCACATCATCATCACAGAATCATCACTGCGTCATCACAGCATCATCAGAGCATCATCACATCATCATCACAACATCATCAGTTTCATGTCAGCATCATCACTACATCATCACTGCATCATCACAGCATCCTCACAGCATCAACACAGCGTCATCACAGCGTCATCAATGCATCATTACAGCATCATCTCAGTATAGTCACAAAATTATTACAGCATAATCACTGCATCATCATATCATCACTGCATCATCACTGCATCATCACAGCACCATCACAGCATCATTACTTCAGAATCACTGCATCATCACAGCATCCTCACAGCAACATCGCAGCATCATCACAGCATCATCACACTGTCATGACAGCATCATCACTGCATAATCACTGCATAATCTCCGCATAATCACAGCATCATCACATCATCATCACAATATCATCACAGCGTCATCACTACACATCACTGCATCATCACTACATCATCACAGCATCATCACTTCGTCATCATCAGAGCATCATCACAGCATCATCACTGCATCATTACTTCAGAATCACTGCATCATCACAGCATCCTCATAGCAACATCGCAGCATCATCACAGCATCATCACACTGTCATGACAGCATCATCACTGCATAATCACTGCATAATCTCCGCATAATCACAGCATCATCACATCATCATCACAATATCATCACAGCGTCATCACTACACATCACTGCATCATCACTACATCATCACAGCATCATCACTTCGTCATCATCAGAGAATCATCACAGCATCATCACTGCATCCTCACTGCATCATGAGTGCATCATCATCACAGCATCATAACTGCATCATCAAAGCATCATCTCGGCATAATCACAATGTCATAAATACATCATCACTCCATCATCACAGCATTATCACATCATCATCACAACGTTTTCAGTGTCATCACAGCATCATAACAACGTCATCAAACTGTCATCACAGCATCATCACCAAATTATCACAGAATCATCACAGCATCATGACTGCATCATCACAGCATCTTTGCATCGTCATCAGAGCATCACCACTGCATCATCACATCATCATCTCAGCATCATCACAGCATCATTACTGCTTACTCACTGCATCATCACAGCGTCATGACAGTGTCATCACTGCATCATAACATCATAGCTTCATCATCAGAACATTATCACAGCATCATCACTGCATCATCACATCATCATTATAGCATCTTCACTGTCATCAATACATCATCACAGCATCATCACATCATTATCACAGCATCATCAGTGTCATCTCAGCATCATCACTGCATAATGACTGCATCATAGCAGCATAATCACAGCATCATCACAGAATCATCACAGCATCATCATAAGGTCATCACAGCATCATCACTACGTCATCAGATTGTAATCACAGCATCATCACAGTGTCCTCACTGAATCATCACTGCACCATCACTGCAACATCACAGCATCATCTCAGCATCATCATGGCATCATTACTGCATCATCACTGCTTACTCACTGCATCATCACAGCATCATCTCAGCATCATCACAGAATCATTTCTGCATAATCATTGCATTTTCACAGCGTCATCACAGTATCATCACTGCATCATCACAGTGTCATCACAGCATCATCAAAGCATCACGACAGCGTCATCTCACCATCACGACAGCGTCATCAAAGCATCATCACTGCATCATAACAACATCATCTCAGCATCATCACAGAATCATTTCTGCATAATCACTGCATCATCATAGTGTCATCACAGTATATTCACTGCATCATCACATCATCACAGTGTCATCACAGAATCATCACTGAATCATCCAAGCATCATCCAAGCATCATCACAGCACCACCAATGCATCATCACAGTATCATCACTGCATAATCACTGCATCATCACCGCATCATCACTGCATCAACACTGCATCATTGCTGCATCATCACATCATTGTCACAGTATCATCAAAATATCATCACAGCATCATCACACCATCATAACAACATCATCACAGCGTCATCACAGTATCGTAAATGCATCATCACAGAATCATCACTGAATCATCATAGCATCTTCATATCATCATCACAATATCATCACAGCATCATCACTGCATCATCACAGCATCATCACTGCATAATCACTGCATCATCACCACATCATCACAGCATCATCACTGCATAATCACTGCATCATCACAGCATCATCACATCGTCATCAAAACATCATTACAAGTATCAACACAACATAATCACAGTGTCATCACAGCATCATCATTGCATCCTTCCTGCATGATCACAGCATCTCCGCATCGTAATCACATCATCATCACTGACTCCTCACTGAATCATCACTGTACCATCACTGCATCATCAGAGCATAATCTGAGCATAATCTCAGCATAATCACAGCATCATCACAGAATCATCACAGCATCATTACTGCATCATCACAGCATCTTTGCATCGTCATCAGAGCATCACCACTGCATCATCACTACATCATCACATCATCATCACAGCATTTTAGCTACATAATCACAGAATCATCATAGCGTAACGACAGCATCATCACAACATCATTACAGCATCATCACAGCGTCATCGTAACATCATGACTGTATCATCACAGCATCATCACAGCATCACCGCAGCGTCATCACTGCATCATCACAGCATCATCACAGCATCATCACGGCATCGTTACAGCATCGTCATATCATCATAACTGCATCATCACAACAACATAACAAAATCATCAAAGCATCGTCACAGCATCATCACCGCGTCATCACAGCGTCATAACTGCATCGTCACTGCATCTAAACTGCATCATCACAAAATCATCACAGCTTCATCACTGCAGCATCACAGCATCATCAAAGCATCATCGCAGCATCATCACATCATCATCACTGCATCATCACAGAATCATTACTGTTTACTCACTGCGGCATCACAGCATTATCACGGTGTCATAACTGCATCATCACTGCACCATTACTGCATCATCACAGTGTCATCTCAGCATCATCACAGCATCATTACTGCCTAATCATTGCATTATCACAACGTCATCACAGTATCATCAGTGCATCATCACAGCATCATTACTGCATCATCACATCATCATCACAGAATCACGATAGTGTCATCACAGCGTCATCACTGCATCATCACAGCGTCATCTCAGCATCATCAGAGACTCATCACAGCGTCATCACTGCATCATCACTGCATCACCACAGTATCATCACAGCATCATCACAAAATTATAAGAGCGTCATCACAGCGTTATTACTGCATCATCACAGCATCAATAGAGCATCATCACAGCGTCATCACAGCGTTATCACAGCGTCATCACAGCATCACGACATCATCATCACAGCTTCACGACAGTGTCATGAGAGCGTCTTCACAGCATCATCACTACATCATCACAGCATCATCACTGCGTCATCAGAGCATCATCACAAAATCATCACAGCGTCATTACTGCATCATCACCGCATCATCACTGCATTGTCACAACATCATGGCGTCATAATAACTGCATCATAACAGCATGATCAAAGCATCATCACAGCGTCATCACAGCGTCATAACTGCATAAACACTGCATCATCAAAGAACCATCACAGCATCATCACAGCGTCATAACAGCATCATCAGAGCATCATCACATCGTCATCACATCGTCATCAAAGAATCTTCACAGCATCATCGCTATGTCATCATAGCATCATCATAATATTATCACAGCTTCATCACAGCGTCATAACAACATCATCACTGCATCATCACAGCATCATCATTATTGCATCATGACTGCATCATTACAGCATCATCAGAGCAGAATCAGTGCGTCGTCACAGCATCATTACTGCATCACCACATCATCACTGTGTTATCGCAGCGTCATCACAGCATCATCACAACATCATCACAGAATCATCACAGCATCATTGCAGCATCATCACATCATCATCACAGCGTCATCACAACATCATCGTAGCATCATCATGCATCATCACAGCATCATTACTGCATCATCACAGCATCATCACAGCATCATCACTGCATCATCACTGAATAATCACAGCATCATCACTGCATCATCACGGCATCGTTACAGCATCGTCATATCATCATAACTGCATCATCACAACAACATAACAAAATCATCAAAGCATCATCACAGCATCATCACCGCGTCATCACAGCGTCATAACTGCATCGTCACTGCATCTAAACTGCATCATCACAAAATCATCACTGCATCACATCATAATCACAACATCATCAAAGCGTCATCACAGCATCATCACTGCGTTATCACAGCATCATCTCAGCATCATCACAGTATCATTACTGCTTATTCACTGCATCATCACAACATCATCACAGCGTCATTACAGTGTCATAAATGCATCATCACAGTGTCATCAAAGCGTCCTAACTGCATAATCACTGCATCATCGCAGCTTCATCACAGCATCATGACAGCGTCATCACAGCATCAAAAATGCATAATCACTTCATCCTCACATCATCATCATAGCATCATAGCTGCATAATCATAGAGTCATCACAGCATCATCACTACATCATCAAATTGTCATCACTGTATCATCACAGCATCATCATAGCATCATTACTGCATAATCACAGTGTCATAACAGCATCATTACAACACCATGACTACGTCATCACAGCATCACGACAGCGTCATTACAGTGTCATCACAGCATCATCACTGCATTATCACAACATCATCACAACATCATCACTGCGTCATCAGAGCGTCATCACTACATAATCACTTCTTACTCAGTGAATCATCACTGCATCATCACATCATCACAGCATCATCTCAGCATAATCACAGTATCATCACAGCGTCATCACTACATCATCAATGCATCATCACTGCATCATCACAGCATCATCACTGCATCATCACAGCATCATCAGAGCATCATCACAGCATCATCACAACATCATCACAGAGTCATCACAGCATCATCACTGCATAATCACTGCATCATCACAGCATCCTCACAGCATCAATACAGCGTCATCACAACGTCAACAATGCATCATTACAGCATCATCTCAGTATAGTCACAGCATAATCACTGCATAATCACTGCATCATCATATCGTCATCACTGCATCATCACTGCATCATCACAGCACCATCACAGCATCATTACTGCAGAATCACTGCATCATCACAGCATCCTCACAGCAACATCGCAGCATCATCACAGCATCATCGCATCATCATCACAGTGTCATGACAGCATCATCACTGCATAATCACCGCATAATCACAGCATCATCACAGCATAATCACAGTATCATCACAGCGTCATCACTACATCATCACTGCATCATCACAGAATCATCACTGCGTCATCACAGCATCATCAGAGCATCATCACAGCATCATCACATCATCATCTCAGCATCATTACTGCTTACTCACTGCATCATCATAGCATCATCACATCATCATCACAACATCATCAGTTTCATGTCAGCATCATCACTGCATCATCACAGCATCCTCACAGCATCAACACAGCGTCATCACAGCGTCATCAATGCATCATTACAGCATCATCTCAGTATAGTCACAGAATTATTACAGCATAATCACTGCATCATCATATCATCACTGCATCATCACTGCATCATCACTGCATCATCACAGCACCATCACAGCATCATTACTTCAGAATCACTGCATCATCACAGCATCCTCACAGCAACATCACAGCATCATCACAGCATCATCACACTGTCATGACAGCATCATCACTGCATAATCACTGCATAATCTCCGCATAATCACAGCATCATCACATCATCATCACAATATCATCACAGCGTCATCACTACACATCACTGCATCATCACTACATCATCACAGCATCATCACTTCGTCATCATCAGAGCATCATCACAGCATCATCACTGCATCCTCACTGCATCATGAGTGCATCATCATCACAGCATCATAACTGCATCATCAAAGCATCATCTCGGCATAATCACAATGTCATAAATACATCATCACTCCATCATCACAGCATTATCACATCATCATCACAACGTTTTCAGTGTCATCACAGCATCATAACAACGTCATCAAACTGTCATCACAGCATCATCACCAAATCATCACAGAATCATCACAGCATCATGACTGCATCATCACAGCATCTTTGCATCGTCATCAGAGCATCACCACTGCATCATCACATCATCATCTCAGCATCATCACAGCATCATTACTGCTTACTCACTGCATCATCACAGCGTCATGACAGTGTCATCACTGCATCATAACATCATAGCTTCATCATCAGAACATTATCACAGCATCATCACTGCATCATCACATCATCATTGTAGCATCTTCACTGTCATCAATACATCATCACAGCATCATCACATCATTATCACAGCATCATCAGTGTCATCTCAGCATCATCACTGCATCATGACTGCATCATAGCAGCATAATCACAGCATCATCACAGAATCATCACAGCATCATCATAAGGTCATCACAGCATCATCACTACGTCATCAAATTGTAATCACAGCATCATCACAGTGCCCTCACTGAATCATCACTGCACCATCACTGCAACATCACAGCATC
The DNA here is from genome assembly GCA_963989345.1 of Clangula hyemalis. The sequence goes on from OZ022447.1 coordinate 211,307, forward strand.
ATCTCAGCATCATCATGGCATCATTACTGCTTACTCACTGCATCATCACAGCATCATCTCAGCATCATCACAGAATCATTTCTGCATAATCATTGCATTTTCACAGCGTCATCACAGTATCATCACTGCATCATCACAGTGTCATCACAGCATCATCAAAGCATCACGACAGCGTCATCTCACCATCACGACAGCGTCATCAAAGCATCATCACTGCATCATAACAACATCATCTCAGCATCATCACAGAATCATTTCTGCATAATCATTGCATCATCATAGTGTCATCACAGTATATTCACTGCATCATCACATCATCACAGTGTCATCACAGAATCATCACTGAATCATCCAAGCATCATCCAAGCATCATCACAGCACCACCAATGCATCATCACAGTATCATCACTGCATAATCACTGCATCATCACCGCATCATCACATCATCAACACTGCATCATTGCTGCATCATCACATCATTGTCACAGTATCATCAAAATATCATCACAGCATCATCACACCATCATAACAACATCATCACAGCGTCATCACAGTATCGTAAATGCATCATCACAGAATCATCACTGAATCATCATAGCATCTTCATATCATCATCACAATATCATCACAGCATCATCACTGCATCATCACAGCATCATCACTGCATAATCACTGCATCATCACCACATCATCACAGCATCATCACTGCATAATCACTGCATCATCACAGCATCATCACATCGTCATCAAAACATCATTACAAGTATCAACACAACATAATCACAGTGTCATCACAGCATCATCATTGCATCCTTACTGCATGATCACAGCATCTCCGCATCGTAATCACATCATCATCACTGACTCCTCACTGAATCATCACTGTACCATCACTGCATCATCAGAGCATAATCTGAGCATAATCTCAGCATAATCACAGCATCATCACAGAATCATCACAGCATCATTACTGCATCATCACAGCATCTTTGCATCGTCATCAGAGCATCACCACTGCATCATCACTACATCATCACATCATCATCACAGCATTTTAGCTACATAATCACAGAATCATCATAGCGTAACGACAGCATCATCACAACATCATTACAGCATCATCACAGCGTCATCGTAACATCATGACTGTATCATCACAGCATCATCACAGCATCACCGCAGCGTCATCACTGCATCATCACAGCATCATCACAGCATCATCACGGCATCGTTACAGCATCGTCATATCATCATAACTGCATCATCACAACAACATAACAAAATCATCAAAGCATCGTCACAGCATCATCACCGCGTCATCACAGCGTCATAACTGCATCGTCACTGCATCTAAACTGCATCATCACAAAATCATCACAGCTTCATCACTGCAGCATCACAGCATCATCAAAGCATCATCGCAGCATCATCACATCATCATCACTGCATCATCACAGAATCATTACTGTTTACTCACTGCGGCATCACAGCATTATCACGGTGTCATAACTGCATCATCACTGCACCATTACTGCATCATCACAGTGTCATCTCAGCATCATCACAGCATCATTACTGCCTAATCATTGCATTATCACAACGTCATCACAGTATCATCAGTGCATCATCACAGCATCATTACTGCATCATCACATCATCATCACAGAATCACGATAGTGTCATCACTGCATCATCACTGCATCACCACAGTATCATCACAGCATCATCACAAAATTATAAGAGCGTCATCACAGCGTTATTACTGCATCATCACAGCATCAATAGAGCATCATCACAGCGTCATCACAGCGTTATCACAGCGTCATCACAGCATCACAACATCATCATCACAGCTTCACGACAGTGTCATGAGAGCGTCTTCACAGCATCATCACTACATCATCACAGCATCATCACTGCGTCATCAGAGCATCATCACAAAATCATCACAGCGTCATTACTGCATCATCACTGCATCATCACAGCGTCATCACAGCGTCATAACTGCATAAACACTGCATCATCAAAGAACCATCACAGCATCATCACAGCGTCATAACAGCATCATCAGAGCATCATCACATCGTCATCACATCGTCATCAAAGAATCTTCACAGCATCATCGCTATGTCATCATAGCATCATCATAATATTATCACAGCTTCATCACAGCGTCATAACAACATCATCACTGCATCATCACAGCATCATCATTATTGCATCATGACTGCATCATTACAGCATCATCAGAGCAGAATCAGTGCGTCGTCACAGCATCATTACTGCATCACCACATCATCACTGTGTTATCGCAGCGTCATCACAGCATCATCACAACATCATCACAGAATCATCACAGCATCATTGCAGCATCATCACATCATCATCACAGCGTCATCACAACATCATCGTAGCATCATCATGCATCATCACAGCATCATTACTGCATCATCACAGCATCATCACAGCATCATCACTGCATCATCACTGAATAATCACAGCATCATCACTGCATCATCACGGCATCGTTACAGCATCGTCATATCATCATAACTGCATCATCACAACAACATAACAAAATCATCAAAGCATCATCACAGCATCATCACCGCGTCATCACAGCGTCATAACTGCATCGTCACTGCATCTAAACTGCATCATCACAAAATCATCACTGCATCACATCATAATCACAACATCATCAAAGCGTCATCACAGCATCATCACTGCGTTATCACAGCATCATCTCAGCATCATCACAGTATCATTACTGCTTATTCACTGCATCATCACAACATCATCACAGCGTCATTACAGTGTCATAAATGCATCATCACAGTGTCATCAAAGCGTCCTAACTGCATAATCACTGCATCATCGCAGCTTCATCACAGCATCATGACAGCGTCATCACAGCATCAAAAATGCATAATCACTTCATCCTCACATCATCATCATAGCATCATAGCTGCATAATCATAGAGTCATCACAGCATCATCACTACATCATCAAATTGTCATCACTGTATCATCACAGCATCATCATAGCATCATCACTGCATAATCACAGTGTCATAACAGCATCATTACAACACCATGACTACGTCATCACAGCATCACGACAGCGTCATTACAGTGTCATCACAGCATCATCACTGCATTATCACAACATCATCACAACATCATCACTGCGTCATCAGAGCGTCATCACTACATAATCACTTCTTACTCAGTGAATCATCACTGCATCATCACATCATCACAGCATCATCTCAGCATAATCACAGTATCATCACAGGGTCATCACTACATCATCAATGCATCATCACTGCATCATCACAGCATCATCACTGCATCATCACAGCATCATCAGAGCATCATCACAGCATCATCACAACATCATCACAGAGTCATCACAGCATCATCACTGCATAATCACTGCATCATCACAGCATCCTCACAGCATCAATACAGCGTCATCACAACGTCAACAATGCATCATTACAGCATCATCTCAGTATAGTCACAGCATAATCACTGCATAATCACTGCATCATCATATCGTCATCACTGCATCATCACTGCATCATCACAGCACCATCACAGCATCATTACTGCAGAATCACTGCATCATCACAGCATCATAGCTGCATAATCACAGCATCATCACATCATCATCGCATAGTCATCACAGCGTCATCACTGCATCATCACAGCATCATCACAGCATCATTACTGCAGAATCACTGCATCATCACAGCATCCTCACAGCAACATCGCAGCATCATCACAGCATCATCGCATCATCATCACAGTGTCATGACAGCATCATCACTGCATAATCACCGCATAATCACAGCATCATCACAGCATAATCACAGTATCATCACAGCGTCATCACTACATCATCACTGCATCATCACAGAATCATCACTGCGTCATCACAGCATCATCAGAGCATCATCACAGCATCATCACAGCATAATCACAGTATCATCACAGCATCATCACTACATCATCACTGCATCATCACAGAATCATCACTGCGTCATCACAGCATCATCAGAGCATCATCACAGCATCATCACATCATCATCTCAGCATCATTACTGCTTACTCACTGCATCATCATAGCATCATCACATCATCATCACAACATCATCAGTTTCATGTCAGCATCATCACTGCATAATCACTGCATCATCACAGCATCCTCACAGCATCAACACAGCGTCATCACAGCGTCATCAATGCATCATTACAGCATCATCTCAGTATAGTCACAGAATTATTACAGCATAATCACTGCATCATCATATCATCACTGCATCATCACAGCACCATCACAGCACCATCACAGCATCATTACTTCAGAATCACTGCATCATCACAGCATCCTCACAGCAACATCGCAGCATCATCACAGCATCATCACACTGTCATGACAGCATCATCACTGCATAATCACTGCATAATCTCCGCATAATCACAGCATCATCACATCATCATCACAATATCATCACAGCGTCATCACTACACATCACTGCATCATCACTACATCATCACAGCATCATCACTTCGTCATCATCAGAGCATCATCAGAGCATCATCACTGCATCCTCACTGCATCATGAGTGCATCATCATCACAGCATCATAACTGCATCATCAAAGCATCATCTCGGCATAATCACAATGTCATAAATACATCATCACTCCATCATCACAGCATTATCACATCATCATCACAACGTTTTCAGTGTCATCACAGCATCATAACAACGTCATCAAACTGTCATCACAGCATCATCACCAAATCATCACAGAATCATCACAGCATCATTACTGCATCATCACAGCATCTTTGCATCGTCATCAGAGCATCACCACTGCATCATCACATCATCATCTCAGCATCATCACAGCATCATTACTGCTTACTCACTGCATCATCACAGCGTCATGACAGTGTCATCACTGCATCATAACATCATAGCTTCATCATCAGAACATTATCACAGCATCATCACTGCATCATCACATCATCATTATAGCATCTTCACTGTCATCAATACATCATCACAGCATCATCACATCATTATCACAGCATCATCAGTGTCATCTCAGCATCATCACTGCATCATGACTGCATCATAGCAGCATAATCACAGCATCATCACAGAATCATCACAGCATCATCATAAGGTCATCACAGCATCATCACTACGTCATCAAATTGTAATCACAGCATCATCACAGTGTCCTCACTGAATCATCACTGCACCATCACTGCAACATCACAGCATCATCTCAGCATCATCATGGCATCATTACTGCATCATCACTGCTTACTCACTGCATCATCACAGCATCATCTCAGCATCATCACAGAATCATTTCTGCATAATCATTGCATTTTCACAGCGTCATCACAGTATCATCACTGCATCATCACAGTGTCATCACAGCATCATCAAAGCATCACGACAGCGTCATCTCACCATCACGACAGCGTCATCAAAGCATCATCACTGCATCATAACAACATCATCTCAGCATCATCACAGAATCATTTCTGCATAATCACTGCATCATCATAGTGTCATCACAGCATATTCACTGCATCATCACATCATCACAGTGTCATCACAGAATCATCACTGAATCATCCAAGCATCATCCAAGCATCATCACAGCACCACCAATGCATCATCACAGTATCATCACTGCATAATCACTGCATCATCACCGCATCATCACATCATCAACACTGCATCATTGCTGCATCATCACATCATTGTCACAGTATCATCAAAATATCATCACAGCATCATCACACCATCATAACAACATCATCACAGCGGCATCACAGTATCGTAAATGCATCATCACAGAATCATCACTGAATCATCATAGCATCTTCATATCATCATCACAATATCATCACAGCATCATCACTGCATCATCACAGCATCATCACTGCATAATCACTGCATCATCACCACATCATCACAGCATCATCACTGCATAATCACTGCATCATCACAGCATCATCACATCGTCATCAAAACATCATTACAAGTATCAACACAACATAATCACAGTGTCATCACAGCATCATCATTGCATCCTTACTGCATGATCACAGCATCTCCGCATCGTAATCACATCATCATCACTGACTCCTCACTGAATCATCACTGTACCATCACTGCATCATCAGAGCATAATCTGAGCATAATCTCAGCATAATCACAGCATCATCACAGAATCATCACAGCATCATTACTGCATCATCACAGCATCTTTGCATCGTCATCAGAGCATCACCACTGCATCATCACTACATCATCACATCATCATCACAGCATTTTAGCTACATAATCACAGAATCATCATAGCGTAACGACAGCATCATCACAACATCATTACAGCATCATCACAGCGTCATCGTAACATCATGACTGTATCATCACAGCATCATCACAGCATCACTGCAGCGTCATCACTGCATCATCACAGCATCATCACAGCATCATCACGGCATCGTTACAGCATCGTCATATCATCATAACTGCATCATCACAACAACATAACAAAATCATCAAAGCATCGTCACAGCATCATCACCGCGTCATCACAGCGTCATAACTGCATCGTCACTGCATCTAAACTGCATCATCACAAAATCATCACAGCTTCATCACTGCAGCATCACAGCATCATCAAAGCATCATCGCAGCATCATCACATCATCATCACTGCATCATCACAGAATCATTACTGTTTACTCACTGCGGCATCACAGCATTATCACGGTGTCATAACTGCATCATCACTGCACCATTACTGCATCATCACAGTGTCATCTCAGCATCATCACAGCATCATTACTGCCTAATCATTGCATTATCACAACGTCATCACAGTATCATCAGTGCATCATCACAGCATCATTACTGCATCATCACATCATCATCACAGAATCACGATAGTGTCATCACAGCGTCATCACTGCATCATCACAGCGTCATCTCAGCATCATCAGAGACTCATCACAGCGTCATCACTGCATCATCACTGCATCACCACAGTATCATCACAGCATCATCACAAAATTATAAGAGCGTCATCACAGCGTTATTACTGCATCATCACAGCATCAATAGAGCATCATCACAGCGTCATCACAGCGTTATCACAGCGTCATCACAGCATCACGACATCATCATCACAGCTTCACGACAGTGTCATGAGAGCGTCTTCACAGCATCATCACTACATCATCACAGCATCATCACTGCGTCATCAGAGCATCATCACAAAATCATCACAGCGTCATTACTGCATCATCACTGCATCATCACAGCGTCATCACCGCATCATCACTGCATTGTCACAACATCATGGCGTCATAATAACTGCATCATAACAGCATGATCAAAGCATCATCACAGCGTCATCACAGCGTCATAACTGCATAAACACTGCATCATCAAAGAACCATCACAGCATCATCACAGCGTCATAACAGCATCATCAGAGCATCATCACATCGTCATCACATCGTCATCAAAGAATCTTCACAGCATCATCGCTATGTCATCATAGCATCATCATAATATTATCACAGCTTCATCACAGCGTCATAACAACATCATCACTGCATCATCACAGCATCATCAGAGCAGAATCAGTGCGTCGTCACAGCATCATTACTGCATCACCACATCATCACTGTGTTATCGCAGCGTCATCACAGCATCATCACAACATCATCACAGAATCATCACAGCATCATTGCAGCATCATCACATCATCATCACAGCGTCATCACAACATCATCGTAGCATCATCATGCATCATCACAGCATCATTACTGCATCATCACAGCATCATCACAGCATCATCACTGCATCATCACTGAATAATCACAGCATCATCACTGCATCATCACGGCATCGTTACAGCATCGTCATATCATCATAACTGCATCATCACAACAACATAACAAAATCATCAAAGCATCATCACAGCATCATCACCGCGTCATCACAGCGTCATAACTGCATCGTCACTGCATCTAAACTGCATCATCACAAAATCATCACTGCATCACATCATAATCACAACATCATCAAAGCGTCATCACAGCATCATCACTGCGTTATCACAGCATCATCTCAGCATCATCACAGTATCATTACTGCTTATTCACTGCATCATCACAACATCATCACAGCGTCATTACAGTGTCATAAATGCATCATCACAGTGTCATCAAAGCGTCCTAACTGCATAATCACTGCATCATCGCAGCTTCATCACAGCATCATGACAGCGTCATCACAGCATCAAAAATGCATAATCACTTCATCCTCACATCATCATCATAGCATCATAGCTGCATAATCATAGAGTCATCACAGCATCATCACTACATCATCAAATTGTCATCACTGTATCATCACAGCATCATCATAGCATCATCACTGCATAATCACAGTGTCATAACAGCATCATTACAACACCATGACTACGTCATCACAGCATCACGACAGCGTCATTACAGTGTCATCACAGCATCATCACTGCATTATCACAACATCATCACAACATCATCACTGCGTCATCAGAGCGTCATCAATGCATCATCACTGCATCATCACAGCATCATCACTGCATCATCACAGCATCATCAGAGCATCATCACAGCATCATCACAACATCATCACAGAGTCATCACAGCATCATCACTGCATAATCACTGCATCATCACAGCATCCTCACAGCATCAATACAGCGTCATCACAACGTCAACAATGCATCATTACAGCATCATCTCAGTATAGTCACAGCATAATCACTGCATAATCACTGCATCATCATATCGTCATCACTGCATCATCACTGCATCATCACAGCACCATCACAGCATCATTACTGCAGAATCACTGCATCATCACAGCATCATAGCTGCATAATCACAGCATCATCACATCATCATCGCATAGTCATCACAGCGTCATCACTGCATCATCACAGCATCATCACAGCATCATTACTGCAGAATCACTGCATCATCACAGCATCCTCACAGCAACATCGCAGCATCATCACAGCATCATCACATCATCATCACAGTGTCATGACAGCATCATCACTGCATAATCACCGCATAATCACAGCATCATCACAGCATAATCACAGTATCATCACAGCATCATCACTACATCATCACTGCATCATCACAGAATCATCACTGCGTCATCACAGCATCATCAGAGCATCATCACAGCATCATCACATCATCATCTCAGCATCATTACTGCTTACTCACTGCATCATCAGAGCATCATCACATCATCATCACAACATCATCAGTTTCATGTCAGCATCATCACTGCATAATCACTGCATAATCACTGCATCCTCACAGCATCAACACAGCGTCATCACAGCGTCATCAATGCATCATTACAGCATCATCTCAGTATAGTCACAGAATTATTACAGCATAATCACTGCATCATCATATCATCACTGCATCATCACTGCATCATCACTGCATCATCACAGCACCATCACAGCATCATTACTTCAGAATCACTGCATCATCACAGCATCCTCACAGCAACATCGCAGCATCATCACAGCATCATCACACTGTCATGACAGCATCATCACTGCATAATCACTGCATAATCTCCGCATAATCACAGCATCATCACATCATCATCACAATATCATCACAGCGTCATCACTACACATCACTGCATCATCACTACATCATCACAGCATCATCACTTCGTCATCATCACAGCATCATCACTGCATCCTCACTGCATCATGAGTGCATCATCATCACAGCATCATAACTGCATCATCAAAGCATCATCTCGGCATAATCACAATGTCATAAATACATCATCACTCCATCATCACAGCATTATCACATCATCATCACAACGTTTTCAGTGTCATCACAGCATCATAACAACGTCATCAAACTGTCATCACAGCATCATCACCAAATCATCACAGAATCATCACAGCATCATTACTGCATCATCACAGCATCTTTGCATCGTCATCAGAGCATCACCACTGCATCATCACATCATCATCTCAGCATCATCACAGCATCATTACTGCTTACTCACTGCATCATCACAGCGTCATGACAGTGTCATCACTGCATCATAACATCATAGCTTCATCATCAGAACATTATCACAGCATCATCACTGCATCATCACATCATCATTATAGCATCTTCACTGTCATCAATACATCATCACAGCATCATCACATCATTATCACAGCATCATCAGTGTCATCTCAGCATCATCACTGCATCATGACTGCATCATAGCAGCATAATCACAGCATCATCACAGAATCATCACAGCATCATCATAAGGTCATCACAGCATCATCACTACGTCATCAGATTGTAATCACAGCATCATCACAGTGTCCTCACTGAATCATCACTGCACCATCACTGCAACATCACAGCATCATCTCAGCATCATCATGGCATCATTACTGCATCATCACTGCTTACTCACTGCATCATCACAGCATCATCTCAGCATCATCACAGAATCATTTCTGCATAATCATTGCATTTTCACAGCGTCATCACAGTATCATCACTGCATCATCACAGTGTCATCACAGCATCATCAAAGCATCACGACAGCGTCATCTCACCATCACGACAGCGTCATCAAAGCATCATCACTGCATCATAACAACATCATCTCAGCATCATCACAGAATCATTTCTGCATAATCACTGCATCATCATAGTGTCATCACAGTATATTCACTGCATCATCACATCATCACAGTGTCATCACAGAATCATCACTGAATCATCCAAGCATCATCCAAGCATCATCACAGCACCACCAATGCATCATCACAGTATCATCACTGCATAATCACTGCATCATCACCGCATCATCACTGCATCAACACTGCATCATTGCTGCATCATCACATCATTGTCACAGTATCATCAAAATATCATCACAGCATCATCACACCATCATAACAACATCATCACAGCGTCATCACAGTATCGTAAATGCATCATCACAGAATCATCACTGAATCATCATAGCATCTTCATATCATCATCACAATATCATCACAGCATCATCACTGCATCATCACAGCATCATCACTGCATAATCACTGCATCATCACCACATCATCACAGCATCATCACTGCATAATCACTGCATCATCACAGCATCATCACATCGTCATCAAAACATCATTACAAGTATCAACACAACATAATCACAGTGTCATCACAGCATCATCATTGCATCCTTACTGCATGATCACAGCATCTCCGCATCGTAATCACATCATCATCACTGACTCCTCACTGAATCATCACTGTACCATCACTGCATCATCAGAGCATAATCTGAGCATAATCTCAGCATAATCACAGCATCATCACAGAATCATCACAGCATCATTACTGCATCATCACAGCATCTTTGCATCGTCATCAGAGCATAGCACTGCATCATCACTACATCATCACATCATCATCACAGCATTTTAGCTACATAATCACAGAATCATCATAGCGTAACGACAGCATCATCACAACATCATCACAGCATCATCACTGCATCATCACAGCATCATCACAGCATCATCACGGCATCGTTACAGCATCGTCATATCATCATAACTGCATCATCACAACAACATAACAAAATCATCAAAGCATCGTCACAGCATCATCACCGCGTCATCACAGCGTCATAACTGCATCGTCACTGCATCTAAACTGCATCATCACAAAATCATCACAGCTTCATCACTGCAGCATCACAGCATCATCAAAGCATCATCGCAGCATCATCACATCATCATCACTGCATCATCACAGAATCATTACTGTTTACTCACTGCGGCATCACAGCATTATCACGGTGTCATAACTGCATCATCACTGCACCATTACTGCATCATCACAGTGTCATCTCAGCATCATCACAGCATCATTACTGCCTAATCATTGCATTATCACAACGTCATCACAGTATCATCAGTGCATCATCACAGCATCATTACTGCATCATCACATCATCATCACAGAATCACGATAGTGTCATCACTGCATCATCACAGCGTCATCTCAGCATCATCAGAGACTCATCACAGCGTCATCACTGCATCATCACTGCATCACCACAGTATCATCACAGCATCATCACAAAATTATAAGAGCGTCATCACAGCGTTATTACTGCATCATCACAGCATCAATAGAGCATCATTACAGCGTCATCACAGAGTTATCACAGCGTCATCACAGCATCACGACATCATCATCACAGCTTCACGACAGTGTCATGAGAGCGTCTTCACAGCATCATCACTACATCATCACAGCATCATCACTGCGTCATCAGAGCATCATCACAAAATCATCACAGCGTCATTACTGCATCATCACTGCATCATCACAGCGTCATCACCGCATCATCACTGCATTGTCACAACATCATGGCGTCATAATAACTGCATCATAACAGCATGATCAAAGCATCATCACAGCGTCATCACAGCGTCATAACTGCATAAACACTGCATCATCAAAGAACCATCACAGCATCATCACAGCGTCATAACAGCATCATCAGAGCATCATCACATCGTCATCACATCGTCATCAAAGAATCTTCACAGCATCATCGCTCTGTCATCATAGCATCATCATAATATTATCACAGCTTCATCACAGCGTCATAACAACATCATCACTGCATCATCACAGCATCATCATTATTGCATCATGACTGCATCATTACAGCATCATCAGAGCAGAATCAGTGCGTCGTCACAGCATCATTACTGCATCACCACATCATCACTGTGTTATCGCAGCGTCATCACAGCATCATCACAACATCATCACAGAATCATCACAGCATCATTGCAGCATCATCACATCATCATCACAGCGTCATCACAACATCATCGTAGCATCATCATGCATCATCACAGCATCATTACTGCATCATCACAGCATCATCACAGCATCATCACTGCATCATCACTGAATAATCACAGCATCATCACTGCATCATCACGGCATCGTTACAGCATCGTCATATCATCATAACTGCATCATCACAACAACATAACAAAATCATCAAAGCATCATCACAGCATCATCACCGCGTCATCACAGCGTCATAACTGCATCGTCACTGCATCTAAACTGCATCATCACAAAATCATCACTGCATCACATCATAATCACAACATCATCAAAGCGTCATCACAGCATCATCACTGCGTTATCACAGCATCATCTCAGCATCATCACAGTATCATTACTGCTTATTCACTGCATCATCACAACATCATCACAGCGTCATTACAGTGTCATAAATGCATCATCACAGTGTCATCAAAGCGTCCTAACTGCATAATCACTGCATCATCGCAGCTTCATCACAGCATCATGACAGCGTCATCACAGCATCAAAAATGCATAATCACTTCATCCTCACATCATCATCATAGCATCATAGCTGCATAATCATAGAGTCATCACAGCATCATCACTACATCATCAAATTGTCATCACTGTATCATCACAGCATCATCATAGCATCATCACTGCATAATCACAGTGTCATAACAGCATCATTACAACACCATGACTACGTCATCACAGCATCACGACAGCGTCATTACAGTGTCATCACAGCATCATCACTGCATTATCACAACATCATCACAACATCATCACTGCGTCATCAGAGCGTCATCACTACATAATCACTTCTTACTCAGTGAATCATCACTGCATCATCACATCATCACAGCATCATCTCAGCATAATCACAGTATCATCACAGCGTCATCACTACATCATCAATGCATCATCACTGCATCATCACAGAATCATCACTGCGTCATCACAGCATCATCAGAGCATCATCACAGCATCATCACATCATCATCACAGAATCATCACTGCGTCATCACAGCATCATCAGAGCATCATCACATCATCATCACAACATCATCAGTTTCATGTCAGCATCATCACTGCATAATCACTGCATCATCACAGCATCCTCACAGCATCAACACAGCGTCATCACAGCGTCATCAATGCATCATTACAGCATCATCTCAGTATAGTCACAGAATTATTACAGCATAATCACTGCATCATCATATCATCACTGCATCATCACTGCATCATCACAGCACCATCACAGCATCATTACTTCAGAATCACTGCATCATCACAGCATCCTCACAGCAACATCGCAGCATCATCACAGCATCATCACACTGTCATGACAGCATCATCACTGCATAATCACTGCATAATCTCCGCATAATCACAGCATCATCACATCATCATCACAATATCATCACAGCGTCATCACTACACATCACTGCATCATCACTACATCATCACAGCATCATCACTTCGTCATCATCAGAGCATCATCACAGCATCATCACTGCATCCTCACTGCATCATGAGTGCATCATCATCACAGCATCATAACTGCATCATCAAAGCATCATCTCGGCATAATCACAATGTCATAAATACATCATCACTCCATCATCACAGCATTATCACATCATCATCACAACGTTTTCAGTGTCATCACAGCATCATAACAACGTCATCAAACTGTCATCACAGCATCATCACCAAATCATCACAGAATCATCACAGCATCATTACTGCATCATCACAGCATCTTTGCATCGTCATCAGAGCATCACCACTGCATCATCACTACATCATCACATCATCATCACAGCATTTTAGCTACATAATCACAGAATCATCATAGCGTAACGACAGCATCATCACAACATCATTACAGCATCATCACAGCGTCATCGTAACATCATGACTGTATCATCACAGCATCATCACAGCATCACCGCAGCGTCATCACTGCATCATCACAGCATCATCACAGCATCATCACGGCATCGTTACAGCATCGTCATATCATCATAACTGCATCATCACAACAACATAACAAAACCATCAAAGCATCGTCACAGCATCATCACCGCGTCATCACAGCGTCATAACTGCATCGTCACTGCATCTAAACTGCATCATCACAAAATCATCACAGCTTCATCACTGCAGCATCACAGCATCATCAAAGCATCATCGCAGCATCATCACATCATCATCACTGCATCATCACAGAATCATTACTGTTTACTCACTGCGGCATCACAGCATTATCACGGTGTCATAACTGCATCATCACTGCACCATTACTGCATCATCACAGTGTCATCTCAGCATCATCACAGCATCATTACTGCCTAATCATTGCATTATCACAACGTCATCACAGTATCATCAGTGCATCATCACAGCATCATTACTGCATCATCACATCATCATCACAGAATCACGATAGTGTCATCACAGCGTCATCACTGCATCATCACAGCGTCATCTCAGCATCATCAGAGACTCATCACAGCGTCATCACTGCATCATCACTGCATCACCACAGTATCATCACAGCATCATCACAAAATTATAAGAGCGTCATCACAGCGTTATTACTGCATCATCACAGCATCAATAGAGCATCATCACAGCGTCATCACAGCGTTATCACAGCGTCATCACAGCATCACGACATCATCATCACAGCTTCACGACAGTGTCATGAGAGCGTCTTCACAGCATCATCACTACATCATCACAGCATCATCACTGCGTCATCAGAGCATCATCACAAAATCATCACAGCGTCATTACTGCATCATCACTGCATCATCACAGCGTCATCACCGCATCATCACTGCATTGTCACAACATCATGGCGTCATAATAACTGCATCATAACAGCATGATCAAAGCATCATCACAGCGTCATCACAGCGTCATAACTGCATAAACACTGCATCATCAAAGAACCATCACAGCATCATCACAGCGTCATAACAGCATCATCAGAGCATCATCACATCGTCATCACATCGTCATCAAAGAATCTTCACAGCATCATCGCTATGTCATCATAGCATCATCATAATATTATCACAGCTTCATCACAGCGTCATAACAACATCATCACTGCATCATCACAGCATCATCATTATTGCATCATGACTGCATCATTACAGCATCATCAGAGCAGAATCAGTGCGTCGTCACAGCATCATTACTGCATCACCACATCATCACTGTGTTATCGCAGCGTCATCACAGCATCATCACAACATCATCACAGAATCATCACAGCATCATTGCAGCATCATCACATCATCATCACAGCGTCATCACAACATCATCGTAGCATCATCATGCATCATCACAGCATCATTACTGCATCATCACAGCATCATCACAGCATCATCACTGCATCATCACTGAATAATCACAGCATCATCACTGCATCATCACGGCATCGTTACAGCATCGTCATATCATCATAACTGCATCATCACAACAACATAACAAAATCATCAAAGCATCATCACAGCATCATCACTGCGTCATCACAGCGTCATAACTGCATCGTCACTGCATCTAAACTGCATCATCACAAAATCATCACTGCATCACATCATAATCACAACATCATCAAAGCGTCATCACAGCATCATCACTGCGTTATCACAGCATCATCTCAGCATCATCACAGTATCATTACTGCTTATTCACTGCATCATCACAACATCATCACAGCGTCATTACAGTGTCATAAATGCATCATCACAGTGTCATCAAAGCGTCCTAACTGCATAATCACTGCATCATCGCAGCTTCATCACAGCATCATGACAGCGTCATCACAGCATCAAAAATGCATAATCACTTCATCCTCACATCATCATCATAGCATCATAGCTGCATAATCATAGAGTCATCACAGCATCATCACTACATCATCAAATTGTCATCACTGTATCATCACAGCATCATCATAGCATCATCACTGCATAATCACAGTGTCATAACAGCATCATTACAACACCATGACTACGTCATCACAGCATCACGACAGCGTCATTACAGTGTCATCACAGCATCATCACTGCATTATCACAACATCATCACAACATCATCACTGCGTCATCAGAGCGTCATCACTACATAATCACTTCTTACTCAGTGAATCATCACTGCATCATCACATCATCACAGCATCATCTCAGCATAATCACAGTATCATCACAGCGTCATCACTACATCATCAATGCATCATCACTGCATCATCACAGAATCATCACTGCGTCATCACAGCATCATCAGAGCATCATCACAGCATCATCACATCATCATCACAGAATCATCACTGCGTCATCACAGCATCATCAGAGCATCATCACATCATCATCACAACATCATCAGTTTCATGTCAGCATCATCACTGCATAATCACTGCATCATCACAGCATCCTCACAGCATCAACACAGCGTCATCACAGCGTCATCAATGCATCATTACAGCATCATCTCAGTATAGTCACAGAATTATTACAGCATAATCACTGCATCATCATATCATCACTGCATCATCACTGCATCATCACAGCACCATCACAGCATCATTACTTCAGAATCACTGCATCATCACAGCATCCTCACAGCAACATCACAGCATCATCACAGCATCATCACACTGTCATGACAGCATCATCACTGCATAATCACTGCATAATCTCCGCATAATCACAGCATCATCACATCATCATCACAATATCATCACAGCGTCATCACTACACATCACTGCATCATCACTACATCATCACAGCATCATCACTTCGTCATCATCACAGCATCATCACAGCATCATCACTGCATCCTCACTGCATCATGAGTGCATCATCATCACAGCATCATAACTGCATCATCAAAGCATCATCTCGGCATAATCACAATGTCATAAATACATCATCACTCCATCATCACAGCATTATCACATCATCATCACAACGTTTTCAGTGTCATCACAGCATCATAACAACGTCATCAAACTGTCATCACAGCATCATCACCAAATCATCACAGAATCATCACAGCATCATTACTGCATCATCACAGCATCTTTGCATCGTCATCAGAGCATCACCACTGCATCATCACATCATCATCTCAGCATCATCACAGCATCATTACTGCTTACTCACTGCATCATCACAGCGTCATGACAGTGTCATCACTGCATCATAACATCATAGCTTCATCATCAGAACATTATCACAGCATCATCACTGCATCATCACATCATCATTATAGCATCTTCACTGTCATCAATACATCATCACAGCATCATCACATCATTATCACAGCATCATCAGTGTCATCTCAGCATCATCACTGCATCATGACTGCATCATAGCAGCATAATCACAGCATCATCACAGAATCATCACAGCATCATCATAAGGTCATCACAGCATCATCACTACGTCATCAGATTGTAATCACAGCATCATCACAGTGTCCTCACTGAATCATCACTGCACCATCACTGCAACATCACAGCATCATCTCAGCATCATCATGGCATCATTACTGCATCATCACTGCTTACTCACTGCATCATCACAGCATCATCTCAGCATCATCACAGAATCATTTCTGCATAATCATTGCATTTTCACAGCGTCATCACAGTATCATCACTGCATCATCACAGTGTCATCACAGCATCATCAAAGCATCACGACAGCGTCATCTCACCATCACGACAGCGTCACCAAAGCATCATCACTGCATCATAACAACATCATCTCAGCATCATCACAGAATCATTTCTGCATAATCACTGCATCATCATAGTGTCATCACAGTATATTCACTGCATCATCACATCATCACAGTGTCATCACAGAATCATCACTGAATCATCCAAGCATCATCCAAGCATCATCACAGCACCACCAATGCATCATCACAGTATCATCACTGCATAATCACTGCATCATCACCGCATCATCACTGCATCAACACTGCATCATTGCTGCATCATCACATCATTGTCACAGTATCATCAAAATATCATCACAGCATCATCACACCATCATAACAACATCATCACAGCGTCATCACAGTATCGTAAATGCATCATCACAGAATCATCACTGAATCATCATAGCATCTTCATATCATCATCACAATATCATCACAGCATCATCACCACATCATCACAGCATCATCACTGCATAATCACTGCATCATCACAGCATCATCACATCGTCATCAAAACATCATTACAAGTATCAACACAACATAATCACAGTGTCATCACAGCATCATCATTGCATCCTTACTGCATGATCACAGCATCTCCGCATCGTAATCACATCATCATCACTGACTCCTCACTGAATCATCACTGTACCAT
This sequence comes from Clangula hyemalis, assembly GCA_963989345.1. The sequence goes on from OZ022447.1 coordinate 230,724, forward strand.
CACTGCATCATCAGAGCATAATCTGAGCATAATCTCAGCATAATCACAGCATCATCACAGAATCATCACAGCATCATTACTGCATCATCACAGCATCTTTGCATCATCATCAGAGCATCACCACTGCATCATCACTACATCATCACATCATCATCACAGCATTTTAGCTACATAATCACAGAATCATCATAGCGTAACGACAGCATCATCACAACATCATTACAGCATCATCACAGCGTCATCGTAACATCATGACTGTATCATCACAGCATCATCACAGCATCACCGCAGCGTCATCACTGCATCATCACAGCATCATCACAGCATCATCACGGCATCGTTACAGCATCGTCATATCATCATAACTGCATCATCACAACAACATAACAAAATCATCAAAGCATCGTCACAGCATCATCACCGCGTCATCACAGCGTCATAACTGCATCGTCACTGCATCTAAACTGCATCATCACAAAATCATCACAGCTTCATCACTGCAGCATCACAGCATCATCAAAGCATCATCGCAGCATCATCACATCATCATCACTGCATCATCACAGAATCATTACTGTTTACTCACTGCGGCATCACAGCATTATCACGGTGTCATAACTGCATCATCACTGCACCATTACTGCATCATCACAGTGTCATCTCAGCATCATCACAGCATCATTACTGCCTAATCATTGCATTATCACAACGTCATCACAGTATCATCAGTGCATCATCACAGCATCATTACTGCATCATCACATCATCATCACAGAATCACGATAGTGTCATCACAGCGTCATCACTGCATCATCACAGCGTCATCTCAGCATCATCAGAGACTCATCACAGCGTCATCACTGCATCATCACTGCATCACCACAGTATCATCACAGCATCATCACAAAATTATAAGAGCGTCATCACAGCGTTATTACTGCATCATCACAGCATCAATAGAGCATCATCACAGCGTCATCACAGCATTATCACAGCGTCATCACAGCATCACGACATCATCATCACAGCTTCACGACAGTGTCATGAGAGCGTCTTCACAGCATCATCACTACATCATCACAGCATCATCACTGCGTCATCAGAGCATCATCACAAAATCATCACAGCGTCATTACTGCATCATCACTGCATCATCACAGCGTCATCACCGCATCATCACTGCATTGTCACAACATCATGGCGTCATAATAACTGCATCATAACAGCATGATCAAAGCATCATCACAGCGTCATCACAGCGTCATAACTGCATAAACACTGCATCATCAAAGAACCATCACAGCATCATCACAGCGTCATAACAGCATCATCAGAGCATCATCACATCGTCATCACATCGTCATCAAAGAATCTTCACAGCATCATCGCTATGTCATCATAGCATCATCATAATATTATCACAGCTTCATCACAGCGTCATAACAACATCATCACTGCATCATCACAGCATCATCATTATTGCATCATGACTGCATCATTACAGCATCATCAGAGCAGAATCAGTGCGTCGTCACAGCATCATTACTGCATCACCACATCATCACTGTGTTATCGCAGCGTCATCACAGCATCATCACAACATCATCACAGAATCATCACAGCATCATTGCAGCATCATCACATCATCATCACAGCGTCATCACAACATCATCGTAGCATCATCATGCATCATCACAGCATCATTACTGCATCATCACAGCATCATCACAGCATCATCACTGCATCATCACTGAATAATCACAGCATCATCACTGCATCATCACGGCATCGTTACAGCATCGTCATATCATCATAACTGCATCATCACAACAACATAACAAAATCATCAAAGCATCATCACAGCATCATCACCGCGTCATCACAGCGTCATAACTGCATCGTCACTGCATCTAAACTGCATCATCACAAAATCATCACTGCATCACATCATAATCACAACATCATCAAAGCGTCATCACAGCATCATCACTGCGTTATCACAGCATCATCTCAGCATCATCACAGTATCATTACTGCTTATTCACTGCATCATCACAACATCATCACAGCGTCATTACAGTGTCATAAATGCATCATCACAGTGTCATCAAAGCGTCCTAACTGCATAATCACTGCATCATCGCAGCTTCATCACAGCATCATGACAGCGTCATCACAGCATCAAAAATGCATAATCACTTCATCCTCACATCATCATCATAGCATCATAGCTGCATAATCATAGAGTCATCACAGCATCATCACTACATCATCAAATTGTCATCACTGTATCATCACAGCATCATCATAGCATCATCACTGCATAATCACAGTGTCATAACAGCATCATTACAACACCATGACTACGTCATCACAGCATCACGACAGCGTCATTACAGTGTCATCACAGCATCATCACTGCATTATCACAACATCATCACAACATCATCACTGCGTCATCAGAGCGTCATCACTACATAATCACTTCTTACTCAGTGAATCATCACTGCATCATCACATCATCACAGCATCATCACAGCATAATCACAGTATCATCACAGCGTCATCACTACATCATCAATGCATCATCACTGCATCATCACAGAATCATCACTGCGTCATCACAGCATCATCAGAGCATCATCACATCATCATCACAACATCATCAGTTTCATGTCAGCATCATCACTGCATAATCACTGCATCATCACAGCATCCTCACAGCATCAACACAGCGTCATCACAGCGTCATCAATGCATCATTACAGCATCATCTCAGTATAGTCACAGAATTATTACAGCATAATCACTGCATCATCATATCATCACTGCATCATCACTGCATCATCACTGCATCATCACAGCACCATCACAGCATCATTACTTCAGAATCACTGCATCATCACAGCATCCTCACAGCAACATCGCAGCATCATCACAGCATCATCACACTGTCATGACAGCATCATCACTGCATAATCACTGCATAATCTCCGCATAATCACAGCATCATCACATCATCATCACAATATCATCACAGCGTCATCACTACACATCACTGCATCATCACTACATCATCACAGCATCATCACTTCGTCATCATCAGAGCATCATCACAGCATCCTCACTGCATCATGAGTGCATCATCATCACAGCATCATAACTGCATCATCAAAGCATCATCTCGGCATAATCACAATGTCATAAATACATCATCACTCCATCATCACAGCATTATCACATCATCATCACAACGTTTTCAGTGTCATCACAGCATCATAACAACGTCATCAAACTGTCATCACAGCATCATCACCAAATCATCACAGAATCATCACAGCATCATGACTGCATCATCACAGCATCTTTGCATCGTCATCAGAGCATCACCACTGCATCATCACATCATCATCTCAGCATCATCACAGCATCATTACTGCTTACTCACTGCATCATCACAGCGTCATGACAGTGTCATCACTGCATCATAACATCATAGCTTCATCATCAGAACATTATCACAGCATCATCACTGCATCATCACATCATCATTATAGCATCTTCACTGTCATCAATACATCATCACAGCATCATCACATCATTATCACAGCATCATCAGTGTCATCTCAGCATCATCACTGCATCATGACTGCATCATAGCAGCATAATCACAGCATCATCACAGAATCATCACAGCATCATCATAAGGTCATCACAGCATCATCACTACGTCATCAGATTGTAATCACAGCATCATCACAGTGTCCTCACTGAATCATCACTGCACCATCACTGCAACATCACAGCATCATCTCAGCATCATCATGGCATCATTACTGCATCATCACTGCTTACTCACTGCATCATCACAGCATCATCTCAGCATCATCACAGAATCATTTCTGCATAATCATTGCATTTTCACAGCGTCATCACAGTATCATCACTGCATCATCACAGCGTCATCACCGCATCATCACTGCATTGTCACAACATCATGGCGTCATAATAACTGCATCATAACAGCATGATCAAAGCATCATCACAGCGTCATCACAGCGTCATAACTGCATAAACACTGCATCATCAAAGAACCATCACAGCATCATCACAGCGTCATAACAGCATCATCAGAGCATCATCACATCGTCATCACATCGTCATCAAAGAATCTTCACAGCATCATCGCTATGTCATCATAGCATCATCATAATATTATCACAGCTTCATCACAGCGTCATAACAACATCATCACTGCATCATCACAGCATCATCATTATTGCATCATGACTGCATCATTACAGCATCATCAGAGCAGAATCAGTGCGTCGTCACAGCATCATTACTGCATCACCACATCATCACTGTGTTATCGCAGCGTCATCACAGCATCATCACAACATCATCACAGAATCATCACAGCATCATTGCAGCATCATCACATCATCATCACAGCGTCATCACAACATCATCGTAGCATCATCATGCATCATCACAGCATCATTACTGCATCATCACAGCATCATCACAGCATCATCACTGCATCATCATTGAATAATCACAGCATCATCACTGCATCATCACGGCATCGTTACAGCATCGTCATATCATCATAACTGCATCATCACAACAACATAACAAAATCATCAAAGCATCATCACAGCATCATCACCGCGTCATCACAGCGTCATAACTGCATCGTCACTGCATCTAAACTGCATCATCACAAAATCATCACTGCATCACATCATAATCACAACATCATCAAAGCGTCATCACAGCATCATCACTGCGTTATCACAGCATCATCTCAGCATCATCACAGTATCATTACTGCTTATTCACTGCATCATCACAACATCATCACAGCGTCATTACAGTGTCATAAATGCATCATCACAGTGTCATCAAAGCGTCCTAACTGCATAATCACTGCATCATCGCAGCTTCATCACAGCATCATGACAGCGTCATCACAGCATCAAAAATGCATAATCACTTCATCCTCACATCATCATCATAGCATCATAGCTGCATAATCATAGAGTCATCACAGCATCATCACTACATCATCAAATTGTCATCACTGTATCATCACAGCATCATCATAGCATCATCACTGCATAATCACAGTGTCATAACAGCATCATTACAACACCATGACTACGTCATCACAGCATCACGACAGCGTCATTACAGTGTCATCACAGCATCATCACTGCATTATCACAACATCATCACAACATCATCACTGCGTCATCAGAGCGTCATCACTACATAATCACTTCTTACTCAGTGAATCATCACTGCATCATCACATCATCACAGCATCATCTCAGCATAATCACAGTATCATCACAGCGTCATCACTACATCATCAATGCATCATCACAGCATCATCACAGCATCATCACTGCATCATCACAGCATCATCAGAGCATCATCACAGCATCATCACAACATCATCACAGAGTCATCACAGCATCATCACTGCATAATCACTGCATCATCACAGCATCCTCACAGCATCAATACAGCGTCATCACAACGTCAACAATGCATCATTACAGCATCATCTCAGTATAGTCACAGCATAATCACTGCATAATCACTGCATCATCATATCGTCATCACAGCGTCATCACTGCATCATCACAGCATCATCACAGCATCATTACTGCAGAATCACTGCATCATCACAGCATCCTCACAGCAACATCGCAGCATCATCACAGCATCATCGCATCATCATCACAGTGTCATGACAGCATCATCACTGCATAATCACCGCATAATCACAGCATCATCACAGCATAATCACAGTATCATCACAGCGTCATCACTACATCATCACTGCATCATCACAGAATCATCACTGCGTCATCACAGCATCATCAGAGCATCATCACAGCATCATCACAGCATAATCACAGTATCATCACAGCATCATCACTACATCATCACTGCATCATCACAGAATCATCACTGCGTCATCACAGCATCATCAGAGCATCATCACAGCATCATCACATCATCATCTCAGCATCATTACTGCTTACTCACTGCATCATCATAGCATAATCACATCATCATCACAACATCATCAGTTTCATGTCAGCATCATCACTGCATCATCACAGCATCCTCACAGCATCCTCACAGCATCAACACAGCGTCATCACAGCGTCATCAATGCATCATTACAGCATCATCTCAGTATAGTCACAGAATTATTACAGCATAATCACTGCATCATCATATCATCACTGCATCATCACTGCATCATCACTGCATCATCACAGCACCATCACAGCATCATTACTTCAGAATCACTGCATCATCACAGCATCCTCACAGCAACATCGCAGCATCATCACAGCATCATCACACTGTCATGACAGCATCATCACTGCATAATCACTGCATAATCTCCGCATAATCACAGCATCATCACATCATCATCACAATATCATCACAGCGTCATCACTACACATCACTGCATCATCACTACATCATCACAGCATCATCACTTCGTCATCATCACAGCATCATCACTGCATCCTCACTGCATCATGAGTGCATCATCATCACAGCATCATAACTGCATCATCAAAGCATCATCTCGGCATAATCACAATGTCATAAATACATCATCACTCCATCATCACAGCATTATCACATCATCATCACAACGTTTTCAGTGTCATCACAGCATCATAACAACGTCATCAAACTGTCATCACAGCATCATCACCAAATCATCACAGAATCATCACAGCATCATTACTGCATCATCACAGCATCTTTGCATCGTCATCAGAGCATCACCACTGCATCATCACATCATCATCTCAGCATCATCACAGCATCATTACTGCTTACTCACTGCATCATCACAGCGTCATGACAGTGTCATCACTGCATCATAACATCATAGCTTCATCATCAGAACATTATCACAGCATCATCACTGCATCATCACATCATCATTATAGCATCTTCACTGTCATCAATACATCATCACAGCATCATCATAAGGTCATCACAGCATCATCAGTGTCATCTCAGCATCATCACTGCATCATGACTGCATCATAGCAGCATAATCACAGCATCATCACAGAATCATCACAGCATCATCATAAGGTCATCACAGCATCATCACTACGTCATCAAATTGTAATCACAGCATCATCACAGTGTCCTCACTGAATCATCACTGCACCATCACTGCACCATCACAGCATCATCTCAGCATCATCATGGCATCATTACTGCATCATCACTGCTTACTCACTGCATCATCACAGCATCATCTCAGCATCATCACAGAATCATTTCTGCATAATCATTGCATTTTCACAGCGTCATCACAGTATATTCACTGCATCATCACATCATCACAGTGTCATCACAGCATCATCAAAGCATCACGACAGCGTCATCTCACCATCACGACAGCGTCATCAAAGCATCATCACTGCATCATAACAACATCATCTCAGCATCATCACAGAATCATTTCTGCATAATCACTGCATCATCATAGTGTCATCACAGTATATTCACTGCATCATCACATCATCACAGTGTCATCACAGAATCATCACTGAATCATCCAAGCATCATCCAAGCATCATCACAGCACCACCAATGCATCATCACAGTATCATCACTGCATAATCACTGCATCATCACCGCATCATCACATCATCAACACTGCATCATTGCTGCATCATCACATCATTGTCACAGTATCATCAAAATATCATCACAGCATCATCACACCATCATAACAACATCATCACAGCGTCATCACAGTATCGTAAATGCATCATCACAGAATCATCACTGAATCATCATAGCATCTTCATATCATCATCACAATATCATCACAGCATCATCACTGCATCATCACAGCATCATCACTGCATAATCACTGCATCATCACAGCATCATCACATCGTCATCAAAACATCATTACAAGTATCAACACAACATAATCACAGTGTCATCACAGCATCATCATTGCATCCTTACTGCATGATCACAGCATCTCCGCATCGTAATCACATCATCATCACTGACTCCTCACTGAATCATCACTGTACCATCACTGCATCATCAGAGCATAATCTGAGCATAATCTCAGCATAATCACAGCATCATCACAGAATCATCACAGCATCATTACTGCATCATCACAGCATCTTTGCATCGTCATCAGAGCATAGCACTGCATCATCACTACATCATCACATCATCATCACAGCATTTTAGCTACATAATCACAGAATCATCATAGCGTAACGACAGCATCATCACAGCATCACCGCAGCGTCATCACTGCATCATCACAGCATCATCACAGCATCATCACGGCATCGTTACAGCATCGTCATATCATCATAACTGCATCATCACAACAACATAACAAAATCATCAAAGCATCGTCACAGCATCATCACCGCGTCATCACAGCGTCATAACTGCATCGTCACTGCATCTAAACTGCATCATCACAAAATCATCACAGCTTCATCACTGCAGCATCACAGCATCATCAAAGCATCATCGCAGCATCATCACATCATCATCACTGCATCATCACAGAATCATTACTGTTTACTCACTGCGGCATCACAGCATTATCACGGTGTCATAACTGCATCATCACTGCACCATTACTGCATCATCACAGTGTCATCTCAGCATCATCACAGCATCATTACTGCCTAATCATTGCATTATCACAACGTCATCACAGTATCATCAGTGCATCATCACAGCATCATTACTGCATCATCACATCATCATCACAGAATCACGATAGTGTCATCACAGCGTCATCACTGCATCATCACAGCGTCATCTCAGCATCATCACTGCATCACCACAGTATCATCACAGCATCATCACAAAATTATAAGAGCGTCATCACAGCGTTATTACTGCATCATCACAGCATCAATAGAGCATCATCACAGCGTCATCACAGCGTTATCACAGCGTCATCACAGCATCACGACATCATCATCACAGCTTCACGACAGTGTCATGAGAGCGTCTTCACAGCATCATCACTACATCATCACAGCATCATCACTGCGTCATCAGAGCATCATCACAAAATCATCACAGCGTCATTACTGCATCATCACTGCATCATCACAGCGTCATCACCGCATCATCACTGCATTGTCACAACATCATGGCGTCATAATAACTGCATCATAACAGCATGATCAAAGCATCATCACAGCGTCATCACAGCGTCATAACTGCATAAACACTGCATCATCAAAGAACCATCACAGCATCATCACAGCGTCATAACAGCATCATCAGAGCATCATCACATCGTCATCACATCGTCATCAAAGAATCTTCACAGCATCATCGCTATGTCATCATAGCATCATCATAATATTATCACAGCTTCATCACAGCGTCATAACAACATCATCACTGCATCATCACAGCATCATCATTATTGCATCATGACTGCATCATTACAGCATCATCAGAGCAGAATCAGTGCGTCGTCACAGCATCATTACTGCATCACCACATCATCACTGTGTTATCGCAGCGTCATCACAGCATCATCACAACATCATCACAGAATCATCACAGCATCATTGCAGCATCATCACATCATCATCACAGCGTCATCACAACATCATCGTAGCATCATCATGCATCATCACAGCATCATTACTGCATCATCACAGCATCATCACAGCATCATCACTGCATCATCACTGAATAATCACAGCATCATCACTGCATCATCACGGCATCGTTACAGCATCGTCATATCATCATAACTGCATCATCACAACAACATAACAAAATCATCAAAGCATCATCACAGCATCATCACCGCGTCATCACAGCGTCATAACTGCATCGTCACTGCATCTAAACTGCATCATCACAAAATCATCACGGCATCACATCATAATCACAACATCATCAAAGCGTCATCACAGCATCATCACTGCGTTATCACAGCATCATCTCAGCATCATCACAGTATCATTACTGCTTATTCACTGCATCATCACAACATCATCACAGCGTCATTACAGTGTCATAAATGCATCATCACAGTGTCATCAAAGCGTCCTAACTGCATAATCACTGCATCATCGCAGCTTCATCACAGCATCATGACAGCGTCATCACAGCATCAAAAATGCATAATCACTTCATCCTCACATCATCATCATAGCATCATAGCTGCATAATCATAGAGTCATCACAGCATCATCACTACATCATCAAATTGTCATCACTGTATCATCACAGCATCATCATAGCATCATCACTGCATAATCACAGTGTCATAACAGCATCATTACAACACCATGACTACGTCATCACAGCATCACGACAGCGTCATTACAGTGTCATCACAGCATCATCACTGCATTATCACAACATCATCACAACATCATCACTGCGTCATCAGAGCGTCATCACTACATAATCACTTCTTACTCAGTGAATCATCACTGCATCATCACATCATCACAGCATCATCTCAGCATCATCACTGCATCATCACAGCATCATCACTGCATCATCACGGCATCATCAGAGCATCATCACAGCATCATCACAACATCATCACAGAGTCATCACAGCATCATCACTGCATAATCACTGCATCATCACAGCATCCTCACAGCATCAATACAGCGTCATCACAACGTCAACAATGCATCATTACAGCATCATCTCAGTATAGTCACAGCATAATCACTGCATAATCACTGCATCATCATATCGTCATCACTGCATCATCACTGCATCATCACAGCACCATCACAGCATCATTACTGCAGAATCACTGCATCATCACAGCATCATAGCTGCATAATCACAGCATCATCACATCATCATCGCATAGTCATCACAGCGTCATCACTGCATCATCACAGCATCATCACAGCATCATCACAGCATCATTACTGCAGAATCACTGCATCATCACAGCATCCTCACAGCAACATCGCAGCATCATCACAGCATCATCGCATCATCATCACAGTGTCATGACAGCATCATCACTGCATAATCACCGCATAATCACAGCATCATCACATCATCATCGCATAGTCATCACAGCGTCATCACTGCATCATCACAGCATCATCACAGCATCATTACTGCAGAATCACTGCATCATCACAGCATCCTCACAGCAACATCGCAGCATCATCACAGCATCATCGCATCATCATCACAGGGTCATGACAGCATCATCACTGCATAATCACCGCATAATCACAGCATCATCACAGCATAATCACAGTATCATCACAGCGTCATCACTACATCATCACTGCATCATCACAGAATCATCACTGCGTCATCACAGCATCATCAGAGCATCATCAGAGCATCATCACAGCATAATCACAGTATCATCACAGCATCATCACTACATCATCACTGCATCATCACAGAATCATCACTGCGTCATCACAGCATCATCAGAGCATCATCACAGCATCATCACAACATCATCAGTTTCATGTCAGCATCATCACTGCATCATCACTGCATCATCACAGCATCCTCACAGCATCAACACAGCGTCATCACAGCGTCATCAATGCATCATTACAGCATCATCTCAGTATAGTCACAGAATTATTACAGCATAATCACTGCATCATCATATCATCACTGCATCATCACTGCATCATCACTGCATCATCACAGCACCATCACAGCATCATTACTTCAGAATCACTGCATCATCACAGCATCCTCACAGCAACATCGCAGCATCATCACAGCATCATCACACTGTCATGACAGCATCATCACTGCATAATCACTGCATAATCTCCGCATAATCACAGCATCATCACATCATCATCACAATATCATCACAGCGTCATCACTACACATCACTGCATCATCACTACATCATCACAGCATCATCACTTCGTCATCATCAGAGCATCGTCACAGCATCATCACTGCATCCTCACTGCATCATGAGTGCATCATCATCACAGCATCATAACTGCATCATCAAAGCATCATCTCGGCATAATCACAATGTCATAAATACATCATCACTCCATCATCACAGCATTATCACATCATCATCACAACGTTTTCAGTGTCATCACAGCATCATAACAACGTCATCAAACTGTCATCACAGCATCATCACCAAATCATCACAGAATCATCACAGCATCATGACTGCATCATCACAGCATCTTTGCATCGTCATCAGAGCATCACCACTGCATCATCACATCATCATCTCAGCATCATCACAGCATCATTACTGCTTACTCACTGCATCATCACAGCGTCATGACAGTGTCATCACTGCATCATAACATCATAGCTTCATCATCAGAACATTATCACAGCATCATCACTGCATCATCACATCATCATTATAGCATCTTCACTGTCATCAATACATCATCACAGCATCATCACATCATTATCACAGCATCATCAGTGTCATCTCAGCATCATCACTGCATCATGACTGCATCATAGCAGCATAATCACAGCATCATCACAGAATCATCACAGCATCATCATAAGGTCATCACAGCATCATCACTACGTCATCAAATTGTAATCACAGCATCATCACAGTGTCCTCACTGAATCATCACTGCACCATCACTGCACCATCACAGCATCATCTCAGCATCATCATGGCATCATTACTGCATCATCACTGCTTACTCACTGCATCATCACAGCATCATCACAGAATCATTTCTGCATAATCATTGCATTTTCACAGCGTCATCACAGTATCATCACTGCATCATCACAGTGTCATCACAGCATCATCAAAGCATCACGACAGCGTCATCTCACCATCACGACAGCGTCACCAAAGCATCATCACTGCATCATAACAACATCATCTCAGCATCATCACAGAATCATTTCTGCATAATCACTGCATCATCATAGTGTCATCACAGTATATTCACTGCATCATCACATCATCACAGTGTCATCACAGAATCATCACTGAATCATCCAAGCATCATCACAGCACCACCAATGCATCATCACAGTATCATCACTGCATAATCACTGCATCATCACCGCATCATCACATCATCAACACTGCTTCATTGCTGCATCATCACATCATTGTCACAGTATCATCAAAATATCACCACAGCATCATCACACCATCATAACAACATCATCACAGCGTCATCACAGTATCGTAAATGCATCATCACAGAATCATCACTGAATCATCATAGCATCTTCATATCATCATCACAATATCATCACAGCATCATCACTGCATCATCACAGCATCATCACTGCATAATCACTGCATCATCACCACATCATCACAGCATCATCACTGCATAATCACTGCATCATCACAGCATCATCACATCGTCATCAAAACATCATTACAAGTATCAACACAACATAATCACAGTGTCATCACAGCATCATCATTGCATCCTTCCTGCATGATCACAGCATCTCCGCATCGTAATCACATCATCATCACTGACTCCTCACTGAATCATCACTGTACCATCACTGCATCATCAGAGCATAATCTGAGCATAATCTCAGCATAATCACAGCATCATCACAGAATCATCACAGCATCATTACTGCATCATCACAGCATCTTTGCATCGTCATCAGAGCATCACCACTGCATCATCACTACACAATCACATCATCATCACAGCATTTTAGCTACATAATCACAGAATCATCATAGCGTAACGACAGCATCATCACAACATCATTACAGCATCATCACAGCGTCATCGTAACATCATGACTGTATCATCACAGCATCATCACAGCATCACCGCAGCGTCATCACTGCATCATCACAGCATCATCACAGCATCATCACGGCATCGTTACAGCATCGTCATATCATCATAACTGCATCATCACAACAACATAACAAAATCATCAAAGCATCGTCACAGCATCATCACAGCGTCATAACTGCATCGTCACTGCATCTAAACTGCATCATCACAAAATCATCACAGCTTCATCACTGCAGCATCACAGCATCATCAAAGCATCATCGCAGCATCATCACATCATCATCACTGCATCATCACAGAATCATTACTGTTTACTCACTGCGGCATCACAGCATTATCACGGTGTCATAACTGCATCATCACTGCACCATTACTGCATCATCACAGTGTCATCTCAGCATCATCACAGCATCATTACTGCCTAATCATTGCATTATCACAACGTCATCACAGTATCATCAGTGCATCATCACAGCATCATTACTGCATCATCACATCATCATCACAGAATCACGATAGTGTCATCACAGCGTCATCACTGCATCATCACAGCGTCATCTCAGCATCATCAGAGACTCATCACAGCGTCATCACTGCATCATCACTGCATCACCACAGTATCATCACAGCATCATCACAAAATTATAAGAGCGTCATCACAGCGTTATTACTGCATCATCACAGCATCAATAGAGCATCATCACAGCGTCATCACAGCGTCATCACAGCGTCATCACAGCATCATCACAGCATCACGACATCATCATCACAGCTTCACGACAGTGTCATGAGAGCGTCTTCACAGCATCATCACTACATCATCACAGCATCATCACTGCGTCATCAGAGCATCATCACAAAATCATCACAGCGTCATTACTGCATCATCACTGCATCATCACAGCGTCATCACCGCATCATCACTGCATTGTCACAACATCATGGCGTCATAATAACTGCATCATAACAGCATGATCAAAGCATCATCACAGCGTCATCACAGCGTCATAACTGCATAAACACTGCATCATCAAAGAACCATCACAGCATCATCACAGCGTCATAACAGCATCATCAGAGCATCATCACATGGTCATCACATCGTCATCAAAGAATCTTCACAGCATCATCGCTATGTCATCATAGCATCATCATAATATTATCACAGCTTCATCACAGCGTCATAACAACATCATCACTGCATCATCACAGCATCATCATTATTGCATCATGACTGCATCATTACAGCATCATCAGAGCAGAATCAGTGCGTCGTCACAGCATCATTACTGCATCACCACATCATCACTGTGTTATCGCAGCGTCATCACAGCATCATCACAGAATCATCGCAGCATCATCACATCATCATCACAGCGTCATCACAACATCATCGTAGCATCATCATGCATCATCACAGCATCATTACTGCATCATCACAGCATCATCACAGCATCATCACTGCATCATCACTGAATAATCACAGCATCATCACTGCATCATCACGGCATCGTTACAGCATCGTCATATCATCATAACTGCATCATCACAACAACATAACAAAATCATCAAAGCATCATCACAGCATCATCACCGCGTCATCACAGCGTCATAACTGCATCGTCACTGCATCTAAACTGCATCATCAAAAAATCATCACGGCATCACATCATAATCACAACATCATCAAAGCGTCATCACAGCATCATCACTGCGTTATCACAGCATCATCTCAGCATCATCACAGTATCATTACTGCTTATTCACTGCATCATCACAACATCATCACAGCGTCATTACAGTGTCATAAATGCATCATCACAGTGTCATCAAAGCGTCCTAACTGCATAATCACTGCATCATCGCAGCTTCATCACAGCATCATGACAGCGTCATCACAGCATCAAAAATGCATAATCACTTCATCCTCACATCATCATCATAGCATCATAGCTGCATAATCATAGAGTCATCACAGCATCATCACTACATCATCAAATTGTCATCACTGTATCATCACAGCATCATCATAGCATCATCACTGCATAATCACAGTGTCATAACAGCATCATTACAACACCATGACTACGTCATCACAGCATCACGACAGCGTCATTACAGTGTCATCACAGCATCATCACTGCATTATCACAACATCATCACAACATCATCACTGCGTCATCAGAGCGTCATCACTACATAATCACTTCTTACTCAGTGAATCATCACTGCATCATCACATCATCACAGCATCATCTCAGCATAATCACAGTATCATCACAGCGTCATCACTACATCATCAATGTATCATCACTGCATCATCACAGCATCATCAGAGCATCATCACAGCATCATCACAACATCATCACAGAGTCATCACAGCATCATCACTGCATAATCACTGCATCATCACAGCATCCTCACAGCATCAATACAGCGTCATCACAACGTCAACAATGCATCATTACAGCATCATCTCAGTATAGTCACAGCATAATCACTGCATAATCACTGCATCATCATATCGTCATCACTGCATCATCACTGCATCATCACAGCACCATCACAGCATCATTACTGCAGAATCACTGCATCATCACAGCATCATAGCTGCATAATCACAGCATCATCACATCATCATCGCATAGTCATCACAGCGTCATCACTGCATCATCACAGCATCATCACAGCATCATTACTGCAGAATCACTGCATCATCACAGCATCCTCACAGCAACATCGCAGCATCATCACAGCATCATCGCATCATCATCACAGTGTCATGACAGCATCATCACTGCATAATCACCGCATAATCACAGCATCATCACAGCATAATCACAGTATCATCACAGCGTCATCACTACATCATCACTGCATCATCACAGAATCATCACTGCGTCATCACAGCATCATCAGAGCATCATCACAGCATCATCAGAGCATCATCACAGCATCATCACATCATCATCTCAGCATCATTACTGCTTACTCACTGCATCATCATAGCATCATCACATCATCATCACAACATCATCAGTTTCATGTCAGCATCATCACTGCATCATCACAGCATCCTCACAGCATCAACACAGCGTCATCACAGCGTCATCAATGCATCATTACAGCATCATCTCAGTATAGTCACAGAATTATTACAGCATAATCACTGCATCATCATATCATCACTGCATCATCACTGCATCATCACTGCATCATCACAGCACCATCACAGCATCATTACTTCAGAATCACTGCATCATCACAGCATCCTCACAGCAACATCGCAGCATCATCACAGCATCATCACACTGTCATGACAGCATCATCACTGCATAATCACTGCATAATCTCCGCATAATCACAGCATCATCACATCATCATCACAATATCATCACAGCGTCATCACTACACATCACTGCATCATCACTACATCATCACAGCATCATCACTTCGTCATCATCAGAGCATCGTCACAGCGTCATCACTGCATCCTCACTGCATCATGAGTGCATCATCATCACAGCATCATAACTGCATCATCAAAGCATCATCTCGGCATAATCACAATGTCATAAATACATCATCACTCCATCATCACAGCATTATCACATCATCATCACAACGTTTTCAGTGTCATCACAGCATCATAACAACGTCATCAAACTGTCATCACAGCATCATCACCAAATCATCACAGAATCATCACAGCATCATGACTGCATCATCACAGCATCTTTGCATCGTCATCAGAGCATCACCACTGCATCATCACATCATCATCTCAGCATCATCACAGCATCATTACTGCTTACTCACTGCATCATCACAGCGTCATGACAGTGTCATCACTGCATCATAACATCATAGCTTCATCATCAGAACATTATCACAGCATCATCACTGCATCATCACATCATCATTATAGCATCTTCACTGTCATCAATACATCATCACAGCATCATCATAAGGTCATCACAGCATCATCAGTGTCATCTCAGCATCATCACTGCATCATGACTGCATCATAGCAGCATAATCACAGCATCATCACAGAATCATCACAGCATCATCATAAGGTCATCACAGCATCATCACTACGTCATCAAATTGTAATCACAGCATCATCACAGTGTCCTCACTGAATCATCACTGCACCATCACTGCAACATCACAGCATCATCTCAGCATCATCATGGCATCATTACTGCTTACTCACTGCATCATCACAGCATCATCTCAGCATCATCACAGAATCATTTCTGCATAATCATTGCATTTTCACAGCGTCATCACAGTATCATCACTGCATCATCACAGTGTCATCACAGCATCATCAAAGCATCACGACAGCGTCATCTCACCATCACGACAGCGTCATCAAAGCATCATCACTGCATCATAACAACATCATCTCAGCATCATCACAGAATCATTTCTGCATAATCACTGCATCATCATAGTGTCATCACAGTATATTCACTGCATCATCACATCATCACAGTGTCATCACAGAATCATCACTGAATCATCCAAGCATCATCCAAGCATCATCACAGCACCACCAATGCATCATCACTGTATCATCACTGCATAATCACTGCATCATCACCGCATCATCACATCATCAACACTGCATCATTGCTGCATGATCACATCATTGTCACAGTATCATCAAAATATCATCACAGCATCATCACACCATCATAACAACATCATCACAGCGGCATCACAGTATCGTAAATGCATCATCACAGAATCATCACTGAATCATCATAGCATCTTCATATCATCATCACAATATCATCACAGCATCATCACTGCATCATCACAGCATCATCACTGCATAATCACTGCATCATCACCACATCATCACAGCATCATCACTGCATAATCACTGCATCATCACAGCATCATCACATCGTCATCAAAACATCATTACAAGTATCAACACAACATAATCACAGTGTCATCACAGCATCATCATTGCATCCTTCCTGCATGATCACAGCATCTCCGCATCGTAATCACATCATCATCACTGACTCCTCACTGAATCATCACTGTACCATCACTGCATCATCAGAGCATAATCTGAGCATAATCTCAGCATAATCACAGCATCATCACAGAATCATCACAGCATCATTACTGCATCATCACAGCATCTTTGCATCGTCATCAGAGCATCACCACTGCATCATCACTACATCATCACATCATCATCACAGCATTTTAGCTACATAATCACAGAATCATCATAGCGTAACGACAGCATCATCACAACATCATTACAGCATCATCACAGCGTCATCGTAACATCATGACTGTATCATCACAGCATCATCACAGCATCACCGCAGCGTCATCACTGCATCATCACAGCATCATCACAGCATCATCACGGCATCGTTACAGCATCGTCATATCATCATAACTGCATCATCACAACAACATAACAAAATCATCAAAGCATCGTCACAGCATCATCACCGCGTCATCACAGCGTCATAAGTGCATCGTCACTGCATCTAAACTGCATCATCACAAAATCATCACAGCTTCATCACTGCAGCATCACAGCATCATCAAAGCATCATCGCAGCATCATCACATCATCATCACTGCATCATCACAGAATCATTACTGTTTACTCACTGCGGCATCACAGCATTATCACGGTGTCATAACTGCATCATCACTGCACCATTACTGCATCATCACAGTGTCATCTCAGCATCATCACAGCATCATTACTGCCTAATCATTGCATTATCACAACGTCATCACAGTATCATCAGTGCATCATCACAGCATCATTACTGCATCATCACATCATCATCACAGAATCACGATAGTGTCATCACAGCGTCATCACTGCATCATCACAGCGTCATCTCAGCATCATCAGAGACTCATCACAGCGTCATCACTGCATCATCACTGCATCACCACAGTATCATCACAGCATCATCACAAAATTATAAGAGCGTCATCACAGCGTTATTACTGCATCATCACAGCATCAATAGAGCATCATCACAGCGTCATCACAGCGTCATCACAGCGTCATCACAGCATCATCACAGCATCACGACATCATCATCACAGCTTCACGACAGTGTCATGAGAGCGTCTTCACAGCATCATCACTACATCATCACAGCATCATCACTGCGTCATCAGAGCATCATCACAAAATCATCACAGCGTCATTACTGCATCATCACTGCATCATCACAGCGTCATCACCGCATCATCACTGCATTGTCACAACATCATGGCGTCATAATAACTGCATCATAACAGCATGATCAAAGCATCATCACAGCGTCATCACAGCGTCATAACTGCATAAACACTGCATCATCAAAGAACCATCACAGCATCATCACAGCGTCATAACAGCATCATCAGAGCATCATCACATGGTCATCACATCGTCATCAAAGAATCTTCACAGCATCATCGCTATGTCATCATAGCATCATCATAATATTATCACAGCTTCATCACAGCGTCATAACAACATCATCACTGCATCATCACAGTATCATCATTATTGCATCATGACTGCATCATTACAGCATCATCAGAGCAGAATCAGTGCGTCGTCACAGCATCATTACTGCATCACCACATCATCACTGTGTTATCGCAGCGTCATAACAGCATCATCACAGAATCATCGCAGCATCATCACATCATCATCACAGTGTCATCACAACATCATCGTAGCATCATCATGCATCATCACAGCATCATTACTGCATCATCACAGCATCATCACAGCATCATCACTGCATCATCACTGAATAATCACAGCATCATCACTGCATCATCACGGCATCGTTACAGCATCGTCATATCATCATAACTGCATCATCACAACAACATAACAAAATCATCAAAGCATCATCACAGCATCATCACCGCGTCATCACAGCGTCATAACTGCATCGTCACTGCATCTAAACTGCATCATCACAAAATCATCACTGCATCACATCATAATCACAACATCATCAAAGCGTCATCACAGCATCATCACTGCGTTATCACAGCATCATCTCAGCATCATCACAGTATCATTACTGCTTATTCACTGCATCATCACAACATCATCACAGCGTCATTACAGTGTCATAAATGCATCATCACAGTGTCATCAAAGCGTCCTAACTGCATAATCACTGCATCATCGCAGCTTCATCACAGCATCATGACAGCGTCATCACAGCATCAAAAATGCATAATCACTTCATCCTCACATCATCATCATAGCATCATAGCTGCATAATCATAGAGTCATCACAGCATCATCACTACATCATCAAATTGTCATCACTGTATCATCACAGCATCATCATAGCATCATCACTGCATAATCACAGTGTCATAACAGCATCATTACAACACCATGACTACGTCATCACAGCATCACGACAGCGTCATTACAGTGTCATCACAGCATCATCACTGCATTATCACAACATCATCACAACATCATCACTGCGTCATCAGAGCGTCATCACTACATAATCACTTCTTACTCAGTGAATCATCACTGCATCATCACATCATCACAGCATCATCTCAGCATAATCACAGTATCATCACAGCGTCATCACTACATCATCAATGCATCATCACTGCATCATCACAGCATCATCACTGCATCATCACAGCATCATCAGAGCATCATCACAGCATCATCACAACATCATCACAGAGTCATCACAGCATCATCACTGCATAATCACTGCATCATCACAGCATCCTCACAGCATCAATACAGCGTCATCACAACGTCAACAATGCATCATTACAGCATCATCTCAGTATAGTCACAGCATAATCACTGCATAATCACTGCATCATCATATCGTCATCACTGCATCATCACTGCATCATCACAGCACCATCACAGCATCATTACTGCAGAATCACTGCATCATCACAGCATCATAGCTGCATAATCACAGCATCATCACATCATCATCGCATAGTCATCACAGCGTCATCACTGCATCATCACAGCATCATCACAGCATCATCACAGCATCATTACTGCAGAATCACTGCATCATCACAGCATCCTCACAGCAACATCGCAGCATCATCACAGCATCATCGCATCATCATCACAGTGTCATGACAGCATCATCACTGCATAATCACCGCATAATCACAGCATCATCACATCATCATCGCATAGTCATCACAGCGTCATCACTACATCATCACTGCATCATCACAGAATCATCACTGCGTCATCACAGCATCATCAGAGCATCATCACAGCATCATCACAGCATAATCACAGTATCATCACAGCATCATCACTACATCATCACTGCATCATCACAGAATCATCACTGCGTCATCACAGCATCATCAGAGCATCATCACAGCATCATCACAACATCATCAGTTTCATGTCAGCATCATCACTGCATCATCACTGCATCATCACAGCATCCTCACAGCATCAACACAGCGTCATCACAGCGTCATCAATGCATCATTACAGCATCATCTCAGTATAGTCACAGAATTATTACAGCATAATCACTGCATCATCATATCATCACTGCATCATCACTGCATCATCACTGCATCATCACAGCACCATCACAGCATCATTACTTCAGAATCACTGCATCATCACAGCATCCTCACAGCAACATCGCAGCATCATCACAGCATCATCACACTGTCATGACAGCATCATCACTGCATAATCACTGCATAATCTCCGCATAATCACAGCATCATCACATCATCATCACAATATCATCACAGCGTCATCACTACACATCACTGCATCATCACTACATCATCACAGCATCATCACTTCGTCATCATCAGAGCATCGTCACAGCATCATCACTGCATCCTCACTGCATCATGAGTGCATCATCATCACAGCATCATAACTGCATCATCAAAGCATCATCTCGGCATAATCACAATGTCATAAATACATCATCACTCCATCATCACAGCATTATCACATCATCATCACAACGTTTTCAGTGTCATCACAGCATCATAACAACGTCATCAAACTGTCATCACAGCATCATCACCAAATCATCACAGAATCATCACAGCATCATGACTGCATCATCACAGCATCTTTGCATCGTCATCAGAGCATCACCACTGCATCATCACATCATCATCTCAGCATCATCACAGCATCATTACTGCTTACTCACTGCATCATCACAGCGTCATGACAGTGTCATGACTGCATCATAACATCATAGCTTCATCATCAGAACATTATCACAGCATCATCACTGCATCATCACATCATCATTGTAGCATCTTCACTGTCATCAATACATCATCACAGCATCATCACATCATTATCACAGCATCATCAGTGTCATCTCAGCATCATCACTGCATCATGACTGCATCATAGCAGCATAATCACAGCATCATCACAGAATCATCACAGCATCATCATAAGGTCATCACAGCATCATCACTACGTCATCAAATTGTAATCACAGCATCATCACAGTGTCCTCACTGAATCATCACTGCACCATCACTGCACCATCACAGCATCATCTCAGCATCATCATGGCATCATTACTGCATCATCACTGCTTACTCACTGCATCATCACAGCATCATCACAGAATCATTTCTGCATAATCATTGCATTTTCACAGCGTCATCACAGTATCATCACTGCATCATCACAGTGTCATCACAGCATCATCAAAGCATCACGACAGCGTCATCTCACCATCACGACAGCGTCATCAAAGCATCATCACTGCATCATAACAACATCATCTCAGCATCATCACAGAATCATTTCTGCATAATCACTGCATCATCATAGTGTCATCACAGTATATTCACTGCATCATCACATCATCACAGTGTCATCACAGAATCATCACTGAATCATCCAAGCATCATCACAGCACCACCAATGCATCATCACAGTATCATCACTGCATAATCACTGCATCATCACCGCATCATCACATCATCAACACTGCTTCATTGCTGCATCATCACATCATTGTCACAGTATCATCAAAATATCATCACAGCATCATCACACCATCATAACAACATCATCACAGCGTCATCACAGTATCGTAAATGCATCATCACAGAATCATCACTGAATCATCATAGCATCTTCATATCATCATCACAATATCATCACAGCATCATCACTGCATCATCACAGCATCATCACTGCATAATCACTGCATCATCACCACATCATCACAGCATCATCACTGCATAATCACTGCATCATCACAGCATCATCACATCGTCATCAAAACATCATTACAAGTATCAACACAACATAATCACAGTGTCATCACAGCATCATCATTGCATCCTTACTGCATGATCACAGCATCTCCGCATCGTAATCACATCATCATCACTGACTCCTCACTGAATCATCACTGTACCATCACTGCATCATCAGAGCATAATCTGAGCATAATCTCAGCATAATCACAGCATCATCACAGAATCATCACAGCATCATTACTGCATCATCACAGCATCTTTGCATCGTCATCAGAGCATCACCACTGCATCATCACTACATCATCACATCATCATCACAGCATTTTAGCTACATAATCACAGAATCATCATAGCGTAACGACAGCATCATCACAACATCATTACAGCATCATCACAGCGTCATCGTAACATCATGACTGTATCATCACAGCATCATCACAGCATCACCGCAGCGTCATCACTGCATCATCACAGCATCATCACAGCATCATCACGGCATCGTTACAGCATCGTCATATCATCATAACTGCATCATCACAACAACATAACAAAATCATCAAAGCATCGTCACAGCATCATCACCGCGTCATCACAGCGTCATAACTGCATCGTCACTGCATCTAAACTGCATCATCACAAAATCATCACAGCTTCATCACTGCAGCATCACAGCATCATCAAAGCATCATCGCAGCATCATCACATCATCATCACTGCATCATCACAGAATCATTACTGTTTACTCACTGCGGCATCACAGCATTATCACGGTGTCATAACTGCATCATCACTGCACCATTACTGCATCATCACAGTGTCATCTCAGCATCATCACAGCATCATTACTGCCTAATCATTGCATTATCACAACGTCATCACAGTATCATCAGTGCATCATCACAGCATCATTACTGCATCATCACATCATCATCACAGAATCACGATAGTGTCATCACAGCGTCATCACTGCATCATCACAGCGTCATCTCAGCATCATCAGAGACTCATCACAGCGTCATCACTGCATCATCACTGCATCACCACAGTATCATCACAGCATCATCACAAAATTATAAGAGCGTCATCACAGCGTTATTACTGCATCATCACAGCATCAATAGAGCATCATCACAGCGTCATCACAGCGTCATCACAGCGTCATCACAGCATCATCACAGCATCACGACATCATCATCACAGCTTCACGACAGTGTCATGAGAGCGTCTTCACAGCATCATCACTACATCATCACAGCATCATCACTGCGTCATCAGAGCATCATCACAAAATCATCACAGCGTCATTACTGCATCATCACTGCATCATCACAGCGTCATCACCGCATCATCACTGCATTGTCACAACATCATGGCGTCATAATAACTGCATCATAACAGCATGATCAAAGCATCATCACAGCGTCATCACAGCGTCATAACTGCATAAACACTGCATCATCAAAGAACCATCACAGCATCATCACAGCGTCATAACAGCATCATCAGAGCATCATCACATCGTCATCACATCGTCATCAAAGAATCTTCACAGCATCATCGCTATGTCATCATAGCATCATCATAATATTATCACAGCTTCATCACAGCGTCATAACAACATCATCACTGCATCATCACAGCATCATCATTATTGCATCATGACTGCATCATTACAGCATCATCAGAGCAGAATCAGTGCGTCGTCACAGCATCATTACTGCATCACCACATCATCACTGTGTTATCGCAGCGTCATCACAGCATCATCACAACATCATCACAGAATCATCACAGCATCATTGCAGCATCATCACATCATCATCACAGCGTCATCACAACATCATCGTAGCATCATCATGCATCATCACAGCATCATTACTGCATCATCACAGCATCATCACAGCATCATCACTGCATCATCACTGAATAATCACAGCATCATCACTGCATCATCACGGCATCGTTACAGCATCGTCATATCATCATAACTGCATCATCACAACAACATAACAAAATCATCAAAGCATCATCACAGCATCATCACCGCGTCATCACAGCGTCATAACTGCATCGTCACTGCATCTAAACTGCATCATCACAAAATCATCACTGCATCACATCATAATCACAACATCATCAAAGCGTCATCACAGCATCATCACTGCGTTATCACAGCATCATCTCAGCATCATCACAGTATCATTACTGCTTATTCACTGCATCATCACAACATCATCACAGCGTCATTACAGTGTCATAAATGCATCATCACAGTGTCATCAAAGCGTCCTAACTGCATAATCACTGCATCATCGCAGCTTCATCACAGCATCATGACAGCGTCATCACAGCATCAAAAATGCATAATCACTTCATCCTCACATCATCATCATAGCATCATAGCTGCATAATCATAGAGTCATCACAGCATCATCACTACATCATCAAATTGTCATCACTGTATCATCACAGCATCATCATAGCATCATCACTGCATAATCACAGTGTCATAACAGCATCATTACAACACCATGACTACGTCATCACAGCATCACGACAGCGTCATTACAGTGTCATCACAGCATCATCACTGCATTATCACAACATCATCACAACATCATCACTGCGTCATCAGAGCGTCATCACTACATAATCACTTCTTACTCAGTGAATCATCACTGCATCATCACATCATCACAGCATCATCTCAGCATAATCACAGTATCATCACAGCGTCATCACTACATCATCACAGCATCATCACATCATCATCACAGAATCATCACTGCGTCATCAGAGCATCATCAGAGCATCATCACATCATCATCACAACATCATCAGTTTCATGTCAGCATCATCACTGCATAATCACTGCATCATCACAGCATCCTCACAGCATCAACACAGCGTCATCACAGCGTCATCAATGCATCATTACAGCATCATCTCAGTATAGTCACAGAATTATTACAGCATAATCACTGCATCATCATATCATCACTGCATCATCACTGCATCATCACTGCATCATCACAGCACCATCACAGCATCATTACTTCAGAATCACTGCATCATCACAGCATCCTCACAGCAACATCGCAGCATCATCACAGCATCATCACACTGTCATGACAGCATCATCACTGCATAATCACTGCATAATCTCCGCATAATCACAGCATCATCACATCATCATCACAATATCATCACAGCGTCATCACTACACATCACTGCATCATCACTACATCATCACAGCATCATCACTTCGTCATCATCAGAGCATCATCACAGCATCATTACTGCATCATGTATGCATCATCATCACAGCATCATAACTGCATCATCAAAGCATCATCTCGGCATAATCACAATGTCATAAATACATCATCACTCCATCATCACAGCATTATCACATCATCATCACAACGTTTTCAGTGTCATCACAGCATCATAACAACGTCATCAAACTGTCATCACAGCATCATCACCAAATCATCACAGAATCATCACAGCATCATTACTGCATCATCACAGCATCTTTGCATCGTCATCAGAGCATCACCACTGCATCATCACATCATCATCTCAGCATCATCACAGCATCATTACTGCTTACTCACTGCATCATCACAGCGTCATGACAGTGTCATCACTGCATCATAACATCATAGCTTCATCATCAGAACATTATCACAGCATCATCACTGCATCATCACATCATCATTATAGCATCTTCACTGTCATCAATACATCATCACAGCATCATCACATCATTATCACAGCATCATCAGTGTCATCTCAGCATCATCACTGCATCATGACTGCATCATAGCAGCATAATCACAGCATCATCACAGAATCATCACAGCATCATCATAAGGTCATCACAGCATCATCACTACGTCATCAGATTGTAATCACAGCATCATCACAGTGTCCTCACTGAATCATCACTGCACCATCACTGCAACATCACAGCATCATCTCAGCATCATCATGGCATCATTACTGCATCATCACTGCTTACTCACTGCATCATCACAGCATCATCTCAGCATCATCACAGAATCATTTCTGCATAATCATTGCATTTTCACAGCGTCATCACAGTATCATCACTGCATCATCACAGCGTCATCACCGCATCATCACTGCATTGTCACAACATCATGGCGTCATAATAACTGCATCATAACAGCATGATCAAAGCATCATCACAGCGTCATCACAGCGTCATAACTGCATAAACACTGCATCATCAAAGAACCATCACAGCATCATCACAGCGTCATAACAGCATCATCAGAGCATCATCACATCGTCATCACATCGTCATCAAAGAATCTTCACAGCATCATCGCTATGTCATCATAGCATCATCATAATATTATCACAGCTTCATCACAGCGTCATAACAACATCATCACTGCATCATCACAGCATCATCATTATTGCATCATGACTGCATCATTACAGCATCATCAGAGCAGAATCAGTGCGTCGTCACAGCATCATTACTGCATCACCACATCATCACTGTGTTATCGCAGCGTCATCACAGCATCATCACAACATCATCACAGAATCATCACAGCATCATTGCAGCATCATCACATCATCATCACAGCGTCATCACAACATCATCGTAGCATCATCATGCATCATCACAGCATCATTACTGCATCATCACAGCATCATCACAGCATCATCACTGCATCATCACTGAATAATCACAGCATCATCACTGCATCATCACGGCATCGTTACAGCATCGTCATATCATCATAACTGCATCATCACAACAACATAACAAAATCATCAAAGCATCATCACAGCATCATCACCGCGTCATCACAGCGTCATAACTGCATCGTCACTGCATCTAAACTGCATCATCACAAAATCATCACTGCATCACATCATAATCACAACATCATCAAAGCGTCATCACAGCATCATCACTGCGTTATCACAGCATCATCTCAGCATCATCACAGTATCATTACTGCTTATTCACTGCATCATCACAACATCATCACAGCGTCATTACAGTGTCATAAATGCATCATCACAGTGTCATCAAAGCGTCCTAACTGCATAATCACTGCATCATCGCAGCTTCATCACAGCATCATGACAGCGTCATCACAGCATCAAAAATGCATAATCACTTCATCCTCACATCATCATCATAGCATCATAGCTGCATAATCATAGAGTCATCACAGCATCATCACTACATCATCAAATTGTCATCACTGTATCATCACAGCATCATCATAGCATCATCACTGCATAATCACAGTGTCATAACAGCATCATTACAACACCATGACTACGTCATCACAGCATCATGACAGCGTCATTACAGTGTCATCACAGCATCATCACTGCATTATCACAACATCATCACAACATCATCACTGCGTCATCAGAGCGTCATCACTACATAATCACTTCTTACTCAGTGAATCATCACTGCATCATCACAGCATCATCTCAGCATAATCACAGTATCATCACAGCGTCATCACTACATCATCAATGCATCATCACTGCATCATCACAGCATCATCACTGCGTCATCACAGCATCATCAGAGCATCATCACAGCATCATCACATCATCATCACAGAATCATCACTGCGTCATCAGAGCATCATCAGAGCATCATCACATCATCATCACAACATCATCAGTTTCATGTCAGCATCATCACTGCATAATCACTGCATCATCACAGCATCCTCACAGCATCAACACAGCGTCATCACAGCGTCATCAATGCATCATTACAGCATCATCTCAGTACAGTCACAGAATTATTACAGCATAATCACTGCATCATCATATCATCACTGCATCATCACTGCATCATCACAGCACCATCACAGCATCATTACTTCAGAATCACTGCATCATCACAGCATCCTCACAGCAACATCGCAGCATCATCACAGCATCATCACACTGTCATGACAGCATCATCACTGCATAATCACTGCATAATCTCCGCATAATCACAGCATCATCACATCATCATCACAATATCATCACAGCGTCATCACTACACATCACTGCATCATCACTACATCATCACAGCATCATCACTTCGTCATCATCAGAGCATCATCACAGCATCATCACTGCATCCTCACTGCATCATGAGTGCATCATCATCACAGCATCATAACTGCATCATCAAAGCATCATCTCGGCATAATCACAATGTCATAAATACATCATCACTCCATCATCACAGCATTATCACATCATCATCACAACGTTTTCAGTGTCATCACAGCATCATAACAACGTCATCAAACTGTCATCACAGCATCATCACCAAATCATCACAGAATCATCACAGCATCATTACTGCATCATCACAGCATCTTTGCATCGTCATCAGAGCATCACCACTGCATCATCACATCATCATCTCAGCATCATCACAGCATCATTACTGCTTACTCACTGCATCATCACAGCGTCATGACAGTGTCATCACTGCATCATAACATCATAGCTTCATCATCAGAACATTATCACAGCATCATCACTGCATCATCACATCATCATTATAGCATCTTCACTGTCATCAATACATCATCACAGCATCATCACATCATTATCACAGCATCATCAGTGTCATCTCAGCATCATCACTGCATCATGACTGCATCATAGCAGCATAATCACAGCATCATCACAGAATCATCACAGCATCATCATAAGGTCATCACAGCATCATCACTACGTCATCAGATTGTAATCACAGCATCATCACAGTGTCCTCACTGAATCATCACTGCACCATCACTGCAACATCACAGCATCATCTCAGCATCATCATGGCATCATTACTGCATCATCACTGCTTACTCACTGCATCATCACAGCATCATCTCAGCATCATCACAGAATCATTTCTGCATAATCATTGCATTTTCACAGCGTCATCACAGTATCATCACTGCATCATCACAGTGTCATCACAGCATCATCAAAGCATCACGACAGCGTCATCTCACCATCACGACAGCGTCACCAAAGCATCATCACTGCATCATAACAACATCATCTCAGCATCATCACAGAATCATTTCTGCATAATCACTGCATCATCATAGTGTCATCACAGTATATTCACTGCATCATCACATCATCACAGTGTCATCACAGAATCATCACTGAATCATCCAAGCATCATCCAAGCATCATCACAGCACCACCAATGCATCATCACAGTATCATCACTGCATAATCACTGCATCATCACCGCATCATCACTGCATCAACACTGCATCATTGCTGCATCATCACATCATTGTCACAGTATCATCAAAATATCATCACAGCATCATCACACCATCATAACAACATCATCACAGCGTCATCACAGTATCGTAAATGCATCATCACAGAATCATCACTGAATCATCATAGCATCTTCATATCATCATCACAATATCATCACAGCATCATCACCACATCATCACAGCATCATCACTGCATAATCACTGCATCATCACAGCATCATCACATCGTCATCAAAACATCATTACAAGTATCAACACAACATAATCACAGTGTCATCACAGCATCATCATTGCATCCTTACTGCATGATCACAGCATCTCCGCATCGTAATCACATCATCATCACTGACTCCTCACTGAATCATCACTGTACCATCACTGCATCATCAGAGCATAATCTGAGCATAATCTCAGCATAATCACAGCATCATCACAGAATCATCACAGCATCATTACTGCATCATCACAGCATCTTTGCATCGTCATCAGAGCATCACCACTGCATCATCACTACATCATCACATCATCATCACAGCATTTTAGCTACATAATCACAGAATCATCATAGCGTAACGACAGCATCATCACAACATCATTACAGCATCATCACAGCGTCATCGTAACATCATGACTGTATCATCACAGCATCATCACAGCATCACCGCAGCGTCATCACTGCATCATCACAGCATCATCACAGCATCATCACGGCATCGTTACAGCATCGTCATATCATCATAACTGCATCATCACAACAACATAACAAAATCATCAAAGCATCGTCACAGCATCATCACCGCGTCATCACAGCGTCATAACTGCATCGTCACTGCATCTAAACTGCATCATCACAAAATCATCACAGCTTCATCACTGCAGCATCACAGCATCATCAAAGCATCATCGCAGCATCATCACATCATCATCACTGCATCATCACAGAATCATTACTGTTTACTCACTGCGGCATCACAGCATTATCACGGTGTCATAACTGCATCATCACTGCACCATTACTGCATCATCACAGTGTCATCTCAGCATCATCACAGCATCATTACTGCCTAATCATTGCATTATCACAACGTCATCACAGTATCATCAGTGCATCATCACAGCATCATTACTGCATCATCACATCATCATCACAGAATCACGATAGTGTCATCACAGCGTCATCACTGCATCATCACAGCGTCATCTCAGCATCATCAGAGACTCATCACAGCGTCATCACTGCATCATCACTGCATCACCACAGTATCATCACAGCATCATCACAAAATTATAAGAGCGTCATCACAGCGTTATTACTGCATCATCACAGCATCAATAGAGCATCATCACAGCGTCATCACAGCATTATCACAGCGTCATCACAGCATCACGACATCATCATCACAGCTTCACGACAGTGTCATGAGAGCGTCTTCACAGCATCATCACTACATCATCACAGCATCATCACTGCGTCATCAGAGCATCATCACAAAATCATCACAGCGTCATTACTGCATCATCACTGCATCATCACAGCGTCATCACCGCATCATCACTGCATTGTCACAACATCATGGCGTCATAATAACTGCATCATAACAGCATGATCAAAGCATCATCACAGCGTCATCACAGCGTCATAACTGCATAAACACTGCATCATCAAAGAACCATCACAGCATCATCACAGCGTCATAACAGCATCATCAGAGCATCATCACATCGTCATCACATCGTCATCAAAGAATCTTCACAGCATCATCGCTATGTCATCATAGCATCATCATAATATTATCACAGCTTCATCACAGCGTCATAACAACATCATCACTGCATCATCACAGCATCATCATTATTGCATCATGACTGCATCATTACAGCATCATCAGAGCAGAATCAGTGCGTCGTCACAGCATCATTACTGCATCACCACATCATCACTGTGTTATCGCAGCGTCATCAAAGCATCATCACAACATCATCACAGAATCATCACAGCATCATTGCAGCATCATCACATCATCATCACAGCGTCATCACAACATCATCGTAGCATCATCATGCATCATCACAGCATCATTACTGCATCATCACAGCATCATCACAGCATCATCACTGCATCATCATTGAATAATCACAGCATCATCACTGCATCATCACGGCATCGTTACAGCATCGTCATATCATCATAACTGCATCATCACAACAACATAACAAAATCATCAAAGCATCATCACAGCATCATCACCGCGTCATCACAGCGTCATAACTGCATCGTCACTGCATCTAAACTGCATCATCACAAAATCATCACTGCATCACATCATAATCACAACATCATCAAAGCGTCATCACAGCATCATCACTGCGTTATCACAGCATCATCTCAGCATCATCACAGTATCATTACTGCTTATTCACTGCATCATCACAACATCATCACAGCGTCATTACAGTGTCATAAATGCATCATCACAGTGTCATCAAAGCGTCCTAACTGCATAATCACTGCATCATCGCAGCTTCATCACAGCATCATGACAGCGTCATCACAGCATCAAAAATGCATAATCACTTCATCCTCACATCATCATCATAGCATCATAGCTGCATAATCATAGAGTCATCACAGCATCATCACTACATCATCAAATTGTCATCACTGTATCATCACAGCATCATCATAGCATCATCACTGCATAATCACAGTGTCATAACAGCATCATTACAACACCATGACTACGTCATCACAGCATCACGACAGCGTCATTACAGTGTCATCACAGCATCATCACTGCATTATCACAACATCATCACAACATCATCACTGCGTCATCAGAGCGTCATCACTACATAATCACTTCTTACTCAGTGAATCATCACTGCATCATCACATCATCACAGCATCATCTCAGCATAATCACAGTATCATCACAGCGTCATCACTACATCATCAATGCATCATCACAGCATCATCACAGCATCATCACTGCATCATCACAGCATCATCAGAGCATCATCACAGCATCATCACAACATCATCACAGAGTCATCACAGCATCATCACTGCATAATCACTGCATCATCACAGCATCCTCACAGCATCAATACA
Source organism: Clangula hyemalis (assembly GCA_963989345.1). The sequence goes on from OZ022447.1 coordinate 265,292, forward strand.
GCGTCATCACAACGTCAACAATGCATCATTACAGCATCATCTCAGTATAGTCACAGCATAATCACTGCATAATCACTGCATCATCATATCGTCATCACAGCGTCATCACTGCATCATCACAGCATCATCACAGCATCATTACTGCAGAATCACTGCATCATCACAGCATCCTCACAGCAACATCGCAGCATCATCACAGCATCATCGCATCATCATCACAGTGTCATGACAGCATCATCACTGCATAATCACCGCATAATCACAGCATCATCACAGCATAATCACAGTATCATCACAGCGTCATCACTACATCATCACTGCATCATCACAGAATCATCACTGCGTCATCACAGCATCATCAGAGCATCATCACAGCATCATCACAGCATAATCACAGTATCATCACAGCATCATCACTACATCATCACTGCATCATCACAGAATCATCACTGCGTCATCACAGCATCATCAGAGCATCATCACAGCATCATCACATCATCATCTCAGCATCATTACTGCTTACTCACTGCATCATCATAGCATAATCACATCATCATCACAACATCATCAGTTTCATGTCAGCATCATCACTGCATCATCACAGCATCCTCACAGCATCCTCACAGCATCAACACAGCGTCATCACAGCGTCATCAATGCATCATTACAGCATCATCTCAGTATAGTCACAGAATTATTACAGCATAATCACTGCATCATCATATCATCACTGCATCATCACTGCATCATCACTGCATCATCACAGCACCATCACAGCATCATTACTTCAGAATCACTGCATCATCACAGCATCCTCACAGCAACATCGCAGCATCATCACAGCATCATCACACTGTCATGACAGCATCATCACTGCATAATCACTGCATAATCTCCGCATAATCACAGCATCATCACATCATCATCACAATATCATCACAGCGTCATCACTACACATCACTGCATCATCACTACATCATCACAGCATCATCACTTCGTCATCATCACAGCATCATCACTGCATCCTCACTGCATCATGAGTGCATCATCATCACAGCATCATAACTGCATCATCAAAGCATCATCTCGGCATAATCACAATGTCATAAATACATCATCACTCCATCATCACAGCATTATCACATCATCATCACAACGTTTTCAGTGTCATCACAGCATCATAACAACGTCATCAAACTGTCATCACAGCATCATCACCAAATCATCACAGAATCATCACAGCATCATTACTGCATCATCACAGCATCTTTGCATCGTCATCAGAGCATCACCACTGCATCATCACATCATCATCTCAGCATCATCACAGCATCATTACTGCTTACTCACTGCATCATCACAGCGTCATGACAGTGTCATCACTGCATCATAACATCATAGCTTCATCATCAGAACATTATCACAGCATCATCACTGCATCATCACATCATCATTATAGCATCTTCACTGTCATCAATACATCATCACAGCATCATCATAAGGTCATCACAGCATCATCAGTGTCATCTCAGCATCATCACTGCATCATGACTGCATCATAGCAGCATAATCACAGCATCATCACAGAATCATCACAGCATCATCATAAGGTCATCACAGCATCATCACTACGTCATCAAATTGTAATCACAGCATCATCACAGTGTCCTCACTGAATCATCACTGCACCATCACTGCACCATCACAGCATCATCTCAGCATCATCATGGCATCATTACTGCATCATCACTGCTTACTCACTGCATCATCACAGCATCATCTCAGCATCATCACAGAATCATTTCTGCATAATCATTGCATTTTCACAGCGTCATCACAGTATATTCACTGCATCATCACATCATCACAGTGTCATCACAGCATCATCAAAGCATCACGACAGCGTCATCTCACCATCACGACAGCGTCATCAAAGCATCATCACTGCATCATAACAACATCATCTCAGCATCATCACAGAATCATTTCTGCATAATCACTGCATCATCATAGTGTCATCACAGTATATTCACTGCATCATCACATCATCACAGTGTCATCACAGAATCATCACTGAATCATCCAAGCATCATCCAAGCATCATCACAGCACCACCAATGCATCATCACAGTATCATCACTGCATAATCACTGCATCATCACCGCATCATCACATCATCAACACTGCATCATTGCTGCATCATCACATCATTGTCACAGTATCATCAAAATATCATCACAGCATCATCACACCATCATAACAACATCATCACAGCGTCATCACAGTATCGTAAATGCATCATCACAGAATCATCACTGAATCATCATAGCATCTTCATATCATCATCACAATATCATCACAGCATCATCACTGCATCATCACAGCATCATCACTGCATAATCACTGCATCATCACCACATCATCACAGCATCATCACTGCATAATCACTGCATCATCACAGCATCATCACATCGTCATCAAAACATCATTACAAGTATCAACACAACATAATCACAGTGTCATCACAGCATCATCATTGCATCCTTACTGCATGATCACAGCATCTCCGCATCGTAATCACATCATCATCACTGACTCCTCACTGAATCATCACTGTACCATCACTGCATCATCAGAGCATAATCTGAGCATAATCTCAGCATAATCACAGCATCATCACAGAATCATCACAGCATCATTACTGCATCATCACAGCATCTTTGCATCGTCATCAGAGCATCACCACTGCATCATCACTACATCATCACATCATCATCACAGCATTTTAGCTACATAATCACAGAATCATCATAGCGTAACGACAGCATCATCACAACATCATTACAGCATCATCACAGCGTCATCGTAACATCATGACTGTATCATCACAGCATCATCACAGCATCACCGCAGCATCATCACTGCATCATCACAGCATCATCACAGCATCATCACGGCATCGTTACAGCATCGTCATATCATCATAACTGCATCATCACAACAACATAACAAAATCATCAAAGCATCGTCACAGCATCATCACCGCGTCATCACAGCGTCATAACTGCATCGTCACTGCATCTAAACTGCATCATCACAAAATCATCACAGCTTCATCACTGCAGCATCACAGCATCATCAAAGCATCATCGCAGCATCATCACATCATCATCACTGCATCATCACAGAATCATTACTGTTTACTCACTGCGGCATCACAGCATTATCACGGTGTCATAACTGCATCATCACTGCACCATTACTGCATCATCACAGTGTCATCTCAGCATCATCACAGCATCATTACTGCCTAATCATTGCATTATCACAACGTCATCACAGTATCATCAGTGCATCATCACAGCATCATTACTGCATCATCACATCATCATCACAGAATCACGATAGTGTCATCACAGCGTCATCACTGCATCATCACAGCGTCATCTCAGCATCATCAGAGACTCATCACAGCGTCATCACTGCATCATCACTGCATCACCACAGTATCATCACAGCATCATCACAAAATTATAAGAGCGTCATCACAGCGTTATTACTGCATCATCACAGCATCAATAGAGCATCATCACAGCGTCATCACAGCGTTATCACAGCGTCATCACAGCATCACGACATCATCATCACAGCTTCACGACAGTGTCATGAGAGCGTCTTCACAGCATCATCACTACATCATCACAGCATCATCACTGCGTCATCAGAGCATCATCACAAAATCATCACAGCGTCATTACTGCATCATCACTGCATCATCACAGCGTCATCACCGCATCATCACTGCATTGTCACAACATCATGGCGTCATAATAACTGCATCATAACAGCATGATCAAAGCATCATCACAGCGTCATCACAGCGTCATAACTGCATAAACACTGCATCATCAAAGAACCATCACAGCATCATCACAGCGTCATAACAGCATCATCAGAGCATCATCACATCGTCATCACATCGTCATCAAAGAATCTTCACAGCATCATCGCTATGTCATCATAGCATCATCATAATATTATCACAGCTTCATCACAGCGTCATAACAACATCATCACTGCATCATCACAGCATCATCATTATTGCATCATGACTGCATCATTACAGCATCATCAGAGCAGAATCAGTGCGTCGTCACAGCATCATTACTGCATCACCACATCATCACTGTGTTATCGCAGCGTCATCACAGCATCATCACAACATCATCACAGAATCATCACAGCATCATTGCAGCATCATCACATCATCATCACAGCGTCATCACAACATCATCGTAGCATCATCATGCATCATCACAGCATCATTACTGCATCATCACAGCATCATCACAGCATCATCACTGCATCATCACTGAATAATCACAGCATCATCACTGCATCATCACGGCATCGTTACAGCATCGTCATATCATCATAACTGCATCATCACAACAACATAACAAAATCATCAAAGCATCATCACAGCATCATCACCGCGTCATCACAGCGTCATAACTGCATCGTCACTGCATCTAAACTGCATCATCACAAAATCATCACGGCATCACATCATAATCACAACATCATCAAAGCGTCATCACAGCATCATCACTGCGTTATCACAGCATCATCTCAGCATCATCACAGTATCATTACTGCTTATTCACTGCATCATCACAACATCATCACAGCGTCATTACAGTGTCATAAATGCATCATCACAGTGTCATCAAAGCGTCCTAACTGCATAATCACTGCATCATCGCAGCTTCATCACAGCATCATGACAGCGTCATCACAGCATCAAAAATGCATAATCACTTCATCCTCACATCATCATCATAGCATCATAGCTGCATAATCATAGAGTCATCACAGCATCATCACTACATCATCAAATTGTCATCACTGTATCATCACAGCATCATCATAGCATCATCACTGCATAATCACAGTGTCATAACAGCATCATTACAACACCATGACTACGTCATCACAGCATCACGACAGCGTCATTACAGTGTCATCACAGCATCATCACTGCATTATCACAACATCATCACAACATCATCACTGCGTCATCAGAGCGTCATCACTACATAATCACTTCTTACTCAGTGAATCATCACTGCATCATCACATCATCACAGCATCATCTCAGCATCATCACTGCATCATCACAGCATCATCACTGCATCATCACGGCATCATCAGAGCATCATCACAGCATCATCACAACATCATCACAGAGTCATCACAGCATCATCACTGCATAATCACTGCATCATCACAGCATCCTCACAGCATCAATACAGCGTCATCACAACGTCAACAATGCATCATTACAGCATCATCTCAGTATAGTCACAGCATAATCACTGCATAATCACTGCATCATCATATCGTCATCACTGCATCATCACTGCATCATCACAGCACCATCACAGCATCATTACTGCAGAATCACTGCATCATCACAGCATCATAGCTGCATAATCACAGCATCATCACATCATCATCGCATAGTCATCACAGCGTCATCACTGCATCATCACAGCATCATCACAGCATCATCACAGCATCATTACTGCAGAATCACTGCATCATCACAGCATCCTCACAGCAACATCGCAGCATCATCACAGCATCATCGCATCATCATCACAGTGTCATGACAGCATCATCACTGCATAATCACCGCATAATCACAGCATCATCACATCATCATCGCATAGTCATCACAGCGTCATCACTGCATCATCACAGCATCATCACAGCATCATTACTGCAGAATCACTGCATCATCACAGCATCCTCACAGCAACATCGCAGCATCATCACAGCATCATCGCATCATCATCACAGGGTCATGACAGCATCATCACTGCATAATCACCGCATAATCACAGCATCATCACAGCATAATCACAGTATCATCACAGCGTCATCACTACATCATCACTGCATCATCACAGAATCATCACTGCGTCATCACAACATCATCAGAGCATCATCACAGCATCATCACAGCATAATCACAGTATCATCACAGCATCATCACTACATCATCACTGCATCATCACAGAATCATCACTGCGTCATCACAGCATCATCAGAGCATCATCACAGCATCATCACAACATCATCAGTTTCATGTCAGCATCATCACTGCATCATCACTGCATCATCACAGCATCCTCACAGCATCAACACAGCGTCATCACAGCGTCATCAATGCATCATTACAGCATCATCTCAGTATAGTCACAGAATTATTACAGCATAATCACTGCATCATCATATCATCACTGCATCATCACTGCATCATCACTGCATCATCACAGCACCATCACAGCATCATTACTTCAGAATCACTGCATCATCACAGCATCCTCACAGCAACATCGCAGCATCATCACAGCATCATCACACTGTCATGACAGCATCATCACTGCATAATCACTGCATAATCTCCGCATAATCACAGCATCATCACATCATCATCACAATATCATCACAGCGTCATCACTACACATCACTGCATCATCACTACATCATCACAGCATCATCACTTCGTCATCATCAGAGCATCGTCACAGCATCATCACTGCATCCTCACTGCATCATGAGTGCATCATCATCACAGCATCATAACTGCATCATCAAAGCATCATCTCGGCATAATCACAATGTCATAAATACATCATCACTCCATCATCACAGCATTATCACATCATCATCACAACGTTTTCAGTGTCATCACAGCATCATAACAACGTCATCAAACTGTCATCACAGCATCATCACCAAATCATCACAGAATCATCACAGCATCATGACTGCATCATCACAGCATCTTTGCATCGTCATCAGAGCATCACCACTGCATCATCACATCATCATCTCAGCATCATCACAGCATCATTACTGCTTACTCACTGCATCATCACAGCGTCATGACAGTGTCATCACTGCATCATAACATCATAGCTTCATCATCAGAACATTATCACAGCATCATCACTGCATCATCACATCATCATTATAGCATCTTCACTGTCATCAATACATCATCACAGCATCATCACATCATTATCACAGCATCATCAGTGTCATCTCAGCATCATCACTGCATCATGACTGCATCATAGCAGCATAATCACAGCATCATCACAGAATCATCACAGCATCATCATAAGGTCATCACAGCATCATCACTACGTCATCAAATTGTAATCACAGCATCATCACAGTGTCCTCACTGAATCATCACTGCACCATCACTGCACCATCACAGCATCATCTCAGCATCATCATGGCATCATTACTGCATCATCACTGCTTACTCACTGCATCATCACAGCATCATCACAGAATCATTTCTGCATAATCATTGCATTTTCACAGCGTCATCACAGTATCATCACTGCATCATCACAGTGTCATCACAGCATCATCAAAGCATCACGACAGCGTCATCTCACCATCACGACAGCGTCACCAAAGCATCATCACTGCATCATAACAACATCATCTCAGCATCATCACAGAATCATTTCTGCATAATCACTGCATCATCATAGTGTCATCACAGTATATTCACTGCATCATCACATCATCACAGTGTCATCACAGAATCATCACTGAATCATCCAAGCATCATCACAGCACCACCAATGCATCATCACAGTATCATCACTGCATAATCACTGCATCATCACCGCATCATCACATCATCAACACTGCTTCATTGCTGCATCATCACATCATTGTCACAGTATCATCAAAATATCACCACAGCATCATCACACCATCATAACAACATCATCACAGCGTCATCACAGTATCGTAAATGCATCATCACAGAATCATCACTGAATCATCATAGCATCTTCATATCATCATCACAATATCATCACAGCATCATCACTGCATCATCACAGCATCATCACTGCATAATCACTGCATCATCACCACATCATCACAGCATCATCACTGCATAATCACTGCATCATCACAGCATCATCACATCGTCATCAAAACATCATTACAAGTATCAACACAACATAATCACAGTGTCATCACAGCATCATCATTGCATCCTTCCTGCATGATCACAGCATCTCCGCATCGTAATCACATCATCATCACTGACTCCTCACTGAATCATCACTGTACCATCACTGCATCATCAGAGCATAATCTGAGCATAATCTCAGCATAATCACAGCATCATCACAGAATCATCACAGCATCATTACTGCATCATCACAGCATCTTTGCATCGTCATCAGAGCATCACCACTGCATCATCACTACATCATCACATCATCATCACAGCATTTTAGCTACATAATCACAGAATCATCATAGCGTAACGACAGCATCATCACAACATCATTACAGCATCATCACAGCGTCATCGTAACATCATGACTGTATCATCACAGCATCATCACAGCATCACCGCAGCGTCATCACTGCATCATCACAGCATCATCACAGCATCATCACGGCATCGTTACAGCATCGTCATATCATCATAACTGCATCATCACAACAACATAACAAAATCATCAAAGCATCGTCACAGCATCATCACAGCGTCATAACTGCATCGTCACTGCATCTAAACTGCATCATCACAAAATCATCACAGCTTCATCACTGCAGCATCACAGCATCATCAAAGCATCATCGCAGCATCATCACATCATCATCACTGCATCATCACAGAATCATTACTGTTTACTCACTGCGGCATCACAGCATTATCACGGTGTCATAACTGCATCATCACTGCACCATTACTGCATCATCACAGTGTCATCTCAGCATCATCACAGCATCATTACTGCCTAATCATTGCATTATCACAACGTCATCACAGTATCATCAGTGCATCATCACAGCATCATTACTGCATCATCACATCATCATCACAGAATCACGATAGTGTCATCACAGCGTCATCACTGCATCATCACAGCGTCATCTCAGCATCATCAGAGACTCATCACAGCGTCATCACTGCATCATCACTGCATCACCACAGTATCATCACAGCATCATCACAAAATTATAAGAGCGTCATCACAGCGTTATTACTGCATCATCACAGCATCAATAGAGCATCATCACAGCGTCATCACAGCGTCATCACAGCGTCATCACAGCATCATCACAGCATCACGACATCATCATCACAGCTTCACGACAGTGTCATGAGAGCGTCTTCACAGCATCATCACTACATCATCACAGCATCATCACTGCGTCATCAGAGCATCATCACAAAATCATCACAGCGTCATTACTGCATCATCACTGCATCATCACAGCGTCATCACCGCATCATCACTGCATTGTCACAACATCATGGCGTCATAATAACTGCATCATAACAGCATGATCAAAGCATCATCACAGCGTCATCACAGCGTCATAACTGCATAAACACTGCATCATCAAAGAACCATCACAGCATCATCACAGCGTCATAACAGCATCATCAGAGCATCATCACATGGTCATCACATCGTCATCAAAGAATCTTCACAGCATCATCGCTATGTCATCATAGCATCATCATAATATTATCACAGCTTCATCACAGCGTCATAACAACATCATCACTGCATCATCACAGCATCATCATTATTGCATCATGACTGCATCATTACAGCATCATCAGAGCAGAATCAGTGCGTCGTCACAGCATCATTACTGCATCACCACATCATCACTGTGTTATCGCAGCGTCATCACAGCATCATCACAGAATCATCGCAGCATCATCACATCATCATCACAGCGTCATCACAACATCATCGTAGCATCATCATGCATCATCACAGCATCATTACTGCATCATCACAGCATCATCACAGCATCATCACTGCATCATCACTGAATAATCACAGCATCATCACTGCATCATCACGGCATCGTTACAGCATCGTCATATCATCATAACTGCATCATCACAACAACATAACAAAATCATCAAAGCATCATCACAGCATCATCACCGCGTCATCACAGCGTCATAACTGCATCGTCACTGCATCTAAACTGCATCATCAAAAAATCATCACGGCATCACATCATAATCACAACATCATCAAAGCGTCATCACAGCATCATCACTGCGTTATCACAGCATCATCTCAGCATCATCACAGTATCATTACTGCTTATTCACTGCATCATCACAACATCATCACAGCGTCATTACAGTGTCATAAATGCATCATCACAGTGTCATCAAAGCGTCCTAACTGCATAATCACTGCATCATCGCAGCTTCATCACAGCATCATGACAGCGTCATCACAGCATCAAAAATGCATAATCACTTCATCCTCACATCATCATCATAGCATCATAGCTGCATAATCATAGAGTCATCACAGCATCATCACTACATCATCAAATTGTCATCACTGTATCATCACAGCATCATCATAGCATCATCACTGCATAATCACAGTGTCATAACAGCATCATTACAACACCATGACTACGTCATCACAGCATCACGACAGCGTCATTACAGTGTCATCACAGCATCATCACTGCATTATCACAACATCATCACAACATCATCACTGCGTCATCAGAGCGTCATCACTACATAATCACTTCTTACTCAGTGAATCATCACTGCATCATCACATCATCACAGCATCATCTCAGCATAATCACAGTATCATCACAGCGTCATCACTACATCATCAATGTATCATCACTGCATCATCACAGCATCATCACTGCATCATCACAGCATCATCAGAGCATCATCACAGCATCATCACAACATCATCACAGAGTCATCACAGCATCATCACTGCATAATCACTGCATCATCACAGCATCCTCACAGCATCAATACAGCGTCATCACAACGTCAACAATGCATCATTACAGCATCATCTCAGTATAGTCACAGCATAATCACTGCATAATCACTGCATCATCATATCGTCATCACTGCATCATCACTGCATCATCACAGCACCATCACAGCATCATTACTGCAGAATCACTGCATCATCACAGCATCATAGCTGCATAATCACAGCATCATCACATCATCATCGCATAGTCATCACAGCGTCATCACTGCATCATCACAGCATCATCACAGCATCATTACTGCAGAATCACTGCATCATCACAGCATCCTCACAGCAACATCGCAGCATCATCACAGCATCATCGCATCATCATCACAGTGTCATGACAGCATCATCACTGCATAATCACCGCATAATCACAGCATCATCACAGCATAATCACAGTATCATCACAGCGTCATCACTACATCATCACTGCATCATCACAGAATCATCACTGCGTCATCACAGCATCATCAGAGCATCATCACAGCATCATCAGAGCATCATCACAGCATCATCACATCATCATCTCAGCATCATTACTGCTTACTCACTGCATCATCATAGCATCATCACATCATCATCACAACATCATCAGTTTCATGTCAGCATCATCACTGCATCATCACAGCATCCTCACAGCATCAACACAGCGTCATCACAGCGTCATCAATGCATCATTACAGCATCATCTCAGTATAGTCACAGAATTATTACAGCATAATCACTGCATCATCATATCATCACTGCATCATCACTGCATCATCACTGCATCATCACAGCACCATCACAGCATCATTACTTCAGAATCACTGCATCATCACAGCATCCTCACAGCAACATCGCAGCATCATCACAGCATCATCACACTGTCATGACAGCATCATCACTGCATAATCACTGCATAATCTCCGCATAATCACAGCATCATCACATCATCATCACAATATCATCACAGCGTCATCACTACACATCACTGCATCATCACTACATCATCACAGCATCATCACTTCGTCATCATCAGAGCATCGTCACAGCGTCATCACTGCATCCTCACTGCATCATGAGTGCATCATCATCACAGCATCATAACTGCATCATCAAAGCATCATCTCGGCATAATCACAATGTCATAAATACATCATCACTCCATCATCACAGCATTATCACATCATCATCACAACGTTTTCAGTGTCATCACAGCATCATAACAACGTCATCAAACTGTCATCACAGCATCATCACCAAATCATCACAGAATCATCACAGCATCATGACTGCATCATCACAGCATCTTTGCATCGTCATCAGAGCATCACCACTGCATCATCACATCATCATCTCAGCATCATCACAGCATCATTACTGCTTACTCACTGCATCATCACAGCGTCATGACAGTGTCATCACTGCATCATAACATCATAGCTTCATCATCAGAACATTATCACAGCATCATCACTGCATCATCACATCATCATTATAGCATCTTCACTGTCATCAATACATCATCACAGCATCATCATAAGGTCATCACAGCATCATCAGTGTCATCTCAGCATCATCACTGCATCATGACTGCATCATAGCAGCATAATCACAGCATCATCACAGAATCATCACAGCATCATCATAAGGTCATCACAGCATCATCACTACGTCATCAAATTGTAATCACAGCATCATCACAGTGTCCTCACTGAATCATCACTGCACCATCACTGCACCATCACAGCATCATCTCAGCATCATCATGGCATCATTACTGCATCATCACTGCTTACTCACTGCATCATCACAGCATCATCTCAGCATCATCACAGAATCATTTCTGCATAATCATTGCATTTTCACAGCGTCATCACAGTATCATCACTGCATCATCACAGTGTCATCACAGCATCATCAAAGCATCACGACAGCGTCATCTCACCATCACGACAGCGTCATCAAAGCATCATCACTGCATCATAACAACATCATCTCAGCATCATCACAGAATCATTTCTGCATAATCACTGCATCATCATAGTGTCATCACAGTATATTCACTGCATCATCACATCATCACAGTGTCATCACAGAATCATCACTGAATCATCCAAGCATCATCCAAGCATCATCACAGCACCACCAATGCATCATCACTGTATCATCACTGCATAATCACTGCATCATCACCGCATCATCACATCATCAACACTGCATCATTGCTGCATGATCACATCATTGTCACAGTATCATCAAAATATCATCACAGCATCATCACACCATCATAACAACATCATCACAGCGGCATCACAGTATCGTAAATGCATCATCACAGAATCATCACTGAATCATCATAGCATCTTCATATCATCATCACAATATCATCACAGCATCATCACTGCATCATCACAGCATCATCACTGCATAATCACTGCATCATCACCACATCATCACAGCATCATCACTGCATAATCACTGCATCATCACAGCATCATCACATCGTCATCAAAACATCATTACAAGTATCAACACAACATAATCACAGTGTCATCACAGCATCATCATTGCATCCTTCCTGCATGATCACAGCATCTCCGCATCGTAATCACATCATCATCACTGACTCCTCACTGAATCATCACTGTACCATCACTGCATCATCAGAGCATAATCTGAGCATAATCTCAGCATAATCACAGCATCATCACAGAATCATCACAGCATCATTACTGCATCATCACAGCATCTTTGCATCGTCATCAGAGCATCACCACTGCATCATCACTACATCATCACATCATCATCACAGCATTTTAGCTACATAATCACAGAATCATCATAGCGTAACGACAGCATCATCACAACATCATTACAGCATCATCACAGCGTCATCGTAACATCATGACTGTATCATCACAGCATCATCACAGCATCACCGCAGCGTCATCACTGCATCATCACAGCATCATCACAGCATCATCACGGCATCGTTACAGCATCGTCATATCATCATAACTGCATCATCACAACAACATAACAAAATCATCAAAGCATCGTCACAGCATCATCACCGCGTCATCACAGCGTCATAAGTGCATCGTCACTGCATCTAAACTGCATCATCACAAAATCATCACAGCTTCATCACTGCAGCATCACAGCATCATCAAAGCATCATCGCAGCATCATCACATCATCATCACTGCATCATCACAGAATCATTACTGTTTACTCACTGCGGCATCACAGCATTATCACGGTGTCATAACTGCATCATCACTGCACCATTACTGCATCATCACAGTGTCATCTCAGCATCATCACAGCATCATTACTGCCTAATCATTGATTATCACAACGTCATCACAGTATCATCAGTGCATCATCACAGCATCATTACTGCATCATCACATCATCATCACAGAATCACGATAGTGTCATCACAGCGTCATCACTGCATCATCACAGCGTCATCTCAGCATCATCAGAGACTCATCACAGCGTCATCACTGCATCATCACTGCATCACCACAGTATCATCACAGCATCATCACAAAATTATAAGAGCGTCATCACAGCGTTATTACTGCATCATCACAGCATCAATAGAGCATCATCACAGCGTCATCACAGCGTCATCACAGCGTCATCACAGCATCATCACAGCATCACGACATCATCATCACAGCTTCACGACAGTGTCATGAGAGCGTCTTCACAGCATCATCACTACATCATCACAGCATCATCACTGCGTCATCAGAGCATCATCACAAAATCATCACAGCGTCATTACTGCATCATCACTGCATCATCACAGCGTCATCACCGCATCATCACTGCATTGTCACAACATCATGGCGTCATAATAACTGCATCATAACAGCATGATCAAAGCATCATCACAGCGTCATCACAGCGTCATAACTGCATAAACACTGCATCATCAAAGAACCATCACAGCATCATCACAGCGTCATAACAGCATCATCAGAGCATCATCACATGGTCATCACATCGTCATCAAAGAATCTTCACAGCATCATCGCTATGTCATCATAGCATCATCATAATATTATCACAGCTTCATCACAGCGTCATAACAACATCATCACTGCATCATCACAGCATCATCATTATTGCATCATGACTGCATCATTACAGCATCATCAGAGCAGAATCAGTGCGTCGTCACAGCATCATTACTGCATCACCACATCATCACTGTGTTATCGCAGCGTCATAACAGCATCATCACAGAATCATCGCAGCATCATCACATCATCATCACAGTGTCATCACAACATCATCGTAGCATCATCATGCATCATCACAGCATCATTACTGCATCATCACAGCATCATCACAGCATCATCACTGCATCATCACTGAATAATCACAGCATCATCACTGCATCATCACGGCATCGTTACAGCATCGTCATATCATCATAACTGCATCATCACAACAACATAACAAAATCATCAAAGCATCATCACAGCATCATCACCGCGTCATCACAGCGTCATAACTGCATCGTCACTGCATCTAAACTGCATCATCACAAAATCATCACTGCATCACATCATAATCACAACATCATCAAAGCGTCATCACAGCATCATCACTGCGTTATCACAGCATCATCTCAGCATCATCACAGTATCATTACTGCTTATTCACTGCATCATCACAACATCATCACAGCGTCATTACAGTGTCATAAATGCATCATCACAGTGTCATCAAAGCGTCCTAACTGCATAATCACTGCATCATCGCAGCTTCATCACAGCATCATGACAGCGTCATCACAGCATCAAAAATGCATAATCACTTCATCCTCACATCATCATCATAGCATCATAGCTGCATAATCATAGAGTCATCACAGCATCATCACTACATCATCAAATTGTCATCACTGTATCATCACAGCATCATCATAGCATCATCACTGCATAATCACAGTGTCATAACAGCATCATTACAACACCATGACTACGTCATCACAGCATCACGACAGCGTCATTACAGTGTCATCACAGCATCATCACTGCATTATCACAACATCATCACAACATCATCACTGCGTCATCAGAGCGTCATCACTACATAATCACTTCTTACTCAGTGAATCATCACTGCATCATCACATCATCACAGCATCATCTCAGCATAATCACAGTATCATCACAGCGTCATCACTACATCATCAATGCATCATCACTGCATCATCACAGCATCATCACTGCATCATCACAGCATCATCAGAGCATCATCACAGCATCATCACAACATCATCACAGAGTCATCACAGCATCATCACTGCATAATCACTGCATCATCACAGCATCCTCACAGCATCAATACAGCGTCATCACAACGTCAACAATGCATCATTACAGCATCATCTCAGTATAGTCACAGCATAATCACTGCATAATCACTGCATCATCATATCGTCATCACTGCATCATCACTGCATCATCACAGCACCATCACAGCATCATTACTGCAGAATCACTGCATCATCACAGCATCATAGCTGCATAATCACAGCATCATCACATCATCATCGCATAGTCATCACAGCGTCATCACTGCATCATCACAGCATCATCACAGCATCATCACAGCATCATTACTGCAGAATCACTGCATCATCACAGCATCCTCACAGCAACATCGCAGCATCATCACAGCATCATCGCATCATCATCACAGTGTCATGACAGCATCATCACTGCATAATCACCGCATAATCACAGCATCATCACATCATCATCGCATAGTCATCACAGCGTCATCACTACATCATCACTGCATCATCACAGAATCATCACTGCGTCATCACAGCATCATCAGAGCATCATCACAGCATCATCACAGCATAATCACAGTATCATCACAGCATCATCACTACATCATCACTGCATCATCACAGAATCATCACTGCGTCATCACAGCATCATCAGAGCATCATCACAGCATCATCACAACATCATCAGTTTCATGTCAGCATCATCACTGCATCATCACTGCATCATCACAGCATCCTCACAGCATCAACACAGCGTCATCACAGCGTCATCAATGCATCATTACAGCATCATCTCAGTATAGTCACAGAATTATTACAGCATAATCACTGCATCATCATATCATCACTGCATCATCACTGCATCATCACAGCACCATCACAGCATCATTACTTCAGAATCACTGCATCATCACAGCATCCTCACAGCAACATCGCAGCATCATCACAGCATCATCACACTGTCATGACAGCATCATCACTGCATAATCACTGCATAATCTCCGCATAATCACAGCATCATCACATCATCATCACAATATCATCACAGCGTCATCACTACACATCACTGCATCATCACTACATCATCACAGCATCATCACTTCGTCATCATCAGAGCATCGTCACAGCATCATCACTGCATCCTCACTGCATCATGAGTGCATCATCATCACAGCATCATAACTGCATCATCAAAGCATCATCTCGGCATAATCACAATGTCATAAATACATCATCACTCCATCATCACAGCATTATCACATCATCATCACAACGTTTTCAGTGTCATCACAGCATCATAACAACGTCATCAAACTGTCATCACAGCATCATCACCAAATCATCACAGAATCATCACAGCATCATGACTGCATCATCACAGCATCTTTGCATCGTCATCAGAGCATCACCACTGCATCATCACATCATCATCTCAGCATCATCACAGCATCATTACTGCTTACTCACTGCATCATCACAGCGTCATGACAGTGTCATGACTGCATCATAACATCATAGCTTCATCATCAGAACATTATCACAGCATCATCACTGCATCATCACATCATCATTGTAGCATCTTCACTGTCATCAATACATCATCACAGCATCATCACATCATTATCACAGCATCATCAGTGTCATCTCAGCATCATCACTGCATCATGACTGCATCATAGCAGCATAATCACAGCATCATCACAGAATCATCACAGCATCATCATAAGGTCATCACAGCATCATCACTACGTCATCAAATTGTAATCACAGCATCATCACAGTGTCCTCACTGAATCATCACTGCACCATCACTGCACCATCACAGCATCATCTCAGCATCATCATGGCATCATTACTGCATCATCACTGCTTACTCACTGCATCATCACAGCATCATCACAGAATCATTTCTGCATAATCATTGCATTTTCACAGCGTCATCACAGTATCATCACTGCATCATCACAGTGTCATCACAGCATCATCAAAGCATCACGACAGCGTCATCTCACCATCACGACAGCGTCATCAAAGCATCATCACTGCATCATAACAACATCATCTCAGCATCATCACAGAATCATTTCTGCATAATCACTGCATCATCATAGTGTCATCACAGTATATTCACTGCATCATCACATCATCACAGTGTCATCACAGAATCATCACTGAATCATCCAAGCATCATCACAGCACCACCAATGCATCATCACAGTATCATCACTGCATAATCACTGCATCATCACCGCATCATCACATCATCAACACTGCTTCATTGCTGCATCATCACATCATTGTCACAGTATCATCAAAATATCATCACAGCATCATCACACCATCATAACAACATCATCACAGCGTCATCACAGTATCGTAAATGCATCATCACAGAATCATCACTGAATCATCATAGCATCTTCATATCATCATCACAATATCATCACAGCATCATCACTGCATCATCACAGCATCATCACTGCATAATCACTGCATCATCACCACATCATCACAGCATCATCACTGCATAATCACTGCATCATCACAGCATCATCACATCGTCATCAAAACATCATTACAAGTATCAACACAACATAATCACAGTGTCATCACAGCATCATCATTGCATCCTTACTGCATGATCACAGCATCTCCGCATCGTAATCACATCATCATCACTGACTCCTCACTGAATCATCACTGTACCATCACTGCATCATCAGAGCATAATCTGAGCATAATCTCAGCATAATCACAGCATCATCACAGAATCATCACAGCATCATTACTGCATCATCACAGCATCTTTGCATCGTCATCAGAGCATCACCACTGCATCATCACTACATCATCACATCATCATCACAGCATTTTAGCTACATAATCACAGAATCATCATAGCGTAACGACAGCATCATCACAACATCATTACAGCATCATCACAGCGTCATCGTAACATCATGACTGTATCATCACAGCATCATCACAGCATCACCGCAGCGTCATCACTGCATCATCACAGCATCATCACAGCATCATCACGGCATCGTTACAGCATCGTCATATCATCATAACTGCATCATCACAACAACATAACAAAATCATCAAAGCATCGTCACAGCATCATCACCGCGTCATCACAGCGTCATAACTGCATCGTCACTGCATCTAAACTGCATCATCACAAAATCATCACAGCTTCATCACTGCAGCATCACAGCATCATCAAAGCATCATCGCAGCATCATCACATCATCATCACTGCATCATCACAGAATCATTACTGTTTACTCACTGCGGCATCACAGCATTATCACGGTGTCATAACTGCATCATCACTGCACCATTACTGCATCATCACAGTGTCATCTCAGCATCATCACAGCATCATTACTGCCTAATCATTGCATTATCACAACGTCATCACAGTATCATCAGTGCATCATCACAGCATCATTACTGCATCATCACATCATCATCACAGAATCACGATAGTGTCATCACAGCGTCATCACTGCATCATCACAGCGTCATCTCAGCATCATCAGAGACTCATCACAGCGTCATCACTGCATCATCACTGCATCACCACAGTATCATCACAGCATCATCACAAAATTATAAGAGCGTCATCACAGCGTTATTACTGCATCATCACAGCATCAATAGAGCATCATCACAGCGTCATCACAGCGTCATCACAGCGTCATCACAGCATCATCACAGCATCACGACATCATCATCACAGCTTCACGACAGTGTCATGAGAGCGTCTTCACAGCATCATCACTACATCATCACAGCATCATCACTGCGTCATCAGAGCATCATCACAAAATCATCACAGCGTCATTACTGCATCATCACTGCATCATCACAGCGTCATCACCGCATCATCACTGCATTGTCACAACATCATGGCGTCATAATAACTGCATCATAACAGCATGATCAAAGCATCATCACAGCGTCATCACAGCGTCATAACTGCATAAACACTGCATCATCAAAGAACCATCACAGCATCATCACAGCGTCATAACAGCATCATCAGAGCATCATCACATGGTCATCACATCGTCATCAAAGAATCTTCACAGCATCATCGCTATGTCATCATAGCATCATCATAATATTATCACAGCTTCATCACAGCGTCATAACAACATCATCACTGCATCATCACAGCATCATCATTATTGCATCATGACTGCATCATTACAGCATCATCAGAGCAGAATCAGTGCGTCGTCACAGCATCATTACTGCATCACCACATCATCACTGTGTTATCGCAGCGTCATCACAGCATCATCACAGAATCATCGCAGCATCATCACATCATCATCACAGCGTCATCACAACATCATCGTAGCATCATCATGCATCATCACAGCATCATTACTGCATCATCACAGCATCATCACAGCATCATCATATCTGCATCATCACTGAATAATCACAGCATCATCACTGCATCATCACGGCATCGTTACAGCATCGTCATATCATCATAACTGCATCATCACAACAACATAACAAAATCATCAAAGCATCATCACAGCATCATCACCGCGTCATCACAGCGTCATAACTGCATCGTCACTGCATCTAAACTGCATCATCAAAAAATCATCACGGCATCACATCATAATCACAACATCATCAAAGCGTCATCACAGCATCATCACTGCGTTATCACAGCATCATCTCAGCATCATCACAGTATCATTACTGCTTATTCACTGCATCATCACAACATCATCACAGCGTCATTACAGTGTCATAAATGCATCATCACAGTGTCATCAAAGCGTCCTAACTGCATAATCACTGCATCATCGCAGCTTCATCACAGCATCATGACAGCGTCATCACAGCATCAAAAATGCATAATCACTTCATCCTCACATCATCATCATAGCATCATAGCTGCATAATCATAGAGTCATCACAGCATCATCACTACATCATCAAATTGTCATCACTGTATCATCACAGCATCATCATAGCATCATCACTGCATAATCACAGTGTCATAACAGCATCATTACAACACCATGACTACGTCATCACAGCATCACGACAGCGTCATTACAGTGTCATCACAGCATCATCACTGCATTATCACAACATGATCACAACATCATCACTGCGTCATCAGAGCGTCATCACTACATAATCACTTCTTACTCAGTGAATCATCACTGCATCATCACATCATCACAGCATCATCTCAGCATAATCACAGTATCATCACAGCGTCATCACTACATCATCAATGCATCATCACTGCATCATCACAGCATCATCACAGCATAATCACTGCATCATCACAGCATCCTCACAGCATCAATACAGCGTCATCACAACGTCAACAATGCATCATTACAGCATCATCTCAGTATAGTCACAGCATAATCACTGCATAATCACTGCATCATCATATCGTCATCACTGCATCATCACTGCATCATCACAGCACCATCACAGCATCATTACTGCAGAATCACTGCATCATCACAGCATCATAGCTGCATAATCACAGCATCATCACATCATCATCGCATAGTCATCAGAGCGTCATCACTGCATCATCACAGCATCATCACAGCATCATTACTGCAGAATCACTGCATCATCACAGCATCCTCACAGCAACATCGCAGCATCATCACAGCATCATCGCATCATCATCACAGTGTCATGACAGCATCATCACTGCATAATCACCGCATAATCACAGCATCATCACAGCATAATCACAGTATCATCACAGCATCATCACTACATCATCACTGCATCATCACAGAATCATCACTGCGTCATCACAGCATCATCAGAGCATCATCACAGCATCATCAGAGCATCATCACAGCATCATCACATCATCATCTCAGCATCATTACTGCTTACTCACTGCATCATCATAGCATCATCACATCATCATCACAACATCATCAGTTTCATGTCAGCATCATCACTGCATCATCACAGCATCCTCACAGCATCAACACAGCGTCATCACAGCGTCATCAATGCATCATTACAGCATCATCTCAGTATAGTCACAGAATTATTACAGCATAATCACTGCATCATCATATCATCACTGCATCATCACTGCATCATCACTGCATCATCACAGCACCATCACAGCATCATTACTTCAGAATCACTGCATCATCACAGCATCCTCACAGCAACATCGCAGCATCATCACAGCATCATCACACTGTCATGACAGCATCATCACTGCATAATCACTGCATAATCTCCGCATAATCACAGCATCATCACATCATCATCACAATATCATCACAGCGTCATCACTACACATCACTGCATCATCACTACATCATCACAGCATCATCACTTCGTCATCATCAGAGCATCATCACAGCATCATCACTGCATCCTCACTGCATCATGAGTGCATCATCATCACAGCATCATAACTGCATCATCAAAGCATCATCTCGGCATAATCACAATGTCATAAATACATCATCACTCCATCATCACAGCATTATCACATCATCATCACAACGTTTTCAGTGTCATCACAGCATCATAACAACGTCATCAAACTGTCATCACAGCATCATCACCAAATCATCACAGAATCATCACAGCATCATTACTGCATCATCACAGCATCTTTGCATCGTCATCAGAGCATCACCACTGCATCATCACATCATCATCTCAGCATCATCACAGCATCATTACTGCTTACTCACTGCATCATCACAGCGTCATGACAGTGTCATCACTGCATCATAACATCATAGCTTCATCATCAGAACATTATCACAGCATCATCACTGCATCATCACATCATCATTATAGCATCTTCACTGTCATCAATACATCATCACAGCATCATCATAAGGTCATCACAGCATCATCAGTGTCATCTCAGCATCATCACTGCATCATGACTGCATCATAGCAGCATAATCACAGCATCATCACAGAATCATCACAGCATCATCATAAGGTCATCACAGCATCATCACTACGTCATCAAATTGTAATCACAGCATCATCACAGTGTCCTCACTGAATCATCACTGCACCATCACTGCAACATCACAGCATCATCTCAGCATCATCATGGCATCATTACTGCTTACTCACTGCATCATCACAGCATCATCTCAGCATCATCACAGAATCATTTCTGCATAATCATTGCATTTTCACAGCGTCATCACAGTATCATCACTGCATCATCACAGTGTCATCACAGCATCATCAAAGCATCACGACAGCGTCATCTCACCATCACGACAGCGTCATCAAAGCATCATCACTGCATCATAACAACATCATCTCAGCATCATCACAGAATCATTTCTGCATAATCACTGCATCATCATAGTGTCATCACAGTATATTCACTGCATCATCACATCATCACAGTGTCATCACAGAATCATCACTGAATCATCCAAGCATCATCCAAGCATCATCACAGCACCACCAATGCATCATCACAGTATCATCACTGCATAATCACTGCATCATCACCGCATCATCACTGCATCAACACTGCATCATTGCTGCATCATCACATCATTGTCACAGTATCATCAAAATATCATCACAGCATCATCACACCATCATAACAACATCATCACAGCGTCATCACAGTATCGTAAATGCATCATCACAGAATCATCACTGAATCATCATAGCATCTTCATATCATCATCACAATATCATCACAGCATCATCACTGCATCATCACAGCATCATCACTGCATAATCACTGCATCATCACCGCATCATCACAGCATCATCACTGCATAATCACTGCATCATCACAGCATCATCACATCGTCATCAAAACATCATTACAAGTATCAACACAACATAATCACAGTGTCATCACAGCATCATCATTGCATCCTTACTGCATGATCACAGCATCTCCGCATCGTAATCACATCATCATCACTGACTCCTCACTGAATCATCACTGTACCATCACTGCATCATCAGAGCATAATCTGAGCATAATCTCAGCATAATCACAGCATCATCACAGAATCATCACAGCATCATTACTGCATCATCACAGCATCTTTGCATCGTCATCAGAGCATCACCACTGCATCATCACTACATCATCACATCATCATCACAGCATTTTAGCTACATAATCACAGAATCATCATAGCGTAACGACAGCATCATCACAACATCATTACAGCATCATCACAGCGTCATCGTAACATCATGACTGTATCATCACAGCATCATCACAGCATCACCGCAGCGTCATCACTGCATCATCACAGCATCATCACAGCATCATCACGGCATCGTTACAGCATCGTCATATCATCATAACTGCATCATCACAACAACATAACAAAATCATCAAAGCATCGTCACAGCATCATCACCGCGTCATCACAGCGTCATAACTGCATCGTCACTGCATCTAAACTGCATCATCACAAAATCATCACAGCTTCATCACTGCAGCATCACAGCATCATCAAAGCATCATCGCAGCATCATCACATCATCATCACTGCATCATCACAGAATCATTACTGTTTACTCACTGCGGCATCACAGCATTATCACGGTGTCATAACTGCATCATCACTGCACCATTACTGCATCATCACAGTGTCATCTCAGCATCATCACAGCATCATTACTGCCTAATCATTGCATTATCACAATGTCATCACAGTATCATCAGTGCATCATCACAGCATCATTACTGCATCATCACATCATCATCACAGAATCACGATAGTGTCATCACAGCGTCATCACTGCATCATCACAGCGTCATCTCAGCATCATCAGAGACTCATCACAGCGTCATCACTGCATCATCACTGCATCACCACAGTATCATCACAGCATCATCACAAAATTATAAGAGCGTCATCACAGCGTTATTACTGCATCATCACAGCATCAATAGAGCATCATCACAGCGTCATCACAGCGTTATCACAGCGTCATCACAGCATCATCATCACAGCTTCACGACAGTGTCATGAGAGCGTCTTCACAGCATCATCACTACATCATCACAGCATCATCACTGCGTCATCAGAGCATCATCACAAAATCATCACAGCGTCATTACTGCATCATCACTGCATCATCACAGCGTCATCACCGCATCATCACTGCATTGTCACAACATCATGGCGTCATAATAACTGCATCATAACAGCATGATCAAAGCATCATCACAGCGTCATCACAGCGTCATAACTGCATAAACACTGCATCATCAAAGAACCATCACAGCATCATCACAGCGTCATAACAGCATCATCAGAGCATCATCACATCGTCATCACATCGTCATCAAAGAATCTTCACAGCATCATCGCTATGTCATCATAGCATCATCATAATATTATCACAGCTTCATCACAGCGTCATAACAACATCATCACTGCATCATCACAGCATCATCATTATTGCATCATGACTGCATCATTACAGCATCATCAGAGCAGAATCAGTGCGTCGTCACAGCATCATTACTGCATCACCACATCATCACTGTGTTATCGCAGCGTCATCACAGCATCATCACAACATCATCACAGAATCATCACAGCATCATTGCAGCATCATCACATCATCATCACAGCGTCATCACAACATCATCGTAGCATCATCATGCATCATCACGGCATCATTACTGCATCATCACAGCATCATCACAGCATCATCACTGCATCATCACTGAATAATCACAGCATCATCACTGCATCATCACGGCATCGTTACAGCATCGTCATATCATCATAACTGCATCATCACAACAACATAACAAAATCATCAAAGCATCATCACAGCATCATCACCGCGTCATCACAGCGTCATAACTGCATCGTCACTGCATCTAAACTGCATCATCACAAAATCATCACTGCATCACATCATAATCACAACATCATCAAAGCGTCATCACAGCATCATCACTGCGTTATCACAGCATCATCTCAGCATCATCACAGTATCATTACTGCTTATTCACTGCATCATCACAACATCATCACAGCGTCATTACAGTGTCATAAATGCATCATCACAGTGTCATCAAAGCGTCCTAACTGCATAATCACTGCATCATCGCAGCTTCATCACAGCATCATGACAGCGTCATCACAGCATCAAAAATGCATAATCACTTCATCCTCACATCATCATCATAGCATCATAGCTGCATAATCATAGAGTCATCACAGCATCATCACTACATCATCAAATTGTCATCACTGTATCATCACAGCATCATCATAGCATCATCACTGCATAATCACAGTGTCATAACAGCATCATTACAACACCATGACTACGTCATCACAGCATCACGACAGCGTCATTACAGTGTCATCACAGCATCATCACTGCATTATCACAACATCATCACAACATCATCACTGCGTCATCAGAGCGTCATCACTACATAATCACTTCTTACTCAGTGAATCATCACTGCATCATCACATCATCACAGCATCATCTCAGCATAATCACAGTATCATCACAGCGTCATCACTACATCATCAATGCATCATCACTGCATCATCACAGCATCATCACTGCATCATCACAGCATCATCAGAGCATCATCACAGCATCATCACAACATCATCACAGAGTCATCACAGCATCATCACTGCATAATCACTGCATCATCACAGCATCCTCACAGCATCAATACAGCGTCATCACAACGTCAACAATGCATCATTACAGCATCATCTCAGTATAGTCACAGCATAATCACTGCATAATCACTGCATCATCATATCGTCATCACTGCATCATCACTGCATCATCACAGCACCATCACAGCATCATTACTGCAGAATCACTGCATCATCACAGCATCATAGCTGCATAATCACAGCATCATCACATCATCATCGCATAGTCATCACAGCGTCATCACTGCATCATCACAGCATCATCACAGCATCATTACTGCAGAATCACTGCATCATCACAGCATCCTCACAGCAACATCGCAGCATCATCACAGCATCATCGCATCATCATCACAGTGTCATGACAGCATCATCACTGCATAATCACCGCATAATCACAGCATCATCACAGCATAATCACAGTATCATCACAGCGTCATCACTACATCATCACTGCATCATCACAGAATCATCACTGCGTCATCACAGCATCATCAGAGCATCATCACAGCATCATCAGAGCATCATCACAGCATCATCACATCATCATCTCAGCATCATTACTGCTTACTCACTGCATCATCATAGCATCATCACATCATCATCACAACATCATCAGTTTCATGTCAGCATCATCACTGCATAATCACTGCATCCTCACAGCATCAACACAGCGTCATCACAGCGTCATCAATGCATCATTACAGCATCATCTCAGTATAGTCACAGAATTATTACAGCATAATCACTGCATCATCATATCATCACTGCATCATCACTGCATCATCACTGCATCATCACAGCACCATCACAGCATCATTACTTCAGAATCACTGCATCATCACAGCATCCTCACAGCAACATCGCAGCATCATCACAGCATCATCACACTGTCATGACAGCATCATCACTGCATAATCACTGCATAATCTCTGCATAATCACAGCATCATCACATCATCATCACAATATCATCACAGCGTCATCACTACACATCACTGCATCATCACTACATCATCACAGCATCATCACTTCGTCATCATCAGAGCATCATCACAGCATCATCACTGCATCCTCACTGCATCATGAGTGCATCATCATCACAGCATCATAACTGCATCATCAAAGCATCATCTCGGCATAATCACAATGTCATAAATACATCATCACTCCATCATCACAGCATTATCACATCATCATCACAACGTTTTCAGTGTCATCACAGCATCATAACAACGTCATCAAACTGTCATCACAGCATCATCACCAAATCATCACAGAATCATCACAGCATCATTACTGCATCATCACAGCATCTTTGCATCGTCATCAGAGCATCACCACTGCATCATCACATCATCATCTCAGCATCATCACAGCATCATTACTGCTTACTCACTGCATCATCACAGCGTCATGACAGTGTCATCACTGCATCATAACATCATAGCTTCATCATCAGAACATTATCACAGCATCATCACTGCATCATCACATCATCATTATAGCATCTTCACTGTCATCAATACATCATCACAGCATCATCATAAGGTCATCACAGCATCATCAGTGTCATCTCAGCATCATCACTGCATCATGACTGCATCATAGCAGCATAATCACAGCATCATCACAGAATCATCACAGCATCATCATAAGGTCATCACAGCATCATCACTACGTCATCAAATTGTAATCACAGCATCATCACAGTGTCCTCACTGAATCATCACTGCACCATCACTGCAACATCACAGCATCATCTCAGCATCATCATGGCATCATTACTGCTTACTCACTGCATCATCACAGCATCATCTCAGCATCATCACAAAATCATTTCTGCATAATCATTGCATTTTCACAGCGTCATCACAGTATCATCACTGCATCATCACAGTGTCATCACAGCATCATCAAAGCATCACGACAGCGTCATCTCACCATCACGACAGCGTCATCAAAGCATCATCACTGCATCATAACAACATCATCTCAGCATCATCACAGAATCATTTCTGCATAATCACTGCATCATCATAGTGTCATCACAGTATATTCACTGCATCATCACATCATCACAGTGTCATCACAGAATCATCACTGAATCATCCAAGCATCATCCAAGCATCATCACAGCACCACCAATGCATCATCACAGTATCATCACTGCATAATCACTGCATCATCACCGCATCATCACTGCATCAACACTGCATCATTGCTGCATCATCACATCATTGTCACAGTATCATCAAAATATCATCACAGCATCATCACACCATCATAACAACATCATCACAGCGTCATCACAGTATCGTAAATGCATCATCACAGAATCATCACTGAATCATCATAGCATCTTCATATCATCATCACAATATCATCACAGCATCATCACTGCATCATCACAGCATCATCACTGCATAATCACTGCATCATCACCACATCATCACAGCATCATCACTGCATAATCACTGCATCATCACAGCATCATCACATCGTCATCAAAACATCATTACAAGTATCAACACAACATAATCACAGTGTCATCACAGCATCATCATTGCATCCTTACTGCATGATCACAGCATCTCCGCATCGTAATCACATCATCATCACTGACTCCTCACTGAATCATCACTGTACCATCACTGCATCATCAGAGCATAATCTGAGCATAATCTCAGCATAATCACAGCATCATCACAGAATCATCACAGCATCATTACTGCATCATCACAGCATCTTTGCATCGTCATCAGAGCATCACCACTGCATCATCACTACATCATCACATCATCATCACAGCATTTTAGCTACATAATCACAGAATCATCATAGCGTAACGACAGCATCATCACAACATCATTACAGCATCATCACAGCGTCATCGTAACATCATGACTGTATCATCACAGCATCATCACAGCATCACCGCAGCGTCATCACTGCATCATCACAGCATCATCACAGCATCATCACGGCATCGTTACAGCATCGTCATATCATCATAACTGCATCATCACAACAACATAACAAAATCATCAAAGCATCGTCACAGCATCATCACCGCGTCATCACAGCGTCATAACTGCATCGTCACTGCATCTAAACTGCATCATCACAAAATCATCACAGCTTCATCACTGCAGCATCACAGCATCATCAAAGCATCATCGCAGCATCATCACATCATCATCACTGCATCATCACAGAATCATTACTGTTTACTCACTGCGGCATCACAGCATTATCACGGTGTCATAACTGCATCATCACTGCACCATTACTGCATCATCACAGTGTCATCTCAGCATCATCACATCATTGTCACAGTATCATCAAAATATCATCACAGCATCATCACACCATCATAACAACATCATCACAGCGTCATCACAGTATCGTAAATGCATCATCACAGAATCATCACTGAATCATCATAGCATCTTCATATCATCATCACAATATCATCACAGCATCATCACTGCATCATCACAGCATCATCACTGCATAATCACTGCATCATCACCACATCATCACAGCATCATCACTGCATAATCACTGCATCATCACAGCATCATCACATCGTCATCAAAACATCATTACAAGTATCAACACAACATAATCACAGTGTCATCACAGCATCATCATTGCATCCTTACTGCATGATCACAGCATCTCCGCATCGTAATCACATCATCATCACTGACTCCTCACTGAATCATCACTGTACCATCACTGCATCATCAGAGCATAATCTGAGCATAATCTCAGCATAATCACAGCATCATCACAGAATCATCACAGCATCATTACTGCATCATCACAGCATCTTTGCATCGTCATCAGAGCATCACCACTGCATCATCACTACATCATCACATCATCATCACAGCATTTTAGCTACATAATCACAGAATCATCATAGCGTAACGACAGCATCATCACAACATCATTACAGCATCATCACAGCGTCATCGTAACATCATGACTGTATCATCACAGCATCATCACAGCATCACCGCAGCGTCATCACTGCATCATCACAGCATCATCACAGCATCATCACGGCATCGTTACAGCATCGTCATATCATCATAACTGCATCATCACAACAACATAACAAAATCATCAAAGCATCGTCACAGCATCATCACCGCGTCATCACAGCGTCATAACTGCATCGTCACTGCATCTAAACTGCATCATCACAAAATCATCACAGCTTCATCACTGCAGCATCACAGCATCATCAAAGCATCATCGCAGCATCATCACATCATCATCACTGCATCATCACAGAATCATTACTGTTTACTCACTGCGGCATCACAGCATTATCACGGTGTCATAACTGCATCATCACTGCACCATTACTGCATCATCACAGTGTCATCTCAGCATCATCACAGCATCATTACTGCCTAATCATTGCATTATCACAACGTCATCACAGTATCATCAGTGCATCATCACAGCATCATTACTGCATCATCACATCATCATCACAGAATCACGATAGTGTCATCACAGCGTCATCACTGCATCATCACAGCGTCATCTCAGCATCATCAGAGACTCATCACAGCGTCATCACTGCATCATCACTGCATCACCACAGTATCATCACAGCATCATCACAAAATTATAAGAGCGTCATCACAGCGTTATCACAGCGTCATCACAGCATCATCACAGCATCACGACATCATCATCACAGCTTCACGACAGTGTCATGAGAGCGTCTTCACAGCATCATCACTACATCATCACAGCATCATCACTGCGTCATCAGAGCATCATCACAAAATCATCACAGCGTCATTACTGCATCATCACTGCATCATCACAGCGTCATCACCGCATCATCACTGCATTGTCACAACATCATGGCGTCATAATAACTGCATCATAACAGCATGATCAAAGCATCATCACAGCGTCATCACAGCGTCATAACTGCATAAACACTGCATCATCAAAGAACCATCACAGCATCATCACAGCGTCATAACAGCATCATCAGAGCATCATCACATCGTCATCACATCGTCATCACAGAATCTTCACAGCATCATCGCTATGTCATCATAGCATCATCATAATATTATCACAGCTTCATCACAGCGTCATAACAACATCATCACTGCATCATCACAGCATCATCATTATTGCATCATGACTGCATCATTACAGCATCATCAGAGCAGAATCAGTGCGTCGTCACAGCATCATTACTGCATCACCACATCATCACTGTGTTATCGCAGCGTCATCACAGCATCATCACAACATCATCACAGAATCATCACAGCATCATTGCAGCATCATCACATCATCATCACAGCGTCATCACAACATCATCGTAGCATCATCATGCATCATCACAGCATCATTACTGCATCATCACAGCATCATCACAGCATCATCACTGCATCATCACTGAATAATCACAGCATCATCACTGCATCATCACGGCATCGTTACAGCATCATCATATCATCATAACTGCATCATCACAACAACATAACAAAATCATCAAAGCATCATCACAGCATCATCACCGCGTCATCACAGCGTCATAACTGCATCGTCACTGCATCTAAACTGCATCATCACAAAACCATCACTGCATCACATCATAATCACAACATCATCAAAGCGTCATCACAGCATCATCACTGCGTTATCACAGCATCATCTCAGCATCATCACAGTATCATTACTGCTTATTCACTGCATCATCACAACATCATCACAGCGTCATTACAGTGTCATAAATGCATCATCACAGTGTCATCAAAGCGTCCTAACTGCATAATCACTGCATCATCGCAGCTTCATCACAGCATCATGACAGCGTCATCACAGCATCAAAAATGCATAATCACTTCATCCTCACATCATCATCATAGCATCATAGCTGCATAATCATAGAGTCATCACAGCATCATCACTACATCATCAAATTGTCATCACTGTATCATCACAGCATCATCATAGCATCATCACTGCATAATCACAGTGTCATAACAGCATCATTACAACACCATGACTACGTCATCACAGCATCACGACAGCGTCATTACAGTGTCATCACAGCATCATCACTGCATTATCACAACATCATCACAACATCATCACTGCGTCATCAGAGCGTCATCACTACATAATCACTTCTTACTCAGTGAATCATCACTGCATCATCACATCATCACAGCATCATCTCAGCATAATCACAGTATCATCACAGCGTCATCACTACATCATCAATGCATCATCACTGCATCATCACAGCATCATCACTGCATCATCACAGCATCATCAGAGCATCATCACAGCATCATCACAACATCATCACAGAGTCATCACAGCATCATCACTGCATAATCACTGCATCATCACAGCATCCTCACAGCATCAATACAGCGTCATCACAACGTCAACAATGCATCATTACAGCATCATCTCAGTATAGTCACAGCATAATCACTGCATAATCACTGCATCATCATATCGTCATCACTGCATCATCACTGCATCATCACAGCACCATCACAGCATCATTACTGCAGAATCACTGCATCATCACAGCATCATAGCTGCATAATCACAGCATCATCACATCATCATCGCATAGTCATCACAGCGTCATCACTGCATCATCACAGCATCATCACAGCATCATTACTGCAGAATCACTGCATCATCACAGCATCCTCACAGCAACATCGCAGCATCATCACAGCATCATCGCATCATCATCACAGTGTCATGACAGCATCATCACTGCATAATCACCGCATAATCACAGCATCATCACAGCATAATCACAGTATCATCACAGCGTCATCACTACATCATCACTGCATCATCACAGAATCATCACTGCGTCATCACAGCATCATCAGAGCATCATCACAGCATCATCACAGCATAATCACAGTATCATCACAGCATCATCACTACATCATCACTGCATCATCACAGAATCATCACAGAATCATCACTGCGTCATCACAGCATCATCAGAGCATCATCACAGCATCATCACATCATCATCTCAGCATCATTACTGCTTACTCACTGCATCATCATAGCATCATCACATCATCATCACAACATCATCAGTTTCATGTCAGCATCATCACTGCATAATCACTGCATCATCACAGCATCCTCACAGCATCAACACAGCGTCATCACAGCGTCATCAATGCATCATTATAGCATCATCTCAGTATAGTCACAGAATTATTACAGCATAATCACTGCATCATCATATCATCACTGCATCATCACTGCATCATCACTGCATCATCACAGCACCATCACAGCATCATTACTTCAGAATCACTGCATCATCACAGCATCCTCACAGCAACATCGCAGCATCATCACAGCATCATCACACTGTCATGACAGCATCATCACTGCATAATCACTGCATAATCTCCACATAATCACAGCATCATCACATCATCATCACAATATCATCACAGCGTCATCACTACACATCACTGCATCATCACTACATCATCACAGCATCATCACTTCGTCATCATCAGAGCATCATCACAGCATCATCACTGCATCCTCACTGCATCATGAGTGCATCATCATCACAGCATCATAACTGCATCATCAAAGCATCATCTCGGCATAATCACAATGTCATAAATACATCATCACTCCATCATCACAGCATTATCACATCATCATCACAACGTTTTCAGTGTCATCACAGCATCATAACAACGTCATCAAACTGTCATCACAGCATCATCACCAAATCATCACAGAATCATCACAGCATCATTACTGCATCATCACAGCATCTTTGCATCGTCATCAGAGCATCACCACTGCATCATCACATCATCATCTCAGCATCATCACAGCATCATTACTGCTTACTCACTGCATCATCACAGCGTCATGACAGTGTCATCACTGCATCATAACATCATAGCTTCATCATCAGAACATTATCACAGCATCATCACTGCATCATCACATCATCATTATAGCATCTTCACTGTCATCAATACATCATCACAGCATCATCATAAGGTCATCACAGCATCATCAGTGTCATCTCAGCATCATCACTGCATCATGACTGCATCATAGCAGCATAATCACAGCATCATCACAGAATCATCACAGCATCATCATAAGGTCATCACAGCATCATCACTACGTCATCAAATTGTAATCACAGCATCATCACAGTGTCCTCACTGAATCATCACTGCACCATCACTGCAACATCACAGCATCATCTCAGCATCATCATGGCATCATTACTGCATCATCACTGCTTACTCACTGCATCATCACAGCATCATCTCAGCATCATCACAGAATCATTTCTGCATAATCATTGCATTTTCACAGCGTCATCACAGTATCATCACTGCATCATCACAGTGTCATCACAGCATCATCAAAGCATCACGACAGCGTCATCTCACCATCACGACAGCGTCATCAAAGCATCATCACTGCATCATAACAACATCATCTCAGCATCATCACAGAATCATTTCTGCATAATCACTGCATCATCATAGTGTCATCACAGTATATTCACTGCATCATCACATCATCACAGTGTCATCACAGAATCATCACTGAATCATCCAAGCATTATCACAGCACCACCAATGCATCATCACAGTATCATCACTGCATAATCACTGCATCATCACCGCATCATCACATCATCAACACTGCATCATTGCTGCATCATCACATCATTGTCACAGTATCATCAAAATATCATCACAGCATCATCACACCATCATAACAACATCATCACAGCGTCATCACAGTATCGTAAATGCATCATCACAGAATCATCACTGAATCATCATAGCATCTTCATATCATCATCACAATATCATCACAGCATCATCACTGCATCATCACAGCATCATCACTGCATCATCACCACATCATCACAGCATCATCACTGCATAATCACTGCATCATCACAGCATCATCACATCGTCATCAAAACATCATTACAAGTATCAACACAACATAATCACAGTGTCATCACAGCATCATCATTGCATCCTTCCTGCATGATCACAGCATCTCCGCATCGTAATCACATCATCATCACTGACTCCTCACTGAATCATCACTGTACCATCACTGCATCATCAGAGCATAATCTGAGCATAATCTCAGCATAATCACAGCATCATCACAGAATCATCACAGCATCATTACTGCATCATCACAGCATCTTTGCATCGTCATCAGAGCATCACCACTGCATCATCACTACATCATCACATCATCATCACAGCATTTTAGCTACATAATCACAGAATCATCATAGCGTAACGACAGCATCATCACAACATCATTACAGCATCATCACAGCGTCATCGTAACATCATGACTGTATCATCACAGCATCATCACAGCATCACCGCAGCGTCATCACAGCATCATCACAGCATCATCACGGCATCGTTACAGCATCGTCATATCATCATAACTGCATCATCACAACAACATAACAAAATCATCAAAGCATCGTCACAGCATCATCACCGCATCATCACAGCGTCATAACTGCATCGTCACTGCATCTAAACTGCATCATCACAAAATCATCACAGCTTCATCACTGCAGCATCACAGCATCATCGCAGCATCATCGCAGCATCATCACATCATCATCACTGCATCATCACAGAATCATTACTGTTTACTCACTGCGGCATCACAGCATTATCACGGTGTCATAACTGCATCATCACTGCACCATTACTGCATCATCACAGTGTCATCTCAGCATCATCACAGCATCATTACTGCCTAATCATTGCATTATCACAACGTCATCACAGTATCATCAGTGCATCATCACAGCATCATTACTGCATCATCACATCATCATCACAGAATCACGATAGTGTCATCACAGCGTCATCACTGCATCATCACAGCGTCATCTCAGCATCATCAGAGACTCATCACAGCGTCATCACTGCATCATCACTGCATCACCACAGTATCATCACAGCATCATCACAAAATTATAAGAGCGTCATCACAGCGTTATTACTGCATCATCACAGCATCAATAGAGCATCATCACAGCGTCATCACAGCGTTATCACAGCGTCATCACAGCATCACAACATCATCATCACAGCTTCACGACAGTGTCATGAGAGCGTCTTCACAGCATCATCACTACATCATCACAGCATCATCACTGCGTCATCAGAGCATCATCACAAAATCATCACAGCGTCATTACTGCATCATCACTGCATCATCACAGCGTCATCACCGCATCATCACTGCATTGTCACAACATCATGGCGTCATAATAACTGCATCATAACAGCATGATCAAAGCATCATCACAGCGTCATCACAGCGTCATAACTGCATAAACACTGCATCATCAAAGAACCATCACAGCATCATCACAGCGTCATAACAGCATCATCAGAGCATCATCACATCGTCATCACATCGTCATCAAAGAATCTTCACAGCATCATCGCTATGTTATCATAGCATCATCATAATATTATCACAGCTTCATCACAGCGTCATAACAACATCATCACTGCATCATCACAGCATCATCATTATTGCATCATGACTGCATCATTACAGCATCATCAGAGCAGAATCAGTGCGTCGTCACAGCATCATTACTGCATCACCACATCATCACTGTGTTATCGCAGCGTCATCACAGCATCATCACAACATCATCACAGAATCATCACAGCATCATTGCAGCATCATCACA
Organism: Clangula hyemalis; assembly: GCA_963989345.1. The sequence goes on from OZ022447.1 coordinate 303,016, forward strand.
TCATCATCACAGCGTCATCACAACATCATCGTAGCATCATCATGCATCATCACAGCATCATTACTGCATCATCACAGCATCATCACAGCATCATCACTGCATCATCACTGAATAATCACAGCATCATCACTGCATCATCACGGCATCGTTACAGCATCGTCATATCATCATAACTGCATCATCACGACTCGATGATCTTGAGGTCTCTTCCAACCTAGAAATTCTGTGATTCTGTGATTCTGTGAACATAACAAAATCATCAAAGCATCATCACAGCATCATCACCGCGTCATCACAGCGTCATAACTGCATCGTCACTGCATCTAAACTGCATCATCACAAAATCATCACTGCATCACATCATAATCACAACATCATCAAAGCGTCATCACAGCATCATCACTGCGTTATCACAGCATCATCTCAGCATCATCACAGTATCATTACTGCTTATTCACTGCATCATCACAACATCATCACAGCGTCATTACAGTGTCATAAATGCATCATCACAGTGTCATCAAAGCGTCCTAACTGCATAATCACTGCATCATCGCAGCTTCATCACAGCATCATGACAGCGTCATCACAGCATCAAAAATGCATAATCACTTCATCCTCACATCATCATCATAGCATCATAGCTGCATAATCATAGAGTCATCACAGCATCATCACTACATCATCAAATTGTCATCACTGTATCATCACAGCATCATCATAGCATCATCACTGCATAATCACAGTGTCATAACAGCATCATTACAACACCATGACTACGTCATCACAGCATCACGACAGCGTCATTACAGTGTCATCACAGCATCATCACTGCATTATCACAACATCATCACAACATCATCACTGCGTCATCAGAGCGTCATCACTACATAATCACTTCTTACTCAGTGAATCATCACTGCATCATCACATCATCACAGCATCATCTCAGCATAATCACAGTATCATCACAGCGTCATCACTACATCATCAATGCATCATCACTGCATCATCACAGCATCATCACTGCATCATCACAGCATCATCAGAGCATCATCACAGCATCATCACAACATCATCACAGAGTCATCACAGCATCATCACTGCATAATCACTGCATCATCACAGCATCCTCACAGCATCAATACAGCGTCATCACAACGTCAACAATGCATCATTACAGCATCATCTCAGTATAGTCACAGCATAATCACTGCATAATCACTGCATCATCATATCGTCATCACTGCATCATCACTGCATCATCACAGCACCATCACAGCATCATTACTGCAGAATCACTGCATCATCACAGCATCATAGCTGCATAATCACAGCATCATCACATCATCATCGCATAGTCATCACAGCGTCATCACTGCATCATCACAGCATCATCACAGCATCATTACTGCAGAATCACTGCATCATCACAGCATCCTCACAGCAACATCGCAGCATCATCACAGCATCATCGCATCATCATCACAGTGTCATGACAGCATCATCACTGCATAATCACCGCATAATCACAGCATCATCACAGCATAATCACAGTATCATCACAGCGTCATCACTACATCATCACTGCATCATCACAGAATCATCACTGCGTCATCACAGCATCATCAGAGCATCATCACAGCATCATCACAGCATAATCACAGTATCATCACAGCATCATCACTACATCATCACTGCATCATCACAGAATCATCACTGCGTCATCACAGCATCATCAGAGCATCATCACAGCATCATCACATCATCATCTCAGCATCATTACTGCTTACTCACTGCATCATCATAGCATCATCACATCATCATCACAACATCATCAGTTTCATGTCAGCATCATCACTGCATCATCACTGCATCATCACAGCATCCTCACAGCATCAACACAGCGTCATCACAGCGTCATCAATGCATCATTACAGCATCATCTCAGTATAGTCACAGAATTATTACAGCATAATCACTGCATCATCATATCATCACTGCATCATCACTGCATCATCACTGCATCATCACAGCACCATCACAGCATCATTACTTCAGAATCACTGCATCATCACAGCATCCTCACAGCAACATCGCAGCATCATCACAGCATCATCACACTGTCATGACAGCATCATCACTGCATAATCACTGCATAATCTCCACATAATCACAGCATCATCACATCATCATCACAATATCATCACAGCGTCATCACTACACATCACTGCATCATCACTACATCATCACAGCATCATCACTTCGTCATCATCAGAGCATCATCACAGCATCATCACTGCATCCTCACTGCATCATGAGTGCATCATCATCACAGCATCATAACTGCATCATCAAAGCATCATCTCGGCATAATCACAATGTCATAAATACATCATCACTCCATCATCACAGCATTATCACATCATCATCACAACGTTTTCAGTGTCATCACAGCATCATAACAACGTCATCAAACTGTCATCACAGCATCATCACCAAATCATCACAGAATCATCACAGCATCATTACTGCATCATCACAGCATCTTTGCATCGTCATCAGAGCATCACCACTGCATCATCACATCATCATCTCAGCATCATCACAGCATCATTACTGCTTACTCACTGCATCATCACAGCGTCATGACAGTGTCATCACTGCATCATAACATCATAGCTTCATCATCAGAACATTATCACAGCATCATCACTGCATCATCACATCATCATTATAGCATCTTCACTGTCATCAATACATCATCACAGCATCATCACATCATTATCACAGCATCATCAGTGTCATCTCAGCATCATCACTGCATCATGACTGCATCATAGCAGCATAATCACAGCATCATCACAGAATCATCACAGCATCATCATAAGGTCATCACAGCATCATCACTACGTCATCAGATTGTAATCACAGCATCATCACAGTGTCCTCACTGAATCATCACTGCACCATCACTGCAACATCACAGCATCATCTCAGCATCATCATGGCATCATTACTGCATCATCACTGCTTACTCACTGCATCATCACAGCATCATCTCAGCATCATCACAGAATCATTTCTGCATAATCATTGCATTTTCACAGCGTCATCACAGTATCATCACTGCATCATCACAGTGTCATCACAGCATCATCAAAGCATCACGACAGCGTCATCTCACCATCACGACAGCGTCATCAAAGCATCATCACTGCATCATAACAACATCATCTCAGCATCATCACAGAATCATTTCTGCATAATCACTGCATCATCATAGTGTCATCACAGTATATTCACTGCATCATCACATCATCACAGTGTCATCACAGAATCATCACTGAATCATCCAAGCATCATCCAAGCATCATCACAGCACCACCAATGCATCATCACAGTATCATCACTGCATAATCACTGCATCATCACCGCATCATCACTGCATCAACACTGCATCATTGCTGCATCATCACATCATTGTCACAGTATCATCAAAATATCATCACAGCATCATCACACCATCATAACAACATCATCACAGCGTCATCACAGTATCGTAAATGCATCATCACAGAATCATCACTGAATCATCATAGCATCTTCATATCATCATCACAATATCATCACAGCATCATCACTGCATCATCACTGCATAATCACTGCATCATCACCACATCATCACAGCATCATCACTGCATAATCACTGCATCATCACAGCATCATCACATCGTCATCAAAACATCATTACAAGTATCAACACAACATAATCACAGTGTCATCACAGCATCATCATTGCATCCTTCCTGCATGATCACAGCATCTCCGCATCGTAATCACATCATCATCACTGACTCCTCACTGAATCATCACTGTACCATCACTGCATCATCAGAGCATAATCTGAGCATAATCTCAGCATAATCACAGCATCATCACAGAATCATCACAGCATCATTACTGCATCATCACAGCATCTTTGCATCGTCATCAGAGCATCACCACTGCATCATCACTACATCATCACATCATCATCACAGCATTTTAGCTACATAATCACAGAATCATCATAGCGTAACGACAGCATCATCACAACATCATTACAGCATCATCACAGCGTCATCGTAACATCATGACTGTATCATCACAGCATCATCACAGCATCACCGCAGCGTCATCACTGCATCATCACAGCATCATCACAGCATCATCACGGCATCGTTACAGCATCGTCATATCATCATAACAACATAACAAAATCATCAAAGCATCGTCACAGCATCATCACCGCGTCATCACAGCGTCATAACTGCATCGTCACTGCATCTAAACTGCATCATCACAAAATCATCACAGCTTCATCACTGCAGCATCACAGCATCATCAAAGCATCATCGCAGCATCATCACATCATCATCACTGCATCATCACAGAATCATTACTGTTTACTCACTGCGGCATCACAGCATTATCACGGTGTCATAACTGCATCATCACTGCACCATTACTGCATCATCACAGTGTCATCTCAGCATCATCACAGCATCATTACTGCCTAATCATTGCATTATCACAACGTCATCACAGTATCATCAGTGCATCATCACAGCATCATTACTGCATCATCACATCATCATCACAGAATCACGATAGTGTCATCACAGCGTCATCACTGCATCATCACAGCGTCATCTCAGCATCATCAGAGACTCATCACAGCGTCATCACTGCATCATCACTGCATCACCACAGTATCATCACAGCATCATCACAAAATTATAAGAGCGTCATCACAGCGTTATTACTGCATCATCACAGCATCAATAGAGCATCATCACAGCGTCATCACAGCGTTATCACAGCGTCATCACAGCATCACGACATCATCATCACAGCGTCACGACAGTGTCATGAGAGCGTCTTCACAGCATCATCACTACATCATCACAGCATCATCACTGCGTCATCAGAGCATCATCACAAAATCATCACAGCGTCATTACTGCATCATCACTGCATCATCACAGCGTCATCACCGCATCATCACTGCATTGTCACAACATCATGGCGTCATAATAACTGCATCATAACAGCATGATCAAAGCATCATCACAGCGTCATCACAGCGTCATAACTGCATAAACACTGCATCATCAAAGAACCATCACAGCATCATCACAGCGTCATAACAGCATCATCAGAGCATCATCACATCGTCATCATATCGTCATCAAAGAATCTTCACAGCATCATCGCTATGTCATCATAGCATCATCATAATATTATCACAGCTTCATCACAGCGTCATAACAACATCATCACTGCATCATCACAGCATCATCATTATTGCATCATGACTGCATCATTACAGCATCATCAGAGCAGAATCAGTGCGTCGTCACAGCATCATTACTGCATCACCACATCATCACTGTGTTATCGCAGCGTCATCACAGCATCATCACAACATCATCACAGAATCATCACAGCATCATTGCAGCATCATCACATCATCATCACAGCGTCATCACAACATCATCGTAGCATCATCATGCATCATCACAGCATCATTACTGCATCATCACAGCATCATCACAGCATCATCACTGCATCATCACTGAATAATCACAGCATCATCACTGCATCATCACGGCATCGTTACAGCATCGTCATATCATCATAACTGCATCATCACAACAACATAACAAAATCATCAAAGCATCATCACAGCATCATCACCGCGTCATCACAGCGTCATAACTGCATCGTCACTGCATCTAAACTGCATCATCAAAAAATCATCACTGCATCACATCATAATCACAACATCATCAAAGCGTCATCACAGCATCATCACTGCGTTATCACAGCATCATCTCAGCATCATCACAGTATCATTACTGCTTATTCACTGCATCATCACAACATCATCACAGCGTCATTACAGTGTCATAAATGCATCATCACAGTGTCATCAAAGCGTCCTAACTGCATAATCACTGCATCATCGCAGCTTCATCACAGCATCATGACAGCGTCATCACAGCATCAAAAATGCATAATCACTTCATCCTCACATCATCATCATAGCATCATAGCTGCATAATCATAGAGTCATCACAGCATCATCACTACATCATCAAATTGTCATCACTGTATCATCACAGCATCATCATAGCATCATCACTGCATAATCACAGTGTCATAACAGCATCATTACAACACCATGACTACGTCATCACAGCATCACGACAGCGTCATTACAGTGTCATCACAGCATCATCACTGCATTATCACAACATCATCACAACATCATCACTGCGTCATCAGAGCGTCATCACTACATAATCACTTCTTACTCAGTGAATCATCACTGCATCATCACATCATCACAGCATCATCTCAGCATAATCACAGTATCATCACAGCGTCATCACTACATCATCAATGCATCATCACTGCATCATCACAGCATCATCACTGCATCATCACAGCATCATCAGAGCATCATCACAGCATCATCACAACATCATCACAGAGTCATCACAGCATCATCACTGCATAATCACTGCATCATCACAGCATCCTCACAGCATCAATACAGCGTCATCACAACGTCAACAATGCATCATTACAGCATCATCTCAGTATAGTCACAGCATAATCACTGCATAATCACTGCATCATCATATCGTCATCACTGCATCATCACTGCATCATCACAGCACCATCACAGCATCATTACTGCAGAATCACTGCATCATCACAGCATCATAGCTGCATAATCACAGCATCATCACATCGTCATCGCATAGTCATCACAGCGTCATCACTGCATCATCACAGCATCATCACAGCATCATTACTGCAGAATCACTGCATCATCACAGCATCCTCACAGCAACATCGCAGCATCATCACAGCATCATCGCATCATCATCACAGTGTCATGACAGCATCATCACTGCATAATCACCGCATAATCACAGCATCATCACAGCATAATCACAGTATCATCACAGCGTCATCACTACATCATCACTGCATCATCACAGAATCATCACTGCGTCATCACAGCATCATCAGAGCATCATCACAGCATCATCACAGCATAATCACAGTATCATCACAGCATCATCACTACATCATCACTGCATCATCACAGAATCATCACTGCGTCATCACAGCATCATCAGAGCATCATCACAGCATCATCACATCATCATCTCAGCATCATTACTGCTTACTCACTGCATCATCATAGCATCATCACATCATCATCACAACATCATCAGTTTCATGTCAGCATCATCACTGCATAATCACTGCATCATCACAGCATCCTCACAGCATCAACACAGCGTCATCACAGCGTCATCAATGCATCATTACAGCATCATCTCAGGATAGTCACAGAATTATTACAGCATAATCACTGCATCATCATATCATCACTGCATCATCACTGCATCATCACAGCATCATCACACTGTCATGACAGCATCATCACTGCATAATCACTGCATAATCTCCGCATAATCACAGCATCATCACATCATCATCACAATATCATCACAGCGTCATCACTACACATCACTGCATCATCACTACATCATCACAGCATCATCACTTCGTCATCATCAGAGCATCATCACAGCATCATCACTGCATCCTCACTGCATCATGAGTGCATCATCATCACAGCATCATAACTGCATCATCAAAGCATCATCTCGGCATAATCACAATGTCATAAATACATCATCACTCCATCATCACAGCATTATCACATCATCATCACAACGTTTTCAGTGTCATCACAGCATCATAACAACGTCATCAAACTGTCATCACAGCATCATCACCAAATCATCACAGAATCATCACAGCATCATTACTGCATCATCACAGCATCTTTGCATCGTCATCAGAGCATCACCACTGCATCATCACATCATCATCTCAGCATCATCACAGCATCATTACTGCTTACTCACTGCATCATCACAGCGTCATGACAGTGTCATCACTGCATCATAACATCATAGCTTCATCATCAGAACATTATCACAGCATCATCACATCATCATTATAGCATCTTCACTGTCATCAATACATCATCACAGCATCATCACATCATTATCACAGCATCATCAGTGTCATCTCAGCATCATCACTGCATCATGACTGCATCATAGCAGCATAATCACAGCATCATCACAGAATCATCACAGCATCATCATAAGGTCATCACAGCATCATCACTACGTCATCAGATTGTAATCACAGCATCATCACAGTGTCCTCACTGAATCATCACTGCACCATCACTGCACCATCACAGCATCATCTCAGCATCATCATGGCATCATTACTGCATCATCACTGCTTACTCACTGCATCATCACAGCATCATCTCAGCATCATCACAGAATCATTTCTGCATAATCATTGCATTTTCACAGCGTCATCACAGTATCATCACTGCATCATCACAGTGTCATCACAGCATCATCAAAGCATCACGACAGCGTCATCTCACCATCACGACAGCGTCATCAAAGCATCATCACTGCATCATAACAACATCATCTCAGCATCATCACAGAATCATTTCTGCATAATCACTGCATCATCATAGTGTCATCACAGCATATTCACTGCATCATCACATCATCACAGTGTCATCACAGAATCATCACTGAATCATCCAAGCATCATCCAAGCATCATCACAGCACCACCAATGCATCATCACAGTATCATCACTGCATAATCACTGCATCATCACCGCATCATCACATCATCAACACTGCATCATTGCTGCATCATCACATCATTGTCACAGTATCATCAAAATATCATCACAGCATCATCACACCATCATAACAACATCATCACAGCGTCATCACAGTATCGTAAATGCATCATCACAGAATCATCACTGAATCATCATAGCATCTTCATATCATCATCACAATATCATCACAGCATCATCACTGCATCATCACAGCATCATCACTGCATAATCACTGCATCATCACCACATCATCACAGCATCATCACTGCATAATCACTGCATCATCACAGCGTCATCACATCATCATCAAAACATCATTACAAGTATCAACACAACATAATCACAGTGTCATCACAGCATCATCATTGCATCCTTACTGCATGATCACAGCATCTCCGCATCGTAATCACATCATCATCACTGACTCCTCACTGAATCATCACTGTACCATCACTGCATCATCAGAGCATAATCTGAGCATAATCTCAGCATAATCACAGCATCATCACAGAATCATCACAGCATCATTACTGCATCATCACAGCATCTTTGCATCGTCATCAGAGCATCACCACTGCATCATCACTACATCATCACATCATCATCACAGCATTTTAGCTACATAATCACAGAATCATCATAGCGTAACGACAGCATCATCACAACATCATTACAGCATCATCACAGCGTCATCGTAACATCATGACTGTATCATCACAGCATCATCACAGCATCACCGCAGCGTCATCACTGCATCATCACAGCATCATCACAGCATCATCACGGCATCGTTACAGCATCGTCATATCATCATAACTGCATCATCACAACAACATAACAAAATCATCAAAGCATCGTCACAGCATTATCACCGCGTCATCACAGCGTCATAACTGCATCGTCACTGCATCTAAACTGCATCATCACAAAATCATCACTGCATCACATCATAATCACAACATCATCAAAGCGTCATCACAGCATCATCACTGCGTTATCACAGCATCATCTCAGCATCATCACAGTATCATTACTGCTTATTCACTGCATCATCACAACATCATCACAGCGTCATTACAGTGTCATAAATGCATCATCACAGTGTCATCAAAGCGTCCTAACTGCATAATCACTGCATCATCGCAGCTTCATCACAGCATCATGACAGCGTCATCACAGCATCAAAAATGCATAATCACTTCATCCTCACATCATCATCATAGCATCATAGCTGCATAATCATAGAGTCATCACAGCATCATCACTACATCATCAAATTGTCATCACTGTATCATCACAGCATCATCATAGCATCATCACTGCCTAATCACAGTGTCATAACAGCATCATTACAACACCATGACTACGTCATCACAGCATCACGACAGCGTCATTACAGTGTCATCACAGCATCATCACTGCATTATCACAACATCATCACAACATCATCACTGCGTCATCAGAGCGTCATCACTACATAATCACTTCTTACTCAGTGAATCATCACTGCATCATCACATCATCACAGCATCATCTCAGCATAATCACAGTATCATCACAGCGTCATCACTGCATCATCACTGCATCATCACAGCATCATCACTGCATCATCACAGCATCATCAGAGCATCATCACAGCATCATCACAACATCATCACAGAGTCATCACAGCATCATCACTGCATAATCACTGCATCATCACAGCATCCTCACAGCAACATCGCAGCATCATCACAGCATCATCGCATCATCATCACAGTGTCATGACAGCATCATCACTGCATAATCACCGCATAATCACAGCAACATCGCAGCATCATCACAGCATCATCGCATCATCATCACAGTGTCATGACAGCATCATCACTGCATAATCACCGCATAATCACAGCATCATCACAGCATAATCACAGTATCATCACAGCGTCATCACTACATCATCACTGCATCATCACAGAATCATCACTGCGTCATCACAGCATCATCAGAGCATCATCACAGCATCATCACAGCATAATCACAGTATCATCACAGCATCATCACAGAATCATCACTGCGTCATCACAGAATCATCACTGCGTCATCACAGCATCATCAGAGCATCATCACAGCATCATCACATCATCATCTCAGCATCATTACTGCTTACTCACTGCATCATCATAGCATCATCACATCATCATCACAACATCATCAGTTTCATGTCAGCATCATCACTGCATAATCACTGCATCATCACAGCATCCTCACAGCATCAACACAGCGTCATCACAGCGTCATCAATGCATCATTACAGCATCATCTCAGTATAGTCACAGAATTATTACAGCATAATCACTGCATCATCATATCATCACTGCATCATCACTGCATCATCACTGCATCATCACAGCACCATCACAGCATCATTACTTCAGAATCACTGCATCATCACAGCATCCTCACAGCAACATCGCAGCATCATCACAGCATCATCACACTGTCATGACAGCATCATCACTGCATAATCACTGCATAATCTCCGCATAATCACAGCATCATCACATCATCATCACAATATCATCACAGCGTCATCACTACACATCACTGCATCATCACTACATCATCACAGCATCATCACTTCGTCATCATCAGAGCATCGTCACAGCATCATCACTGCATCCTCACTGCATCATGAGTGCATCATCATCACAGCATCATAACTGCATCATCAAAGCATCATCTCGGCATAATCACAATGTCATAAATACATCATCACTCCGTCATCACAGCATTATCACATCATCATCACAACGTTTTCAGTGTCATCACAGCATCATAACAACGTCATCAAACTGTCATCACAGCATCATCACCAAATCATCACAGAATCATCACAGCATCATTACTGCATCATCACAGCATCTTTGCATCGTCATCAGAGCATCACCACTGCATCATCACATCATCATCTCAGCATCATCACAGCATCATTACTGCTTACTCACTGCATCATCACAGCGTCATGACAGTGTCATCACTGCATCATAACATCATAGCTTCATCATCAGAACATTATCACAGCATCATCACTGCATCATCACATCATCATTATAGCATCTTCACTGTCATCAATACATCATCACAGCATCATCACATCATTATCACAGCATCATCAGTGTCATCTCAGCATCATCACTGCATCATGACTGCATCATAGCAGCATAATCACAGCATCATCACAGAATCATCACAGCATCATCATAAGGTCATCACAGCATCATCACTACGTCATCAAATTGTAATCACAGCATCATCACAGTGTCCTCACTGAATCATCACTGCACCATCACTGCAACATCACAGCATCATCTCAGCATCATCATGGCATCATTACTGCATCATCACTGCTTACTCACTGCATCATCACAGCATCATCTCAGCATCATCACAGAATCATTTCTGCATAATCATTGCATTTTCACAGCGTCATCACAGTATCATCACTGCATCATCACAGTGTCATCACAGCATCATCAAAGCATCACGACAGCATCATCTCACCATCACGACAGCGTCATCAAAGCATCGTCACTGCATCATAACAACATCATCTCAGCATCATCACAGAATCATTTCTGCATAATCACTGCATCATCATAGTGTCATCACAGTATATTCACTGCATCATCACATCATCACAGTGTCATCACAGAATCATCACTGAATCATCCAAGCATCATCCAAGCATCATCACAGCACCACCAATGCATCATCACAGTATCATCACTGCATAATCACTGCATCATCACCGCATCATCACATCATCAACACTGCTTCATTGCTGCATCATCACATCATTGTCACAGTATCATCAAAATATCATCACAGCATCATCACACCATCATAACAACATCATCACAGCGGCATCACAGTATCGTAAATGCATCATCACAGAATCATCACTGAATCATCATAGCATCTTCATATCATCATCACAATATCATCACAGCATCATCACTGCATCATCACAGCATCATCACTGCATAATCACCGCATCATCACAGCATCATCACTGCATAATCACTGCATCATCACAGCATCATCACATCGTCATCAAAACATCATTACAAGTATCAACACAACATAATCACAGTGTCATCACAGCATCATCATTGCATCCTTACTGCATGATCACAGCATCTCCGCATCGTAATCACATCATCATCACTGACTCCTCACTGAATCATCACTGTACCATCACTGCATCATCAGAGCATAATCTGAGCATAATCTCAGCATAATCACAGCATCATCACAGAATCATCACAGCATCATTACTGCATCATCACAGCATCTTTGCATCGTCATCAGAGCATCACCACTGCATCATCACTACATCATCACATCATCATCACAGCATTTTAGCTACATAATCACAGAATCATCATAGCGTAACGACAGCATCATCACAACATCATTACAGCATCATCACAGCGTCATCATAACATCATGACTGTATCATCACAGCATCACCGCAGCTTCATCACTGCATCATCACAGCATCATCACAGCATCATCACGGCATCATTACAGCATCGTCATATCATCATAACTGCATCATCACAACAACATAACAAAACCATCAAAGCATCGTCACAGCATCATCACCGCGTCATCACAGCGTCATAACTGCATCGTCACTGCATCTAAACTGCATCATCACAAAATCATCACAGCTTCATCACTGCATCATCACAGAATCATTACTGTTTACTCACTGCGGCATCACAGCATTATCACGGTGTCATAACTGCATCATCACTGCACCATTACTGCATCATCACAGTGTCATCTCAGCATCATCACAGCATCATTACTGCCTAATCATTGCATTATCACAACGTCATCACAGTATCATCAGTGCATCATCACAGCATCATTACTGCATCATCACATCATCATCACAGAATCACGATAGTGTCATCACAGCGTCATCACTGCATCATCACAGCGTCATCTCAGCATCATCAGAGACTCATCACAGCGTCATCACTGCATCATCACTGCATCACCACAGTATCATCACAAAATTATAAGAGCGTCATCACAGCGTTATTACTGCATCATCACAGCATCAATAGAGCATCATCACAGCGTCATCACAGCGTTATCACAGCGTCATCACAGCATCATCACAGCATCACGACATCATCATCACAGCTTCACGACAGTGTCATGAGAGCGTCTTCACAGCATCATCACTACATCATCACAGCATCATCACTGCGTCATCAGAGCATCATCACAAAATCATCACAGCGTCATTACTGCATCATCACTGCATCATCACAGCGTCCTCATCGCATCATCACTGCATTGTCACAACATGGAGAAGAGGAGGCTCAGGGGCGACCTTATTGCTCTTTACAGGTACCTTAAAGGTGGCTGTAGTGAGGTGGGGGTTGGCCTGTTCTCCCACGTGCCCGGTGACAGAACGAGGGGGAATGGGCTAAAGTTGCGCCAGGGGAGTTTTAGGTTAGATGTTAGGAAAAACTTCTTTACTGAAAGGGTTGTTAGGTACTGGAACAGGCTGCCCAGGGAGGTGGTGGAGTCACCATCCCTGGAAGTCTTTAAAAGACGTTTAGATGTAGAGCTTAGGGATATGGTTTAGTGGGGACTGTTAGCGTTAGGTCAAAGGTTGGACTCGATGATCTTGAGGTCTCTTCCAACCTAGAAATTCTGTGATTCTGTGATTCTGTGAACATCATGGCGTCATAATAACTGCATCATAACAGCATGATCAAAGCATCATCACAGCGTCATCACAGCGTCATAACTGCATAAACACTGCATCATCAAAGAACCATCACAGCATCATCACAGCGTCATAACAGCATCATCAGAGCATCATCACATCGTCATCACATCGTCATCAAAGAATCTTCACAGCATCATCGCTATGTCATCATAGCATCATCATAATATTATCACAGCTTCATCACAGCGTCATAACAACATCATCACTGCATCATCACAGCATCATCATTATTGCATCATGACTGCATCATTACAGCATCATCAGAGCAGAATCAGTGCGTCGTCACAGCATCATTACTGCATCACCACATCACCACTGTGTTATCGCAGCGTCATCACAGCATCATCACAACATCATCACAGAATCATCACAGCATCATTGCAGCATCATCACATCATCATCACAGCGTCATCACAACATCATCGTAGCATCATCATGCATCATCACAGCATCATTACAGCATCATCACAGCATCATCACAGCATCATCACTGCATCATCACTGAATAATCACAGCATCATCACTGCATCATCACGGCATCGTTACAGCATCGTCATATCATCATAACTGCATCATCACAACAACATAACAAAATCATCAAAGCATCATCACCGCGTCATCACAGCGTCATAACTGCATCGTCACTGCATCTAAACTGCATCATCAAAAAATCATCACTGCATCACATCATAATCACAACATCATCAAAGCGTCATCACAGCATCATCACTGCGTTATCACAGCATCATCTCAGCATCATCACAGTATCATTACTGCTTATTCACTGCATCATCACAACATCATCACAGCGTCATTACAGTGTCATAAATGCATCATCACAGTGTCATCAAAGCGTCCTAACTGCATAATCACTGCATCATCGCAGCTTCATCACAGCATCATGACAGCGTCATCACAGCATCAAAAATGCATAATCACTTCATCCTCACATCATCATCATAGCATCATAGCTGCATAATCATAGAGTCATCACAGCATCATCACTACATCATCAAATTGTCATCACTGTATCATCACAGCATCATCATAGCATCATCACTGCATAATCACAGTGTCATAACAGCATCATTACAACACCATGACTACGTCATCACAGCATCACGACAGCGTCATTACAGTGTCATCACAGCATCATCACTGCATTATCACAACATCATCACAACATCATCACTGCGTCATCAGAGTGTCATCACTACATAATCACTTCTTACTCAGTGAATCATCACTGCATCATCACATCATCACAGCATCATCTCAGCATAATCACAGTATCATCACAGCGTCATCACTACATCATCAATGCATCATCACTGCATCATCACAGCATCATCACTGCATCATCACAGCATCATCAGAGCATCATCACAGCATCATCACAACATCATCACAGAGTCATCACAGCATCATCACTGCATAATCACTGCATCATCACAGCATCCTCACAGCATCAATACAGCGTCATCACAACGTCAACAATGCATCATTACAGCATCATCTCAGTATAGTCACAGCATAATCACTGCATAATCACTGCATCATCATATCGTCATCACTGCATCATCACTGCATCATCACAGCACCATCACAGCATCATAGCTGCATAATCACAGCATCATCACATCATCATCGCATAGTCATCACAGCGTCATCACTGCATCATCACAGCATCCTCACAGCAACATCGCAGCATCATCACAGCATCATCGCATCATCATCACAGTGTCATGACAGCATCATCACTGCATAATCACCGCATAATCACAGCATCATCACAGCATAATCACAGTATCATCACAGCGTCATCACTACATCATCACTGCATCATCACAGAATCATCACTGCGTCATCACAGCATCATCAGAGCATCATCACAGCATCATCACAGCATAATCACAGTATCATCACAGCATCATCACTACATCATCACTGCATCATCACAGAATCATCACTGCGTCATCACAGCATCATCAGAGCATCATCACAGCATCATCACATCATCATCTCAGCATCATTACTGCTTACTCACTGCATCATCATAGCATCATCACATCATCATCACAACATCATCAGTTTCATGTCAGCATCATCACTGCATCATCACTGCATCATCACAGCATCCTCACAGCATCAACACAGCATCATCACAGCGTCATCAATGCATCATTACAGCATCATCTCAGTATAGTCACAGAATTATTACAGCATAATCACTGCATCATCATATCATCACTGCATCATCACTGCATCATCACTGCATCATCACAGCACCATCACAGCATCATTACTTCAGAATCACTGCATCATCACAGCATCCTCACAGCAACATCGCAGCATCATCACAGCATCATCACACTGTCATGACAGCATCATCACTGCATAATCACTGCATAATCTCCGCATAATCACAGCATCATCACATCATCATCACAATATCATCACAGCGTCATCACTACACATCACTGCATCATCACTACATCATCACAGCATCATCACTTCGTCATCATCAGAGCATCATCACAGCATCATCACTGCATCCTCACTGCATCATGAGTGCATCATCATCACAGCATCATAACTGCATCATCAAAGCATCATCTCGGCATAATCACAATGTCATAAATACATCATCACTCCATCATCACAGCATTATCACATCATCATCACAACGTTTTCAGTGTCATCACAGCATCATAACAACGTCATCAAACTGTCATCACAGCATCATCACCAAATCATCACAGAATCATCACAGCATCATTACTGCATCATCACAGCATCTTTGCATCGTCATCAGAGCATCACCACTGCATCATCACATCATCATCTCAGCATCATCACAGCATCATTACTGCTTACTCACTGCATCATCACAGCGTCATGACAGTGTCATCACTGCATCATAACATCATAGCTTCATCATCAGAACATTATCACAGCATCATCACTGCATCATCACATCATCATTATAGCATCTTCACTGTCATCAATACATCATCACAGCATCATCATAAGGTCATCACAGCATCATCAGTGTCATCTCAGCATCATGACTGCATCATGACTGCATCATAGCAGCATAATCACAGCATCATCACAGAATCATCACAGCATCATCATAAGGTCATCACAGCATCATCACTACGTCATCAAATTGTAATCACAGCATCATCACAGTGTCCTCACTGAATCATCACTGCACCATCACTGCAACATCACAGCATCATCTCAGCATCATCATGGAATCATTACTGCATCATCACTGCTTACTCACTGCATCATCACAGCATCATCTCAGCATCATCACAGAATCATTTCTGCATAATCATTGCATTTTCACAGCGTCATCACAGTATCATCACTGCATCATCACAGTGTCATCACAGCATCATCAAAGCATCACGACAGCGTCATCTCACCATCACGACAGCGTCATCAAAGCATCATCACTGCATCATAACAACATCATCTCAGCATCATCACAGAATCATTTCTGCATAATCACTGCATCATCATAGTGTCATCACAGTATATTCACTGCATCATCACATCATCACAGTGTCATCACAGAATCATCACTGAATCATCCAAGCATCATCCAAGCATCATCACAGCACCACCAATGCATCATCACAGTATCATCACTGCATAATCACTGCATCATCACCGCATCATCACTGCATCAACACTGCATCATTGCTGCATCATCACATCATTGTCACAGTATCATCAAAATATCATCACAGCATCATCACACCATCATAACAACATCATCACAGCGTCATCACAGTATCATAAATGCATCATCACAGAATCATCACTGAATCATCATAGCATCTTCATATCATCATCACAATATCATCACAGCATCATCACTGCATCATCACAGCATCATCACTGCATAATCACTGCATCATCACCACATCATCACAGCATCATCACTGCATAATCACTGCATCATCACAGCATCATCACATCGTCATCAAAACATCATTACAAGTATCAACACAACATAATCACAGTGTCATCACAGCATCATCATTGCATCCTTACTGCATGATCACAGCATCTCCGCATCGTAATCACATCATCATCACTGACTCCTCACTGAATCATCACTGTACCATCACTGCATCATCAGAGCATAATCTGAGCATAATCTCAGCATAATCACAGCATCATCACAGAATCATCACAGCATCATTACTGCATCATCACAGCATCTTTGCATCGTCATCAGAGCATCACCACTGCATCATCACTACATCATCACATCATCATCACAGCATTTTAGCTACATAATCACAGAATCATCATAGCGTAACGACAGCATCATCACAACATCATTACAGCATCATCACAGCGTCATCGTAACATCATGACTGTATCATCACAGCATCATCACAGCATCACCGCAGCGTCATCACTGCATCATCACAGCATCATCACAGCATCATCACGGCATCGTTACAGCATCGTCATATCATCATAACTGCATCATCACAACAACATAACAAAATCATCAAAGCATCGTCACAGCATCATCACCGCGTCATCACAGCGTCATAACTGCATCGTCACTGCATCTAAACTGCATCATCACAAAATCATCACAGCTTCATCACTGCAGCATCACAGCATCATCAAAGCATCATCGCAGCATCATCACATCATCATCACTGCATCATCACAGAATCATTACTGTTTACTCACTGCGGCATCACAGCATTATCACGGTGTCATAACTGCATCATCACTGCACCATTACTGCATCATCACAGTGTCATCTCAGCATCATCACAGCATCATTACTGCCTAATCATTGCATTATCACAACGTCATCACAGTATCATCAGTGCATCATCACAGCATCATTACTGCATCATCACATCATCATCACAGAATCACGATAGTGTCATCACAGCGTCATCACTGCATCATCACAGCGTCATCTCAGCATCATCAGAGACTCATCACAGCGTCATCACTGCATCATCACTGCATCACCACAGTATCATCACAAAATTATAAGAGCGTCATCACAGCGTTATTACTGCATCATCACAGCATCAATAGAGCATCATCACAGCGTCATCACAGCGTTATCACAGCGTCATCACAGCATCATCACAGCATCACGACATCATCATCACAGCTTCACGACAGTGTCATGAGAGCGTCTTCACAGCATCATCACTACATCATCACAGCATCATCACTGCGTCATCAGAGCATCATCACAAAATCATCACAGCGTCATTACTGCATCATCACTGCATCATCACAGCGTCATCACCGCATCATCACTGCATTGTCACAACATCATGGCGTCATAATAACTGCATCATAACAGCATGATCAAAGCATCATCACAGCGTCATCACAGCGTCATAACTGCATAAACACTGCATCATCAAAGAACCATCACAGCATCATCACAGCGTCATAACAGCATCATCAGAGCATCATCACATCGTCATCACATCGTCATCAAAGAATCTTCACAGCATCATCGCTATGTCATCATAGCATCATCATAATATTATCACAGCTTCATCACAGCGTCATAACAACATCATCACTGCATCATCACAGCATCATCATTATTGCATCATGACTGCATCATTACAGCATCATCAGAGCAGAATCAGTGCGTCGTCACAGCATCATTACTGCATCACCACATCACCACTGTGTTATCGCAGCGTCATCACAGCATCATCACAACATCATCACAGAATCATCACAGCATCATTGCAGCATCATCACATCATCATCACAGCGTCATCACAACATCATCGTAGCATCATCATGCATCATCACAGCATCATTACAGCATCATCACAGCATCATCACAGCATCATCACTGCATCATCACTGAATAATCACAGCATCATCACTGCATCATCACGGCATCGTTACAGCATCGTCATATCATCATAACTGCATCATCACAACAACATAACAAAATCATCAAAGCATCATCACCGCGTCATCACAGCGTCATAACTGCATCGTCACTGCATCTAAACTGCATCATCAAAAAATCATCACTGCATCACATCATAATCACAACATCATCAAAGCGTCATCACAGCATCATCACTGCGTTATCACAGCATCATCTCAGCATCATCACAGTATCATTACTGCTTATTCACTGCATCATCACAACATCATCACAGCGTCATTACAGTGTCATAAATGCATCATCACAGTGTCATCAAAGCGTCCTAACTGCATAATCACTGCATCATCGCAGCTTCATCACAGCATCATGACAGCGTCATCACAGCATCAAAAATGCGTAATCACTTCATCCTCACATCATCATCATAGCATCATAGCTGCATAATCATAGAGTCATCACAGCATCATCACTACATCATCAAATTGTCATCACTGTATCATCACAGCATCATCATAGCATCATCACTGCATAATCACAGTGTCATAACAGCATCATTACAACACCATGACTACGTCATCACAGCATCACGACAGCGTCATTACAGTGTCATCACAGCATCATCACTGCATTATCACAACATCATCACAACATCATCACTGCGTCATCAGAGTGTCATCACTACATAATCACTTCTTACTCAGTGAATCATCACTGCATCATCACATCATCACAGCATCATCTCAGCATAATCACAGTATCATCACAGCGTCATCACTACATCATCAATGCATCATCACTGCATCATCACAGCATCATCACTGCATCATCACAGCATCATCAGAGCATCATCACAGCATCATCACAACATCATCACAGAGTCATCACAGCATCATCACTGCATAATCACTGCATCATCACAGCATCCTCACAGCATCAATACAGCGTCATCACAACGTCAACAATGCATCATTACAGCATCATCTCAGTATAGTCACAGCATAATCACTGCATAATCACTGCATCATCATATCGTCATCACTGCATCATCACTGCATCATCACAGCACCATCACAGCATCATAGCTGCATAATCACAGCATCATCACATCATCATCGCATAGTCATCACAGCGTCATCACTGCATCATCACAGCATCATCACAGCATCATTACTGCAGAATCACTGCATCATCACAGCATCCTCACAGCAACATCGCAGCATCATCACAGCATCATCGCATCATCATCACAGTGTCATGACAGCATCATCACTGCATAATCACCGCATAATCACAGCATCATCACAGCATAATCACAGTATCATCACAGCGTCATCACTACATCATCACTGCATCATCACAGAATCATCACTGCGTCATCACAGCATCATCAGAGCATCATCACAGCATCATCACAGCATAATCACAGTATCATCACAGCATCATCACTACATCATCACTGCATCATCACAGAATCATCACTGCGTCATCACAGCATCATCAGAGCATCATCACAGCATCATCACATCATCATCTCAGCATCATTACTGCTTACTCACTGCATCATCATAGCATCATCACATCATCATCACAACATCATCAGTTTCATGTCAGCATCATCACTGCATAATCACTGCATCATCACAGCATCCTCACAGCATCAACACAGCGTCATCACAGCGTCATCAATGCATCATTACAGCATCATCTCAGTATAGTCACAGAATTATTACAACATAATCACTGCATCCTCATATCATCACTGCATCATCACTGCATCATCACTGCATCATCACAGCACCATCACAGCATCATTACTTCAGAATCACTGCATCATCACAGCATCCTCACAGCAACATCGCAGCATCATCACAGCATCATCACACTGTCATGACAGCATCATCACTGCATAATCACTGCATAATCTCCGCATAATCACAGCATCATCACATCATCATCACAATATCATCACAGCGTCATCACTACACATCACTGCATCATCACTACATCATCACAGCATCATCACTTCGTCATCATCAGAGCATCATCACAGCATCATCACTGCATCCTCACTGCATCATGAGTGCATCATCACAATGTCATAAATACATCATCACTCCATCATCACAGCATTATCACATCATCATCACAACGTTTTCAGTGTCATCACAGCATCATAACAACGTCATCAAACTGTCATCACAGCATCATCACCAAATCATCACAGAATCATCACAGCATCATTACTGCATCATCACAGCATCTTTGCATCGTCATCAGAGCATCACCACTGCATCATCACATCATCATCTCAGCATCATCACAGCATCATTACTGCTTACTCACTGCATCATCACAGCGTCATGACAGTGTCATCACTGCATCATAACATCATAGCTTCATCATCAGAACATTATCACAGCATCATCACTGCATCATCACATCATCATTATAGCATCTTCACTGTCATCAATACATCATCACAGCATCATCATAAGGTCATCACAGCATCATCAGTGTCATCTCAGCATCATCACTGCATCATGACTGCATCATAGCAGCATAATCACAGCATCATCACAGAATCATCACAGCATCATCATAAGGTCATCACAGCATCATCACTACGTCATCAGATTGTAATCACAGCATCATCACAGTGTCCTCACTGAATCATCACTGCACCATCACTGCAACATCACAGCATCATCTCAGCATCATCATGGCATCATTACTGCATCATCACTGCTTACTCACTGCATCATCACAGCATCATCTCAGCATCATCACAGAATCATTTCTGCATAATCATTGCATTTTCACAGCGTCATCACAGTATCATCACTGCATCATCACAGTGTCATCACAGCATCATCAAAGCATCACGACAGCGTCATCTCACCATCACGACAGCGTCATCAAAGCATCATCACTGCATCATAACAACATCATCTCAGCATCATCACAGAATCATTTCTGCATAATCACTGCATCATCATAGTGTCATCACAGTATATTCACTGCATCATCACATCATCACAGTGTCATCACAGAATCATCACTGAATCATCCAAGCATCATCCAAGCATCATCACAGCACCACCAATGCATCATCACAGTATCATCACTGCATCATCACCGCATCATCACATCATCAACACTGCATCATTGCTGCATCATCACATCATTGTCACAGTATCATCAAAATATCATCACAGCATCATCACACCATCATAACAACATCATCACAGCGTCATCACAGTATCGTAAATGCATCATCACAGAATCATCACTGAATCATCATAGCATCTTCATATCATCATCACAATATCATCACAGCATCATCACTGCATCATCACAGCATCATCACTGCATAATCACTGCATCATCACCACATCATCACAGCATCATCACTGCATAATCACTGCATCATCACAGCATCATCACATCGTCATCAAAACATCATTACAAGTATCAACACAACATAATCACAGTGTCATCACAGCATCATCATTGCATCCTTACTGCATGATCACAGCATCTCCGCATCGTAATCACATCATCATCACTGACTCCTCACTGAATCATCACTGTACCATCACTGCATCATCAGAGCATAATCTGAGCATAATCTCAGCATAATCACAGCATCATCACAGAATCATCACAGCATCATTACTGCATCATCACAGCATCTTTGCATCGTCATCAGAGCATCACCACTGCATCATCACTACATCATCACATCATCATCACAGCATTTTAGCTACATAATCACAGAATCATCATAGCGTAACGACAGCATCATCACAACATCATTACAGCATCATCACAGCGTCATCGTAACATCATGACTGTATCATCACAGCATCATCACAGCATCACCGCAGCGTCATCACTGCATCATCACAGCATCATCACAGCATCATCACGGCATCGTTACAGCATCGTCATATCATCATAACTGCATCATCACAACAACATAACAAAATCATCAAAGCATCGTCACAGCATCATCACCGCGTCATCACAGCGTCATAACTGCATCGTCACTGCATCTAAACTGCATCATCACAAAATCATCACAGCTTCATCACTGCAGCATCACAGCATCATCAAAGCATCATCGCAGCATCATCACATCATCATCACTGCATCATCACAGAATCATTACTGTTTACTCACTGCGGCATCACAGCATTATCACGGTGTCATAACTGCATCATCACTGCACCATTACTGCATCATCACAGTGTCATCTCAGCATCATCACAGCATCATTACTGCCTAATCATTGCATTATCACAACGTCATCACAGTATCATCAGTGCATCATCACAGCATCATTACTGCATCATCACATCATCATCACAGAATCACGATAGTGTCATCACAGCGTCATCACTGCATCATCACAGCGTCATCTCAGCATCATCAGAGACTCATCACAGCGTCATCACTGCATCATCACAGTATCATCACAGCATCATCACAAAATTATAAGAGCGTCATCACAGCGTTATTACTGCATCATCACAGCATCAATAGAGCATCATCACAGCGTCATCACAGCGTTATCACAGCGTCATCACAGCATCACGACATCATCATCACAGCTTCACGACAGTGTCATGAGAGCGTCTTCACAGCATCATCACTACATCATCACTGCATCATCACAGCGTCATCACCGCATCATCACTGCATTGTCACAACATCATGGCGTCATAATAACTGCATCATAACAGCATGATCAAAGCATCATCACAGCGTCATCACAGCGTCATAACTGCATAAACACTGCATCATCAAAGAACCATCACAGCATCATCACAGCGTCATAACAGCATCATCAGAGCATCATCACATCGTCATCATATCGTCATCAAAGAATCTTCACAGCATCATCGCTATGTCATCATAGCATCATCATAATATTATCACAGCTTCATCACAGCGTCATAACAACATCATCACTGCATCATCACAGCATCATCATTATTGCATCATGACTGCATCATTACAGCATCATCAGAGCAGAATCAGTGCGTCGTCACAGCATCATTACTGCATCACCACATCATCACTGTGTTATCGCAGCGTCATCACAGCATCATCACAACATCATCACAGAATCATCACAGCATCATTGCAGCATCATCACATCATCATCACAGCGTCATCACAACATCATCGTAGCATCATCATGCATCATCACAGCATCATTACTGCATCATCACAGCATCATCACAGCATCATCACTGCATCATCACTGAATAATCACAGCATCATCACTGCATCATCACGGCATCGTTACAGCATCGTCATATCATCATAACTGCATCATCACAACAACATAACAAAATCATCAAAGCATCATCACAGCATCATCACAGCGTCATAACTGCATCGTCACTGCATCTAAACTGCATCATCACAAAATCATCACTGCATCACATCATAATCACAACATCATCAAAGCGTCATCACAGCATCATCACTGCGTTATCACAGCATCATCTCAGCATCATCACAGTATCATTACTGCTTATTCACTGCATCATCACAACATCATCACAGCGTCATTACAGTGTCATAAATGCATCATCACAGTGTCATCAAAGCGTCCTAACTGCATAATCACTGCATCATCGCAGCTTCATCACAGCATCATGACAGCGTCATCACAGCATCAAAAATGCGTAATCACTTCATCCTCACATCACCATCATAGCATCATAGCTGCATAATCATAGAGTCATCACAGCATCATCACTACATCATCAAATTGTCATCACTGTATCATCACAGCATCATCATAGCATCATCACTGCATAATCACAGTGTCATAACAGCATCATTACAACACCATGACTACGTCATCACAGCATCACGACAGCGTCATTACAGTGTCATCACAGCATCATCACTGCATTATCACAACATCATCACAACATCATCACTGCGTCATCAGAGCGTCATCACTACATAATCACTTCTTACTCAGTGAATCATCACTGCATCATCACATCATCACAGCATCATCTCAGCATAATCACAGTATCATCACAGCGGCATCACTACATCATCACTGCATCATCACAGCATCATCACTGCATCATCACAGCATCATAAGAGCATCATCAGAGCATCATCACAACATCATCACAGAGTCATCACAGCATCATCACTGCATAATCACTGCATCATCACAGCATCCTCACAGCATCAATACAGCGTCATCACAACGTCAACAATGCATCATTACAGCATCATCTCAGTATAGTCACAGCATAATCACTGCATAATCACTGCATCATCATATCGTCATCACTGCATCATCACTGCATCATCACAGCACCATCACAGCATCATTACTGCAGAATCACTGCATCATCACAGCATCATAGCTGCATAATCACAGCATCATCACATCATCATCGCATAGTCATCACAGCGTCATCACTGCATCATCACAGCATCATCACTGCAGAATCACTGCATCATCACAGCATCCTCACAGCAACATCGCAGCATCATCACAGCATCATCGCATCATCATCACAGTGTCATGACAGCATCATCACTGCATAATCACCGCATAATCACAGCATCATCACATCATCATCGCATAGTCATCACAGCGTCATCACTACATCATCACTGCATCATCACAGAATCATCACTGCGTCATCACAGCATCATCAGAGCATCATCACAGCATCATCACAGCATAATCACAGTATCATCACAGCATCATCACTACATCATCACTGCATCATCACAGAATCATCACTGCGTCATCACAGCATCATCAGAGCATCATCACAGCATCATCACATCATCATCTCAGCATCATTACTGCTTACTCACTGCATCATCATAGCATCATCACATCATCATCACAACATCATCAGTTTCATGTCAGCATCATCACTGCATAATCACTGCATCATCACAGCATCCTCACAGCATCAACACAGCGTCATCACAGCGTCATCAATGCATCATTACAGCATCATCTCAGTATAGTCACAGAATTATTACAGCATAATCACTGCATCATCATATCATCACTGCATCATCACTGCATCATCACTGCATCATCACAGCACCATCACAGCATCATTACTTCAGAATCACTGCATCATCACAGCATCCTCACAGCAACATCGCAGCATCATCACAGCATCATCACACTGTCATGACAGCATCATCACTGCATAATCACTGCATAATCTCCGCATAATCACAGCATCATCACATCATCATCACAATATCATCACAGCGTCATCACTACACATCACTGCATCATCACTACATCATCACAGCATCATCACTTCGTCATCATCAGAGCATCATCACAGCATCATCACTGCATCCTCACTGCATCATGAGTGCATCATCATCACAGCATCATAACTGCATCATCAAAGCATCATCTCGGCATAATCACAATGTCATAAATACATCATCACTCCATCATCACAGCATTATCACATCATCATCACAACGTTTTCAGTGTCATCACAGCATCATAACAACGTCATCAAACTGTCATCACAGCATCATCACCAAATCATCACAGAATCATCACAGCATCATTACTGCATCATCACAGCATCTTTGCATCGTCATCAGAGCATCACCACTGCATCATCACATCATCATCTCAGCATCATCACAGCATCATTACTGCTTACTCACTGCATCATCACAGCGTCATGACAGTGTCATCACTGCATCATAACATCATAGCTTCATCATCAGAACATTATCACAGCATCATCACTGCATCATCACATCATCATTATAGCATCTTCACTGTCATCAATACATCATCACAGCATCATCACATCATTATCACAGCATCATCAGTGTCATCTCAGCATCATCACTGCATCATGACTGCATCATAGCAGCATAATCACAGCATCATCACAGAATCATCACAGCATCATCATAAGGTCATCACAGCATCATCACTACGTCATCAGATTGTAATCACAGCATCATCACAGTGTCCTCACTGAATCATCACTGCACCATCACTGCAACATCACAGCATCATCTCAGCATCATCATGGCATCATTACTGCATCATCACTGCTTACTCACTGCATCATCACAGCATCATCTCAGCATCATCACAGAATCATTTCTGCATAATCATTGCATTTTCACAGCGTCATCACAGTATCATCACTGCATCATCACAGTGTCATCACAGCATCATCAAAGCATCACGACAGCGTCATCTCACCATCACGACAGCGTCATCAAAGCATCATCACTGCATCATAACAACATCATCTCAGCATCATCACAGAATCATTTCTGCATAATCACTGCATCATCATAGTGTCATCACAGTATATTCACTGCATCATCACATCATCACAGTGTCATCACAGAATCATCACTGAATCATCCAAGCATCATCCAAGCATCATCACAGCACCACCAATGCATCATCACAGTATCATCACTGCATAATCACTGCATCATCACCGCATCATCACTGCATCAACACTGCATCATTGCTGCATCATCACATCATTGTCACAGTATCATCAAAATATCATCACAGCATCATCACACCATCATAACAACATCATCACAGCGTCATCACAGTATCGTAAATGCATCATCACAGAATCATCACTGAATCATCATAGCATCTTCATATCATCATCACAATATCATCACAGCATCATCACTGCATCATCACAGCATCATCACTGCATCATCACCACATCATCACAGCATCATCACTGCATAATCACTGCATCATCACAGCGTCATCACATCATCATCAAAACATCATTACAAGTATCAACACAACATAATCACAGTGTCATCACAGCATCATCATTGCATCCTTACTGCATGATCACAGCATCTCCGCATCGTAATCACATCATCATCACTGACTCCTCACTGAATCATCACTGTACCATCACTGCATCATCAGAGCATAATCTGAGCATAATCTCAGCATAATCACAGCATCATCACAGAATCATCACAGCATCATTACTGCATCATCACAGCATCTTTGCATCGTCATCAGAGCATCACCACTGCATCATCACTACATCATCACATCATCATCACAGCATTTTAGCTACATAATCACAGAATCATCATAGCGTAACGACAGCATCATCACAACATCATTACAGCATCATCACAGCGTCATCGTAACATCATGACTGTATCATCACAGCATCATCACAGCATCACCGCAGCGTCATCACTGCATCATCACAGCATCATCACAGCATCATCACGGCATCGTTACAGCATCGTCATATCATCATAACTGCATCATCACAACAACATAACAAAACCATCAAAGCATCGTCACAGCATCATCACCGCGTCATCACAGCGTCATAAGTGCATCGTCACTGCATCTAAACTGCATCATCACAAAATCATCACAGCTTCATCACTGCAGCATCACAGCATCATCAAAGCATCATCGCAGCATCATCACATCATCATCACTGCATCATCACAGAATCATTACTGTTTACTCACTGCGGCATCACAGCATTATCACGGTGTCATAACTGCATCATCACTGCACCATTACTGCATCATCACAGTGTCATCTCAGCATCATCACAGCATCATTACTGCCTAATCATTGCATTATCACAACGTCATCACAGTATCATCAGTGCATCATCACAGCATCATTACTGCATCATCACAGCATCATCACAGAATCACGATAGTGTCATCACAGCGTCATCACTGCATCATCACAGCGTCATCTCAGCATCATCAGAGACTCATCACAGCGTCATCACTGCATCATCACAGTATCATCACAGCATCATCACAAAATTATAAGAGCGTCATCACAGCGTTATTACTGCATCATCACAGCATCAATAGAGCATCATCACAGCGTCATCACAGCGTTATCACAGCGTCATCACAGCATCACGACATCATCATCACAGCTTCACGACAGTGTCATGAGAGCGTCTTCACAGCATCATCACTACATCATCACAGCATCATCACTGCGTCATCAGAGCATCATCACAAAATCATCACAGCGTCAATACTGCATCATCACTGCATCATCACAGCGTCATCACCGCATCATCACTGCATTGTCACAACATCATGGCGTCATAATAACTGCATCATAACAGCATGATCAAAGCATCATCACAGCGTCATCACAGCGTCATAACTGCATAAACACTGCATCATCAAAGAACCATCACAGCATCATCACAGCGTCATAACAGCATCATCAGAGCATCATCACATCGTCATCACATCGTCATCAAAGAATCTTCACAGCATCATCGCTATGTCATCATAGCATCATCATAATATTATCACAGCTTCATCACAGCGTCATAACAACATCATCACTGCATCATCACAGCATCATCATTATTGCATCATGACTGCATCATTACAGCATCATCAGAGCAGAATCAGTGCGTCGTCACAGCATCATTACTGCATCACCACATCACCACTGTGTTATCGCAGCGTCATCACAGCATCATCACAACATCATCACAGAATCATCACAGCATCATTGCAGCATCATCACATCATCATCACAGCGTCATCACAACATCATCGTAGCATCATCATGCATCATCACAGCATCATTACAGCATCATCACAGCATCATCACAGCATCATCACTGCATCATCACTGAATAATCACAGCATCATCACTGCATCATCACGGCATCGTTACAGCATCGTCATATCATCATAACTGCATCATCACAACAACATAACAAAATCATCAAAGCATCATCACCGCGTCATCACAGCGTCATAACTGCATCGTCACTGCATCTAAACTGCATCATCACAAAATCATCACTGCATCACATCATAATCACAACATCATCAAAGCGTCATCACAGCATCATCACTGCGTTATCACAGCATCATCTCAGCATCATCACAGTATCATTACTGCTTATTCACTGCATCATCACAACATCATCACAGCGTCATTACAGTGTCATAAATGCATCATCACAGTGTCATCAAAGCGTCCTAACTGCATAATCACTGCATCATCGCAGCTTCATCACAGCATCATGACAGCGTCATCACAGCATCAAAAATGCATAATCACTTCATCCTCACATCATCATCATAGCATCATAGCTGCATAATCATAGAGTCATCACAGCATCATCACTACATCATCAAATTGTCATCACTGTATCATCACAGCATCATCATAGCATCATCACTGCATAATCACAGTGTCATAACAGCATCATTACAACACCATGACTACGTCATCACAGCATCACGACAGCGTCATTACAGTGTCATCACAGCATCATCAATGCATTATCACAACATCATCACAACATCATCACTGCGTCATCAGTGTCATCACTACATAATCACTTCTTACTCAGTGAATCATCACTGCATCATCACATCATCACAGCATCATCTCAGCATAATCACAGTATCATCACAGCGTCATCACTACATCATCAATGCATCATCACTGCATCATCACAGCATCATCACAGCATCATCAGAGCATCATCACAGCATCATCACAACATCATCACAGAGTCATCACAGCATCATCACTGCATAATCACTGCATCATCACAGCATCCTCACAGCATCAATACAGCGTCATCACAACGTCAACAATGCATCATTACAGCATCATCTCAGTATAGTCACAGCATAATCACTGCATAATCACTGCATCATCATATCGTCATCACTGCATCATCACTGCATCATCACAGCACCATCACAGCATCATAGCTGCATAATCACAGCATCATCACATCATCATCGCATAGTCATCACAGCGTCATCACTGCATCATCACAGCATCATCACAGCATCATTACTGCAGAATCACTGCATCATCACAGCATCCTCACAGCAACATCGCAGCATCATCACAGCATCATCGCATCATCATCACAGTGTCATGACAGCATCATCACTGCATAATCACCGCATAATCACAGCATCATCACAGCATAATCACAGTATCATCACAGCGTCATCACTACATCATCACTGCATCATCACAGAATCATCACTGCGTCATCACAGCATCATCAGAGCATCATCACAGCATCATCACATCATCATCTCAGCATCATTACTGCTTACTCACTGCATCATCATAGCATCATCACATCATCATCACAACATCATCAGTTTCATGTCAGCATCATCACTGCATAATCACTGCATCATCACAGCATCCTCACAGCATCAACACAGCGTCATCACAGCGTCATCAATGCATCATTACAGCATCATCTCAGTATAGTCACAGAATTATTACAGCATAATCACTGCATCATCATATCATCACTGCATCATCACTGCATCATCACAGCACCATCACAGCATCATTACTTCAGAATCACTGCATCATCACAGCATCCTCACAGCAACATCGCAGCATCATCACAGCATCATCACACTGTCATGACAGCATCATCACTGCATAATCACTGCATAATCTCCGCATAATCACAGCATCATCACATCATCATCACAATATCATCACAGCGTCATCACTACACATCACTGCATCATCACTACATCATCACAGCATCATCACTTCGTCATCATCAGAGCATCATCACAGCATCATCACTGCATCCTCACTGCATCATGAGTGCATCATCATCACAGCATCATAACTGCATCATCAAAGCATCATCTCGGCATAATCACAATGTCATAAATACATCATCACTCCATCATCACAGCATTATCACATCATCATCACAACGTTTTCAGTGTCATCACAGCATCATAACAACGTCATCAAACTGTCATCACAGCATCATCACCAAATCATCACAGAATCATCACAGCATCATTACTGCATCATCACAGCATCTTTGCATCGTCATCAGAGCATCACCACTGCATCATCACATCATCATCTCAGCATCATCACAGCATCATTACTGCTTACTCACTGCATCATCACAGCGTCATGACAGTGTAATCACTGCATCATAACATCATAGCTTCATCATCAGAACATTATCACAGCATCATCACTGCATCATCACATCATCATTATAGCATCTTCACTGTCATCAATACATCATCACAGCATCATCACATCATTATCACAGCATCATCAGTGTCATCTCAGCATCATCGCTGCATCATGACTGCATCATAGCAGCATAATCACAGCATCATCACAGAATCATCACAGCATCATCATAAGGTCATCACAGCATCATCACTACGTCATCAAATTGTAATCACAGCATCATCACAGTGTCCTCACTGAATCATCACTGCACCATCACTGCAACATCACAGCATCCTCACAGCATCAATACAGCGTCATCACAACGTCAACAATGCATCATTACAGCATCATCTCAGTATAGTCACAGCATAATCACTGCATAATCACTGCATCATCATATCGTCATCACTGCATCATCACTGCATCATCACAGCACCATCACAGCATCATTACTGCAGAATCACTGCATCATCACAGCATCATAGCTGCATAATCACAGCATCATCACATCATCATCGCATAGTCATCACAGCGTCATCACAGCATCATCACAGCATCATTACTGCAGAATCACTGCATCATCACAGCATCCTCACAGCAACATCGCAGCATCATCACAGCATCATCGCATCATCATCACAGTGTCATGACAGCATCATCACTGCATAATCACCGCATAATCACAGCATCATCACAGCATAATCACAGTATCATCACAGCGTCATCACTACATCATCACTGCATCATCACAGAATCATCACTGCGTCATCACAGCATCATCAGAGCATCATCACAGCATCATCACAGCATAATCACAGTATCATCACAGCATCATCACTACATCATCACTGCATCATCACAGAATCATCACTGCGTCATCACAGCATCATCAGAGCATCATCACAGCATCATCACATCATCATCTCAGCATCATTACTGCTTACTCACTGCATCATCATAGCATCATCACATCATCATCACAACATCATCAGTTTCATGTCAGCATCATCACTGCATAATCACTGCATCATCACAGCATCCTCACAGCATCAACACAGCGTCATCACAGCGTCATCAATGCATCATTACAGCATCATCTCAGTATAGTCACAGAATTATTACAGCATAATCACTGCATCATCATATCATCACTGCATCATCACTGCATCATCACTGCATCATCACAGCACCATCACAGCATCATTACTTCAGAATCACTGCATCATCACAGCATCCTCACAGCAACATCGCAGCATCATCACAGCATCATCACACTGTCATGACAGCATCATCACTGCATAATCACTGCATAATCTCCGCATAATCACAGCATCATCACATCATCATCACAATATCATCACAGCGTCATCACTACACATCACTGCATCATCACTACATCATCACAGCATCATCACTTCGTCATCATCAGAGCATCATCACAGCATCATCACTGCATCATCAAAGCATCATCTCGGCATAATCACAATGTCATAAATACATCATCACTCCATCATCACAGCATTATCACATCATCATCACAACGTTTTCAGTGTCATCACAGCATCATAACAACGTCATCAAACTGTCATCAGAGCATCATCACCAAATCATCACAGAATCATCACAGCATCATTACTGCATCATCACAGCATCTTTGCATCGTCATCAGAGCATCACCACTGCATCATCACATCATCATCTCAGCATCATCACAGCATCATTACTGCTTACTCACTGCATCATCACAGCGTCATGACAGTGTCATCACTGCATCATAACATCATAGCTTCATCATCAGAACATTATCACAGCATCATCACTGCATCATCACATCATCATTATAGCATCTTCACTGTCATCAATACATCATCACAGCATC
This sequence comes from Clangula hyemalis, assembly GCA_963989345.1. The sequence goes on from OZ022447.1 coordinate 338,480, forward strand.
ATCACATCATTATCACAGCATCATCAGTGTCATCTCAGCATCATCACTGCATCATGACTGCATCATAGCAGCATAATCACAGCATCATCACAGAATCATCACAGCATCATCATAAGGTCATCACAGCATCATCACTACGTCATCAGATTGTAATCACAGCATCATCACAGTGTCCTCACTGAATCATCACTGCACCATCACTGCAACATCACAGCATCATCTCAGCATCATCATGGCATCATTACTGCATCATCACTGCTTACTCACTGCATCATCACCGCATCATCTCAGCATCATCACAGAATCATTTCTGCATAATCATTGCATTTTCACAGCGTCATCACAGTATCATCACTGCATCATCACAGTGTCATCACAGCATCATCAAAGCATCACGACAGCGTCATCTCACCATCACGACAGCGTCATCAAAGCATCATCACTGCATCATAACAACATCATCTCAGCATCATCACAGAATCATTTCTGCATAATCACTGCATCATCATAGTGTCATCACAGTATATTCACTGCATCATCACATCATCACAGTGTCATCACAGAATCATCACTGAATCATCCAAGCATCATCCAAGCATCATCACAGCACCACCAATGCATCATCACAGTATCATCACTGCATAATCACTGCATCATCACCGCATCATCACTGCATCAACACTGCATCATTGCTGCATCATCACATCATTGTCACAGTATCATCAAAATATCATCACAGCATCATCACACCATCATAACAACATCATCACAGCGTCATCACAGTATCGTAAATGCATCATCACAGAATCATCACTGAATCATCATAGCATCTTCATATCATCATCACAATATCATCACAGCATCATCACTGCATCATCACAGCATCATCACTGCATAATCACTGCATCATCACCACATCATCACAGCATCATCACTGCATAATCACTGCATCATCACAGCGTCATCACATCATCATCAAAACATCATTACAAGTATCAACACAACATAATCACAGTGTCATCACAGCATCATCATTGCATCCTTACTGCATGATCACAGCATCTCCGCATCGTAATCACATCATCATCACTGACTCCTCACTGAATCATCACTGTACCATCACTGCATCATCAGAGCATAATCTGAGCATAATCTCAGCATAATCACAGCATCATCACAGAATCATCACAGCATCATTACTGCATCATCACAGCATCTTTGCATCGTCATCAGAGCATCACCACTACATCATCACTACATCATCACATCATCATCACAGCATTTTAGCTACATAATCACAGAATCATCATAGCGTAACGACAGCATCATCACAACATCATTACAGCATCATCACAGCGTCATCGTAACATCATGACTGTATCATCACAGCATCATCACAGCATCACTGCAGCGTCATCACTGCATCATCACAGCATCATCACAGCATCATCACGGCATCGTTACAGCATCGTCATATCATCATAACTGCATCATCACAACAACATAACAAAATCATCAAAGCATCGTCACAGCATCATCACCGCGTCATCACAGCATCATAACAGCATTGTCACTGCATCTAAACTGCATCATCACAAAATCATCACAGCTTCATCACTGCAGCATCACAGCATAATCAAAGCATCATCGCAGCATCATCACATCATCATCACTGCATCATCACAGAATCATTACTGTTTACTCACTGCGGCATCACAGCATTATCACGGTGTCATAACTGCATCATCACTGCACCATTACTGCATCATCACAGTGTCATCTCAGCATCATCACAGCATCATTACTGCCTAATCATTGCATTATCACAACGTCATCACAGTATCATCAGTGCATCATCACAGCATCATTACTGCATCATCACATCATCATCACAGAATCACGATAGTGTCATCACAGCGTCATCACTGCATCATCACAGCGTCATCTCAGCATCATCAGAGACTCATCACAGCGTCATCACTGCATCATCACTGCATCACCACAGTATCATCACAAAATTATAAGAGCGTCATCACAGCGTTATTACTGCATCATCACAGCATCAATAGAGCATCATCACAGCGTCATCACAGCGTTATCACAGCGTCATCACAGCATCATCACAGCATCACGACATCATCATCACAGCTTCACGACAGTGTCATGAGAGCGTCTTCACAGCATCATCACTACATCATCACAGCATCATCACTGCGTCATCAGAGCATCATCACAAAATCATCACAGCATCATCACTGCATCATCACTGAATAATCACAGCATCATCACTGCATCATCACGGCATCGTTACAGCATCGTCATATCATCATAACTGCATCATCACAACAACATAACAAAATCATCAAAGCATCATCACAGCATCATCACAGCGTCATAACTGCATCGTCACTGCATCTAAACTGCATCATCAAAAAATCATCACTGCATCACATCATAATCACAACATCATCAAAGCGTCATCACAGCATCATCACTGCGTTATCACAGCATCATCTCAGCATCATCACAGTATCATTACTGCTTATTCACTGCATCATCACAACATCATCACAGCGTCATTACAGTGTCATAAATGCATAATCACAGTGTTATCAAAGCGTCCTAACTGCATAATCACTGCATCATCGCAGCTTCATCACAGCATCATGACAGCGTCATCACAGCATCAAAAATGCATAATCACTTCATCCTCACATCATCATCATAGCATCATAGCTGCATAATCATAGAGTCATCACAGCATCATCACTACATCATCAAATTGTCATCACTGTATCATCACAGCATCATCATAGCATCATCACTGCATAATCACAGTGTCATAACAGCATCATTACAACACCATGACTACGTCATCACAGCATCACGACAGCGTCATTACAGTGTCATCACAGCATCATCACTGCATTATCACAACATCATCACAACATCATCACTGCGTCATCAGAGTGTCATCACTACATAATCACTTCTTACTCAGTGAATCATCACAGCATCATCACATCATCACAGCATCATCACTGCATAATCACTGCATCATCACCACATCATCACAGCATCATCACTGCATAATCACTGCATCATCACAGCATCATCACTGCATCATCACAGCATCATCAGAGCATCATCACAGCATCATCACAACATCATCACAGAGTCATCACAGCATCATCACTGCATAATCACTGCATCATCACAGCATCCTCACAGCATCAATACAGCGTCATCACAACGTCAACAATGCATCATTACAGCATCATCTCAGTATAGTCACAGCATAATCACTGCATAATCACTGCATCATCATATCGTCATCACTGCATCATCACTGCATCATCACAGCACCATCACAGCATCATTACTTCAGAATCACTGCATCATCACAGCATCCTCACAGCAACATCGCAGCATCATCACAGCATCATCACACTGTCATGACAGCATCATCACTGCATAATCACTGCATAATCTCCGCATAATCACAGCATCATCACATCATCATCACAATATCATCACAGCGTCATCACTACACATCACTGCATCATCACTACATCATCACAGCATCATCACTTCGTCATCATCAGAGCATCATCACAGCATCATCACTGCATCATCACTGCATCATGAGTGCATCATCATCACAGCATCATAACTGCATCATCAAAGCATCATCTCGGCATAATCACAATGTCATAAATACATCATCACTCCATCATCACAGCATTATCACATCATCATCACAACGTTTTCAGTGTCATCACAGCATCATAACAACGTCATCAAACTGTCATCACAGCATCATCACCAAATCATCACAGAATCATCACAGCATCATTACTGCATCATCACAGCATCTTTGCATCGTCATCAGAGCATCACCACTGCATCATCACATCATCATCTCAGCATCATCACAGCATCATTACTGCTTACTCACTGCATCATCACAGCGTCATGACAGTGTCATCACTGCATCATAACATCATAGCTTCATCATCAGAACATTATCACAGCATCATCACTGCATCATCACATCATCATTATAGCATCTTCACTGTCATCAATACATCATCACAGCATCATCACATCATTATCACAGCATCATCAGTGTCATCTCAGCATCATCACTGCATCATGACTGCATCATAGCAGCATAATCACAGCATCATCACAGAATCATCACAGCATCATCATAAGGTCATCACAGCATCATCACTACATCATCAAATTGTAATCACAGCATCATCACAGTGTCCTCACTGAATCATCACTGCAACATCACATCATCATCTCAGCATCATCATGGCATCATTACTGCATCATCACTGCTTACTCACTGCATCATCACAGCATCATCTCAGCATCATCACAGAATCATTTCTGCATAATCATTGCATTTTCACAGCGTCATCACAGTATCATCACTGCATCATCACAGTGTCATCACAGCATCATCAAAGCATCACGACAGCGTCATCTCACCATCACGACAGCGTCATCAAAGCATCATCACTGCATCATAACAACATCATCTCAGCATCATCACAGAATCATTTCTGCATAATCACTGCATCATCATAGTGTCATCACAGTATATTCACTGCATCATCACATCATCACAGTGTCATCACAGAATCATCACTGAATCATCCAAGCATCATCCAAGCATCATCACAGCACCACCAATGCATCATCACAGTATCATCACTGCATAATCACTGCATCATCACCGCATCATCACTGCATCAACACTGCATCATTGCTGCATCATCACATCATTGTCACAGTATCATCAAAATATCATCACAGCATCATCACACCATCATAACAACATCATCACAGCGTCATCACAGTATCGTAAATGCATCATCACAGAATCATCACTGAATCATCATAGCATCTTCATATCATCATCACAATATCATCACAGCATCATCACTGCATCATCACAGCATCATCACTGCATAATCACTGCATCATCACCACATCATCACAGCATCATCACTGCATAATCACTGCATCATCACAGCATCATCACATCGTCATCAAAACATCATTACAAGTATCAACACAACATAATCACAGTGTCATCACAGCATCATCATTGCATCCTTACTGCATGATCACAGCATCTCCGCATCGTAATCACATCATCATCACTGACTCCTCACTGAATCATCACTGTACCATCACTGCATCATCAGAGCATAATCTGAGCATAATCTCAGCATAATCACAGCATCATCACAGAATCATCACAGCATCATTACTGCATCATCACAGCATCTTTGCATCGTCATCAGAGCATCACCACTGCATCATCACTACATCATCACATCATCATCACAGCATTTTAGCTACATAATCACAGAATCATCATAGCGTAACGACAGCATCATCACAACATCATTACAGCATCATCACAGCGTCATCGTAACATCATGACTGTATCATCACAGCATCATCACAGCATCACCGCAGCGTCATCACTGCATCATCACAGCATCATCACAGCATCATCACGGCATCGTTACAGCATCGTCATATCATCATAACTGCATCATCACAACAACATAACAAAATCATCAAAGCATCGTCACAGCATCATCACCGCGTCATCACAGCGTCATAACTGCATCGTCACTGCATCTAAACTGCATCATCACAAAATCATCACAGCTTCATCACTGCAGCATCACAGCATCATCAAAGCATCATCGCAGCATCATCACATCATCATCACTGCATCATCACAGAATCATTACTGTTTACTCACTGCGGCATCACAGCATTATCACGGTGTCATAACTGCATCATCACTGCACCATTACTGCATCATCACAGTGTCATCTCAGCATCATCACAGCATCATTACTGCCTAATCATTGCATTATCACAACGTCATCACAGTATCATCAGTGCATCATCACAGCATCATTACTGCATCATCACATCATCATCACAGAATCACGATAGTGTCATCACTGCATCATCACTGCATCACCACAGTATCATCACAGCATCATCACAAAATTATAAGAGCGTCATCACAGCGTTATTACTGCATCATCACAGCATCAATAGAGCATCATCACAGCGTCATCACAGCGTTATCACAGCGTCATCACAGCATCACGACATCATCATCACAGCTTCACGACAGTGTCATGAGAGCGTCTTCACAGCATCATCACTACATCATCACAGCATCATCACTGCGTCATCAGAGCATCATCACAAAATCATCACAGCGTCATTACTGCATCATCACTGCATCATCACAGCGTCATCACCGCATCATCACTGCATTGTCACAACATCATGGCGTCATAATAACTGCATCATAACAGCATGATCAAAGCATCATCACAGCGTCATCACAGCGTCATAACTGCATAAACACTGCATCATCAAAGAACCATCACAGCATCATCACAGCGTCATAACAGCATCATCAGAGCATCATCACATCGTCATCATATCGTCATCAAAGAATCTTCACAGCATCATCGCTATGTCATCATAGCATCATCATAATATTATCACAGCTTCATCACAGCGTCATAACAACATCATCACTGCATCATCACAGCATCATCATTATTGCATCATGACTGCATCATTACAGCATCATCAGAGCGTCGTCACAGCATCATTACTGCATCACCACATCATCACTGTGTTATCGCAGCGTCATCACAGCATCATCACAACATCATCACAGAATCATCACAGCATCATTGCAGCATCATCACATCATCATCACAGCGTCATCACAACATCATCGTAGCATCATCATGCATCATCACAGCATCATTACAGCATCATCACAGCATCATCACAGCATCATCACTGCATCATCACTGAATAATCACAGCATCATCACTGCATCATCACGGCATCGTTACAGCATCGTCATATCATCATAACTGCATCATCACAACAACATAACAAAATCATCAAAGCATCATCACAGCATCATCACCGCGTCATCACAGCGTCATAACTGCATCGTCACTGCATCTAAACTGCATCATCACAAAATCATCACTGCATCACATCATAATCACAACATCATCAAAGCGTCATCACAGCATCATCACTGCGTTATCACAGCATCATCTCAGCATCATCACAGTATCATTACTGCTTATTCACTGCATCATCACAACATCATCACAGCGTCATTACAGTGTCATAAATGCATCATCACAGTGTCATCAAAGCGTCCTAACTGCATAATCACTGCATCATCGCAGCTTCATCACAGCATCATGACAGCGTCATCACAGCATCAAAAATGCATAATCACTTCATCCTCACATCATCATCATAGCATCATAGCTGCATAATCATAGAGTCATCACAGCATCATCACTACATCATCAAATTGTCATCACTGTATCATCACAGCATCATCATAGCATCATCACTGCATAATCACAGTGTCATAACAGCATCATTACAACACCATGACTACGTCATCACAGCATCACGACAGCGTCATTACAGTGTCATCACAGCATCATCACTGCATTATCACAACATCATCACAACATCATCACTGCGTCATCAGAGCGTCATCACTACATAATCACTTCTTACTCAGTGAATCATCACTGCATCATCACATCATCACAGCATCATCTCAGCATAATCACAGTATCATCACAGCGTCATCACTACATCATCACTGCATCATCACAGCATCATCACTGCATCATCACAGCATCATCAGAGCATCATCACAGCATCATCACAACATCATCACAGAGTCATCACAGCATCATCACTGCATAATCACTGCATCATCACAGCATCCTCACAGCATCAATACAGCGTCATCACAACGTCAACAATGCATCATTACAGCATCATCTCAGTATAGTCACAGCATAATCACTGCATAATCACTGCATCATCATATCGTCATCACTGCATCATCACTGCATCATCACAGCACCATCACAGCATCATTACTGCAGAATCACTGCATCATCACAGCATCATAGCTGCATAATCACAGCATCATCACATCATCATCGCATAGTCATCACAGCGTCATCACTGCATCATCACAGCATCATCACAGCATCATTACTGCAGAATCACTGCATCATCACAGCATCCTCACAGCAACATCGCAGCATCATCACAGCATCATCGCATCATCATCACAGTGTCATGACAGCATCATCACTGCATAATCACTGCATAATCACAGCATCATCACAGCATAATCACAGTATCATCACAGCGTCATCACTACATCATCACTGCATCATCACAGAATCATCACTGCGTCATCACAGCATCATCAGAGCATCATCACAGCATCATCACAGCATAATCACAGTATCATCACAGCATCATCACTACATCATCACTGCATCATCACAGAATCATCACTGCATCATCACAGCATCATCAGAGCATCATCACAGCATCATCACATCATCATCTCAACATCATTACTGCTTACTCACTGCATCATCATAGCATCATCACATCATCATCACAACATCATCAGTTTCATGTCAGCATAATCACTGCATCATCACAGCATCCTCACAGCATCAACACAGCGTCATCACAGCGTCATCAATGCATCATTACAGCATCATCTCAGTATAGTCACAGAATTATTACAGCATAATCACTGCATCATCATATCATCACTGCATCATCACTGCATCATCACTGCATCATCACAGCACCATCACAGCATCATTACTTCAGAATCACTGCATCATCACAGCATCCTCACAGCAACATCGCAGCATCATCACAGCATCATCACACTGTCATGACAGCATCATCACTGCATAATCACTGCATAATCTCCGCATAATCACAGCATCATCACATCATCATCACAATATCATCACAGCGTCATCACTACACATCACTGCATCATCACTACATCATCACAGCATCATCACTTCGTCATCATCAGAGCATCATCACAGCATCATCACTGCATCCTCACTGCATCATGAGTGCATCATCATCACAGCATCATAACTGCATCATCAAAGCATCATCTCGGCATAATCACAATGTCATAAATACATCATCACTCCATCATCACAGCATTATCACATCATCATCACAACGTTTTCAGTGTCATCACAGCATCATAACAACGTCATCAAACTGTCATCACAGCATCATCACCAAATCATCACAGAATCATCACAGCATCATTACTGCATCATCACAGCATCTTTGCATCGTCATCAGAGCATCACCACTGCATCATCACATCATCATCTCAGCATCATCACAGCATCATTACTGCTTACTCACTGCATCATCACAGCGTCATGACAGTGTCATCGCTGCATCATAACATCATAGCTTCATCATCAGAACATTATCACAGCATCATCACTGCATCATCACATCATCATTATAGCATCTTCACTGTCATCAATACATCATCACAGCATCATCATAAGGTCATCACAGCATCATCAGTGTCATCTCAGCATCATCACTGCATCATGACTGCATCATAGCAGCATAATCACAGCATCATCACAGAATCATCACAGCATCATCATAAGGTCATCACAGCATCATCACTACATCATCAAATTGTAATCACAGCATCATCACAGTGTCCTCACTGAATCATCACTGCAACATCACATCATCATCTCAGCATCATCATGGCATCATTACTGCATCATCACTGCTTACTCACTGCATCATCACAGCATCATCTCAGCATCATCACAGAATCATTTCTGCATAATCATTGCATTTTCACAGCGTCATCACAGTATCATCACTGCATCATCACAGTGTCATCACAGCATCATCAAAGCATCACGACAGCGTCATCTCACCATCACGACAGCGTCATCAAAGCATCATCACTGCATCATAACAACATCATCTCAGCATCATCACAGAATCATTTCTGCATAATCACTGCATCATCATAGTGTCATCACAGTATATTCACTGCATCATCACATCATCACAGTGTCATCACAGAATCATCACTGAATCATCCAAGCATCATCCAAGCATCATCACAGCACCACCAATGCATCATCACAGTATCATCACTGCATCATCACCGCATCATCACATCATCAACACTGCATCATTGCTGCATCATCACATCATTGTCACAGTATCATCAAAATATCATCACAGCATCATCACACCATCATAACAACATCATCACAGCGTCATCACAGTATCGTAAATGCATCATCACAGAATCATCACTGAATCATCATAGCATCTTCATATCATCATCACAATATCATCACAGCATCATCACTGCATCATCACAGCATCATCACTGCATAATCACTGCATCATCACCACATCATCACAGCATCATCACTGCATAATCACTGCATCATCACAGCATCATCACATCGTCATCAAAACATCATTACAAGTATCAACACAACATAATCACAGTGTCATCACAGCATCATCATTGCATCCTTACTGCATGATCACAGCATCTCCGCATCGTAATCACATCATCATCACTGACTCCTCACTGAATCATCACTGTACCATCACTGCATCATCAGAGCATAATCTGAGCATAATCTCAGCATAATCACAGCATCATCACAGAATCATCACAGCATCATTACTGCATCATCACAGCATCTTTGCATCGTCATCAGAGCATCACCACTGCATCATCACTACATCATCACATCATCATCACAGCATTTTAGCTACATAATCACAGAATCATCATAGCGTAACGACAGCATCATCACAACATCATTACAGCATCATCACAGCGTCATCGTAACATCATGACTGTATCATCACAGCATCATCACAGCATCACCGCAGCGTCATCACTGCATCATCACAGCATCATCACAGCATCATCACGGCATCGTTACAGCATCGTCATATCATCATAACTGCATCATCACAACAACATAACAAAATCATCAAAGCATCGTCACAGCATCATCACCGCGTCATCACAGCGTCATAACTGCATCGTCACTGCATCTAAACTGCATCATCACAAAATCATCACAGCTTCATCACTGCAGCATCACAGCATCATCAAAGCATCATCGCAGCATCATCACATCATCATCACTGCATCATCACAGAATCATTACTGTTTACTCACTGCGGCATCACAGCATTATCACGGTGTCATAACTGCATCATCACTGCACCATTACTGCATCATCACAGTGTCATCTCAGCATCATCACAGCATCATTACTGCCTAATCATTGCATTATCACAACGTCATCACAGTATCATCAGTGCATCATCACAGCATCATTACTGCATCATCACATCATCATCACAGAATCACGATAGTGTCATCACAGCGTCATCACTGCATCATCACAGCGTCATCTCAGCATCATCAGAGACTCATCACAGCGTCATCACTGCATCATCACAGTATCATCACAGCATCATCACAAAATTATAAGAGCGTCATCACAGCGTTATTACTGCATCATCACAGCATCAATAGAGCATCATCACAGCGTCATCACAGCGTTATCACAGCGTCATCACAGCATCACGACATCATCATCACAGCTTCACGACAGTGTCATGAGAGCGTCTTCACAGCATCATCACTACATCATCACAGCATCATCACTGCGTCATCAGAGCATCATCACAAAATCATCACAGCGTCATTACTGCATCATCACTGCATCATCACAGCGTCATCACCGCATCATCACTGCATTGTCACAACATCATGGCGTCATAATAACTGCATCATAACAGCATGATCAAAGCATCATCACAGCGTCATCACAGCGTCATAACTGCATAAACACTGCATCATCAAAGAACCATCACAGCATCATCACAGCGTCATAACAGCATCATCAGAGCATCATCACATCGTCATCACATCGTCATCAAAGAATCTTCACAGCATCATCGCTATGTCATCATAGCATCATCATAATATTATCACAGCTTCATCACAGCGTCATAACAACATCATCACTGCATCATCACAGCATCATCATTATTGCATCATGACTGCATCATTACAGCATCATCAGAGCAGAATCAGTGCGTCGTCACAGCATCATTACTGCATCACCACATCATCACTGTGTTATCGCAGCGTCATCACAGCATCATCACAACATCATCACAGAATCATCACAGCATCATTGCAGCATCATCACATCATCATCACAGCGTCATCACAACATCATCGTAGCATCATCATGCATCATCACAGCATCATTACTGCATCATCACAACATCATCACAGCATCATCACTGCATCATCACTGAATAATCACAGCATCATCACTGCATCATCACGGCATCGTTACAGCATCGTCATATCATCATAACTGCATCATCACAACAACATAACAAAATCATCAAAGCATCATCACAGCATCATCACAGCGTCATAACTGCATCGTCACTGCATCTAAACTGCATCATCAAAAAATCATCACTGCATCACATCATAATCACAACATCATCAAAGCGTCATCACAGCATCATCACTGCGTTATCACAGCATCATCTCAGCATCATCACAGTATCATTACTGCTTATTCACTGCATCATCACAACATCATCACAGCGTCATTACAGTGTCATAAATGCATCATCACAGTGTCATCAAAGCGTCCTAACTGCATAATCACTGCATCATCGCAGCTTCATCACAGCATCATGACAGCGTCATCACAGCATCAAAAATGCATAATCACTTCATCCTCACATCATCATCATAGCATCATAGCTGCATAATCATAGAGTCATCACAGCATCATCACTACATCATCAAATTGTCATCACTGTATCATCACAGCATCATCATAGCATCATCACTGCATAATCACAGTGTCATAACAGCATCATTACAACACCATGACTACGTCATCACAGCATCACGACAGCGTCATTACAGTGTCATCACAGCATCATCACTGCATTATCACAACATCATCACAACATCATCACTGCGTCATCAGAGCGTCATCACTACATAATCACTTCTTACTCAGTGAATCATCACTGCATCATCACATCATCACAGCATCATCTCAGCATCATCACAGTATCATCACAGCGTCATCACTACATCATCACTGCATCATCACAGCGTCATCACTGCATCATCACAGCATCATCAGAGCATCATCACAACATCATCACAGAGTCATCACAGCATCATCACTGCATAATCACTGCATCATCACAGCATCCTCACAGCATCAATACAGCGTCATCACAACGTCAACAATGCATCATTACAGCATCATCTCAGTATAGTCACAGCATAATCACTGCATAATCACTGCATCATCATATCGTCATCACTGCATCATCACTGCATCATCACAGCACCATCACAGCATCATTACTGCAGAATCACTGCATCATCACAGCATCATAGCTGCATAATCACAGCATCATCACATCATCATCGCATAGTCATCACAGCGTCATCACTGCATCATCACAGCATCATCACAGCATCATTACTGCAGAATCACTGCATCATCACAGCATCCTCACAGCAACATCGCAGCATCATCACAGCATCATCGCATCATCATCACACTGTCATGACAGCATCATCACTGCATAATCACCGCATAATCACAGCATCATCACAGCATAATCACAGTATCATCACAGCGTCATCACTACATCATCACTGCATCATCACAGAATCATCACTGCGTCATCACAGCATCATCAGAGCATCATCACAGCATCATCACAGCATAATCACAGTATCATCACAGCATCATCACTACATCATCACTGCATCATCACAGAATCATCACTGCGTCATCACAGCATCATCAGAGCATCATCACAGCATCATCACATCATCATCTCAGCATCATTACTGCTTACTCACTGCATCATCATAGCATCATCACATCATCATCACAACATCATCAGTTTCATGTCAGCATCATCACTGCATAATCACTGCATCATCACAGCATCCTCACAGCATCAACACAGCGTCATCACAGCGTCATCAATGCATCATTACAGCATCATCTCAGTATAGTCACAGAATTATTACAGCATAATCACTGCATCATCATATCATCACTGCATCATCACTGCATCATCACTGCATCATCACAGCACCATCACAGCATCATTACTTCAGAATCACTGCATCATCACAGCATCCTCACAGCAACATCGCAGCATCATCACAGCATCATCACACTGTCATGACAGCATCATCACTGCATAATCACTGCATAATCTCCGCATAATCACAGCATCATCACATCATCATCACAATATCATCACAGCGTCATCACTACACATCACTGCATCATCACTACATCATCACAGCATCATCACTTCGTCATCATCAGAGCATCATCACAGCATCATCACTGCATCCTCACTGCATCATGAGTGCATCATCATCACAGCATCATAACTGCATCATCAAAGCATCATCTCGGCATAATCACAATGTCATAAATACATCATCACTCCATCATCACAGCATTTTCACATCATCATCACAACGTTTTCAGTGTCATCACAGCATCATAACAACGTCATCAAACTGTCATCACAGCATCATCACCAAATCATCACAGAATCATCACAGCATCATTACTGCATCATCACAGCATCTTTGCATCGTCATCAGAGCATCACCACTGCATCATCACATCATCATCTCAGCATCATCACAGCATCATTACTGCTTACTCACTGCATCATCACAGCGTCATGACAGTGTCATCACTGCATCATAACATCATAGCTTCATCATCAGAACATTATCACAGCATCATCACTGCATCATCACATCATCATTATAGCATCTTCACTGTCATCAATACATCATCACAGCATCATCACATCATTATCACAGCATCATCAGTGTCATCTCAGCATCATCACTGCATCATGACTGCATCATAGCAGCATAATCACAGCATCATCACAGAATCATCACAGCATCATCATAAGGTCATCACAGCATCATCACTACGTCATCAAATTGTAATCACAGCATCATCACAGTGTCCTCACTGAATCATCACTGCACCATCACTGCACCATCACAGCATCATCTCAGCATCATCATGGCATCATTACTGCATCATCACTGCTTACTCACTGCATCATCACAGCATCATCTCAGCATCATCACAGAATCATTTCTGCATAATCATTGCATTTTCACAGCGTCATCACAGTATCATCACTGCATCATCACAGTGTCATCACAGCATCATCAAAGCATCACGACAGCGTCATCTCACCATCACGACAGCGTCATCAAAGCATCATCACTGCATCATAACAACATCATCTCAGCATCATCACAGAATCATTTCTGCATAATCACTGCATCATCATAGTGTCATCACAGTATATTCACTGCATCATCACATCATCACAGTGTCATCACAGAATCATCACTGAATCATCCAAGCATCATCCAAGCATCATCACAGCACCACCAATGCATCATCACAGTATCATCACTGCATCATCACCGCATCATCACATCATCAACACTGCATCATTGCTGCATCATCACATCATTGTCACAGTATCATCAAAATATCATCACAGCATCATCACACCATCATAACAACATCATCACAGCGTCATCACAGTATCGTAAATGCATCATCACAGAATCATCACTGAATCATCATAGCATCTTCATATCATCATCACAATATCATCACAGCATCATCACTGCATCATCACAGCATCATCACTGCATAATCACTGCATCATCACCACATCATCACAGCATCATCACTGCATAATCACTGCATCATCACAGCATCATCACATCGTCATCAAAACATCATTACAAGTATCAACACAACATAATCACAGTGTCATCACAGCATCATCATTGCATCCTTACTGCATGATCACAGCATCTCCGCATCGTAATCACATCATCATCACTGACTCCTCACTGAATCATCATTGTACCATCACTGCATCATCAGAGCATCATCTGAGCATAATCTCAGCATAATCACAGCATCATCACAGAATCATCACAGCATCATTACTGCATCATCACAGCATCTTTGCATCGTCATCAGAGCATCACCACTGCATCATCACTACATCATCACATCATCATCACAGCATTTTAGCTACATAATCACAGAATCATCATAGCGTAACGACAGCATCATCACAACATCATTACAGCATCATCACAGCGTCATCGTAACATCATGACTGTATCATCACAGCATCATCACAGCATCACCGCAGCGTCATCACTGCATCATCACAGCATCATCACAGCATCATCACGGCATCGTTACAGCATCGTCATATCATCATAACTGCATCATCACAACAACATAACAAAATCATCAAAGCATCGTCACAGCATCATCACCGCGTCATCACAGCGTCATAACTGCATCGTCACTGCATCTAAACTGCATCATCACAAAATCATCACAGCTTCATCACTGCAGCATCACAGCATCATCAAAGCATCATCGCAGCATCATCACATCATCATCACTGCATCATCACAGAATCATTACTGTTTACTCACTGCGGCATCACAGCATTATCACGGTGTCATAACTGCATCATCACTGCACCATTACTGCATCATCACAGTGTCATCTCAGCATCATCACAGCATCATTACTGCCTAATCATTGCATTATCACAACGTCATCACAGTATCATCAGTGCATCATCACAGCATCATTACTGCATCATCACATCATCATCACAGAATCACGATAGTGTCATCACAGCGTCATCACTGCATCATCACAGCGTCATCTCAGCATCATCAGAGACTCATCACAGCGTCATCACTGCATCATCACAGTATCATCACAGCATCATCACAAAATTATAAGAGCGTCATCACAGCGTTATTACTGCATCATCACAGCATCAATAGAGCATCATCACAGCGTCATCACAGCGTTATCACAGCGTCATCACAGCATCACGACATCATCATCACAGCTTCACGACAGTGTCATGAGAGCGTCTTCACAGCATCATCACTACATCATCACAGCATCATCACTGCGTCATCAGAGCATCATCACAAAATCATCACAGCGTCATTACTGCATCATCACTGCATCATCACAGCGTCATCACCGCATCATCACTGCATTGTCACAACATCATGGCGTCATAATAACTGCATCATAACAGCATGATCAAAGCATCATCACAGCGTCATCACAGCGTCATAACTGCATAAACACTGCATCATCAAAGAACCATCACAGCATCATCACAGCGTCATAACAGCATCATCAGAGCATCATCACATCGTCATCACATCGTCATCAAAGAATCTTCACAGCATCATCGCTATGTCATCATAGCATCATCATAATATTATCACAGCTTCATCACAGCGTCATAACAACATCATCACTGCATCATCACAGCATCATCATTATTGCATCATGACTGCATCATTACAGCATCATCAGAGCAGAATCAGTGCGTCGTCACAGCATCATTACTGCATCACCACATCATCACTGTGTTATCGCAGCGTCATCACAGCATCATCACAACATCATCACAGAATCATCACAGCATCATTGCAGCATCATCACATCATCATCACAGCGTCATCACAACATCATCGTAGCATCATCATGCATCATCACAGCATCATTACTGCATCATCACAACATCATCACAGCATCATCACTGCATCATCACTGAATAATCACAGCATCATCACTGCATCATCACGGCATCGTTACAGCATCGTCATATCATCATAACTGCATCATCACAACAACATAACAAAATCATCAAAGCATCATCACAGCATCATCACAGCGTCATAACTGCATCGTCACTGCATCTAAACTGCATCATCAAAAAATCATCACTGCATCACATCATAATCACAACATCATCAAAGCGTCATCACAGCATCATCACTGCGTTATCACAGCATCATCTCAGCATCATCACAGTATCATTACTGCTTATTCACTGCATCATCACAACATCATCACAGCGTCATTACAGTGTCATAAATGCATCATCACAGTGTCATCAAAGCGTCCTAACTGCATAATCACTGCATCATCGCAGCTTCATCACAGCATCATGACAGCGTCATCACAGCATCAAAAATGCATAATCACTTCATCCTCACATCATCATCATAGCATCATAGCTGCATAATCATAGAGTCATCACAGCATCATCACTACATCATCAAATTGTCATCACTGTATCATCACAGCATCATCATAGCATCATCACTGCATAATCACAGTGTCATAACAGCATCATTACAACACCATGACTACGTCATCACAGCATCACGACAGCGTCATTACAGTGTCATCACAGCATCATCACTGCATTATCACAACATCATCACAACATCATCACTGCGTCATCAGAGCGTCATCACTACATAATCACTTCTTACTCAGTGAATCATCACTGCATCATCACATCATCACAGCATCATCTCAGCATCATCACAGTATCATCACAGCGTCATCACTACATCATCACTGCATCATCACAGCATCATCACTGCATCATCACAGCATCATCAGAGCATCATCACAGCATCATCACAACATCATCACAGAGTCATCACAGCATCATCACTGCATAATCACTGCATCATCACAGCATCCTCACAGCATCAATACAGCGTCATCACAACGTCAACAATGCATCATTACAGCATCATCTCAGTATAGTCACAGCATAATCACTGCATAATCACTGCATCATCATATCGTCATCACTGCATCATCACTGCATCATCACAGCATCATCACAGCATCATTACTGCAGAATCACTGCATCATCACAGCATCCTCACAGCAACATCGCAGCATCATCACAGCATCATCGCATCATCATCACAGTGTCATGACAGCATCATCACTGCATAATCACCGCATAATCACAGCATCATCACAGCATAATCACAGTATCATCACAGCGTCATCACTACATCATCACTGCATCATCACAGAATCATCACTGCGTCATCACAGCATCATCAGAGCATCATCACAGCATCATCACAGCATAATCACAGTATCATCACAGCATCATCACTACATCATCACTGCATCATCACAGAATCATCACTGCGTCATCACAGCATCATCAGAGCATCATCACAGCATCATCACATCATCATCTCAGCATCATTACTGCTTACTCACTGCATCATCATAGCATCATCACATCATCATCACAACATCATCAGTTTCATGTCAGCATCATCACTGCATAATCACTGCATCATCACAGCATCCTCACAGCATCAACACAGCGTCATCACAGCGTCATCAATGCATCATTACAGCATCATCTCAGTATAGTCACAGAATTATTACAGCATAATCACTGCATCATCATATCATCACTGCATCATTACTGCATCATCACTGCATCATCACAGCACCATCACAGCATCATTACTTCAGAATCACTGCATCATCACAGCATCCTCACAGCAACATCGCAGCATCATCACAGCATCATCACACTGTCATGACAGCATCATCACTGCATAATCACTGCATAATCTCCGCATAATCACAGCATCATCACATCATCATCACAATATCATCACAGCGTCATCACTACACATCACTGCATCATCACTACATCATCACAGCATCATCACTTCGTCATCATCAGAGCATCATCACAGCATCATCACTGCATCCTCACTGCATCATGAGTGCATCATCATCACAGCATCATAACTGCATCATCAAAGCATCATCTCGGCATAATCACAATGTCATAAATACATCATCACTCCATCATCACAGCATTATCACATCATCATCACAACGTTTTCAGTGTCATCACAGCATCATAACAACGTCATCAAACTGTCATCACAGCATCATCACCAAATCATCACAGAATCATCACAGCATCATTACTGCATCATCACAGCATCTTTGCATCGTCATCAGAGCATCACCACTGCATCATCACATCATCATCTCAGCATCATCACAGCATCATTACTGCTTACTCACTGCATCATCACAGCGTCATGACAGTGTCATCACTGCATCATAACATCATAGCTTCATCATCAGAACATTATCACAGCATCATCACTGCATCATCACATCATCATTATAGCATCTTCACTGTCATCAATACATCATCACAGCATCATCACATCATTATCACAGCATCATCAGTGTCATCTCAGCATCATCACTGCATCATGACTGCATCATAGCAGCATAATCACAGCATCATCACAGAATCATCACAGCATCATCATAAGGTCATCACAGCATCATCACTACGTCATCAGATTGTAATCACAGCATCATCACAGTGTCCTCACTGAATCATCACTGCACCATCACTGCAACATCACAGCATCATCTCAGCATCATCATGGCATCATTACTGCATCATCACTGCTTACTCACTGCATCATCACAGCATCATCTCAGCATCATCACAGAATCATTTCTGCATAATCATTGCATTTTCACAGCGTCATCACAGTATCATCACTGCATCATCACAGTGTCATCACAGCATCATCAAAGCATCACGACAGCGTCATCTCACCATCACGACAGCGTCATCAAAGCATCATCACTGCATCATAACAACATCATCTCAGCATCATCACAGAATCATTTCTGCATAATCACTGCATCATCATAGTGTCATCACAGTATATTCACTGCATCATCACATCATCACAGTGTCATCACAGAATCATCACTGAATCATCCAAGCATCATCCAAGCATCATCACAGCACCACCAATGCATCATCACAGTATCATCACTGCATAATCACTGCATCATCACCGCATCATCACTGCATCAACACTGCATCATTGCTGCATCATCACATCATTGTCACAGTATCATCAAAATATCATCACAGCATCATCACACCATCATAACAACATCATCACAGCGTCATCACAGTATCGTAAATGCATCATCACAGAATCATCACTGAATCATCATAGCATCTTCATATCATCATCACAATATCATCACAGCATCATCACTGCATCATCACAGCATCATCACTGCATAATCACTGCATCATCACCACATCATCACAGCATCATCACTGCATAATCACTGCATCATCACAGCGTCATCACATCATCATCAAAACATCATTACAAGTATCAACACAACATAATCACAGTGTCATCACAGCATCATCATTGCATCCTTACTGCATGATCACAGCATCTCCGCATCGTAATCACATCATCATCACTGACTCCTCACTGAATCATCACTGTACCATCACTGCATCATCAGAGCATAATCTGAGCATAATCTCAGCATAATCACAGCATCATCACAGAATCATCACAGCATCATTACTGCATCATCACAGCATCTTTGCATCGTCATCAGAGCATCACCACTGCATCATCACTACATCATCACATCATCATCACAGCATTTTAGCTACATAATCACAGAATCATCATAGCGTAACGACAGCATCATCACAACATCATTACAGCATCATCACAGCGTCATCGTAACATCATGACTGTATCATCACAGCATCATCACAGCATCACCGCAGCGTCATCACTGCATCATCACAGCATCATCACAGCATCATCACGGCATCGTTACAGCATCGTCATATCATCATAACTGCATCATCACAACAACATAACAAAACCATCAAAGCATCGTCACAGCATCATCACCGCGTCATCACAGCGTCATAACTGCATCGTCACTGCATCTAAACTGCATCATCACAAAATCATCACAGCTTCATCACTGCAGCATCACAGCATCATCAAAGCATCATCGCAGCATCATCACATCATCATCACTGCATCATCACAGAATCATTACTGTTTACTCACTGCGGCATCACAGCATTATCACGGTGTCATAACTGCATCATCACTGCACCATTACTGCATCATCACATCATCATCACAGAATCACGATAGTGTCATCACAGCGTCATCACTGCATCATCACAGCGTCATCTCAGCATCATCAGAGACTCATCACAGCGTCATCACTGCATCATCACTGCATCACCACAGTATCATCACAAAATGATAAGAGCGTTATCACAGCGTTATTACTGCATCATCACAGCATCAATAGAGCATCATCACAGCGTCATCACAGCGTTATCACAGCGTCATCACAGCATCATCACAGCATCACGACATCATCATCACAGCTTCACGACAGTGTCATGAGAGCGTCTTCACAGCATCATCACTACATCATCACAGCATCATCACTGCGTCATCAGAGCATCATCACAAAATCATCACAGCGTCATTACTGCATCATCACTGCATCATCACAGCGTCATCACCGCATCATCACTGCATTGTCACAACATCATGGCGTCATAATAACTGCATCATAACAGCATGATCAAAGCATCATCACAGCGTCATCACAGCGTCATAACAGCATCATCAGAGCATCATCACATCGTCATCACATCGTCATCAAAGAATCTTCACAGCATCATCGCTATGTCATCATAGCATCATCATAATATTATCACAGCTTCATCACAGCGTCATAACAACATCATCACTGCATCATCACAGCATCATCATTATTGCATCATGACTGCATCATTACAGCATCATCAGAGCAGAATCAGTGCGTCGTCACAGCATCATTACTGCATCACCACATCACCACTGTGTTATCGCAGTGTCATCACAGCATCATCACAACATCATCACAGAATCATCACAGCATCATTGCAGCATCATCACATCATCATCACAGCGTCATCACAACATCATCGTAGCATCATCATGCATCATCACAGCATCATTACAGCATCATCACAGCATCATCACAGCATCATCACTGCATCATCACTGAATAATCACAGCATCATCACTGCATCATCACGGCATCGTTACAGCATCGTCATATCATCATAACTGCATCATCACAACAACATAACAAAATCATCAAAGCATCATCACCGCGTCATCACAGCGTCATAACTGCATCGTCACTGCATCTAAACTGCATCATTAAAAAATCATCACTGCATCACATCATAATCACAACATCATCAAAGCGTCATCACAGCATCATCACTGCGTTATCACAGCATCATCTCAGCATCATCACAGTATCATTACTGCTTATTCACTGCATCATCACAACATCATCACAGCGTCATTAGTGTCATAAATGCATCATCACAGTGTCATCAAAGCGTCCTAACTGCATAATCACTGCATCATCGCAGCTTCATCACAGCATCATGACAGCGTCATCACAGCATCAAAAATGCGTAATCACTTCATCCTCACATCATCATCATAGCATCATAGCTGCATAATCATAGAGTCATCACAGCATCATCACTACATCATCAAATTGTCATCACTGTATCATCACAGCATCATCATAGCATCATCACTGCATAATCACAGTGTCATAACAGCATCATTACAACACCATGACTACGTCATCACAGCATCACGACAGCGTCATTACAGTGTCATCACAGCATCATCACTGCATTATCACAACATCATCACAACATCATCACTGCGTCATCAGAGTGTCATCACTACATAATCACTTCTTACTCAGTGAATCATCACTGCATCATCACATCATCACAGCATCATCTCAGCATAATCACAGTATCATCACAGCGTCATCACTACATCATCAATGCATCATCACTGCATCATCACAGCATCATCACTGCATCATCACAGCATCATCAGAGCATCATCACAGCATCATCACAACATCATCACAGAGTCATCACAGCATCATCACTGCATAATCACTGCATCATCACAGCATCCTCACAGCATCAATACAGCGTCATCACAACGTCAACAATGCATCATTACAGCATCATCTCAGTATAGTCACAGCATAATCACTGCATAATCACTGCATCATCATATCGTCATCACTGCATCATCACTGCATCATCACAGCACCATCACAGCATCATAGCTGCATAATCACAGCATCATCACATCATCATCGCATAGTCATCACAGCGTCATCACTGCATCATCACAGCATCATCACAGCATCATTACTGCAGAATCACTGCATCATCACAGCATCCTCACAGCAACATCGCAGCATCATCACAGCATCATCGCATCATCATCACAGTGTCATGACAGCATCATCACTGCATAATCACCGCATAATCACAGCATCATCACAGCATAATCACAGTATCATCACAGCGTCATCACTACATCATCACTGCATCATCACAGAATCATCACTGCGTCATCACAGCATCATCAGAGCATCATCACAGCATCATCACATCATCATCTCAGCATCATTACTGCTTACTCACTGCATCATCATAGCATCATCACATCATCATCACAACATCATCAGTTTCATGTCAGCATCATCACTGCATAATCACTGCATCATCACAGCATCCTCACAGCATCAACACAGCGTCATCACAGCGTCATCAATGCATCATTACAGCATCATCTCAGTATAGTCACAGAATTATTACAGCATAATCACTGCATCATCATATCATCACTGCATCATCACTGCATCATCACTGCATCATCACAGAATCATTACTGTTTACTCACTGCGGCATCACAGCATTATCACGGTGTCATAACTGCATCATCACTGCACCATTACTGCATCATCACATCATCATCACAGAATCACGATAGTGTCATCACAGCGTCATCACTGCATCATCACAGCGTCATCTCAGCATCATCAGAGACTCATCACAGCGTCATCACTGCATCATCACTGCATCACCACAGTATCATCACAAAATGATAAGAGCGTTATCACAGCGTTATTACTGCATCATCACAGCATCAATAGAGCATCATCACAGCGTCATCACAGCGTTATCACAGCGTCATCACAGCATCATCACAGCATCACGACATCATCATCACAGCTTCACGACAGTGTCATGAGAGCGTCTTCACAGCATCATCACTACATCATCACAGCATCATCACTGCGTCATCAGAGCATCATCACAAAATCATCACAGCGTCATTACTGCATCATCACTGCATCATCACAGCGTCATCACCGCATCATCACTGCATTGTCACAACATCATGGCGTCATAATAACTGCATCATAACAGCATGATCAAAGCATCATCACAGCGTCATCACAGCGTCATAACAGCATCATCAGAGCATCATCACATCGTCATCACATCGTCATCAAAGAATCTTCACAGCATCATCGCTATGTCATCATAGCATCATCATAATATTATCACAGCTTCATCACAGCGTCATAACAACATCATCACTGCATCATCACAGCATCATCATTATTGCATCATGACTGCATCATTACAGCATCATCAGAGCAGAATCAGTGCGTCGTCACAGCATCATTACTGCATCACCACATCACCACTGTGTTATCGCAGTGTCATCACAGCATCATCACAACATCATCACAGAATCATCACAGCATCATTGCAGCATCATCACATCATCATCACAGCGTCATCACAACATCATCGTAGCATCATCATGCATCATCACAGCATCATTACAGCATCATCACAGCATCATCACAGCATCATCACTGCATCATCACTGAATAATCACAGCATCATCACTGCATCATCACGGCATCGTTACAGCATCGTCATATCATCATAACTGCATCATCACAACAACATAACAAAATCATCAAAGCATCATCACCGCGTCATCACAGCGTCATAACTGCATCGTCACTGCATCTAAACTGCATCATCAAAAAATCATCACTGCATCACATCATAATCACAACATCATCAAAGCATCATCACAGCATCATCACTGCGTTATCACAGCATCATCTCAGCATCATCACAGTATCATTACTGCTTATTCACTGCATCATCACAACATCATCACAGCGTCATTAGTGTCATAAATGCATCATCACAGTGTCATCAAAGCGTCCTAACTGCATAATCACTGCATCATCGCAGCTTCATCACAGCATCATGACAGCGTCATCACAGCATCAAAAATGCATAATCACTTCATCCTCACATCATCATCATAGCATCATAGCTGCATAATCATAGAGTCATCACAGCATCATCACTACATCATCAAATTGTCATCACTGTATCATCACAGCATCATCATAGCATCATCACTGCATAATCACAGTGTCATAACAGCATCATTACAACACCATGACTACGTCATCACAGCATCACGACAGCGTCATTACAGTGTCATCACAGCATCATCACTGCATTATCACAACATCATCACAACATCATCACTGCGTCATCAGAGTGTCATCACTACATAATCACTTCTTACTCAGTGAATCATCACTGCATCATCACATCATCACAGCATCATCTCAGCATAATCACAGTATCATCACAGCGTCATCACTACATCATCAATGCATCATCACTGCATCATCACAGCATCATCACTGCATCATCACAGCATCATCAGAGCATCATCACAGCATCATCACAACATCATCACAGAGTCATCACAGCATCATCACTGCATAATCACTGCATCATCACAGCATCCTCACAGCATCAATACAGCGTCATCACAACGTCAACAATGCATCATTACAGCATCATCTCAGTATAGTCACAGCATAATCACTGCATAATCACTGCATCATCATATCGTCATCACTGCATCATCACTGCATCATCACAGCACCATCACAGCATCATAGCTGCATAATCACAGCATCATCACATCATCATCGCATAGTCATCACAGCGTCATCACTGCATCATCACAGCATCATCACAGCATCATTACTGCAGAATCACTGCATCATCACAGCATCCTCACAGCAACATCGCAGCATCATCACAGCATCATCGCATCATCATCACAGTGTCATGACAGCATCATCACTGCATAATCACCGCATAATCACAGCATCATCACAGCATAATCACAGTATCATCACAGCGTCATCACTACATCATCACTGCATCATCACAGAATCATCACTGCGTCATCACAGCATCATCAGAGCATCATCACAGCATCATCACATCATCATCTCAGCATCATTACTGCTTACTCACTGCATCATCATAGCATCATCACATCATCATCACAACATCATCAGTTTCATGTCAGCATCATCACTGCATAATCACTGCATCATCACAGCATCCTCACAGCATCAACACAGCGTCATCACAGCGTCATCAATGCATCATTACAGCATCATCTCAGTATAGTCACAGAATTATTACAGCATAATCACTGCATCATCATATCATCACTGCATCATCACTGCATCATCACTGCATCATCACAGCACCATCACAGCATCATTACTTCAGAATCACTGCATCATCACATCATCCTCACAGCAACATCGCAGCATCATCACAGCATCATCACACTGTCATGACAGCATCATCACTGCATAATCACTGCATAATCTCCGCATAATCACAGCATCATCACATCATCATCACAATATCATCACAGCGTCATCACTACACATCACTGCATCATCACTACATCATCACAGCATCATCACTTCGTCATCATCAGAGCATCATCACAGCATCATCACTGCATCCTCACTGCATCATGAGTGCATCATCATCACAGCATCATAACTGCATCATCAAAGCATCATCTCGGCATAATCACAATGTCATAAATACATCATCACTCCATCATCACAGCATTATCACATCATCATCACAACGTTTTCAGTGTCATCACAGCATCATAACAACGTCATCAAACTGTCATCACAGCATCATCACCAAATCATCACAGAATCATCACAGCATCATTACTGCATCATCACAGCATCTTTGCATCGTCATCAGAGCATCACCACTGCATCATCACATCATCATCTCAGCATCATCACAGCATCATTACTGCTTACTCACTGCATCATCACAGCGTCATGACAGTGTCATCACTGCATCATAACATCATAGCTTCATCATCAGAACATTATCACAGCATCATCACTGCATCATCACATCATCATTATAGCATCTTCACTGTCATCAATACATCATCACAGCATCATCATAAGGTCATCACAGCATCATCAGTGTCATCTCAGCATCATCACTGCATCATGACTGCATCATAGCAGCATAATCACAGCATCATCACAGAATCATCACAGCATCATCATAAGGTCATCACAGCATCATCACTACGTCATCAGATTGTAATCACAGCATCATCACAGTGTCCTCACTGAATCATCACTGCACCATCACTGCAACATCACAGCATCATCTCAGCATCATCATGGCATCATTACTGCATCATCACTGCTTACTCACTGCATCATCACAGCATCATCTCAGCATCATCACAGAATCATTTCTGCATAATCATTGCATTTTCACAGCGTCATCACAGTATCATCACTGCATCATCACAGTGTCATCACAGCATCATCAAAGCATCACGACAGCGTCATCTCACCATCACGACAGCGTCATCAAAGCATCATCACTGCATCATAACAACATCATCTCAGCATCATCACAGAATCATTTCTGCATAATCACTGCATCATCATAGTGTCATCACAGTATATTCACTGCATCATCACATCATCACAGTGTCATCACAGAATCATCACTGAATCATCCAAGCATCATCCAAGCATCATCACAGCACCACCAATGCATCATCACAGTATCATCACTGCATAATCACTGCATCATCACCGCATCATCACTGCATCAACACTGCATCATTGCTGCATCATCACATCATTGTCACAGTATCATCAAAATATCATCACAGCATCATCACACCATCATAACAACATCATCACAGCGTCATCACAGTATCGTAAATGCATCATCACAGAATCATCACTGAATCATCATAGCATCTTCATATCATCATCACAATATCATCACAGCATCATCACTGCATCATCACAGCATCATCACTGCATAATCACTGCATCATCACCACATCATCACAGCATCATCACTGCATAATCACTGCATCATCACAGCATCATCACATCGTCATCAAAACATCATTACAAGTATCAACACAACATAATCACAGTGTCATCACAGCATCATCATTGCATCCTTCCTGCATGATCACAGCATCTCCGCATCGTAATCACATCATCATCACTGACTCCTCACTGAATCATCACTGTACCATCACTGCATCATCAGAGCATAATCTGAGCATAATCTCAGCATAATCACAGCATCATCACAGAATCATCACAGCATCATTACTGCATCATCACAGCATCTTTGCATCGTCATCAGAGCATCACCACTGCATCATCACTACATCATCACATCATCATCACAGCATTTTAGCTACATAATCACAGAATCATCATAGCGTAACGACAGCATCATCACAACATCATTACAGCATCATCACAGCGTCATCGTAACATCATGACTGTATCATCACAGCATCATCACAGCATCACCGCAGCGTCATCACAGCATCACCGCAGCGTCATCACTGCATCATCACAGCATCATCACAGCATCATCACGGCATCGTTACAGCATCGTCATATCATCATAACTGCATCATCACAACAACATAACAAAATCATCAAAGCATCGTCACAGCATCATCACCGCGTCATCACAGCGTCATAACTGCATCGTCACTGCATCTAAACTGCATCATCACAAAATCATCACAGCTTCATCACTGCAGCATCACAGCATCATCAAAGCATCATCGCAGCATCATCACATCATCATCACTGCATCATCACAGAATCATTACTGTTTACTCACTGCGGCATCACAGCATTATCACGGTGTCATAACTGCATCATCACTGCACCATTACTGCATCATCACAGTGTCATCTCAGCATCATCACAGCATCATTACTGCCTAATCATTGCATTATCACAACGTCATCACAGTATCATCAGTGCATCATCACAGCATCATTACTGCATCATCACATCATCATCACAGAATCACGATAGTGTCATCACAGCGTCATCACTGCATCATCACAGCGTCATCTCAGCATCATCAGAGACTCATCACAGCGTCATCACTGCATCATCACTGCATCACCACAGTATCATCACAAAATTA
Source organism: Clangula hyemalis (assembly GCA_963989345.1). The sequence continues at coordinate 368,627 of OZ022447.1, forward strand.
TAAGAGCGTCATCACAGCGTTATTACTGCATCATCACAGCATCAATAGAGCATCATCACAGCGTCATCACAGCGTTATCACAGCGTCATCACAGCATCATCACAGCATCACGACATCATCATCACAGCTTCACGACAGTGTCATGAGAGCGTCTTCACAGCATCATCACTACATCATCACAGCATCATCACTGCGTCATCAGAGCATCATCACAAAATCATCACAGCGTCATTACTGCATCATCACAGCGTCATCACCGCATCATCACTGCATTGTCACAACATCATGGCGTCATAATAACTGCATCATAACAGCATGATCAAAGCATCATCACAGCGTCATCACAGCGTCATAACTGCATAAACACTGCATCATCAAAGAACCATCACAGCATCATCACAGCGTCATAACAGCATCATCAGAGCATCATCACATCGTCATCACATCGTCATCAAAGAATCTTCACAGCATCATCGCTATGTCATCATAGCATCATCATAATATTATCACAGCTTCATCACAGCGTCATAACAACATCATCACTGCATCATCACAGCATCATCATTATTGCATCATGACTGCATCATTACAGCATCATCAGAGCAGAATCAGTGCGTCGTCACAGCATCATTACTGCATCACCACATCACCACTGTGTTATCGCAGCGTCATCACAGCATCATCACAACATCATCACAGAATCATCACAGCATCATTGCAGCATCATCACATCATCATCACAGCGTCATCACAACATCATCGTAGCATCATCATGCATCATCACAGCATCATTACAGCATCATCACAGCATCATCACAGCATCATCACTGCATCATCACTGAATAATCACAGCATCATCACTGCATCATCACGGCATCGTTACAGCATCGTCATATCATCATAACTGCATCATCACAACAACATAACAAAATCATCAAAGCATCATCACCGCGTCATCACAGCGTCATAACTGCATCGTCACTGCATCTAAACTGCATCATCAAAAAATCATCACTGCATCACATCATAATCACAACATCATCAAAGCGTCATCACAGCATCATCACTGCGTTATCACAGCATCATCTCAGCATCATCACAGTATCATTACTGCTTATTCACTGCATCATCACAACATCATCACAGCGTCATTAGTGTCATAAATGCATCATCACAGTGTCATCAAAGCGTCCTAACTGCATAATCACTGCATCATCGCAGCTTCATCACAGCATCATGACAGCGTCATCACAGCATCAAAAATGCGTAATCACTTCATCCTCACATCATCATCATAGCATCATAGCTGCATAATCATAGAGTCATCACAGCATCATCACTACATCATCAAATTGTCATCACTGTATCATCACAGCATCATCATAGCATCATCACTGCATAATCACAGTGTCATAACAGCATCATTACAACACCATGACTACGTCATCACAGCATCACGACAGCGTCATTACAGTGTCATCACAGCATCATCACTGCATTATCACAACATCATCACAACATCATCACTGCGTCATCAAAGTGTCATCACTACATAATCACTTCTTACTCAGTGAATCATCACTGCATCATCACATCATCACAGCATCATCTCAGCATAATCACAGTATCATCACAGCGTCATCACTACATCATCAATGCATCATCACTGCATCATCACAGCATCATCACTGCATCATCACAGCATCATCAGAGCATCATCACAGCATCATCACAACATCATCACAGAGTCATCACAGCATCATCACTGCATAATCACTGCATCATCACAGCATCCTCACAGCATCAATACAGCGTCATCACAACGTCAACAATGCATCATTACAGCATCATCTCAGTATAGTCACAGCATAATCACTGCATAATCACTGCATCATCATATCGTCATCACTGCATCATCACTGCATCATCACAGCACCATCACAGCATCATAGCTGCATAATCACAGCATCATCACATCATCATCGCATAGTCATCACAGCGTCATCACTGCATCATCACAGCATCATCACAGCATCATTACTGCAGAATCACTGCATCATCACAGCATCCTCACAGCAACATCGCAGCATCATCACAGCATCATCGCATCATCATCACAGTGTCATGACAGCATCATCACTGCATAATCACCGCATAATCACAGCATCATCACAGCATAATCACAGTATCATCACAGCGTCATCACTACATCATCACTGCATCATCACAGAATCATCACTGCGTCATCACAGCATCATCAGAGCATCATCACAGCATCATCACATCATCATCTCAGCATCATTACTGCTTACTCACTGCATCATCATAGCATCATCACATCATCATCACAACATCATCAGTTTCATGTCAGCATCATCACTGCATAATCACTGCATCATCACAGCATCCTCACAGCATCAACACAGCGTCATCACAGCGTCATCAATGCATCATTACAGCATCATCTCAGTATAGTCACAGAATTATTACAGCATAATCACTGCATCATCATATCATCACTGCATCATCACTGCATCATCACTGCATCATCACAGCACCATCACAGCATCATTACTTCAGAATCACTGCATCATCACAGCATCCTCACAGCAACATCGCAGCATCATCACAGCATCATCACACTGTCATGACAGCATCATCACTGCATAATCACTGCATAATCTCCGCATAATCACAGCATCATCACATCATCATCACAATATCATCACAGCGTCATCACTACACATCACTGCATCATCACTACATCATCACAGCATCATCACTTCGTCATCATCAGAGCATCATCACAGCATCATCACTGCATCCTCACTGCATCATGAGTGCATCATCATCACAGCATCATAACTGCATCATCAAAGCATCATCTCGGCATAATCACAATGTCATAAATACATCATCACTCCATCATCACAGCATTATCACATCATCATCACAACGTTTTCAGTGTCATCACAGCATCATAACAACGTCATCAAACTGTCATCACAGCATCATCACCAAATCATCACAGAATCATCACAGCATCATTACTGCATCATCACAGCATCTTTGCATCGTCATCAGAGCATCACCACTGCATCATCACATCATCATCTCAGCATCATCACAGCATCATTACTGCTTACTCACTGCATCATCACAGCGTCATGACAGTGTCATCACTGCATCATAACATCATAGCTTCATCATCAGAACATTATCACAGCATCATCACTGCATCATCACATCATCATTATAGCATCTTCACTGTCATCAATACATCATCACAGCATCATCATAAGGTCATCACAGCATCATCAGTGTCATCTCAGCATCATCACTGCATCATGACTGCATCATAGCAGCATAATCACAGCATCATCACAGAATCATCACAGCATCATCATAAGGTCATCACAGCATCATCACTACGTCATCAAATTGTAATCACAGCATCATCACAGTGTCCTCACTGAATCATCACTGCACCATCACTGCAACATCACATCATCATCTCAGCATCATCATGGCATCATTACTGCATCATCACTGCTTACTCACTGCATCATCACAGCATCATCTCAGCATCATCACAGAATCATTTCTGCATAATCATTGCATTTTCACAGCGTCATCACAGTATCATCACTGCATCATCACAGTGTCATCACAGCATCATCAAAGCATCACGACAGCGTCATCTCACCATCACGACAGCGTCATCAAAGCATCATCACTGCATCATAACAACATCATCTCAGCATCATCACAGAATCATTTCTGCATAATCACTGCATCATCATAGTGTCATCACAGTATATTCACTGCATCATCACATCATCACAGTGTCATCACAGAATCATCACTGAATCATCCAAGCATCATCCAAGCATCATCACAGCACCACCAATGCATCATCACAGTATCATCACTGCATAATCACTGCATCATCACCGCATCATCACTGCATCAACACTGCATCATTGCTGCATCATCACATCATTGTCACAGTATCATCAAAATATCATCACAGCATCATCACACCATCATAACAACATCATCACAGCGTCATCACAGTATCGTAAATGCATCATCACAGAATCATCACTGAATCATCATAGCATCTTCATATCATCATCACAATATCATCACAGCATCATCACTGCATCATCACAGCATCATCACTGCATAATCACTGCATCATCACCACATCATCACAGCATCATCACTGCATAATCACTGCATCATCACAGCGTCATCACATCATCATCAAAACATCATTACAAGTATCAACACAACATAATCACAGTGTCATCACAGCATCATCATTGCATCCTTACTGCATGATCACAGCATCTCCGCATCGTAATCACATCATCATCACTGACTCCTCACTGAATCATCACTGTACCATCACTGCATCATCAGAGCATAATCTGAGCATAATCTCAGCATAATCACAGCATCATCACAGAATCATCACAGCATCATTACTGCATCATCACAGCATCTTTGCATCGTCATCAGAGCATCACCACTGCATCATCACTACATCATCACATCATCATCACAGCATTTTAGCTACATAATCACAGAATCATCATAGCGTAACGACAGCATCATCACAACATCATTACAGCATCATCACAGCGTCATCGTAACATCATGACTGTATCATCACAGCATCATCACAGCATCACCGCAGCGTCATCACTGCATCATCACAGCATCATCACAGCATCATCACGGCATCGTTACAGCATCGTCATATCATCATAACTGCATCATCACAACAACATAACAAAACCATCAAAGCATCGTCACAGCATCATCACCGCGTCATCACAGCGTCATAAGTGCATCGTCACTGCATCTAAACTGCATCATCACAAAATCATCACAGCTTCATCACTGCAGCATCACAGCATCATCAAAGCATCATCGCAGCATCATCACATCATCATCACTGCATCATCACAGAATCATTACTGTTTACTCACTGCGGCATCACAGCATTATCACGGTGTCATAACTGCATCATCACTGCACCATTACTGCATCATCACAGTGTCATCTCAGCATCATCACAGCATCATTACTGCCTAATCATTGCATTATCACAACGTCATCACAGTATCATCAGTGCATCATCACAGCATCATTACTGCATCATCACATCATCATCACAGAATCACGATAGTGTCATCACAGCGTCATCACTGCATCATCACAGCGTCATCTCAGCATCATCAGAGACTCATCACAGCGTCATCACTGCATCATCACTGCATCACCACAGTATCATCACAAAATTATAAGAGCGTCATCACAGCGTTATTACTGCATCATCACAGCATCAATAGAGCATCATCACAGCGTCATCACAGCGTTATCACAGCGTCATCACAGCATAATCACAGCATCACGACATCATCATCACAGCGTCACGACAGTGTCATGAGAGCGTCTTCACAGCATCATCACTACATCATCACAGCATCATCACTGCGTCATCAGAGCATCATCACAAAATCATCACAGCGTCATTACTGCATCATCACTGCATCATCACAGCGTCATCACCGCATCATCACTGCATTGTCACAACATCATGGCGTCATAATAACTGCATCATAACAGCATGATCAAAGCGTCATCACAGCGTCATAACTGCATAAACACTGCATCATCAAAGAACCATCACAGCATCATCACAGCGTCATAACAGCATCATCAGAGCATCATCACATCGTCATCACATCGTCATCAAAGAATCTTCACAGCATCATCGCTATGTCATCATAGCATCATCATAATATTATCACAGCTTCATCACAGCGTCATAACAACATCATCACTGCATCATCACAGCATCATCATTATTGCATCATGACTGCATCATTACAGCATCATCAGAGCAGAATCAGTGCGTCGTCACAGCATCATTACTGCATCACCACATCACCACTGTGTTATCGCAGCGTCATCACAGCATCATCACAACATCATCACAGAATCATCACAGCATCATTGCAGCATCATCACATCATCATCACAGCGTCATCACAACATCATCGTAACATCATCATGCATCATCACAGCATCATTACTGCATCATCACAGCATCATCACAGCATCATCACTGCATCATCACTGAATAATCACAGCATCATCACTGCATCATCACGGCATCGTTACAGCATCGTCATATCATCATAACTGCATCATCACAACAACATAACAAAATCATCAAAGCATCATCACCGCGTCATCACAGAGTCATAACTGCATCGTCACTGCATCTAAACTGCATCATCACAAAATCATCACTGCATCACATCATAATCACAACATCATCAAAGCGTCATCACAGCATCATCACTGCGTTATCACAGCATCATCTCAGCATCATCACAGTATCATTACTGCTTATTCACTGCATCATCACAACATCATCACAGCGTCATTACAGTGTCATAAATGCATCATCACAGTGTCATCAAAGCGTCCTAACTGCATAATCACTGCATCATCGCAGCTTCATCACAGCATCATGACAGCGTCATCACAGCATCAAAAATGCGTAATCACTTCATCCTCACATCATCATCATAGCATCATAGCTGCATAATCATAGAGTCATCACAGCATCATCACTACATCATCAAATTGTCATCACTGTATCATCACAGCATCATCATAGCATCATCACTGCATAATCACAGTGTCATAACAGCATCATTACAACACCATGACTACGTCATCACAGCATCACGACAGCGTCATTACAGTGTCATCACAGCATCATCACTGCATTATCACAACATCATCACAACATCATCACTGCGTCATCAGAGTGTCATCACTACATAATCACTTCTTCCTCAGTGAATCCTCACTGCATCATCACATCATCACAGCATCATCTCAGCATAATCACAGTATCATCACAGCGTCATCACTACATCATCACAGAGTCATCACAGCATCATCACTGCATAATCACTGCATCATCACAGCATCCTCACAGCATCAATACAGCGTCATCACAACGTCAACAATGCATCATTACAGCATCATCTCAGTATAGTCACAGCATAATCACTGCATAATCACTGCATCATCATATCGTCATCACTGCATCATCACTGCATCATCACAGCACCATCACAGCATCATTACTGCAGAATCACTGAATCATCACAGCATCATAGCTGCATAATCACAGCATCATCACATCATCATCGCATAGTCATCACAGCGTCATCACTGCATCATCACAGCATCATCACAGCATCATTACTGCAGAATCACTGCATCATCACAGCATCCTCACAGCAACATCGCAGCATCATCACAGCATCATCGCATCATCATCACAGTGTCATGACAGCATCATCACTGCATAATCACAGCATCATCACAGCATAATCACAGCATCATCACAGCATAATCACAGTATCATCACAGCGTCATCACTACATCATCACTGCATCATCACAGAATCATCACTGCGTCATCACAGCATCATCAGAGCATCATCACAGCATCATCACAGTATCATCACAGCATCATCACTACATCATCACTGCATCATCACAGAATCATCACTGCGTCATCACAGCATCATCAGAGCATCATCACAGCATCATCACATCATCATCTCAGCATCATTACTGCTTACTCACTGCATCATCATAGCATCATCACATCATCATCACAGCATCATCACACTGTCATGACAGCATCATCACTGCATAATCACTGCATCATCACAGCATCCTCACAGCATCAACACAGCGTCATCACAGCGTCATCAATGCATCATTACAGCATCATCTCAGTATAGTCACAGAATTATTACAGCATAATCACTGCATCATCATATCATCACTGCATCATCACTGCATCATCACTGCATCATCACAGCACCATCACAGCATCATTACTTCAGAATCACTGCATCATCACAGCATCCTCACAGCAACATCGCAGCATCATCACAGCATCATCACACTGTCATGACAGCATCATCACTGCATAATCACTGCATAATCTCCGCATAATCACAGCATCATCACATCATCATCACAATATCATCACAGCGTCATCACTACACATCACTGCATCATCACTACATCATCACAGCATCATCACTTCGTCATCATCAGAGCATCATCACAGCATCATCACTGCATCCTCACTGCATCATGAGTGCATCATCATCACAGCATCATAACTGCATCATCAAAGCATCATCTCGGCATAATCACAATGTCATAAATACATCATCACTCCATCATCACAGCATTATCACATCATCATCACAACGTTTTCAGTGTCATCACAGCATCATAACAACGTCATCAAACTGTCATCACAGCATCATCACCAAATCATCACAGAATCATCACAGCATCATTACTGCATCATCACAGCATCTTTGCATCGTCATCAGAGCATCACCACTGCATCATCACATCATCATCTCAGCATCATCACAGCATCATTACTGCTTACTCACTGCATCATCACAGCGTCATGACAGTGTCATCACTGCATCATAACATCATAGCTTCATCATCAGAACATTATCACAGCATCATCACTGCATCATCACATCATCATTATAGCATCTTCACTGTCATCAATACATCATCACAGCATCATCACATCATTATCACAGCATCATCAGTGTCATCTCAGCATCATCACTGCATCATGACTGCATCATAGCAGCATAATCACAGCATCATCACAGAATCATCACAGCATCATCATAAGGTCATCACAGCATCATCACTACGTCATCAAATTGTAATCACAGCATCATCACAGTGTCCTCACTGAATCATCACTGCACCATCACTGCAACATCACAGCATCATCTCAGCATCATCATGGCATCATTACTGCATCATCACTGCTTACTCACTGCATCATCACAGCATCATCTCAGCATCATCACAGAATCATTTCTGCATAATCATTGCATTTTCACAGCGTCATCACAGTATCATCACTGCATCATCACAGTGTCATCACAGCATCATCAAAGCATCACGACAGCGTCATCTCACCATCACGACAGCGTCATCAAAGCATCATCACTGCATCATAACAACATCATCTCAGCATCATCACAGAATCATTTCTGCATAATCACTGCATCATCATAGTGTCATCACAGTATATTCACTGCATCATCACATCATCACAGTGTCATCACAGAATCATCACTGAATCATCCAAGCATCATCCAAGCATCATCACAGCACCACCAATGCATCATCACAGCATCATCACAGCATCATCACTGCATAATCACTGCATCATCACCACATCATCACAGCATCATCACTGCATAATCACTGCATCATCACAGCATCATCACATCGTCATCAAAACATCATTACAAGTATCAACACAACATAATCACAGTGTCATCACAGCATCATCATTGCATCCTTCCTGCATGATCACAGCATCTCCGCATCGTAATCACATCATCATCACTGACTCCTCACTGAATCATCACTGTACCATCACTGCATCATCAGAGCATAATCTGAGCATAATCTCAGCATAATCACAGCATCATCACAGAATCATCACAGCATCATTACTGCATCATCACAGCATCTTTGCATCGTCATCAGAGCATCACCACTGCATCATCACTACATCATCACATCATCATCACAGCATTTTAGCTACATAATCACAGAATCATCATAGCGTAACGACAGCATCATCACAACATCATTACAGCATCATCACAGCGTCATCGTAACATCATGACTGTATCATCACAGCATCATCACAGCATCACCGCAGCGTCATCACTGCATCATCACAGCATCATCACAGCATCATCACGGCATCGTTACAGCATCGTCATATCATCATAACTGCATCATCACAACAACATAACAAAACCATCAAAGCATCGTCACAGCATCATCACCGCGTCATCACAGCGTCATAAGTGCATCGTCACTGCATCTAAACTGCATCATCACAAAATCATCACAGCTTCATCACTGCAGCATCACAGCATCATCAAAGCATCATCGCAGCATCATCACATCATCATCACTGCATCATCACAGAATCATTACTGTTTACTCACTGCGGCATCACAGCATTATCACGGTGTCATAACTGCATCATCACTGCACCATTACTGCATCATCACAGTGTCATCTCAGCATCATCACAGCATCATTACTGCCTAATCATTGCATTATCACAACGTCATCACAGTATCATCAGTGCATCATCACAGCATCATTACTGCATCATCACAGCATCATCACAGCATTATCACTGCATCATCACTGAATAATCACAGCATCATCACTGCATCATCACGGCATCGTTACAGCATCGTCATATCATCATAACTGCATCATCACAACAACATAACAAAATCATCAAAGCATCATCACCGCGTCATCACAGAGTCATAACTGCATCGTCACTGCATCTAAACTGCATCATCACAAAATCATCACTGCATCACATCATAATCACAACATCATCAAAGCGTCATCACAGCATCATCACTGCGTTATCACAGCATCATCTCAGCATCATCACAGTATCATTACTGCTTATTCACTGCATCATCACAACATCATCACAGCGTCATTACAGTGTCATAAATGCATCATCACAGTGTCATCAAAGCGTCCTAACTGCATAATCACTGCATCATCGCAGCTTCATCACAGCATCATGACAGCGTCATCACAGCATCAAAAATGCGTAATCACTTCATCCTCACATCATCATCATAGCATCATAGCTGCATAATCATAGAGTCATCACAGCATCATCACTACATCATCAAATTGTCATCACTGTATCATCACAGCATCATCATAGCATCATCACTGCATAATCACAGTGTCATAACAGCATCATTACAACACCATGACTACGTCATCACAGCATCACGACAGCGTCATTACAGTGTCATCACAGCATCATCACTGCATTATCACAACATCATCACAACATCATCACTGCGTCATCAGAGTGTCATCACTACATAATCACTTCTTACTCAGTGAATCCTCACTGCATCATCACATCATCACAGCATCATCTCAGCATAATCACAGTATCATCACAGCGTCATCACTACATCATCTATGCATCATCACTGCATCATCACAGCATCATCACTGCATCATCACAGCATCATCAGAGCATCATCACAGCATCATCAAAACATCATCACAGAGTCATCACAGCATCATCACTGCATAATCACTGCATCATCACAGCATCCTCACAGCATCAATACAGCGTCATCACAACGTCAACAATGAATCATTACAGCATCATCTCAGTATAGTCACAGCATAATCACTGCATAATCACTGCATCATCATATCGTCATCACTGCATCATCACTGCATCATCACAGCACCATCACAGCATCATAGCTGCATAATCACAGCATCATCACATCATCATCGCATAGTCATCACAGCGTCATCACTGCATCATCACAGCATCATTACTGCAGAATCACTGCATCATCACAGCATCCTCACAGCAACATCGCAGCATCATCACAGCATCATCGCATCATCATCACAGTGTCATGACAGCATCATCACTGCATAATCACCGCATAATCACAGCATCATCACAGCATAATCACAGTATCATCACAGCGTCATCACTACATCATCACTGCATCATCACAGAATCATCACTGCGTCATCACAGCATCATCAGAGCATCATCACAGCATCATCACAGCATAATCACAGTATCATCACAGCATCATCACTACATCATCACTGCATCATCACAGAATCATCACTGCGTCATCACAGCATCATCAGAGCATCATCACAGCATCATCACATCATCATCTCAGCATCATTACTGCTTACTCACTGCATCATCATAGCATCATCACATCATCATCACAACATCATCAGTTTCATGTCAGCATCATCACTGCATAATCACTGCATCATCACAGCATCCTCACAGCATCAACACAGCGTCATCACAGCGTCATCAATGCATCATTACAGCATCATCTCAGTATAGTCACAGAATTATTACAGCATAATCACTGCATCATCATATCATCACTGCATCATCACTGCATCATCACTGCATCATCACAGCACCATCACAGCATCATTACTTCAGAATCACTGCATCATCACAGCATCCTCACAGCAACATCGCAGCATCATCACAGCATCATCACACTGTCATGACAGCATCATCACTGCATAATCACTGCATAATCTCCGCATAATCACAGCATCATCACATCATCATCACAATATCATCACAGCGTCATCACTACACATCACTGCATCATCACTACATCATCACAGCATCATCACTTCGTCATCATCAGAGCATCATCACAGCATCATCACTGCATCCTCACTGCATCATGAGTGCATCATCATCACAGCATCATAACTGCATCATCAAAGCATCATCTCGGCATAATCACAATGTCATAAATACATCATCACTCCATCATCACAGCATTATCACATCATCATCACAACGTTTTCAATGTCATCACAGCATCATAACAACGTCATCAAACTGTCATCACAGCATCATCACCAAATCATCACAGAATCATCACAGCATCATTACTGCATCATCACAGCATCTTTGCATCGTCATCAGAGCATCACCACTGCATCATCACATCATCATCTCAGCATCATCACAGCATCATTACTGCTTACTCACTGCATCATCACAGCGTCATGACAGTGTCATCACTGCATCATAACATCATAGCTTCATCATCAGAACATTATCACAGCATCATCACTGCATCATCACATCATCATTATAGCATCTTCACTGTCATCAATACATCATCACAGCATCATCATAAGGTCATCACAGCATCATCAGTGTCATCTCAGCATCATCACTGCATCATGACTGCATCATAGCAGCATAATCACAGCATCATCACAGAATCATCACAGCATCATCATAAGGTCATCACAGCATCATCACTACGTCATCAAATTGTAATCACAGCATCATCACAGTGTCCTCACTGAATCATCACTGCACCATCACTGCAACATCACAGCATCATCTCAGCATCATCATGGCATCATTACTGCATCATCACTGCTTACTCACTGCATCATCACAGCATCATCTCAGCATCATCACAGAATCATTTCTGCATAATCATTGCATTTTCACAGCGTCATCACAGTATCATCACTGCATCATCACAGTGTCATCACAGCATCATCAAAGCATCACGACAGCGTCATCTCACCATCACGACTGCGTCATCAAAGCATCATCACTGCATCATAACAACATCATCTCAGCATCATCACAGAATCATTTCTGCATAATCACTGCATCATCATAGTGTCATCACAGTATATTCACTGCATCATCACATCATCACAGTGTCATCACAGAATCATCACTGAATCATCCAAGCATCATCCAAGCATCATCACAGCACCACCAATGCATCATCACAGCATCATCACTGCATCATCACTGCATAATCACTGCATCATCACCACATCATCACAGCATCATCACTGCATAATCACTGCATCATCACAGCATCATCACATCGTCATCAAAACATCATTACAAGTATCAACACAACATAATCACAGTGTCATCACAGCATCATCATTGCATCCTTACTGCATGATCACAGCATCTCCGCATCGTAATCACATCATCATCACTGACTCCTCACTGAATCATCACTGTACCATCACTGCATCATCAGAGCATAATCTGAGCATAATCTCAGCATAATCACAGCATCATCACAGAATCATCACAGCATCATTACTGCATCATCACAGCATCTTTGCATCGTCATCAGAGCATCACCACTGCATCATCACTACATCATCACATCATCATCACAGCATTTTAGCTACATAATCACAGAATCATCATAGCGTAACGACAGCATCATCACAACATCATTACAGCATCATCACAGCGTCATCGTAACATCATGACTGTATCATCACAGCATCATCACAGCATCACCGCAGCGTCATCACTGCATCATCACAGCATCATCACAGCATCATCACGGCATCGTTACAGCATCGTCATATCATCATAACTGCATCATCACAACAACATAACAAAATCATCAAAGCATCGTCACAGCATCATCACCGCGTCATCACAGCGTCATAACTGCATCGTCACTGCATCTAAACTGCATCATCACAAAATCATCACAGCTTCATCACTGCAGCATCACAGCATCATCAAAGCATCATCGCAGCATCATCACAACATCATCACTGCATCATCACAGAATCATTACTGTTTACTCACTGCGGCATCACAGCATTATCACGGTGTCATAACTGCATCATCACTGCACCATTACTGCATCATCACAGTGTCATCTCAGCATCATCACAGCATCATTACTGCCTAATCATTGCATTATCACAACGTCATCACAGTATCATCAGTGCATCATCACAGCATCATTACTGCATCATCACATCATCATCACAGAATCACGATAGTGTCATCACAGCGTCATCACTGCATCATCACAGCGTCATCTCAGCATCATCAGAGACTCATCACAGCGTCATCACTGCATCATCACTGCATCACCACAGTATCATCACAGCATCATCACAAAATTATAAGAGCGTCATCACAGCGTTATTACTGCATCATCACAGCATCAATAGAGCATCATCACAGCGTCATCACAGCGTTATCACAGCGTCATCACAGCATCATCACAGCATCACGACATCATCATCACAGCTTCACGACAGTGTCATGAGAGCGTCTTCACAGCATCATCACTACATCATCACAGCATCATCACTGCGTCATCAGAGCATCATCACAAAATCATCACAGCGTCATTACTGCATCATCACTGCATCATCACAGCGTCATCACCGCATCATCACTGCATTGTCACAACATCATGGCGTCATAATAACTGCATCATAACAGCATGATCAAAGCATCATCACAGCGTCATCACAGCGTCATAACTGCATAAACACTGCATCATCAAAGAACCATCACAGCATCATCACAGCATCATAACAGCATCATCAGAGCATCATCACATCGTCATCACATCGTCATCAAAGAATCTTCACAGCATCATCGCTATGTCATCATAGCATCATCATAATATTATCACAGCTTCATCACAGCGTCATAACAACATCATCACTGCATCATCACAGCATCATCATTATTGCATCATGACTGCATCATTACAGCATCATCAGAGCAGAATCAGTGCGTCGTCACAGCATCATTACTGCATCACCACATCACCACTGTGTTATCGCAGCGTCATCACAGCATCATCACAACATCATCACAGAATCATCACAGCATCATTGCAGCATCATCACATCATCATCACAGCGTCATCACAACATCATCGTAGCATCATCATGCATCATCACAGCATCATCACTGCATCATCACTGAATAATCACAGCATCATCACTGCATCATCACGGCATCGTTACAGCATCGTCATATCATCATAACTGCATCATCACAACAACATAACAAAATCATCAAAGCATCATCACAGCATCATCACCGCGTCATCACAGCGTCATAACTGCATCGTCACTGCATCTAAACTGCATCATCACAAAATCATCACTGCATCACATCATAATCACAACATCATCAAAGCGTCATCACAGCATCATCACTGCGTTATCACAGCATCATCTCAGCATCATCACAGTATCATTACTGCTTATTCACTGCATCATCACAACATCATCACAGCGTCATTACAGTGTCATAAATGCATCATCACAGTGTCATCAAAGCGTCCTAACTGCATAATCACTGCATCATCGCAGCTTCATCACAGCATCATGACAGCATCATCACAGCATCAAAAATGCATAATCACTTCATCCTCACATCATCATCATAGCATCATAGCTGCATAATCATAGAGTCATCACAGCATCATCACTACATCATCAAATTGTCATCACTGTATCATCACAGCATCATCATAGCATCATCACTGCATAATCACAGTGTCATAACAGCATCATTACAACACCATGACTACGTCATCACAGCATCACGACAGCGTCATTACAGTGTCATCACAGCATCATCACTGCATTATCACAACATCATCACAACATCATCACTGCGTCATCAGAGCGTCATCACTACATAATCACTTCTTACTCAGTGAATCATCACTGCATCATCACATCATCACAGCATCATCTCAGCATAATCACAGTATCATCACAGCGTCATCACTACATCATCAATGCATCATCACTGCATCATCACAGCATCATCACTGCATCATCACAGCATCATCAGAGCATCATCACAGCATCATCACAACATCATCACAGAGTCATCACAGCATCATCACTGCATAATCACTGCATCATCACAGCATCCTCACAGCATCAATACAGCGTCATCACAACGTCAACAATGCATCATTACAGCATCATCTCAGTATAGTCACAGCATAATCACTGCATAATCACTGCATCATCATATCGTCATCACTGCATCATCACTGCATCATCACAGCACCATCACAGCATCATTACTGCAGAATCACTGCATCATCACAGCATCATAGCTGCATAATCACAGCATCATCACATCATCATCGCATAGTCATCACAGCGTCATCACTGCATCATCACAGCATCATCACAGCATCATTACTGCAGAATCACTGCATCATCACAGCATCCTCACAGCAACATCGCAGCATCATCACAGCATCATCGCATCATCATCACAGTGTCATGACAGCATCATCACTGCATAATCACAGCATCATCACAGCATAATCACAGTATCATCACAGCGTCATCACTACATCATCACTGCATCATCACAGAATCATCACTGCGTCATCACAGCATCATCAGAGCATCATCACAGCATCATCACAGCATAATCACAGTATCATCACAGCATCATCACTACATCATCACTGCATCATCACAGAATCATCACTGCGTCATCACAGCATCATCAGAGCATCATCACAGCATCATCACATCATCATCTCAGCATCATTACTGCTTACTCACTGCATCATCATAGCATCATCACATCATCATCACAACATCATCAGTTTCATGTCAGCATCATCACTGCATAATCACTGCATCATCACAGCATCCTCACAGCATCAACACAGCGTCATCACAGCGTCATCAATGCATCATTACAGCATCATCTCAGTATAGTCACAGAATTATTACAGCATAATCACTGCATCATCATATCATCACTGCATCATCACTGCATCATCACAGCACCATCACAGCATCATTACTTCAGAATCACTGCATCCTCACAGCATCCTCACAGCAACATCGCAGCATCATCACAGCATCATCACACTGTCATGACAGCATCATCACTGCATAATCACTGCATAATCTCCGCATAATCACAGCATCATCACATCATCATCACAATATCATCACAGCGTCATCACTACACATCACTGCATCATCACTACATCATCACAGCATCATCACTTCGTCATCATCAGAGCATCATCACAGCATCATCACTGCATCCTCACTGCATCATGAGTGCATCATCATCACAGCATCATAACTGCATCATCAAAGCATCATCTCGGCATAATCACAATGTCATAAATACATCATCACTCCATCATCACAGCATTATCACATCATCATCACAACGTTTTCAGTGTCATCACAGCATCATAACAACATCATCAAACTGTCATCACAGCATCATCACCAAATCATCACAGAATCATCACAGCATCATTACTGCATCATCACAGCGTCATGACAGTGTCATCACTGCATCATAACATCATAGCTTCATCATCAGAACATTATCACAGCATCATCACTGCATCATCACATCATCATTATAGCATCTTCACTGTCATCAATACATCATCACAGCATCATCATAAGGTCATCACAGCATCATCAGTGTCATCTCAGCATCATCACTGCATCATGACTGCATCATAGCAGCATAATCACAGCATCATCACAGAATCATCACAGCATCATCATAAGGTCATCACAGCATCATCACTACGTCATCAGATTGTAATCACAGCATCATCACAGTGTCCTCACTGAATCATCACTGCACCATCACTGCAACATCACAGCATCATCTCAGCATCATCATGGCATCATTACTGCATCATCACTGCTTACTCACTGCATCATCACAGCATCATCTCAGCATCATCACAGAATCATTTCTGCATAATCAGTGCATTTTCACAGCGTCATCACAGTATCATCACTGCATCATCACAGTGTCATCACAGCATCATCAAAGCATCACGACAGCGTCATCTCACCATCACGACAGCGTCATCAAAGCATCATCACTGCATCATAACAACATCATCTCAGCATCATCACAGAATCATTTCTGCATAATCACTGCATCATCATAGTGTCATCACAGTATATTCACTGCACCATCACATCATCACAGTGTCATCACAGAATCATCACTGAATCATCCAAGCATCATCCAAGCATCATCACAGCACCACCAATACATCATCACACTATCATCACTGCATAATCACTGCATCATCACAGCATCATCACATCGTCATCAAAACATCATTACAAGTATCAACACAACATAATCACAGTGTCATCACAGCATCATCATTGCATCCTTACTGCATGATCACAGCATCTCCGCATCGTAATCACATCATCATCACTGACTCCTCACTGAATCATCACTGTACCATCACTGCATCATCAGAGCATAATCTGAGCATAATCTCAGCATAATCACAGCATCATCACAGAATCATCACAGCATCATTACTGCATCATCACAGCATCTTTGCATCGTCATCAGAGCATCACCACTGCATCATCACTACATCATCACATCATCATCACAGCATTTTAGCTACATAATCACAGAATCATCATAGCGTAACGACAGCATCATCACAACATCATTACAGCATCATCACAGCGTCATCGTAACATCATGACTGTATCATCACAGCATCATCACAGCATCACCGCAGCGTCATCACTGCATCATCACAGCATCATCACAGCATCGTTACAGCATCGTCATATCATCATAACTGCATCATCACAACAACATAACAAAACCATCAAAGCATCGTCACAGCATCATCACCGCGTCATCACAGCGTCATAACTGCATCATCACTGCATCTAAACTGCATCATCACAAAATCATCACAGCTTCATCACTGCAGCATCACAGCATCATCAAAGCATCATCGCAGCATCATCACATCATCATCACTGCATCATCACAGAATCATTACTGTTTACTCACTGCAGCATCACAGCATTATCACGGTGTCATAACTGCATCATCACTGCACCATTACTGCATCATCACAGTGTCATCTCAGCATCATCACAGCATCATTACTGCCTAATCATTGCATTATCACAACGTCATCACAGTATCATCAGTGCATCATCACAGCATCATTACTGCATCATCACATCATCATCACAGAATCACGATAGTGTCATCACAGCGTCATCACTGCATCATCACAGCGTCATCTCAGCATCATCAGAGACTCATCACAGCGTCATCACTGCATCATCACTGCATCACCACAGTATCATCACAGCATCATCACAAAATTATAAGAGCGTCATCACAGCGTTATTACTGCATCATCACAGCATCAATAGAGCATCATCACAGCGTCATCACAGCGTTATCACAGCGTCATCACAGCATCACGACATCATCATCACAGCTTCACGACAGTGTCATGAGAGCGTCTTCACAGCATCATCACTACATCATCACAGCATCATCACTGCGTCATCAGAGCATCATCACAAAATCATCACAGCGTCATTACTGCATCATCACTGCATCATCACAGCGTCATCACCGCATCATCACTGCATTGTCACAACATCATGGCGTCATAATAACTGCATCATAACAGCATGATCAAAGCATCATCACAGCGTCATCACAGCGTCATAACTGCATAAACACTGCATCATCAAAGAACCATCACAGCATCATCACAGCGTCATAACAGCATCATCAGAGCATCATCACATCGTCATCACATCGTCATCAAAGAATCTTCACAGCATCATCGCTATGTCATCATAGCATCATCATAATATTATCACAGCTTCATCACAGCGTCATAACAACATCATCACTGCATCATCACAGCATCATCATTATTGCATCATGACTGCATCATTACAGCATCATCAGAGCAGAATCAGTGCGTCGTCACAGCATCATTACTGCATCACCACATCATCACTGTGTTATCGCAGCGTCATCACAGCATCATCACAACATCATCACAGAATCATCACAGCATCATTGCAGCATCATCACATCATCATCACAGCGTCATCACAACATCATCGTAGCATCATCATGCATCATCACAGCATCATTACTGCATCATCACAGCATCATCACAGCATCATCACTGCATCATCACTGAATAATCACAGCATCATCACTGCATCATCACGGCATCGTTACAGCATCGTCATATCATCATAACTGCATCATCACAACAACATAACAAAATCATCAAAGCATCATCACAGCATCATCACCGCGTCATCACAGCGTCATAACTGCATCGTCACTGCATCTAAACTGCATCATCACAAAATCATCACTGCATCACATCATAATCACAACATCATCAAAGCGTCATCACAGCATCATCACTGCGTTATCACAGCATCATCTCAGCATCATCACAGTATCATTACTGCTTATTCACTGCATCATCACAACATCATCACAGCGTCATTACAGTGTCATAAATGCATCATCACAGTGTCATCAAAGCGTCCTAACTGCATAATCACTGCATCATCGCAGCTTCATCACAGCATCATGACAGCGTCATCACAGCATCAAAAATGCATAATCACTTCATCCTCACATCATCATCATAGCATCATAGCTGCATAATCATAGAGTCATCACAGCATCATCACTACATCATCAAATTGTCATCACTGTATCATCACAGCATCATCATAGCATCATCACTGCATAATCACAGTGTCATAACAGCATCATTACAACACCATGACTACGTCATCACAGCATCACGACAGCGTCATTACAGTGTCATCACAGCATCATCACTGCATTATCACAACATCATCACAACATCATCACTGCGTCATCAGAGCGTCATCACTACATAATCACTTCTTACTCAGTGAATCATCACTGCATCATCACATCATCACAGCATCATCTCAGCATAATCACAGTATCATCACAGCGTCATCACTACATCATCAATGCATCATCACTGCATCATCACAGCATCATCACTGCATCATCACAGCATCATCAGAGCATCATCACAGCATCATCACAACATCATCACAGAGTCATCACAGCATCATCACTGCATAATCACTGCATCATCACAGCATCCTCACAGCATCAATACAGCGTCATCACAACGTCAACAATGCATCATTACAGCATCATCTCAGTATAGTCACAGCATAATCACTGCATAATCACTGCATCATCATATCGTCATCACTGCATCATCACTGCATCATCACAGCACCATCACAGCATCATTACTGCAGAATCACTGCATCATCACAGCATCATAGCTGCATAATCACAGCATCATCACATCATCATCGCATAGTCATCACAGCGTCATCACTGCATCATCACAGCATCATCACAGCATCATTACTGCAGAATCACTGCATCATCACAGCATCCTCACAGCAACATCGCAGCATCATCACAGCATCATCGCATCATCATCACAGTGTCATGACAGCATCATCACTGCATAATCACAGCATCATCACAGCATAATCACAGTATCATCACAGCGTCATCACTACATCATCACTGCATCATCACAGAATCATCACTGCGTCATCACAGCATCATCAGAGCATCATCACAGCATCATCACAGCATAATCACAGTATCATCACAGCATCATCACTACATCATCACAGCATCATCACAGAATCATCACTGCGTCATCACAGCATCATCAGAGCATCATCACAGCATCATCACATCATCATCTCAGCATCATTACTGCTTACTCACTGCATCATCATAGCATCATCACATCATCATCACAACATCATCAGTTTCATGTCAGCATCATCACTGCATAATCACTGCATCATCACAGCATCCTCACAGCATCAACACAGCGTCATCACAGCGTCATCAATGCATCATTACAGCATCATCTCAGTATAGTCACAGAATTATTACAGCATAATCACTGCATCATCATATCATCACTGCATCATCACTGCATCATCACTGCATCATCACAGCACCATCACAGCATCATTACTTCAGAATCACTGCATCATCACAGCATCCTCACAGCAACATCGCAGCATCATCACAGCATCATCACACTGTCATGACAGCATCATCACTGCATAATCACTGCATAATCTCCGCATAATCACAGCATCATCACATCATCATCACAATATCATCACAGCGTCATCACTACACATCACTGCATCATCACTACATCATCACAGCATCATCACTTCGTCATCATCAGAGCATCATCACAGCATCATCACTGCATCCTCACTGCATCATGAGTGCATCATCATCACAGCATCATAACTGCATCATCAAAGCATCATCTCGGCATAATCACAATGTCATAAATACATCATCACTCCATCATCACAGCATTATCACATCATCATCACAACGTTTTCAGTGTCATCACAGCATCATAACAACGTCATCAAACTGTCATCACAGCATCATCACCAAATCATCACAGAATCATCACAGCATCATTACTGCATCATCACAGCATCTTTGCATCGTCATCAGAGCATCACCACTGCATCATCACATCATCATCTCAGCATCATCACAGCATCATTACTGCTTACTCACTGCATCATCACAGCGTCATTACAGTGTCATCACTGCATCATAACATCATAGCTTCATCATCAGAACATTATCACAGCATCATCACTGCATCATCACATCATCATTATAGCATCTTCACTGTCATCAATACATCATCACAGCATCATCACATAATTATCACAGCATCATCAGTGTCATCTCAGCATCATCGCTGCATCATGACTGCATCATAGCAGCATAATCACAGCATCATCACAGAATCATCACAGCATCATCATAAGGTCATCACAGCATCATCACTACGTCATCAGATTGTAATCACAGCATCATCACAGTGTCCTCACTGAATCATCACTGCACCATCACTGCAACATCACAGCATCATCTCAGCATCATCATGGCATCATTACTGCATCATCACTGCTTACTCACTGCATCATCACAGCATCATCTCAGCATCATCACAGAATCATTTCTGCATAATCATTGCATTTTCACAGCGTCATCACAGTATCATCACTGCATCATCACTGTGTCATCACAGCATCATCAAAGCATCACGACAGCGTCATCTCACCATCACGACAGCGTCATCAAAGCATCATCACTGCATCATAACAACATCATCTCAGCATCATCACAGAATCATTTCTGCATAATCACTGCATCATCATAGTGTCATCACAGTATATTCACTGCATCATCACATCATCACAGTGTCATCACAGAATCATCACTGAATCATCCAAGCATCATCCAAGCATCATCACAGCACCACCAATGCATCATCACAGTATCATCACTGCATAATCACTGCATCATCACCGCATCATCACATCATCAACACTGCATCATTGCTGCATCATCACATCATTGTCACAGTATCATCAAAATATCATCACAGCATCATCACACCATCATAACAACATCATCACAGCGTCATCACAGTATCGTAAATGCATCATCACAGAATCATCACTGAATCATCATAGCATCTTCATATCATCATCACAGCACCACCAATGCATCATCACTGCATCATCACAGCATCATCACTGCATAATCACTGCATCATCACCACATCATCACAGCATCATCACTGCATAATCACTGCATCATCACAGCATCATCACATCGTCATCAAAACATCATTACAAGTATCAACACAACATAATCACAGTGTCATCACAGCATCATCATTGCATCCTTACTGCATGATCACAGCATCTCCGCATCGTAATCACATCATCATCACTGACTCCTCACTGAATCATCACTGTACCATCACTGCATCATCAGAGCATAATCTGAGCATAATCTCAGCATAATCACAGCATCATCACAGAATCATCACAGCATCATTACTGCATCATCACAGCATCTTTGCATCGTCATCAGAGCATCACCACTGCATCATCACTACATCATCACATCATCATCACAGCATTTTAGCTACATAATCACAGAATCATCATAGCGTAACGACAGCATCATCACAACATCATTACAGCATCATCACAGCGTCATCGTAACATCATGACTGTATCATCACAGCATCATCACAGCATCACCGCAGCGTCATCACTGCATCATCACAGCATCATCACAGCATCATCACGGCATCGTTACAGCATCGTCATATCATCATAACTGCATCATCACAACAACATAACAAAACCATCAAAGCATCGTCACAGCATCATCACCGCGTCATCACAGCGTCATAACTGCATCGTCACTGCATCTAAACTGCATCATCACAAAATCATCACAGCTTCATCACTGCAGCATCACAGCATCATCAAAGCATCATCGCAGCATCATCACATCATCATCACTGCATCATCACAGAATCATTACTGTTTACTCACTGCGGCATCACAGCATTATCACGGTGTCATAACTGCATCATCACTGCACCATTACTGCATCATCACAGTGTCATCTCAGCATCATCACAGCATCATTACTGCCTAATCATTGCATTATCACAACGTCATCACAGTATCATCAGTGCATCATCACAGCATCATTACTGCATCATCACATCATCATCACAGAATCACGATAGTGTCATCACAGCGTCATCACTGCATCATCACAGCGTCATCTCAGCATCATCAGAGACTCATCACAGCGTCATCACTGCATCATCACTGCATCACCACAGTATCATCACAAAATTATAAGAGCGTCATCACAGCGTTATTACTGCATCATCACAGCATCAATAGAGCATCATCACAGCGTCATCACAGCGTTATCACAGCGTCATCACAGCATCATCACAGCATCACGACATCATCATCACAGCGTCACGACAGTGTCATGAGAGCGTCTTCACAGCATCATCACTACATCATCACAGCATCATCACTGCGTCATCAGAGCATCATCACAAAATCATCACAGCGTCATTACTGCATCATCACTGCATCATCACAGCGTCATCACCGCATCATCACTGCATTGTCACAACATCATGGCGTCATAATAACTGCATCATAACAGCATGATCAAAGCGTCATCACAGCGTCATAACTGCATAAACACTGCATCATCAAAGAACCATCACAGCATCATCACAGCGTCATAACAGCATCATCAGAGCATCATCACATCGTCATCACATCGTCATCAAAGAATCTTCACAGCATCATCGCTATGTCATCATAGCATCATCATAATATTATCACAGCTTCATCACAGCGTCATAACAACATCATCACTGCATCATCACAGCATCATCATTATTGCATCATGACTGCATCATTACAGCATCATCAGAGCAGAATCAGTGCGTCGTCACAGCATCATTACTGCATCACCACATCACCACTGTGTTATCGCAGCGTCATCACAGCATCATCACAACATCATCACAGAATCATCACAGCATCATTGCAGCATCATCACATCATCATCACAGCGTCATCACAACATCATCGTAGCATCATCATGCATCATCACAGCATCATTACTGCATCATCACAGCATCATCACAGCATCATCACTGCATCATCACTGAATAATCACAGCATCATCACTGCATCATCACGGCATCGTTACAGCATCGTCATATCATCATAACTGCATCATCACAACAACATAACAAAATCATCAAAGCATCATCACCGCGTCATCACAGAGTCATAACTGCATCGTCACTGCATCTAAACTGCATCATCACAAAATCATCACTGCATCACATCATAATCACAACATCATCAAAGCGTCATCACAGCATCATCACTGCGTTATCACAGCATCATCTCAGCATCATCACAGTATCATTACTGCTTATTCACTGCATCATCACAACATCATCACAGCGTCATTACAGTGTCATAAATGCATCATCACAGTGTCATCAAAGCGTCCTAACTGCATAATCACTGCATCATCGCAGCTTCATCACAGCATCATGACAGCGTCATCACAGCATCAAAAATGCGTAATCACTTCATCCTCACATCATCATCATAGCATCATAGCTGCATAATCATAGAGTCATCACAGCATCATCACTACATCATCAAATTGTCATCACTGTATCATCACAGCATCATCATAGCATCATCACTGCATAATCACAGTGTCATAACAGCATCATTACAACACCATGACTACGTCATCACAGCATCACGACAGCGTCATTACAGTGTCATCACAGCATCATCACTGCATTATCACAACATCATCACATCATCACTGCGTCATCAGTGTCATCACTACATAATCACTTCTTACTCAGTGAATCCTCACTGCATCATCACATCATCACAGCATCATCTCAGCATAATCACAGTATCATCACAGCGTCATCACTACATCATCTATGCATCATCACTGCATCATCACAGCATCATCACTGCATCATCACAGCATCATCAGAGCATCATCACAGCATCATCAAAACATCATCACAGAGTCATCACAGCATCATCACTGCATAATCACTGCATCATCACAGCATCCTCACAGCATCAATACAGCGTCATCACAAAGTCAACAATGAATCATTACAGCATCATCTCAGTATAGTCACAGCATAATCACTGCATAATCACTGCATCATCATATCGTCATCACTGCATCATCACTGCATCATCACAGCACCATCACAGCATCATAGCTGCATAATCACAGCATCATCACATCATCATCGCATAGTCATCACAGCGTCATCACTGCATCATCACAGCATCATTACTGCAGAATCACTGCATCATCACAGCATCCTCACAGCAACATCGCAGCATCATCACAGCATCATCGCATCATCATCACAGTGTCATGACAGCATCATCACTGCATAATCACCGCATAATCACAGCATCATCACAGCATAATCACAGTATCATCACAGCGTCATCACTATATCATCACTGCATCATCACAGAATCATCACTGCGTCATCACAGCATCATCAGAGCATCATCACAGCATCATCACAGCATAATCACAGTATCATCACAGCATCATCACTACATCATCACTGCATCATCACAGAATCATCACTGCGTCATCACAGCATCATCAGAGCATCATCACAGCATCATCACATCATCATCTCAGCATCATTACTGCTTACTCACTGCATCATCATAGCATCATCACATCATCATCACAACATCATCAGTTTCATGTCAGCATCATCACTGCATAATCACTGCATCATCACAGCATCCTCACAGCATCAACACAGCGTCATCACAGCGTCATCAATGCATCATTACAGCATCATCTCAGTATAGTCACAGAATTATTACAGCATAATCACTGCATCATCATATCATCACTGCATCATCACTGCATCATCACTGCATCATCACAGCACCATCACAGCATCATTACTTCAGAATCACTGCATCATCACAGCATCCTCACAGCAACATCGCAGCATCATCACAGCATCATCACACTGTCATGACAGCATCATCACTGCATAATCACTGCATAATCTCCGCATAATCACAGCATCATCACATCATCATCACAATATCATCACAGCGTCATCACTACACATCACTGCATCATCACTACATCATCACAGCATCATCACTTCGTCATCATCAGAGCATCATCACAGCATCATCACTGCATCCTCACTGCATCATGAGTGCATCATCATCACAGCATCATAACTGCATCATCAAAGCATCATCTCGGCATAATCACAATGTCATAAATACATCATCACTCCATCATCACAGCATTATCACATCATCATCACAACGTTTTCAGTGTCATCACAGCATCATAACAACGTCATCAAACTGTCATCACAGCATCATCACCAAATCATCACAGAATCATCACAGCATCATTACTGCATCATCACAGCATCTTTGCATCGTCATCAGAGCATCACCACTGCATCATCACATCATCATCTCAGCATCATCACAGCATCATTACTGCTTACTCACTGCATCATCACAGCGTCATGACAGTGTCATCACTGCATCATAACATCATAGCTTCATCATCAGAACATTATCACAGCATCATCACTGCATCATCACATCATCATTATAGCATCTTCACTGTCATCAATACATCATCACAGCATCATCACATCATTATCACAGCATCATCAGTGTCATCTCAGCATCATCACTGCATCATGACTGCATCATAGCAGCATAATCACAGCATCATCACAGAATCATCACAGCATCATCATAAGGTCATCACAGCATCATCACTACGTCATCAAATTGTAATCACAGCATCATCACAGTGTCCTCACTGAATCATCACTGCACCATCACTGCAACATCACAGCATCATCTCAGCATCATCATGGCATCATTACTGCATCATCACTGCTTACTCACTGCATCATCACAGCATCATCTCAGCATCATCACAGAATCATTTCTGCATAATCATTGCATTTTCACAGCGTCATCACAGTATCATCACTGCATCATCACAGTGTCATCACAGCATCATCAAAGCATCACGACAGCGTCATCTCACCATCACGACTGCGTCATCAAAGCATCATCACAGCATCATAACAACATCATCTCAGCATCATCACAGAATCATTTCTGCATAATCACTGCATCATCATAGTGTCATCACAGTATATTCACTGCATCATCACATCATCACAGTGTCATCACAGAATCATCACTGAATCATCCAAGCATCATCCAAGCATCATCACAGCACCACCAATGCATCATCACAGCATCATCACAGCATCATCACTGCATAATCACTGCATCATCACCACATCATCACAGCATCATCACTGCATAATCACTGCATCATCACAGCATCATCACATCGTCATCAAAACATCATTACAAGTATCAACACAACATAATCACAGTGTCATCTCAGCATCATCATTGCATCCTTACTGCATGATCACAGCATCTCCGCATCGTAATCACATCATCATCACTGACTCCTCACTGAATCATCACTGTACCATCACTGCATCATCAGAGCATAATCTGAGCATAATCTCAGCATAATCACAGCATCATCACAGAATCATCACAGCATCATTACTGCATCATCACAGCATCTTTGCATCGTCATCAGAGCATCACCACTGCATCATCACTACATCATCACATCATCATCACAGCATTTTAGCTACATAATCACAGAATCATCATAGCGTAACGACAGCATCATCACAACATCATTACAGCATCATCACAGCGTCATCGTAACATCATGACTGTATCATCACAGCATCATCACAGCATCACCGCAGCGTCATCACTGCATCATCACAGCATCATCACAGCATCATCACGGCATCGTTACAGCATCGTCATATCATCATAACTGCATCATCACAACAACATAACAAAACCATCAAAGCATCGTCACAGCATCATCACCGCGTCATCACAGCGTCATAACTGCATCATCACTGCATCTAAACTGCATCATCACAAAATCATCACAGCTTCATCACTGCAGCATCACAGCATCATCAAAGCATCATCGCAGCATCATC
Source organism: Clangula hyemalis (assembly GCA_963989345.1). The sequence goes on from OZ022447.1 coordinate 398,613, forward strand.
ACATCATCATCACTGCATCATCACAGAATCATTACTGTTTACTCACTGCAGCATCACAGCATTATCACGGTGTCATAACTGCATCATCACTGCACCATTACTGCATCATCACAGTGTCATCTCAGCATCATCACAGCATCATTACTGCCTAATCATTGCATTATCACAACGTCATCACAGTATCATCAGTGCATCATCACAGCATCATTACTGCATCATCACATCATCATCACAGAATCACGATAGTGTCATCACAGCGTCATCACTGCATCATCACAGCGTCATCTCAGCATCATCAGAGACTCATCACAGCGTCATCACTGCATCATCACTGCATCACCACAGTATCATCACAGCATCATCACAAAATTATAAGAGCGTCATCACAGCGTTATTACTGCATCATCACAGCATCAATAGAGCATCATCACAGCGTCATCACAGCGTTATCACAGCGTCATCACAGCATCATCACAGCATCACGACATCATCATCACAGCTTCACGACAGTGTCATGAGAGCGTCTTCACAGCATCATCACTACATCATCACAGCATCATCACTGCGTCATCAGAGCATCATCACAAAATCATCACAGCGTCATTACTGCATCATCACTGCATCATCACAGCGTCATCACCGCATCATCACTGCATTGTCACAACATCATGGCGTCATAATAACTGCATCATAACAGCATGATCAAAGCATCATCACAGCGTCATCACAGCGTCATAACTGCATAAACACTGCATCATCAAAGAACCATCACAGCATCATCACAGCATCATAACAGCATCATCAGAGCATCATCACATCGTCATCACATCGTCATCAAAGAATCTTCACAGCATCATCGCTATGTCATCATAGCATCATCATAATATTATCACAGCTTCATCACAGCGTCATAACAACATCATCACTGCATCATCACAGCATCATCATTATTGCATCATGACTGCATCATTACAGCATCATCAGAGCAGAATCAGTGCGTCGTCACAGCATCATTACTGCATCACCACATCACCACTGTGTTATCGCAGCGTCATCACAGCATCATCACAACATCATCACAGAATCATCACAGCATCATTGCAGCATCATCACATCATCATCACAGCGTCATCACAACATCATCGTAGCATCATCATGCATCATCACAGCATCATCACTGCATCATCACTGAATAATCACAGCATCATCACTGCATCATCACGGCATCGTTACAGCATCGTCATATCATCATAACTGCATCATCACAACAACATAACAAAATCATCAAAGCATCATCACAGCATCATCACCGCGTCATCACAGCGTCATAACTGCATCGTCACTGCATCTAAACTGCATCATCACAAAATCATCACTGCATCACATCATAATCACAACATCATCAAAGCGTCATCACAGCATCATCACTGCGTTATCACAGCATCATCTCAGCATCATCACAGTATCATTACTGCTTATTCACTGCATCATCACAACATCATCACAGCGTCATTACAGTGTCATAAATGCATCATCACAGTGTCATCAAAGCGTCCTAACTGCATAATCACTGCATCATCGCAGCTTCATCACAGCATCATGACAGCGTCATCACAGCATCAAAAATGCATAATCACTTCATCCTCACATCATCATCATAGCATCATAGCTGCATAATCATAGAGTCATCACAGCATCATCACTACATCATCAAATTGTCATCACTGTATCATCACAGCATCATCATAGCATCATCACTGCATAATCACAGTGTCATAACAGCATCATTACAACACCATGACTACGTCATCACAGCATCACGACAGCGTCATTACAGTGTCATCACAGCATCATCACTGCATTATCACAACATCATCACAACATCATCACTGCGTCATCAGAGCGTCATCACTACATAATCACTTCTTACTCAGTGAATCATCACTGCATCATCACATCATCACAGCATCATCTCAGCATAATCACAGTATCATCACCGCGTCATCACTACATCATCAATGCATCATCACTGCATCATCACAGCATCATCACTGCATCATCACAGCATCATCAGAGCATCATCACAGCATCATCACAACATCATCACAGAGTCATCACAGCATCATCACTGCATAATCACTGCATCATCACAGCATCCTCACAGCATCAATACAGCGTCATCACAAAGTCAACAATGCATCATTACAGCATCATCTCAGTATAGTCACAGCATAATCACTGCATAATCACTGCATCATCATATCGTCATCACTGCATCATCACTGCATCATCACAGCACCATCACAGCATCATTACTGCAGAATCACTGCATCATCACAGCATCATAGCTGCATAATCACAGCATCATCACATCATCATCGCATAGTCATCACAGCGTCATCACTGCATCATCACAGCATCATCACTGCATCATCACAGCATCATCACAGCATCATTACTGCAGAATCACTGCATCATCACAGCATCCTCACAGCAACATCGCAGCATCATCACAGCATCATCGCATCATCATCACAGTGTCATGACAGCATCATCACTGCATAATCACAGCATCATCACAGCATAATCACAGTATCATCACAGCGTCATCACTACATCATCACTGCATCATCACAGAATCATCACTGCGTCATCACAGCATCATCAGAGCATCATCACAGCATCATCACAGCATAATCACAGTATCATCACAGCATCATCACTACATCATCACAGCATCATCACAGAATCATCACTGCGTCATCACAGCATCATCAGAGCATCATCACAGCATCATCACATCATCATCTCAGCATCATTACTGCTTACTCACTGCATCATCATAGCATCATCACATCATCATCACAACATCATCAGTTTCATGTCAGCATCATCACTGCATAATCACTGCATCATCACAGCATCCTCACAGCATCAACACAGCGTCATCACAGCGTCATCAATGCATCATTACAGCATCATCTCAGTATAGTCACAGAATTATTACAGCATAATCACTGCATCATCATATCATCACTGCATCATCACTGCATCATCACTGCATCATCACAGCACCATCACAGCATCATTACTTCAGAATCACTGCATCATCACAGCATCCTCACAGCAACATCGCAGCATCATCACAGCATCATCACACTGTCATGACAGCATCATCACTGCATAATCACTGCATAATCTCCGCATAATCACAGCATCATCACATCATCATCACAATATCATCACAGCGTCATCACTACACATCACTGCATCATCACTACATCATCACAGCATCATCACTTCGTCATCATCAGAGCATCATCACAGCATCATCACTGCATCCTCACTGCATCATGAGTGCATCATCATCACAGCATCATAACTGCATCATCAAAGCATCATCTCGGCATAATCACAATGTCATAAATACATCATCACTCCATCATCACAGCATTATCACATCATCATCACAACGTTTTCAGTGTCATCACAGCATCATAACAACGTCATCAAACTGTCATCACAGCATCATCACCAAATCATCACAGAATCATCACAGCATCATTACTGCATCATCACAGCATCTTTGCATCGTCATCAGAGCATCACCACTGCATCATCACATCATCATCTCAGCATCATCACAGCATCATTACTGCTTACTCACTGCATCATCACAGCGTCATGACAGTGTCATCACTGCATCATAACATCATAGCTTCATCATCAGAACATTATCACAGCATCATCACTGCATCATCACATCATCATTATAGCATCTTCACTGTCATCAATACATCATCACAGCATCATCACATCATTATCACAGCATCATCAGTGTCATCTCAGCATCATCACTGCATCATGACTGCATCATAGCAGCATAATCACAGCATCATCACAGAATCATCACAGCATCATCATAAGGTCATCACAGCATCATCACTACGTCATCAAATTGTAATCACAGCATCATCACAGTGTCCTCACTGAATCATCACTGCAACATCACAGCATCATCTCAGCATCATCATGGCATCATTACTGCATCATCACTGCTTACTCACTGCATCATCACAGCATCATCTCAGCATCATCACAGAATCATTTCTGCATAATCATTGCATTTTCACAGCGTCATCACAGTATCATCACTGCATCATCACTGTGTCATCACAGCATCATAAAAGCATCACGACAGCGTCATCTCACCATCACGACAGCGTCATCAAAGCATCATCACTGCATCATAACAACATCATCTCAGCATCATCACAGAATCATTTCTGCATAATCACTGCATCATCATAGTGTCATCACAGTATATTCACTGCACCATCACATCATCACAGTGTCATCACAGAATCATCACTGAATCATCACAGCATCATCCAAGCATCATCACAGCACCACCAATGCATCATCACAGTATCATCACTGCATAATCACTGCATCATCACAGCATCATCACATCGTCATCAAAACATCATTACAAGTATCAACACAACATAATCACAGTGTCATCTCAGCATCATCATTGCATCCTTACTGCATGATCACAGCATCTCCGCATCTTAATCACATCATCATCACTGACTCCTCACTGAATCATCACTGTACCATCACTGCATCATCAGAGCATAATCTGAGCATAATCTCAGCATAATCACAGCATCATCACAGAATCATCACAGCATCATTACTGCATCATCACAGCATCTTTGCATCGTCATCAGAGCATCACCACTGCATCATCACTACATCATCACATCATCATCACAGCATTTTAGCTACATAATCACAGAATCATCATAGCGTAACGACAGCATCATCACAACATCATTACAGCATCATCACAGCGTCATCGTAACATCATGACTGTATCATCACAGCATCATCACAGCATCACCGCAGCGTCATCACTGCATCATCACAGCATCATCACAGCATCATCACGGCATCGTTACAGCATCGTCATATCATCATAACTGCATCATCACAACAACATAACAAAACCATCAAAGCATCGTCACAGCATCATCACCGCGTCATCACAGCGTCATAACTGCATCGTCACTGCATCTAAACTGCATCATCACAAAATCATCACAGCTTCATCACTGCAGCATCACAGCATCATCAAAGCATCATCGCAGCATCATCACATCATCATCACTGCATCATCACAGAATCATTACTGTTTACTCACTGCGGCATCACAGCATTATCACGGTGTCATAACTGCATCATCACTGCACCATTACTGCATCATCACAGTGTCATCTGAGCATCATCACAGCATCATTACTGCCTAATCATTGCATTATCACAACGTCATCACAGTATCATCAGTGCATCATCACAGCATCATTACTGCATCATCACATCATCATCACAGAATCACGATAGTGTCATCACAGCGTCATCACTGCATCATCACAGCGTCATCTCAGCATCATCAGAGACTCATCACAGCGTCATCACTGCATCATCACTGCATCACCACAGTATCATCACAGCATCATCACAAAATTATAAGAGCGTCATCACAGCGTTATTACTGCATCATCACAGCATCAATAGAGCATCATCACAGCGTCATCACAGCGTTATCACAGCGTCATCACAGCATCACGACATCATCATCACAGCTTCACGACAGTGTCATGAGAGCGTCTTCACAGCATCATCACTACATCATCACAGCATCATCACTGCGTCATCAGAGCATCATCACAAAATCATCACAGCGTCATTACTGCATCATCACTGCATCATCACAGCGTCATCACCGCATCATCACTGCATTGTCACAACATCATGGCGTCATAATAACTGCATCATAACAGCATGATCAAAGCATCATCACAGCGTCATCACAGCGTCATAACTGCATAAACACTGCATCATCAAAGAACCATCACAGCATCATCACAGCGTCATAACAGCATCATCAGAGCATCATCACATCGTCATCACATCGTCATCAAAGAATCTTCACAGCATCATCGCTATGTCATCATAGCATCATCATAATATTATCACAGCTTCATCACAGCGTCATAACAACATCATCACTGCATCATCACAGCATCATCATTATTGCATCATGACTGCATCATTACAGCATCATCAGAGCAGAATCAGTGCGTCGTCACAGCATCATTACTGCATCACCACATCATCACTGTGTTATCGCAGCGTCATCACAGCATCATCACAACATCATCACAGAATCATCACAGCATCATTGCAGCATCATCACATCATCATCACAGCGTCATCACAACATCATCGTAGCATCATCATGCATCATCACAGCATCATTACTGCATCATCACAGCATCATCACAGCATCATCACTGCATCATCACTGAATAATCACAGCATCATCACTGCATCATCACGGCATCGTTACAGCATCGTCATATCATCATAACTGCATCATCACAACAACATAACAAAATCATCAAAGCATCATCACAGCATCATCACCGCGTCATCACAGCGTCATAACTGCATCGTCACTGCATCTAAACTGCATCATCACAAAATCATCACTGCATCACATCATAATCACAACATCATCAAAGCGTCATCACAGCATCATCACTGCGTTATCACAGCATCATCTCAGCATCATCACAGTATCATTACTGCTTATTCACTGCATCATCACAACATCATCACAGCGTCATTACAGTGTCATAAATGCATCATCACAGTGTCATCAAAGCGTCCTAACTGCATAATCACTGCATCATCGCAGCTTCATCACAGCATCATGACAGCGTCATCACAGCATCAAAAATGCATAATCACTTCATCCTCACATCATCATCATAGCATCATAGCTGCATAATCATAGAGTCATCACAGCATCATCACTACATCATCAAATTGTCATCACTGTATCATCACAGCATCATCATAGCATCATCACTGCATAATCACAGTGTCATAACAGCATCATTACAACACCATGACTACGTCATCACAGCATCACGACAGCGTCATTACAGTGTCATCACAGCATCATCACTGCATTATCACAACATCATCACAACATCATCACTGCGTCATCAGAGCGTCATCACTACATAATCACTTCTTACTCAGTGAATCATCACTGCATCATCACATCATCACAGCATCATCTCAGCATAATCACAGTATCATCACAGCGTCATCACTACATCATCAATGCATCATCACTGCATCATCACAGCATCATCACTGCATCATCACAGCATCATCAGAGCATCATCACAGCATCATCACAACATCATCACAGAGTCATCACAGCATCATCACTGCATAATCACTGCATCATCACAGCATCCTCACAGCATCAATACAGCGTCATCACAACGTCAACAATGCATCATTACAGCATCATCTCAGTATAGTCACAGCATAATCACTGCATAATCACTGCATCATCATATCGTCATCACTGCATCATCACTGCATCATCACAGCACCATCACAGCATCATTACTGCAGAATCACTGCATCATCACAGCATCATAGCTGCATAATCACAGCATCATCACATCATCATCGCATAGTCATCACAGCGTCATCACTGCATCATCACAGCATCATCACAGCATCATTACTGCAGAATCACTGCATCATCACAGCATCCTCACATCATCATCGCATAGTCATCACAGCGTCATCGCATCATCATCACAGTGTCATGACAGCATCATCACTGCATAATCATCGCATAATCACAGCATCATCACAGCATAATCACAGTATCATCACAGCGTCATCACTACATCATCACTGCATCATCACAGAATCATCACTGCGTCATCACAGCATCATCAGAGCATCATCACAGCATCATCACAGCATAATCACAGTATCATCACAGCATCATCACTACATCATCACTGCATCATCACAGAATCATCACTGCGTCATCACAGCATCATCAGAGCATCATCACAGCATCATCACATCATCATCTCAGCATCATTACTGCTTACTCACTGCATCATCATAGCATCATCACATCATCATCACAACATCATCAGTTTCATGTCAGCATCATCACTGCATAATCACTGCATCATCACAGCATCCTCACAGCATCAACACAGCGTCATCACAGCGTCATCAATGCATCATTACAGCATCATCTCAGTATAGTCACAGAATTATTACAGCATAATCACTGCATCATCATATCATCACTGCATCATCACTGCATCATCACTGCATCATCACAGCACCATCACAGCATCATTACTTCAGAATCACTGCATCATCACAGCATCCTCACAGCAACATCGCAGCATCATCACAGCATCATCACACTGTCATGACAGCATCATCACTGCATAATCACTGCATAATCTCCGCATAATCACAGCATCATCACATCATCATCACAATATCATCACAGCGTCATCACTACACATCACTGCATCATCACTACATCATCACAGCATCATCACTTCGTCATCATCAGAGCATCATCACAGCATCATCACTGCATCCTCACTGCATCATGAGTGCATCATCATCACAGCATCATAACTGCATCATCAAAGCATCATCTCGGCATAATCACAATGTCATAAATACATCATCACTCCATCATCACAGCATTATCACATCATCATCACAACGTTTTCAGTGTCATCACAGCATCATAACAACGTCATCAAACTGTCATCACAGCATCATCACCAAATCATCACAGAATCATCACAGCATCATTACTGCATCATCACAGCATCTTTGCATCGTCATCAGAGCATCACCACTGCATCATCACATCATCATCTCAGCATCATCACAGCATCATTACTGCTTACTCACTGCATCATCACAGCGTCATGACAGTGTCATCACTGCATCATAACATCATAGCTTCATCATCAGAACATTATCACAGCATCATCACTGCATCATCACATCATCATTATAGCATCTTCACTGTCATCAATACATCATCACAGCATCATCACATCATTATCACAGCATCATCAGTGTCATCTCAGCATCATCACTGCATCATGACTGCATCATAGCAGCATAATCACAGCATCATCACAGAATCATCACAGCATCATCATAAGGTCATCACAGCATCATCACTACGTCATCAGATTGTAATCACAGCATCATCACAGTGTCCTCACTGAATCATCACTGCACCATCACTGCACCATCACAGCATCATCTCAGCATCATCATGGCATCATTACTGCATCATCACTGCTTACTCACTGCATCATCACAGCATCATCTCAGCATCATCACAGAATCATTTCTGCATAATCAGTGCATTTTCACAGCGTCATCACAGTATCATCACTGCATCATCACAGTGTCATCACAGCATCATCAAAGCATCACGACAGCGTCATCTCACCATCACGACAGCGTCATCAAAGCATCATCACTGCATCATAACAACATCATCTCAGCATCATCACAGAATCATTTCTGCATAATCACTGCATCATCATAGTGTCATCACAGTATATTCACTGCATCATCACATCATCACAGTGTCATCACAGAATCATCACTGAATCATCCAAGCATCATCCAAGCATCATCACAGCACCACCAATGCATCATCACAGTATCATCACTGCATAATCACTGCATCATCACCGCATCATCACATCATCAACACTGCATCATTGCTGCATCATCACATCATTGTCACAGTATCATCAAAATATCATCACAGCATCATCACACCATCATAACAACATCATCACAGCGTCATCACAGTATCGTAAATGCATCATCACAGAATCATCACTGAATCATCATAGCATCTTCATATCATCATCACAGCACCACCAATGCATCATCACTGCATCATCACAGCATCATCACTGCATAATCACTGCATCATCACCACATCATCACAGCATCATCACTGCATAATCACTGCATCATCACAGCATCATCACATCGTCATCAAAACATCATTACAAGTATCAACACAACATAATCACAGTGTCATCACAGCATCATCATTGCATCCTTACTGCATGATCACAGCATCTCCGCATCGTAATCACATCATCATCACTGACTCCTCACTGAATCATCACTGTACCATCACTGCATCATCAGAGCATAATCTGAGCATAATCTCAGCATAATCACAGCATCATCACAGAATCATCACAGCATCATTACTGCATCATCACAGCATCTTTGCATCGTCATCAGAGCATCACCACTGCATCATCACTACATCATCACATCATCATCACAGCATTTTAGCTACATAATCACAGAATCATCATAGCGTAACGACAGCATCATCACAACATCATTACAGCATCATCACAGCGTCATCGTAACATCATGACTGTATCATCACAGCATCATCACAGCATCACCGCAGCGTCATCACTGCATCATCACAGCATCATCACAGCATCATCACGGCATCGTTACAGCATCGTCATATCATCATAACTGCATCATCACAACAACATAACAAAACCATCAAAGCATCGTCACAGCATCATCACCGCGTCATCACAGCGTCATAACTGCATCGTCACTGCATCTAAACTGCATCATCACAAAATCATCACAGCTTCATCACTGCAGCATCACAGCATCATCAAAGCATCATCGCAGCATCATCACATCATCATCACTGCATCATCACAGAATCATTACTGTTTACTCACTGCGGCATCACAGCATTATCACGGTGTCATAACTGCATCATCACTGCACCATTACTGCATCATCACAGTGTCATCTCAGCATCATCACAGCATCATTACTGCCTAATCATTGCATTATCACAACGTCATCACAGTATCAGCAGTGCATCATCACAGCATCATTACTGCATCATCACATCATCATCACAGAATCACGATAGTGTCATCACAGCGTCATCACTGCATCATCACAGCGTCATCTCAGCATCATCAGAGACTCATCACAGCGTCATCACTGCATCATCACTGCATCACCACAGTATCATCACAGCATCATCACAAAATTATAAGAGCGTCATCACAGCGTTATTACTGCATCATCACAGCATCAATAGAGCATCATCACAGCGTCATCACAGCGTTATCACAGCGTCATCACAGCATCACGACATCATCATCACAGCTTCACGACAGTGTCATGAGAGCGTCTTCACAGCATCATCACTACATCATCACAGCATCATCACTGCGTCATCAGAGCATCATCACAAAATCATCACAGCGTCATTACTGCATCATCACTGCATCATCACAGCGTCATCACCGCATCATCACAGCGTCATCACCGCATCATCACTGCATTGTCACAACATCATGGCGTCATAATAACTGCATCATAACAGCATGATCAAAGCATCATCACAGCATCATCACAGCGTCATAACTGCATAAACACTGCATCATCAAAGAACCATCACAGCATCATCACAGCGTCATAACAGCATCATCAGAGCATCATCACATCGTCATCACATCGTCATCAAAGAATCTTCACAGCATCATCGCTATGTCATCATAGCATCATCATAATATTATCACAGCTTCATCACAGCGTCATAACAACATCATCACTGCATCATCACAGCATCATCATTATTGCATCATGACTGCATCATTACAGCATCATCAGAGCAGAATCAGTGCGTCGTCACAGCATCATTACTGCATCACCACATCATCACTGTGTTATCGCAGCGTCATCACAGCATCATCACAACATCATCACAGAATCATCACAGCATCATTGCAGCATCATCACATCATCATCACAGCGTCATCACAACATCATCGTAGCATCATCATGCATCATCACAGCATCATTACTGCATCATCACAGCATCATCACAGCATCATCACTGCATCATCACTGAATAATCACAGCATCATCACTGCATCATCACGGCATCGTTACAGCATCGTCATATCATCATAACTGCATCATCACAACAACATAACAAAATCATCAAAGCATCATCACAGCATCATCACCGCGTCATCACAGCGTCATAACTGCATCGTCACTGCATCTAAACTGCATCATCACAAAATCATCACTGCATCACATCATAATCACAACATCATCAAAGCGTCATCACAGCATCATCACTGCGTTATCACAGCATCATCTCAGCATCATCACAGTATCATTACTGCTTATTCACTGCATCATCACAACATCATCACAGCGTCATTACAGTGTCATAAATGCATCATCACAGTGTCATCAAAGCGTCCTAACTGCATAATCACTGCATCATCGCAGCTTCATCACAGCATCATGACAGCGTCATCACAGCATCAAAAATGCATAATCACTTCATCCTCACATCATCATCATAGCATCATAGCTGCATAATCATAGAGTCATCACAGCATCATCACTACATCATCAAATTGTCATCACTGTATCATCACAGCATCATCATAGCATCATCACTGCATAATCACAGTGTCATAACAGCATCATTACAACACCATGACTACGTCATCACAGCATCACGACAGCGTCATTACAGTGTCATCACAGCATCATCACTGCATTATCACAACATCATCACAACATCATCACTGCGTCATCAGAGCGTCATCACTACATAATCACTTCTTACTCAGTGAATCATCACTGCATCATCACATCATCACAGCATCATCTCAGCATAATCACAGTATCATCACAGCGTCATCACTACATCATCAATGCATCATCACTGCATCATCACAGCATCATCACTGCATCATCACAGCATCATCAGAGCATCATCACAGCATCATCACAACATCATCACAGTCATCACAGCATCATCACTGCATAATCACTGCATCATCACAGCATCCTCACAGCATCAATACAGCGTCATCACAACGTCAACAATGCATCATTACAGCATCATCTCAGTATAGTCACAGCATAATCACTGCATAATCACTGCATCATCATATCGTCATCACTGCATCATCACTGCATCATCACAGCACCATCACAGCATCATTACTGCAGAATCACTGCATCATCACAGCATCATAGCTGCATAATCACAGCATCATCACATCATCATCGCATAGTCATCACAGCGTCATCACTGCATCATCACAGCATCATCACAGCATCATTACTGCAGAATCACTGCATCATCACAGCATCCTCACAGCAACATCGCAGCATCATCACAGCATCATCGCATCATCATCACAGTGTCATGACAGCATCATCACTGCATAATCACCGCATAATCACAGCATCATCACAGCATAATCACAGTATCATCACAGCGTCATCACTACATCATCACTGCATCATCACAGAATCATCACTGCGTCATCACAGCATCATCAGAGCATCATCACAGCATCATCACAGCATAATCACAGTATCATCACAGCGTCATCACTACATCATCACTGCATCATCACAGAATCATCACTGCGTCATCACAGCATCATCAGAGCATCATCACAGCATCATCACATCATCATCTCAGCATCATTACTGCTTACTCACTGCATCATCATAGCATCATCACATCATCATCACAACATCATCAGTTTCATGTCAGCATCATCACTGCATAATCACTGCATCATCACAGCATCCTCACAGCATCAACACAGCGTCATCACAGCGTCATCAATGCATCATTACAGCATCATCTCAGTATAGTCACAGAATTATTACAGCATAATCACTGCATCATCATATCATCACTGCATCATCACTGCATCATCACTGCATCATCACAGCACCATCACAGCATCATTACTTCAGAATCACTGCATCATCACAGCATCCTCACAGCAACATCGCAGCATCATCACAGCATCATCACACTGTCATGACAGCATCATCACTGCATAATCACTGCATAATCTCCGCATAATCACAGCATCATCACATCATCATCACAATATCATCACAGCGTCATCACTACACATCACTGCATCATCACTACATCATCACAGCATCATCACTTCGTCATCATCAGAGCATCATCACAGCATCATCACTGCATCCTCACTGCATCATGAGTGCATCATCATCACAGCATCATAACTGCATCATCAAAGCATCATCTCGGCATAATCACAATGTCATAAATACATCATCACTCCATCATCACAGCATTATCACATCATCATCACAACGTTTTCAGTGTCATCACAGCATCATAACAACGTCATCAAACTGTCATCACAGCATCATCACCAAATCATCACAGAATCATCACAGCATCATTACTGCATCATCACAGCATCTTTGCATCGTCATCAGAGCATCACCACTGCATCATCACATCATCATCTCAGCATCATCACAGCATCATTACTGCTTACTCACTGCATCATCACAGCGTCATGACAGTGTCATCACTGCATCATAACATCATAGCTTCATCATCAGAACATTATCACAGCATCATCACTGCATCATCACATCATCATTATAGCATCTTCACTATCATCAATACATCATCACAGCATCATCATAAGGTCATCACAGCATCATCAGTGTCATCTCAGCATCATCACTGCATCATGACTGCATCATAGCAGCATAATCACAGCATCATCACAGAATCATCACAGCATCATCATAAGGTCATCACAGCATCATCACTACGTCATCAGATTGTAATCACAGCATCATCACAGTGTCCTCACTGAATCATCACTGCACCATCACTGCAACATCACAGCATCATCTCAGCATCATCATGGCATCATTACTGCATCATCACTGCTTACTCACTGCATCATCACAGCATCATCTCAGCATCATCACAGAATCATTTCTGCATAATCATTGCATTTTCACAGCGTCATCACAGTATCATCACTGCATCATCACAGTGTCATCACAGCATCATCAAAGCATCACGACAGCGTCATCTCACCATCACGACAGCGTCATCAAAGCATCATCACTGCATCATAACAACATCATCTCAGCATCATCACAGAATCATTTCTGCATAATCACTGCATCATCATAGTGTCATCACAGTATATTCACTGCATCATCACATCATCACAGTGTCATCACAGAATCATCACTGAATCATCCAAGCATCATCCAAGCATCATCACAGCACCACCAATGCATCATCACAGTATCATCACTGCATAATCACTGCATCATCACCGCATCATCACTGCATCAACACTGCATCATTGCTGCATCATCACATCATTGTCACAGTATCATCAAAATATCATCACAGCATCATCACACCATCATAACAACATCATCACAGCGTCATCACAGTATCGTAAATGCATCATCACAGAATCATCACTGAATCATCATAGCATCTTCATATCATCATCACAGCACCACCAATGCATCATCACTGCATCATCACAGCATCATCACTGCATAATCACTGCATCATCACCACATCATCACAGCATCATCACTGCATAATCACTGCATCATCACAGCATCATCACATCGTCATCAAAACATCATTACAAGTATCAACACAACATAATCACAGTGTCATCACAGCATCATCATTGCATCCTTACTGCATGATCACAGCATCTCCGCATCGTAATCACATCATCATCACTGACTCCTCACTGAATCATCACTGTACCATCACTGCATCATCAGAGCATAATCTGAGCATAATCTCAGCATAATCACAGCATCATCACAGAATCATCACAGCATCATTACTGCATCATCACAGCATCTTTGCATCGTCATCAGAGCATCACCACTGCATCATCACTACATCATCACATCATCATCACAGCATTTTAGCTACATAATCACAGAATCATCATAGCGTAACGACAGCATCATCACAACATCATTACAGCATCATCACAGCGTCATCGTAACATCATGACTGTATCATCACAGCATCATCACAGCATCACCGCAGCGTCATCACTGCATCATCACAGCATCATCACAGCATCATCACGGCATCGTTACAGCATCGTCATATCATCATAACTGCATCATCACAACAACATAACAAAACCATCAAAGCATCGTCACAGCATCATCACCGCGTCATCACAGCGTCATAACTGCATCGTCACTGCATCTAAACTGCATCATCACAAAATCATCACAGCTTCATCACTGCAGCATCACAGCATCATCAAAGCATCATTGCAGCATCATCACATCATCATCACTGCATCATCACAGAATCATTACTGTTTACTCACTGCGGCATCACAGCATTATCACGGTGTCATAACTGCATCATCACTGCACCATTACTGCATCATCACAGTGTCATCTCAGCATCATCACAGCATCATTACTGCCTAATCATTGCATTATCACAACGTCATCACAGTATCATCAGTGCATCATCACAGCATCATTACTGCATCATCACATCATCATCACAGAATCACGATAGTGTCATCACAGCGTCATCACTGCATCATCACAGCGTCATCTCAGCATCATCAGAGACTCATCACAGCGTCATCACTGCATCATCACTGCATCACCACAGTATCATCACAGCATCATCACAAAATTATAAGAGCGTCATCACAGCGTTATTACTGCATCATCACAGCATCAATAGAGCATCATCACAGCGTCATCACAGCGTTATCACAGCGTCATCACAGCATCACAACATCATCATCACAGCTTCACGACAGTGTCATGAGAGCGTCTTCACAGCATCATCACTACATCATCACAGCATCATCACTGCGTCATCAGAGCATCATCACAAAATCATCACAGCGTCATTACTGCATCATCACTGCATCATCACAGCGTCATCACCGCATCATCACTGCATTGTCACAACATCATGGCGTCATAATAACTGCATCATAACAGCATGATCAAAGCATCATCACAGCGTCATCACAGCGTCATAACTGCATAAACACTGCATCATCAAAGAACCATCACAGCATCATCACAGCGTCATAACAGCATCATCAGAGCATCATCACATCGTCATCACATCGTCATCAAAGAATCTTCACAGCATCATCGCTATGTCATCATAGCATCATCATAATATTATCACAGCTTCATCACAGCGTCATAACAACATCATCACTGCATCATCACAGCATCATCATTATTGCATCATGACTGCATCATTACAGCATCATCAGAGCAGAATCAGTGCGTCGTCACAGCATCATTACTGCATCACCACATCATCACTGTGTTATCGCAGCGTCATCACAGCATCATCACAACATCATCACAGAATCATCACAGCATCATTGCAGCATCATCACATCATCATCACAGCGTCATCACAACATCATCGTAGCATCATCATGCATCATCACAGCATCATTACTGCATCATCACAGCATCATCACAGCATCATCACTGCATCATCACTGAATAATCACAGCATCATCACTGCATCATCACGGCATCGTTACAGCATCGTCATATCATCATAACTGCATCATCACAACAACATAACAAAATCATCAAAGCATCATCACAGCATCATCACCGCGTCATCACAGCGTCATAACTGCATCGTCACTGCATCTAAACTGCATCATCACAAAATCATCACTGCATCACATCATAATCACAACATCATCAAAGCGTCATCACAGCATCATCACTGCGTTATCACAGCATCATCTCAGCATCATCACAGTATCATTACTGCTTATTCACTGCATCATCACAACATCATCACAGCGTCATTACAGTGTCATAAATGCATCATCACAGTGTCATCAAAGCGTCCTAACTGCATAATCACTGCATCATCGCAGCTTCATCACAGCATCATGACAGCGTCATCACAGCATCAAAAATGCATAATCACTTCATCCTCACATCATCATCATAGCATCATAGCTGCATAATCATAGAGTCATCACAGCATCATCACTACATCATCAAATTGTCATCACTGTATCATCACAGCATCATCATAGCATCATCACTGCATAATCACAGTGTCATAACAGCATCATTACAACACCATGACTACGTCATCACAGCATCACGACAGCGTCATTACAGTGTCATCACAGCATCATCACTGCATTATCACAACATCATCACAACATCATCACTGCGTCATCAGAGCGTCATCACTACATAATCACTTCTTACTCAGTGAATCATCACTGCATCATCACATCATCACAGCATCATCTCAGCATAATCACAGTATCATCACAGCGTCATCACTACATCATCAATGCATCATCACTGCATCATCACAGCATCATCACTGCATCATCACAGCATCATCAGAGCATCATCACAGCATCATCACAACATCATCACAGAGTCATCACAGCATCATCACTGCATAATCACTGCATCATCACAGCATCCTCACAGCATCAATACAGCGTCATCACAACGTCAACAATGCATCATTACAGCATCATCTCAGTATAGTCACAGCATAATCACTGCATAATCACTGCATCATCATATCGTCATCACTGCATCATCACTGCATCATCACAGCACCATCACAGCATCATTACTGCAGAATCACTGCATCATCACAGCATCATAGCTGCATAATCACAGCATCATCACATCATCATCGCATAGTCATCACAGCGTCATCACTGCATCATCACAGCATCATCACAGCATCATTACTGCAGAATCACTGCATCATCACAGCATCCTCACATCATCATCGCATAGTCATCACAGCGTCATCGCATCATCATCACAGTGTCATGACAGCATCATCACTGCATAATCATCGCATAATCACAGCATCATCACAGCATAATCACAGTATCATCACAGCGTCATCACTACATCATCACTGCATCATCACAGAATCATCACTGCGTCATCACAGCATCATCAGAGCATCATCACAGCATCATCACATCATCATCTCAGCATCATTACTGCTTACTCACTGCATCATCATAGCATCATCACATCATCATCACAACATCATCAGTTTCATGTCAGCATCATCACTGCATAATCACTGCATCATCACAGCATCCTCACAGCATCAACACAGCGTCATCACAGCGTCATCAATGCATCATTACAGCATCATCTCAGTATAGTCACAGAATTATTACAGCATAATCACTGCATCATCATATCATCACTGCATCATCACTGCATCATCACTGCATCATCACAGCACCATCACAGCATCATTACTTCAGAATCACTGCATCATCACAGCATCCTCACAGCAACATCGCAGCATCATCACAGCATCATCACACTGTCATGACAGCATCATCACTGCATAATCACTGCATAATCTCCGCATAATCACAGCATCATCACATCATCATCACAATATCATCACAGCGTCATCACTACACATCACTGCATCATCACTACATCATCACAGCATCATCACTTCGTCATCATCAGAGCATCATCACAGCATCATCACTGCATCCTCACTGCATCATGAGTGCATCATCATCACAGCATCATAACTGCATCATCAAAGCATCATCTCGGCATAATCACAATGTCATAAATACATCATCACTCCATCATCACAGCATTATCACATCATCATCACAACGTTTTCAGTGTCATCACAGCATCATAACAACGTCATCAAACTGTCATCACAGCATCATCACCAAATCATCACAGAATCATCACAGCATCATTACTGCATCATCACAGCATCTTTGCATCGTCATCAGAGCATCACCACTGCGTCATCACATCATCATCTCAGCATCATCACAGCATCATTACTGCTTACTCACTGCATCATCACAGCGTCATGACAGTGTCATCACTGCATCATAACATCATAGCTTCATCATCAGAACATTATCACAGCATCATCACTGCATCATCACATCATCATTATAGCATCTTCACTGTCATCAATACATCATCACAGCATCATCACATCATTATCACAGCATCATCAGTGTCATCTCAGCATCATCACTGCATCATGACTGCATCATAGCAGCATAATCACAGCATCATCACAGAATCATCACAGCATCATCATAAGGTCATCACAGCATCATCACTACGTCATCAGATTGTAATCACAGCATCATCACAGTGTCCTCACTGAATCATCACTGCACCATCACTGCAACATCACAGCATCATCTCAGCATCATCATGGCATCATTACTGCATCATCACTGCTTACTCACTGCATCATCACAGCATCATCTCAGCATCATCACAGAATCATTTCTGCATAATCAGTGCATTTTCACAGCGTCATCACAGTATCATCACTGCATCATCACAGTGTCATCACAGCATCATCAAAGCATCACGACAGCGTCATCTCACCATCACGACAGCGTCATCAAAGCATCATCACTGCATCATAACAACATCATCTCAGCATCATCACAGAATCATTTCTGCATAATCACTGCATCATCATAGTGTCATCACAGTATATTCACTGCATCATCACATCATCACAGTGTCATCACAGAATCATCACTGAATCATCCAAGCATCATCCAAGCATCATCACAGCACCACCAATGCATCATCACAGTATCATCACTGCATAATCACTGCATCATCACCGCATCATCACTGCATCAACACTGCATCATTGCTGCATCATCACATCATTGTCACAGTATCATCAAAATATCATCACAGCATCATCACACCATCATAACAACATCATCACAGCGTCATCACAGTATCGTAAATGCATCATCACAGAATCATCACTGAATCATCATAGCATCTTCATATCATCATCACAGCACCACCAATGCATCATCACTGCATCATCACAGCATCATCACTGCATAATCACTGCATCATCACCACATCATCACAGCATCATCACTGCATAATCACTGCATCATCACAGCATCATCACATCGTCATCAAAACATCATTACAAGTATCAACACAACATAATCACAGTGTCATCACAGCATCATCATTGCATCCTTACTGCATGATCACAGCATCTCCGCATCGTAATCACATCATCATCACTGACTCCTCACTGAATCATCACTGTACCATCACTGCATCATCAGAGCATAATCTGAGCATAATCTCAGCATAATCACAGCATCATCACAGAATCATCACAGCATCATTACTGCATCATCACAGCATCTTTGCATCGTCATCAGAGCATCACCACTGCATCATCACTACATCATCACATCATCATCACAGCATTTTAGCTACATAATCACAGAATCATCATAGCGTAACGACAGCATCATCACAACATCATTACAGCATCATCACAGCGTCATCGTAACATCATGACTGTATCATCACAGCATCATCACAGCATCACCGCAGCGTCATCACTGCATCATCACAGCATCATCACAGCATCATCACGGCATCGTTACAGCATCGTCATATCATCATAACTGCATCATCACAACAACATAACAAAACCATCAAAGCATCGTCACAGCATCATCACCGCGTCATCACAGCGTCATAACTGCATCGTCACTGCATCTAAACTGCATCATCACAAAATCATCACAGCTTCATCACTGCAGCATCACAGCATCATCAAAGCATCATCGCAGCATCATCACATCATCATCACTGCATCATCACAGAATCATTACTGTTTACTCACTGCGGCATCACAGCATTATCACGGTGTCATAACTGCATCATCACTGCACCATTACTGCATCATCACAGTGTCATCTCAGCATCATCACAGCATCATTACTGCCTAATCATTGCATTATCACAACGTCATCACAGTATCATCAGTGCATCATCACAGCATCATTACTGCATCATCACATCATCATCACAGAATCACGATAGTGTCATCACAGCGTCATCACTGCATCATCACAGCGTCATCTCAGCATCATCAGAGACTCATCACAGCGTCATCACTGCATCATCACTGCATCACCACAGTATCATCACAGCATCATCACAAAATTATAAGAGCGTCATCACAGCGTTATTACTGCATCATCACAGCATCAATAGAGCATCATCACAGCGTCATCACAGCGTTATCACAGCGTCATCACAGCATCACAACATCATCATCACAGCTTCACGACAGTGTCATGAGAGCGTCTTCACAGCATCATCACTACATCATCACAGCATCATCACTGCGTCATCAGAGCATCATCACAAAATCATCACAGCGTCATTACTGCATCATCACTGCATCATCACAGCGTCATCACCGCATCATCACAGCGTCATCACCGCATCATCACTGCATTGTCACAACATCATGGCGTCATAATAACTGCATCATAACAGCATGATCAAAGCATCATCACAGCATCATCACAGCGTCATAACTGCATAAACACTGCATCATCAAAGAACCATCACAGCATCATCACAGCGTCATAACAGCATCATCAGAGCATCATCACATCGTCATCACATCGTCATCAAAGAATCTTCACAGCATCATCGCTATGTCATCATAGCATCATCATAATATTATCACAGCTTCATCACAGCGTCATAACAACATCATCACTGCATCATCACAGCATCATCATTATTGCATCATGACTGCATCATTACAGCATCATCAGAGCAGAATCAGTGCGTCGTCACAGCATCATTACTGCATCACCACATCATCACTGTGTTATCGCAGCGTCATCACAGCATCATCACAACATCATCACAGAATCATCACAGCATCATTGCAGCATCATCACATCATCATCACAGCGTCATCACAACATCATCGTAGCATCATCATGCATCATCACAGCATCATTACTGCATCATCACAGCATCATCACAGCATCATCACTGCATCATCACTGAATAATCACAGCATCATCACTGCATCATCACGGCATCGTTACAGCATCGTCATATCATCATAACTGCATCATCACAACAACATAACAAAATCATCAAAGCATCATCACAGCATCATCACCGCGTCATCACAGCGTCATAACTGCATCGTCACTGCATCTAAACTGCATCATCACAAAATCATCACTGCATCACATCATAATCACAACATCATCAAAGCGTCATCACAGCATCATCACTGCGTTATCACAGCATCATCTCAGCATCATCACAGTATCATTACTGCTTATTCACTGCATCATCACAACATCATCACAGCGTCATTACAGTGTCATAAATGCATCATCACAGTGTCATCAAAGCGTCCTAACTGCATAATCACTGCATCATCGCAGCTTCATCACAGCATCATGACAGCGTCATCACAGCATCAAAAATGCATAATCACTTCATCCTCACATCATCATCATAGCATCATAGCTGCATAATCATAGAGTCATCACAGCATCATCACTACATCATCAAATTGTCATCACTGTATCATCACAGCATCATCATA
This sequence comes from Clangula hyemalis, assembly GCA_963989345.1. Next base: position 421,924 of record OZ022447.1, read on the forward strand.
GCATCATCACTGCATAATCACAGTGTCATAACAGCATCATTACAACACCATGACTACGTCATCACAGCATCACGACAGCGTCATTACAGTGTCATCACAGCATCATCACTGCATTATCACAACATCATCACAACATCATCACTGCGTCATCAGAGCGTCATCACTACATAATCACTTCTTACTCAGTGAATCATCACTGCATCATCACATCATCACAGCATCATCTCAGCATAATCACAGTATCATCACAGCGTCATCACTACATCATCAATGCATCATCACTGCATCATCACAGCATCATCACTGCATCATCACAGCATCATCAGAGCATCATCACAGCATCATCACAACATCATCACAGAGTCATCACAGCATCATCACTGCATAATCACTGCATCATCACAGCATCCTCACAGCATCAATACAGCGTCATCACAACGTCAACAATGCATCATTACAGCATCATCTCAGTATAGTCACAGCATAATCACTGCATAATCACTGCATCATCATATCGTCATCACTGCATCATCACTGCATCATCACAGCACCATCACAGCATCATTACTGCAGAATCACTGCATCATCACAGCATCATAGCTGCATAATCACAGCATCATCACATCATCATCGCATAGTCATCACAGCGTCATCACTGCATCATCACAGCATCATCACAGCATCATTACTGCAGAATCACTGCATCATCACAGCATCCTCACAGCAACATCGCAGCATCATCACAGCATCATCGCATCATCATCACAGTGTCATGACAGCATCATCACTGCATAATCACCGCATAATCACAGCATCATCACAGCATAATCACAGTATCATCACAGCGTCATCACTACATCATCACTGCATCATCACAGAATCATCACTGCGTCATCACAGCATCATCAGAGCATCATCACAGCATCATCACAGCATAATCACAGTATCATCACAGCGTCATCACTACATCATCACTGCATCATCACAGAATCATCACTGCGTCATCACAGCATCATCAGAGCATCATCACAGCATCATCACATCATCATCTCAGCATCATTACTGCTTACTCACTGCATCATCATAGCATCATCACATCATCATCACAACATCATCAGTTTCATGTCAGCATCATCACTGCATAATCACTGCATCATCACAGCATCCTCACAGCATCAACACAGCGTCATCACAGCGTCAACAATGCATCATTACAGCATCATCTCAGTATAGTCACAGAATTATTACAGCATAATCACTGCATCATCATATCATCACTGCATCATCACTGCATCATCACTGCATCATCACAGCACCATCACAGCATCATTACTTCAGAATCACTGCATCATCACAGCATCCTCACAGCAACATCGCAGCATCATCACAGCATCATCACACTGTCATGACAGCATCATCACTGCATAATCACTGCATAATCTCCGCATAATCACAGCATCATCACATCATCATCACAATATCATCACAGCGTCATCACTACACATCACTGCATCATCACTACATCATCACAGCATCATCACTTCGTCATCATCAGAGCATCATCACAGCATCATCACTGCATCCTCACTGCATCATGAGTGCATCATCATCACAGCATCATAACTGCATCATCAAAGCATCATCTCGGCATAATCACAATGTCATAAATACATCATCACTCCATCATCACAGCATTATCACATCATCATCACAACGTTTTCAGTGTCATCACAGCATCATAACAACGTCATCAAACTGTCATCACAGCATCATCACCAAATCATCACAGAATCATCACAGCATCATTACTGCATCATCACAGCATCTTTGCATCGTCATCAGAGCATCACCACTGCATCATCACATCATCATCTCAGCATCATCACAGCATCATTACTGCTTACTCACTGCATCATCACAGCGTCATGACAGTGTCATCACTGCATCATAACATCATAGCTTCATCATCAGAACATTATCACAGCATCATCACTGCATCATCACATCATCATTATAGCATCTTCACTGTCATCAATACATCATCACAGCATCATCATAAGGTCATCACAGCATCATCAGTGTCATCTCAGCATCATCACTGCATCATGACTGCATCATAGCAGCATAATCACAGCATCATCACAGAATCATCACAGCATCATCATAAGGTCATCACAGCATCATCACTACGTCATCAGATTGTAATCACAGCATCATCACAGTGTCCTCACTGAATCATCACTGCACCATCACTGCAACATCACAGCATCATCTCAGCATCATCATGGCATCATTACTGCATCATCACTGCTTACTCACTGCATCATCACAGCATCATCTCAGCATCATCACAGAATCATTTCTGCATAATCATTGCATTTTCACAGCGTCATCACAGTATCATCACTGCATCATCACAGTGTCATCACAGCATCATCAAAGCATCACGACAGCGTCATCTCACCATCACGACAGCGTCATCAAAGCATCATCACTGCATCATAACAACATCATCTCAGCATCATCACAGAATCATTTCTGCATAATCACTGCATCATCATAGTGTCATCACAGTATATTCACTGCATCATCACATCATCACAGTGTCATCACAGAATCATCACTGAATCATCCAAGCATCATCCAAGCATCATCACAGCACCACCAATGCATCATCACAGTATCATCACTGCATAATCACTGCATCATCACCGCATCATCACTGCATCAACACTGCATCATTGCTGCATCATCACATCATTGTCACAGTATCATCAAAATATCATCACAGCATCATCACACCATCATAACAACATCATCACAGCGTCATCACAGTATCGTAAATGCATCATCACAGAATCATCACTGAATCATCATAGCATCTTCATATCATCATCACAATATCATCACAGCATCATCACTGCATAATCACTGCATCATCACAGCATCATCACAGCATCATCACTGCATAATCACTGCATCATCACAGCATCATCACTGCATAATCACTGCATCATCACCACATCATCACAGCATCATCACTGCATAATCACTGCATCATCACAGCATCATCACATCGTCATCAAAACATCATTACAAGTATCAACACAACATAATCACAGTGTCATCACAGCATCATCATTGCATCCTTACTGCATGATCACAGCATCTCCGCATCGTAATCACATCATCATCACTGACTCCTCACTGAATCATCACTGTACCATCACTGCATCATCAGAGCATAATCTGAGCATAATCTCAGCATAATCACAGCATCATCACAGAATCATCACAGCATCATTACTGCATCATCACAGCATCTTTGCATCGTCATCAGAGCATCACCACTGCATCATCACTACATCATCACATCATCATCACAGCATTTTAGCTACATAATCACAGAATCATCATAGCGTAACGACAGCATCATCACAACATCATTACAGCATCTTCACAGCGTCATCGTAACATCATGACTGTATCATCACAGCATCATCACAGCATCACCGCAGCGTCATCACTGCATCATCACAGCATCATCACGGCATCGTTACAGCATCGTCATATCATCATAACTGCATCATCACAACAACATAACAAAATCATCAAAGCATCGTCACAGCATCATCACCGCGTCATCACAGCGTCATAACTGCATCGTCACTGCATCTAAACTGCATCATCACAAAATCATCACAGCTTCATCACTGCAGCATCACAGCATCATCAAAGCATCATCGCAGCATCATCACATCATCATCACTGCATCATCACAGAATCATTACTGTTTACTCACTGCGGCATCACAGCATTATCACGGTGTCATAACTGCATCATCACTGCACCATTACTGCATCATCACAGTGTCATCTCAGCATCATCACAGCATCATTACTGCCTAATCATTGCATTATCACAACGTCATCACAGTATCATCAGTGCATCATCACAGCATCATTACTGCATCATCACATCATCATCACAGAATCACGATAGTGTCATCACAGCGTCATCACTGCATCATCACAGCGTCATCTCAGCATCATCAGAGACTCATCACAGCGTCATCACTGCATCATCACTGCATCACCACAGTATCATCACAGCATCATCACAAAATTATAAGAGCGTCATCACAGCGTTATTACTGCATCATCACAGCATCAATAGAGCATCATCACAGCGTCATCACAGCGTTATCACAGCGTCATCACAGCATCACAACATCATCATCACAGCTTCACGACAGTGTCATGAGAGCGTCTTCACAGCATCATCACTACATCATCACAGCATCATCACTGCGTCATCAGAGCATCATCACAAAATCATCACAGCGTCATTACTGCATCATCACTGCATCATCACAGCGTCATCACCGCATCATCACAGCGTCATCACCGCATCATCACTGCATTGTCACAACATCATGGCGTCATAATAACTGCATCATAACAGCATGATCAAAGCATCATCACAGCATCATCACAGCGTCATAACTGCATAAACACTGCATCATCAAAGAACCATCACAGCATCATCACAGCGTCATAACAGCATCATCAGAGCATCATCACATCGTCATCACATCGTCATCAAAGAATCTTCACAGCATCATCGCTATGTCATCATAGCATCATCATAATATTATCACAGCTTCATCACAGCGTCATAACAACATCATCACTGCATCATCACAGCATCATCATTATTGCATCATGACTGCATCATTACAGCATCATCAGAGCAGAATCAGTGCGTCGTCACAGCATCATTACTGCATCACCACATCATCACTGTGTTATCGCAGCGTCATCACAGCATCATCACAACATCATCACAGAATCATCACAGCATCATTGCAGCATCATCACATCATCATCACAGCGTCATCACAACATCATCGTAGCATCATCATGCATCATCACAGCATCATTACTGCATCATCACAGCATCATCACTGCATCATCACTGAATAATCACAGCATCATCACTGCATCATCACGGCATCGTTACAGCATCGTCATATCATCATAACTGCATCATCACAACAACATAACAAAATCATCAAAGCATCATCACAGCATCATCACCGCGTCATCACAGCGTCATAACTGCATCGTCACTGCATCTAAACTGCATCATCACAAAATCATCACTGCATCACATCATAATCACAACATCATCAAAGCGTCATCACAGCATCATCACTGCGTTATCACAGCATCATCTCAGCATCATCACAGTATCATTACTGCTTATTCACTGCATCATCACAACATCATCACAGCGTCATTACAGTGTCATAAATGCATCATCACAGTGTCATCAAAGCGTCCTAACTGCATAATCACTGCATCATCGCAGCTTCATCACAGCATCATGACAGCGTCATCACAGCATCAAAAATGCATAATCACTTCATCCTCACATCATCATCATAGCATCATAGCTGCATAATCATAGAGTCATCACAGCATCATCACTACATCATCAAATTGTCATCACTGTATCATCACAGCATCATCATAGCATCATCACTGCATAATCACAGTGTCATAACAGCATCATTACAACACCATGACTACGTCATCACAGCATCACGACAGCGTCATTACAGTGTCATCACAGCATCATCACTGCATTATCACAACATCATCACAACATCATCACTGCGTCATCAGAGCGTCATCACTACATAATCACTTCTTACTCAGTGAATCATCACTGCATCATCACATCATCACAACATCATCTCAGCATAATCACAGTATCATCACAGCGTCATCACTACATCATCAATGCATCATCACTGCATCATCACAGCATCATCACTGCATCATCACAGCATCATCAGAGCATCATCAGAGCATCATCACAACATCATCACAGAGTCATCACAGCATCATCACTGCATAATCACTGCATCATCACAGCATCCTCACAGCATCAATACAGCGTCATCACAACGTCAACAATGCATCATTACAGCATCATCTCAGTATAGACACAGCATAATCACTGCATAATCACTGCATCATCATATCGTCATCACTGCATCATCACTGCATCATCACAGCACCATCACAGCATCATTACTGAAGAATCACTGCATCATCACAGCATCATAGCTGCATAATCACAGCATCATCACATCATCATCGCATAGTCATCACAGCGTCATCACTGCATCATCACAGCATCATCACAGCATCATTACTGCAGAATCACTGCATCATCACAGCATCCTCACAGCAACATCGCAGCATCATCACAGCATCATCGCATCATCATCACAGTGTCATGACAGCATCATCACTGCATAATCACCGCATAATCACAGCATCATCACAGCATAATCACAGTATCATCACAGCGTCATCACTACATCATCACTGCATCATCACAGAATCATCACTGCGTCATCACAGCATCATCAGAGCATCATCACAGCATCATCACAGCATAATCACAGTATCATCACAGCGTCATCACTACATCATCACTGCATCATCACAGAATCATCACTGCGTCATCACAGCATCATCAGAGCATCATCACAGCATCATCACATCATCATCTCAGCATCATTACTGCTTACTCACTGCATCATCATAGCATCATCACATCATCATCACAACATCATCAGTTTCATGTCAGCATCATCACTGCATAATCACTGCATCATCACAGCATCCTCACAGCATCAACACAGCGTCATCACAGCGTCAACAATGCATCATTACAGCATCATCTCAGTATAGTCACAGAATTATTACAGCATAATCACTGCATCATCATATCATCACTGCATCATCACTGCATCATCACTGCATCATCACAGCACCATCACAGCATCATTACTTCAGAATCACTGCATCATCACAGCATCCTCACAGCAACATCGCAGCATCATCACAGCATCATCACACTGTCATGACAGCATCATCACTGCATAATCACTGCATAATCTCCGCATAATCACAGCATCATCACATCATCATCACAATATCATCACAGCGTCATCACTACACATCACTGCATCATCACTACATCATCACAGCATCATCACTTCGTCATCATCAGAGCATCATCACAGCATCATCACTGCATCCTCACTGCATCATGAGTGCATCATCATCACAGCATCATAACTGCATCATCAAAGCATCATCTCGGCATAATCACAATGTCATAAATACATCATCACTCCATCATCACAGCATTATCACATCATCATCACAACGTTTTCAGTGTCATCACAGCATCATAACAACGTCATCAAACTGTCATCACAGCATCATCACCAAATCATCACAGAATCATCACAGCATCATTACTGCATCATCACAGCATCTTTGCATCGTCATCAGAGCATCACCACTGCATCATCACATCATCATCTCAGCATCATCACAGCATCATTACTGCTTACTCACTGCATCATCACAGCGTCATGACACTGTCATCACTGCATCATAACATCATAGCTTCATCATCAGAACATTATCACAGCATCATCACTGCATCATCACATCATCATTATAGCATCTTCACTGTCATCAATACATCATCACAGCATCATCATAAGGTCATCACAGCATCATCAGTGTCATCTCAGCATCATCACTGCATCATGACTGCATCATAGCAGCATAATCACAGCATCATCACAGAATCATCACAGCATCATCATAAGGTCATCACAGCATCATCACTACGTCATCAGATTGTAATCACAGCATCATCACAGTGTCCTCACTGAATCATCACTGCACCATCACTGCAACATCACAGCATCATCTCAGCATCATCATGGCATCATTACTGCATCATCACTGCTTACTCACTGCATCATCACAGCATCATCTCAGCATCATCACAGAATCATTTCTGCATAATCATTGCATTTTCACAGCGTCATCACAGTATCATCACTGCATCATCACAGTGTCATCACAGCATCATCAAAGCATCACGACAGCGTCATCTCACCATCACGACAGCGTCATCAAAGCATCATCACTGCATCATAACAACATCATCTCAGCATCATCACAGAATCATTTCTGCATAATCACTGCATCATCATAGTGTCATCACAGTATATTCACTGCATCATCACATCATCACAGTGTCATCACAGAATCATCACTGAATCATCCAAGCATCATCCAAGCATCATCACAGCACCACCAATGCATCATCACAGTATCATCACTGCATAATCACTGCATCATCACCGCATCATCACTGCATCAACACTGCATCATTGCTGCATCATCACATCATTGTCACAGTATCATCAAAATATCATCACAGCATCATCACACCATCATAACAACATCATCACAGCGTCATCACAGTATCGTAAATGCATCATCACAGAATCATCACTGAATCATCATAGCATCTTCATATCATCATCACAATATCATCACAGCATCATCACTGCATAATCACTGCATCATCACAGCATCATCACAGCATCATCACTGCATAATCACTGCATCATCACAGCATCATCACTGCATACTCACTGCATCATCACCACATCATCACAGCATCATCACTGCATAATCACTGCATCATCACAGCATCATCACATCGTCATCAAAACATCATTACAAGTATCAACACAACATAATCACAGTGTCATCACAGCATCATCATTGCATCCTTACTGCATGATCACAGCATCTCCGCATCGTAATCACATCATCATCACTGACTCCTCACTGAATCATCACTGTACCATCACTGCATCATCAGAGCATAATCTGAGCATAATCTCAGCATAATCACAGCATCATCACAGAATCATCACAGCATCATTACTGCATCATCACAGCATCTTTGCATCGTCATCAGAGCATCACCACTGCATCATCACTACATCATCACATCATCATCACAGCATTTTAGCTACATAATCACAGAATCATCATAGCGTAACGACAGCATCATCACAACATCATTACAGCATCTTCACAGCGTCATCGTAACATCATGACTGTATCATCACAGCATCATCACAGCATCACCGCAGCGTCATCACTGCATCATCACAGCATCATCACGGCATCGTTACAGCATCGTCATATCATCATAACTGCATCATCACAACAACATAACAAAATCATCAAAGCATCGTCACAGCATCATCACCGCGTCATCACAGCGTCATAACTGCATCGTCACTGCATCTAAACTGCATCATCACAAAATCATCACAGCTTCATCACTGCAGCATCACAGCATCATCAAAGCATCATCGCAGCATCATCACATCATCATCACTGCATCATCACAGAATCATTACTGTTTACTCACTGCGGCATCACAGCATTATCACGGTGTCATAACTGCATCATCACTGCACCATTACTGCATCATCACAGTGTCATCTCAGCATCATCACAGCATCATTACTGCCTAATCATTGCATTATCACAACGTCATCACAGTATCATCAGTGCATCATCACAGCATCATTACTGCATCATCACATCATCATCACAGAATCACGATAGTGTCATCACAGCGTCATCACTGCATCATCACAGCGTCATCTCAGCATCATCAGAGACTCATCACAGCGTCATCACTGCATCATCACTGCATCACCACAGTATCATCACAGCATCATCACAAAATTATAAGAGCGTCATCACAGCGTTATTACTGCATCATCACAGCATCAATAGAGCATCATCACAGCGTCATCACAGCGTTATCACAGCGTCATCACAGCATCACAACATCATCATCACAGCTTCACGACAGTGTCATGAGAGCGTCTTCACAGCATCATCACTACATCATCACAGCATCATCACTGCGTCATCAGAGCATCATCACAAAATCATCACAGCGTCATTACTGCATCATCACTGCATCATCACAGCGTCATCACCGCATCATCACTGCATTGTCACAACATCATGGCGTCATAATAACTGCATCATAACAGCATGATCAAAGCATCATCACAGCGTCATCACAGCGTCATAACTGCATAAACACTGCATCATCAAAGAACCATCACAGCATCATCACAGCGTCATAACAGCATCATCAGAGCATCATCACATCGTCATCACATCGTCATCAAAGAATCTTCACAGCATCATCGCTATGTCATCATAGCATCATCATAATATTATCACAGCTTCATCACAGCGTCATAACAACATCATCACTGCATCATCACAGCATCATCATTATTGCATCATGACTGCATCATTACAGCATCATCAGAGCAGAATCAGTGCGTCGTCACAGCATCATTACTGCATCACCACATCATCACTGTGTTATCGCAGCGTCATCACAGCATCATCACAACATCATCACAGAATCATCACAGCATCATTGCAGCATCATCACATCATCATCACAGCGTCATCACAACATCATCGTAGCATCATCATGCATCATCACAGCATCATTACTGCATCATCACAGCATCATCACTGCATCATCACTGAATAATCACAGCATCATCACTGCATCATCACGGCATCGTTACAGCATCGTCATATCATCATAACTGCATCATCACAACAACATAACAAAATCATCAAAGCATCATCACAGCATCATCACCGCGTCATCACAGCGTCATAACTGCATCGTCACTGCATCTAAACTGCATCATCACAAAATCATCACTGCATCACATCATAATCACAACATCATCAAAGCGTCATCACAGCATCATCACTGCGTTATCACAGCATCATCTCAGCATCATCACAGTATCATTACTGCTTATTCACTGCATCATCACAACATCATCACAGCGTCATTACAGTGTCATAAATGCATCATCACAGTGTCATCAAAGCGTCCTAACTGCATAATCACTGCATCATCGCAGCTTCATCACAGCATCATGACAGCGTCATCACAGCATCAAAAATGCATAATCACTTCATCCTCACATCATCATCATAGCATCATAGCTGCATAATCATAGAGTCATCACAGCATCATCACTACATCATCAAATTGTCATCACTGTATCATCACAGCATCATCATAGCATCATCACTGCATAATCACAGTGTCATAACAGCATCATTACAACACCATGACTACGTCATCACAGCATCACGACAGCGTCATTACAGTGTCATCACAGCATCATCACTGCATTATCACAACATCATCACAACATCATCACTGCGTCATCAGAGCGTCATCACTACATAATCACTTCTTACTCAGTGAATCATCACTGCATCATCACATCATCACAACATCATCTCAGCATAATCACAGTATCATCACAGCGTCATCACTACATCATCAATGCATCATCACTGCATCATCACAGCATCATCACTGCATCATCACAGCATCATCAGAGCATCATCACAGCATCATCACAACATCATCACAGAGTCATCACAGCATCATCACTGCATAATCACTGCATCATCACAGCATCCTCACAGCATCAATACAGCGTCATCACAACGTCAACAATGCATCATTACAGCATCATCTCAGTATAGTCACAGCATAATCACTGCATAATCACTGCATCATCATATCGTCATCACTGCATCATCACTGCATCATCACAGCACCATCACAGCATCATTACTGCAGAATCACTGCATCATCACAGCATCATAGCTGCATAATCACAGCATCATCACATCATCATCGCATAGTCATCACAGCGTCATCACTGCATCATCACAGCATCATCACAGCATCATTACTGCAGAATCACTGCATCATCACAGCATCCTCACAGCAACATCGCAGCATCATCACAGCATCATCGCATCATCATCACAGTGTCATGACAGCATCATCACTGCATAATCACCGCATAATCACAGCATCATCACAGCATAATCACAGTATCATCACAGCGTCATCACTACATCATCACTGCATCATCACAGAATCATCACTGCGTCATCACAGCATCATCAGAGCATCATCACAGCATCATCACAGCATAATCACAGTATCATCACAGCATCATCACTACATCATCACTGCATCATCACAGAATCATCACTGCGTCATCACAGCATCATCAGAGCATCATCACAGCATCATCACATCATCATCTCAGCATCATTACTGCTTACTCACTGCATCATCATAGCATCATCACATCATCATCACAACATCATCAGTTTCATGTCAGCATCATCACTGCATAATCACTGCATCATCACAGCATCCTCACAGCATCAATACAGCGTCATCACAACGTCAACAATGCATCATTACAGCATCATCTCAGTATAGTCACAGCATAATCACTGCATAATCACTGCATCATCACTGCATCATCACTGCATCATCACTGCATCATCACAGCACCATCACAGCATCATTACTGCAGAATCACTGCATCATCACAGCATCATAGCTGCATAATCACAGCATCATCACATCATCATCGCATAGTCATCACAGCGTCATCACTGCATCATCACAGCATCATCACAGCATCATTACTGCAGAATCACTGCATCATCACAGCATCCTCACAGCATCATCAGAGCATCATCACAGCATCATCGCATCATCATCACAGTGTCATGACAGCATCATCACTGCATAATCACCGCATAATCACAGCATCATCACAGCATAATCACAGTATCATCACAGCGTCATCACTACATCATCACTGCATCATCACAGAATCATCACTGCGTCATCACAGCATCATCAGAGCATCATCACAGCATCATCAGAGCATCATCAGAGCATCATCACAGCATCATCACTACATCATCACTGCATCATCACAGAATCATCACTGCGTCATCACAGCATCATCAGAGCATCATCACAGCATCATCAGAGCATCATCACAGCATCATCACATCATCATCTCAGCATCATTACTGCTTACTCACTGCATCATCATAGCATCATCACATCATCATCACAACATCATCAGTTTCATGTCAGCATCATCACTGCATAATCACTGCATCATCACAGCATCCTCACAGCATCAACACAGCGTCATCACAGCGTCATCAATGCATCATTACAGCATCATCTCAGTATAGTCACAGAATTATTACAGCATAATCACTGCATCATCATATCATCACTGCATCATCACTGCATCATCACTGCATCATCACAGCACCATCACAGCATCATTACTTCAGAATCACTGCATCATCACAGCATCCTCACAGCAACATCGCAGCATCATCACAGCATCATCACACTGTCATGACAGCATCATCACTGCATAATCACTGCATAATCTCCGCATAATCACAGCATCATCACATCATCATCACAATATCATCACAGCGTCATCACTACACATCACTGCATCATCACTACATCATCACAGCATCATCACTGCATCCTCACTGCATCATGAGTGCATCATCATCACAGCATCATAACTGCATCATCAAACATCATCTCGGCATAATCACAATGTCATAAATACATCATCACTCCATCATCACAGCATTATCACATCATCATCACAACGTTTTCAGTGTCATCACAGCATCATAACAACGTCATCAAACTGTCATCACAGCATCATCACCAAATCATCACAGAATCATCACAGCATCATTACTGCATCATCACAGCATCTTTGCATCGTCATCAGAGCATCACCACTGCATCATCACATCATCATCTCAGCATCATCACAGCATCATTACTGCTTACTCACTGCATCATCACAGCGTCATGACAGTGTCATCACTGCATCATAACATCATAGCTTCATCATCAGAACATTATCACAGCATCATCACTGCATCATCACATCATCATTATAGCATCTTCACTGTCATCAATACATCATCACAGCATCATCATAAGGTCATCACAGCATCATCAGTGTCATCTCAGCATCATCACTGCATCATGACTGCATCATAGCAGCATAATCACAGCATCATCACAGAATCATCACAGCATCATCATAAGGTCATCACAGCATCATCACTACGTCATCAAATTGTAATCACAGCATCATCACAGTGTCCTCACTGAATCATCACTGCACCATCACTGCAACATCACAGCATCATCTCAGCATCATCATGGCATCATTACTGCATCATCACTGCTTACTCACTGCATCATCACAGCATCATCTCAGCATCATCACAGAATCATTTCTGCATAATCATTGCATTTTCACAGCGTCATCACAGTATCATCACTGCATCATCACAGTGTCATCACAGCATCATCAAAGCATCACGACAGCGTCATCTCACCATCACGACAGCGTCATCAAAGCATCATCACTGCATCATAACAACATCATCTCAGCATCATCACAGAATCATTTCTGCATAATCACTGCATCATCATAGTGTCATCACAGTATATTCACTGCATCATCACATCATCACAGTGTCATCACAGAATCATCACGGAATCATCCAAGCATCATCCAAGCATCATCACAGCACCACCAATGCATCATCACAGTATCATCACTGCATAATCACTGCATCATCACCGCATCATCACTGCATCAACACTGCATCATTGCTGCATCATCACATCATTGTCACAGTATCATCAAAATATCATCACAGCATCATCACACCATCATAACAACATCATCACAGCGTCATCACAGTATCGTAAATGCATCATCACAGAATCATCACTGAATCATCATAGCATCTTCATATCATCATCACAATATCATCACAGCATCATCACTGCATAATCACTGCATCATCACAGCATCATCACAGCATCATCACTGCATAATCACTGCATCATCACAGCATCATCACTGCATAATCACTGCATCATCACCACATCATCACAGCATCATCACTGCATAATCACTGCATCATCACAGCATCATCACATCGTCATCAAAACATCATTACAAGTATCAACACAACATAATCACAGTGTCATCACAGCATCATCATTGCATCCTTCCTGCATGATCACAGCATCTCCGCATCGTAATCACATCATCATCACTGACTCCTCACTGAATCATCACTGTACCATCACTGCATCATCAGAGCATAATCTGAGCATAATCTCAGCATAATCACAGCATCATCACAGAATCATCACAGCATCATTACTGCATCATCACAGCATCTTTGCATCGTCATCAGAGCATCACCACTGCATCATCACTACATCATCACATCATCATCACAGCATTTTAGCTACATAATCACAGAATCATCATAGCGTAACGACAGCATCATCACAACATCATTACAGCATCTTCACAGCGTCATCGTAACATCATGACTGTATCATCACAGCATCATCACAGCATCACCGCAGCGTCATCACTGCATCATCACAGCATCATCACGGCATCGTTACAGCATCGTCATATCATCATAACTGCATCATCACAACAACATAACAAAATCATCAAAGCATCGTCACAGCATCATCACCGCGTCATCACAGCGTCATAACTGCATCGTCACTGCATCTAAACTGCATCATCACAAAATCATCACAGCTTCATCACTGCAGCATCACAGCATCATCAAAGCATCATCGCAGCATCATCACATCATCATCACTGCATCATCACAGAATCATTACTGTTTACTCACTGCGGCATCACAGCATTATCACGGTGTCATAACTGCATCATCACTGCACCATTACTGCATCATCACAGTGTCATCTCAGCATCATCACAGCATCATTACTGCCTAATCATTGCATTATCACAACGTCATCACAGTATCATCAGTGCATCATCACAGCATCATTACTGCATCATCACATCATCATCACAGAATCACGATAGTGTCATCACAGCGTCATCACTGCATCATCACAGCGTCATCTCAGCATCATCAGAGACTCATCACAGCGTCATCACTGCATCATCACTGCATCACCACAGTATCATCACAGCATCATCACAAAATTATAAGAGCGTCATCACAGCGTTATTACTGCATCATCACAGCATCAATAGAGCATCATCACAGCGTCATCACAGCGTTATCACAGCGTCATCACAGCATCACGACATCATCATCACAGCTTCACGACAGTGTCATGAGAGCGTCTTCACAGCATCATCACTACATCATCACAGCATCATCACTGCGTCATCAGAGCATCATCACAAAATCATCACAGCGTCATTACTGCATCATCACTGCATCATCACAGCGTCATCACCGCATCATCACTGCATTGTCACAACATCATGGCGTCATAATAACTGCATCATAACAGCATGATCAAAGCATCATCACAGCGTCATCACAGCGTCATAACTGCATAAACACTGCATCATCAAAGAACCATCACAGCATCATCACAGCGTCATAACAGCATCATCAGAGCATCATCACATCGTCATCACATCGTCATCAAAGAATCTTCACAGCATCATCGCTATGTCATCATAGCATCATCATAATATTATCACAGCTTCATCACAGCGTCATAACAACATCATCACTGCATCATCACAGCATCATCATTATTGCATCATGACTGCATCATTACAGCATCATCAGAGCAGAATCAGTGCGTCGTCACAGCATCATTACTGCATCACCACATCATCACTGTGTTATCGCAGCGTCATCACAGCATCATCACAACATCATCACAGAATCATCACAGCATCATTACTGCATCATCACAGCATCATCACAGCATCATCACTGCATCATCACTGAATAATCACAGCATCATCACTGCATCATCACGGCATCGTTACAGCATCGTCATATCATCATAACTGCATCATCACAACAACATAACAAAATCATCAAAGCATCATCACAGCATCATCACCGCGTCATCACAGCGTCATAACTGCATCGTCACTGCATCTAAACTGCATCATCACAAAATCATCACTGCATCACATCATAATCACAACATCATCAAAGCGTCATCACAGCATCATCACTGCGTTATCACAGCATCATCTCAGCATCATCACAGTATCATTACTGCTTATTCACTGCATCATCACAACATCATCACAGCGTCATTACAGTGTCATAAATGCATCATCACAGTGTCATCAAAGCGTCCTAACTGCATAATCACTGCATCATCGCAGCTTCATCACAGCATCATGACAGCGTCATCACAGCATCAAAAATGCATAATCACTTCATCCGCACATCATCATCATAGCATCATAGCTGCATAATCATAGAGTCATCACAGCATCATCACTACATCATCAAATTGTCATCACTGTATCATCACAGCATCATCATAGCATCATCACTGCATAATCACAGTGTCATAACAGCATCATTACAACACCATGACTACGTCATCACAGCATCACGACAGCGTCATTACAGTGTCATCACAGCATCATCACTGCATTATCACAACATCATCACAACATCATCACTGCGTCATCAGAGCGTCATCACTACATAATCACTTCTTACTCAGTGAATCATCACTGCATCATCACATCATCACAGCATCATCTCAGCATAATCACAGTATCATCACAGCGTCTTCACTACATCATCAATGCATCATCACTGCATCATCACAGCATCATCACTGCATCATCACAGCATCATCAGAGCATCATCAGAGCATCATCACAACATCATCACAGAGTCATCACAGCATCATCACTGCATAATCACTGCATCATCACAGCATCCTCACAGCATCAATACAGCGTCATCACAACGTCAACAATGCATCATTACAGCATCATCTCAGTATAGTCACAGCATAATCACTGCATAATCACTGCATCATCATATCGTCATCACTGCATCATCACTGCATCATCACAGCACCATCACAGCATCATTACTGCAGAATCACTGCATCATCACAGCATCATAGCTGCATAATCACAGCATCATCACATCATCATCGCATAGTCATCACAGCGTCATCACTGCATCATCACAGCATCATCACAGCATCATTACTGCAGAATCACTGCATCATCACAGCATCCTCACAGCAACATCGCAGCATCATCACAGCATCATCGCATCATCATCACAGTGTCATGACAGCATCATCACTGCATAATCACCGCATAATCACAGCATCATCACAGCATAATCACAGTATCATCACAGCGTCATCACTACATCATCACTGCATCATCACAGAATCATCACTGCGTCATCACAGCATCATCAGAGCATCATCACAGCATCATCACAGCATAATCACAGTATCATCACAGCATCATCACTACATCATCACTGCATCATCACAGAATCATCACTGCGTCATCACAGCATCATCAGAGCATCATCACAGCATCATCACATCATCATCTCAGCATCATTACTGCTTACTCACTGCATCATCATAGCATCATCACATCATCATCACAACATCATCAGTTTCATGTCAGCATCATCACTGCATCATCACAGCATCCTCACAGCATCAACACAGCGTCATCACAGCGTCATCAATGCATCATTACAGCATCATCTCAGTATAGTCACAGAATTATTACAGCATAATCACTGCATCATCATATCATCACTGCATCATCACTGCATCATCACTGCATCATCACAGCACCATCACAGCATCATTACTTCAGAATCACTGCATCATCACAGCATCCTCACAGCAACATCGCAGCATCATCACAGCATCATCACACTGTCATGACAGCATCATCACTGCATAATCACTGCATAATCTCCGCATAATCACAGCATCATCACATCATCATCACAATATCATCACAGCGTCATCACTACACATCACTGCATCATCACTACATCATCACAGCATCATC
The DNA here is from genome assembly GCA_963989345.1 of Clangula hyemalis. Next base: position 440,696 of record OZ022447.1, read on the forward strand.
ACTTCGTCATCATCAGAGCATCATCACAGCATCATCACTGCATCCTCACTGCATCATGAGTGCATCATCATCACAGCATCATAACTGCATCATCAAAGCATCATCTCGGCATAATCACAATGTCATAAATACATCATCACTCCATCATCACAGCATTATCACATCATCATCACAACGTTTTCAGTGTCATCACAGCATCATAACAACGTCATCAAACTGTCATCACAGCATCATCACCAAATCATCACAGAATCATCACAGCATCATTACTGCATCATCACAGCATCTTTGCATCGTCATCAGAGCATCACCACTGCATCATCACATCATCATCTCAGCATCATCACAGCATCATTACTGCTTACTCACTGCATCATCACAGCGTCATGACAGTGTCATCACTGCATCATAACATCATAGCTTCATCATCAGAACATTATCACAGCATCATCACTGCATCATCACATCATCATTATAGCATCTTCACTGTCATCAATACATCATCACAGCATCATCATAAGGTCATCACAGCATCATCAGTGTCATCTCAGCATCATCACTGCATCATGACTGCATCATAGCAGCATAATCACAGCATCATCACAGAATCATCACAGCATCATCATAAGGTCATCACAGCATCATCACTACGTCATCAGATTGTAATCACAGCATCATCACAGTGTCCTCACTGAATCATCACTGCACCATCACTGCAACATCACAGCATCATCTCAGCATCATCATGGCATCATTACTGCATCATCACTGCTTACTCACTGCATCATCACAGCATCATCTCAGCATCATCACAGAATCATTTCTGCATAATCATTGCATTTTCACAGCGTCATCACAGTATCATCACTGCATCATCACAGTGTCATCACAGCATCATCAAAGCATCACGACAGCGTCATCTCACCATCACGACAGCGTCATCAAAGCATCATCACTGCATCATAACAACATCATCTCAGCATCATCACAGAATCATTTCTGCATAATCACTGCATCATCATAGTGTCATCACAGCATATTCACTGCATCATCACATCATCACAGTGTCATCACAGAATCATCACTGAATCATCCAAGCATCATCCAAGCATCATCACAGCACCACCAATGCATCATCACAGTATCATCACTGCATAATCACTGCATCATCACCACATCATCACTGCATCAACACTGCATCATTGCTGCATCATCACATCATTGTCACAGTATCATCAAAATATCATCACAGCATCATCACACCATCATAACAACATCATCACAGCGTCATCACAGTATCGTAAATGCATCATCACAGAATCATCACTGAATCATCATAGCATCTTCATATCATCATCACAATATCATCACAGCATCATCACTGCATCATCACAGCATCCTCACAGCAACATCGCAGCATCATCACAGCATCATCACACTGTCATGACAGCATCATCACTGCATAATCACTGCATAATCTCCGCATAATCACAGCATCATCACATCATCATCACAATATCATCACAGCGTCATCACTACACATCACTGCATCATCACTACATCATCACAGCATCATCACTTCGTCATCATCAGAGCATCATCACAGCATCATCACTGCATCCTCACTGCATCATGAGTGCATCATCATCACAGCATCATAACTGCATCATCAAAGCATCATCTCGGCATAATCACAATGTCATAAATACATCATCACTCCATCATCACAGCATTATCACATCATCATCACAACGTTTTCAGTGTCATCACAGCATCATAACAACGTCATCAAACTGTCATCACAGCATCATCACCAAATCATCACAGAATCATCACAGCATCATTACTGCATCATCACAGCATCTTTGCATCGTCATCAGAGCATCACCACTGCATCATCACATCATCATCTCAGCATCATCACAGCATCATTACTGCTTACTCACTGCATCATCACAGCGTCATGACAGTGTCATCACTGCATCATAACATCATAGCTTCATCATCAGAACATTATCACAGCATCATCACTGCATCATCACATCATCATTATAGCATCTTCACTGTCATCAATACATCATCACAGCATCATCATAAGGTCATCACAGCATCATCAGTGTCATCTCAGCATCATCACTGCATCATGACTGCATCATAGCAGCATAATCACAGCATCATCACAGAATCATCACAGCATCATCATAAGGTCATCACAGCATCATCACTACGTCATCAGATTGTAATCACAGCATCATCACAGTGTCCTCACTGAATCATCACTGCACCATCACTGCAACATCACAGCATCATCTCAGCATCATCATGGCATCATTACTGCATCATCACTGCTTACTCACTGCATCATCACAGCATCATCTCAGCATCATCACAGAATCATTTCTGCATAATCATTGCATTTTCACAGCGTCATCACAGTATCATCACTGCATCATCACAGTGTCATCACAGCATCATCAAAGCATCACGACAGCGTCATCTCACCATCACGACAGCGTCATCAAAGCATCATCACTGCATCATAACAACATCATCTCAGCATCATCACAGAATCATTTCTGCATAATCACTGCATCATCATAGTGTCATCACAGCATATTCACTGCATCATCACATCATCACAGTGTCATCACAGAATCATCACTGAATCATCCAAGCATCATCCAAGCATCATCACAGCACCACCAATGCATCATCACAGTATCATCACTGCATAATCACTGCATCATCACCACATCATCACTGCATCAACACTGCATCATTGCTGCATCATCACATCATTGTCACAGTATCATCAAAATATCATCACAGCATCATCACACCATCATAACAACATCATCTCAGCATCATCACAGAATCATTTCTGCATAATCACTGCATCATCATAGTGTCATCACAGCATATTCACTGCATCATCACATCATCACAGTGTCATCACAGAATCATCACTGAATCATCCAAGCATCATCCAAGCATCATCACAGCACCACCAATGCATCATCACAGCATCATCACAGCATCATCACTGCATAATCACTGCATCATCACCACATCATCACAGCATCATCACTGCATAATCACTGCATCATCACAGCATCATCACATCGTCATCAAAACATCATTACAAGTATCAACACAACATAATCACAGTGTCATCACAGCATCATCATTGCATCCTTACTGCATGATCACAGCATCTCCGCATCGTAATCACATCATCATCACTGACTCCTCACTGAATCATCACTGTACCATCACTGCATCATCAGAGCATAATCTGAGCATAATCTCAGCATAATCACAGCATCATCACAGAATCATCACAGCATCATTACTGCATCATCACAGCATCTTTGCATCGTCATCAGAGCATCACCACTGCATCATCACTACATCATCACATCATCATCACAGCATTTTAGCTACATAATCACAGAATCATCATAGCGTAACGACAGCATCATCACAACATCATTACAGCATCATCACAGCGTCATCGTAACATCATGACTGTATCATCACAGCATCATCACAGCATCACCGCAGCGTCATCACTGCATCATCACAGCATCATCACAGCATCATCACGGCATCGTTACAGCATCGTCATATCATCATAACTGCATCATCACAACAACATAACAAAATCATCAAAGCATCGTCACAGCATCATCACCGCGTCATCACAGCGTCATAACTGCATCATCACAGCATCATCACAGAATCACGATAGTGTCATCACAGCGTCATCACTGCATCATCACAGCGTCATCTCAGCATCATCAGAGACTCATCACAGCGTCATCACTGCATCATCACTGCATCACCACAGTATCATCACAGCATCATCACAAAATTATAAGAGCGTCATCACAGCGTTATTACTGCATCATCACAGCATCAATAGAGCATCATCACAGCGTCATCACAGCGTTATCACAGCGTCATCACAGCATCACGACATCATCATCACAGCTTCACGACAGTGTCATGAGAGCGTCTTCACAGCATCATCACTACATCATCAGAGCATCATCACTGCGTCATCAGAGCATCATCACAAAATCATCACAGCGTCATTACTGCATCATCACTGCATCATCACAGCGTCATCACCGCATCATCACTGCATTGTCACAACATCATGGCGTCATAATAACTGCATCATAACAGCATGATCAAAGCATCATCACAGCGTCATCACAGCGTCATAACTGCATAAACACTGCATCATCAAAGAACCATCACAGCATCATCACAGCGTCATAACAGCATCATCAGAGCATCATCACATCGTCATCACATCGTCATCAAAGAATCTTCACAGCATCATCGCTATGTCATCATAGCATCATCATAATATTATCACAGCTTCATCACAGCGTCATAACAACATCATCACTGCATCATCACAGCATCATCATTATTGCATCATGACTGCATCATTACAGCATCATCAGAGCAGAATCAGTGCGTCGTCACAGCATCATTACTGCATCACCACATCATCACTGTGTTATCGCAGCGTCATCACAGCATCATCACAACATCATCACAGAATCATCACAGCATCATTGCAGCATCATCACATCATCATCACAGCGTCATCACAACATCATCGTAGCATCATCATGCATCATCACAGCATCATTACTGCATCATCACAGCATCATCACTGCATCATCACTGAATAATCACAGCATCATCACTGCATCATCACGGCATCGTTACAGCATCGTCATATCATCATAACTGCATCATCACAACAACATAACAAAATCATCAAAGCATCATCACAGCATCATCACCGCGTCATCACAGCGTCATAACTGCATCGTCACTGCATCTAAACTGCATCATCACAAAATCATCACTGCATCACATCATAATCACAACATCATCAAAGCGTCATCACAGCATCATCACTGCGTTATCACAGCATCATCTCAGCATCATCACAGTATCATTACTGCTTATTCACTGCATCATCACAACATCATCACAGCGTCATTACAGTGTCATAAATGCATCATCACAGTGTCATCAAAGCGTCCTAACTGCATAATCACTGCATCATCGCAGCTTCATCACAGCATCATGACAGCGTCATCACAGCATCAAAAATGCATAATCACTTCATCCTCACATCATCATCATAGCATCATAGCTGCATAATCATAGAGTCATCACAGCATCATCACTACATCATCAAATTGTCATCACTGTATCATCACAGCATCATCATAGCATCATCACTGCATAATCACAGTGTCATAACAGCATCATTACAACACCATGACTACGTCATCACAGCATCACGACAGCGTCATTACAGTGTCATCACAGCATCATCACTGCATTATCACAACATCATCACAACATCATCACTGCGTCATCAGAGCGTCATCACTACATAATCACTTCTTACTCAGTGAATCATCACTGCATCATCACATCATCACAGCATCATCTCAGCATAATCACAGTATCATCACAGCGTCATCACTACATCATCAATGCATCATCACTGCATCATCACAGCATCATCACTGCATCATCACAGCATCATCAGAGCATCATCACAGCATCATCACAACATCATCACAGAGTCATCACAGCATCATCACTGCATAATCACTGCATCATCACAGCATCCTCACAGCATCAATACAGCGTCATCACAACGTCAACAATGCATCATTACAGCATCATCTCAGTATAGTCACAGCATAATCACTGCATAATCACTGCATCATCATATCGTCATCACTGCATCATCACTGCATCATCACAGCACCATCACAGCATCATTACTGCAGAATCACTGCATCATCACAGCATCATAGCTGCATAATCACAGCATCATCACATCATCATCGCATAGTCATCACAGCGTCATCACTGCATCATCACAGCATCATCACAGCATCATTACTGCAGAATCACTGCATCATCACAGCATCCTCACAGCAACATCGCAGCATCATCACAGCGTCATCGCATCATCATCACAGTGTCATGACAGCATCATCACTGCATAATCACCGCATAATCACAGCATCATCACAGCATAATCACAGTATCATCACAGCGTCATCACTACATCATCACTGCATCATCACAGAATCATCACTGCGTCATCACAGCATCATCAGAGCATCATCACAGCATCATCACAGCATAATCACAGTATCATCACAGCATCATCACTACATCATCACTGCATCATCACAGAATCATCACTGCGTCATCACAGCATCATCAGAGCATCATCACAGCATCATCAGAGCATCATCACAGCATCATCACATCATCATCTCAGCATCATTACTGCTTACTCACTGCATCATCAGAGCATCATCACATCATCATCACAACATCATCAGTTTCATGTCAGCATCATCACTGCATAATCACTGCATCATCACAGCATCCTCACAGCATCAACACAGCGTCATCACAGCGTCATCAATGCATCATTACAGCATCATCTCAGTATAGTCACAGAATTATTACAGCATAATCACTGCATCATCATATCATCACTGCATCATCACTGCATCATCACTGCATCATCACAGCACCATCACAGCATCATTACTTCAGAATCACTGCATCATCACAGCATCCTCACAGCAACATCGCAGCATCATCACAGCATCATCACACTGTCATGACAGCATCATCACTGCATAATCACTGCATAATCTCCGCATAATCACAGCATCATCACATCATCATCACAATATCATCACAGCGTCATCACTACACATCACTGCATCATCACTACATCATCACAGCATCATCACTTCGTCATCATCAGAGCATCATCACAGCATCATCACTGCATCCTCACTGCATCATGAGTGCATTATCATCACAGCATCATAACTGCATCATCAAAGCATCATCTCGGCATAATCACAATGTCATAAATACATCATCACTCCATCATCACAGCATTATCACATCATCATCACAACGTTTTCAGTGTCATCACAGCATCATAACAACGTCATCAAACTGTCATCACAGCATCATCACCAAATCATCACAGAATCATCACAGCATCATTACTGCATCATCACAGCATCTTTGCATCGTCATCAGAGCATCACCACTGCATCATCACATCATCATCTCAGCATCATCACAGCATCATTACTGCTTACTCACTGCATCATCACAGCGTCATGACAGTGTCATCACTGCATCATAACATCATAGCTTCATCATCAGAACATTATCACAGCATCATCACTGCATCATCACATCATCATTATAGCATCTTCACTGTCATCAATACATCATCACAGCATCATCACATCATTATCACAGCATCATCAGTGTCATCTCAGCATCATCACTGCATCATGACTGCATCATAGCAGCATAATCACAGCATCATCACAGAATCATCACAGCATCATCATAAGGTCATCACAGCATCATCTCAGCATCATCACAGAATCATTTCTGCATAATCAGTGCATTTTCACAGCGTCATCACAGTATCATCACTGCATCATCACAGTGTCATCACAGCATCATCAAAGCATCACGACAGCGTCATCTCACCATCACGACAGCGTCATCAAAGCATCATCACTGCATCATAACAACATCATCTCAGCATCATCACAGAATCATTTCTGCATAATCACTGCATCATCATAGTGTCATCACAGTATATTCACTGCATCATCACATCATCACAGTGTCATCACAGAATCATCACTGAATCATCCAAGCATCATCCAAGCATCATCCAAGCATCATCACAGCACCACCAATGCATCATCACAGTATCATCACTGCATAATCACTGCATCATCACCGCATCATCACTGCATCATTGCTGCATCATCACATCATTGTCACAGTATCATCAAAATATCATCACAGCATCATCACACCATCATAACAACATCATCACAGCGTCATCACAGTATCGTAAATGCATCATCACAGAATCATCACTGAATCATCATAGCATCTTCATATCATCATCACAGCACCACCAATGCATCATCACTGCATCATCACAGCATCATCACTGCATAATCACTGCATCATCACCACATCATCACAGCATCATCACTGCATAATCACTGCATCATCACAGCATCATCACATCGTCATCAAAACATCATTACAAGTATCAACACAACATAATCACAGTGTCATCACAGCATCATCATTGCATCCTTACTGCATGATCACAGCATCTCCGCATCGTAATCACATCATCATCACTGACTCCTCACTGAATCATCACTGTACCATCACTGCATCATCAGAGCATAATCTGAGCATAATCTCAGCATAATCACAGCATCATCACAGAATCATCACAGCATCATTACTGCATCATCACAGCATCTTTGCAACGTCATAAGAGCATCACCACTGCATCATCACTACATCATCACATCATCATCACAGCATTTTAGCTACATAATCACAGAATCATCATAGCGTAACGACAGCATCATCACAACATCATTACAGCATCATCACAGCGTCATCGTAACATCATGACTGTATCATCACAGCATCATCACAGCATCACCGCAGCGTCATCACAGCATCATCACAGCATCATCACGGCATCGTTACAGCATCGTCATATCATCATAACTGCATCATCACAACAACATAACAAAATCATCAAAGCATCGTCACAGCATCATCACCGCGTCATCACAGCGTCATAACTGCATCGTCACTGCATCTAAACTGCATCATCACAAAATCATCACAGCTTCATCACTGCAGCATCACAGCATCATCAAAGCATCATCGCAGCATCATCACATCATCATCACTGCATCATCACAGAATCATTACTGTTTACTCACTGCGGCATCACAGCATTATCACGGTGTCATAACTGCATCATCACTGCATCATTACTGCATCATCACAGTGTCATCTCAGCATCATCACAGCATCATTACTGCCTAATCATTGCATTATCACAACGTCATCACAGTATCATCAGTGCATCATCACAGCATCATTACTGCATCATCACATCATCATCACAGAATCACGATAGTGTCATCACAGCGTCATCACTGCATCATCACAGCGTCATCTCAGCATCATCAGAGACTCATCACAGCGTCATCACTGCATCATCACTGCATCACCACAGTATCATCACAGCATCATCACAAAATTATAAGAGCGTCATCACAGCGTTATTACTGCATCATCACAGCATCAATAGAGCATCATCACAGCGTCATCACAGCGTTATCACAGCGTCATCACAGCATCACGACATCATCATCACAGCTTCACGACAGTGTCATGAGAGCGTCTTCACAGCATCATCACTACATCATCACAGCATCATCACTGCGTCATCAGAGCATCATCACAAAATCATAACAACATCATCACTGCATCATCGCAGCGTCATCACCGCATCATCACTGCATTGTCACAACATCATGGCGTCATAATAACTGCATCATAACAGCATGATCAAAGCATCATTACAGCGTCATCACAGCGTCATAACTGCATAAACACTGCATCATCAAAGAACCATCACAGCATCATCACAGCGTCATAACAGCATCATCAGAGCATCATCACATCGTCATCACATCGTCATCAAAGAATCTTCACAGCATCATCGCTATGTCATCATAGCATCATCATAATATTATCACAGCTTCATCACAGCGTCATAACAACATCATCACTGCATCATCACAGCATCATCATTATTGCATCATGACTGCATCATTACAGCATCATCAGAGCAGAATCAGTGCGTCGTCACAGCATCATTACTGCATCACCACATCATCACTGTGTTATCGCAGCGTCATCACAGCATCATCACAACATCATCACAGAATCATCACAGCATCATTGCAGCATCATCACATCATCATCACAGCGTCATCACAACATCATCGTAGCATCATCATGCATCATCACAGCATCATTACTGCATCATCACAGCATCATCACAGCATCATCACTGCATCATCACTGAATAATCACAGCATCATCACTGCATCATCACGGCATCGTTACAGCATCGTCATATCATCATAACTGCATCATCACAACAACATAACAAAATCATCAAAGCATCATCACAGCATCATCACCGCGTCATCACAGCGTCATAACTGCATCGTCACTGCATCTAAACTGCATCATCAAAAAATCATCACTGCATCACATCATAATCACAACATCATCAAAGCGTCATCACAGCATCATCACTGCGTTATCACAGCATCATCTCAGCATCATCACAGTATCATTACTGCTTATTCACTGCATCATCACAACATCATCACAGCGTCATTACAGTGTCATAAATGCATCATCACAGTGTCATCAAAGCGTCCTAACTGCATAATCACTGCATCATCGCAGCTTCATCACAGCACCATGACAGCGTCATCACAGCATCAAAAATGCATAATCACTTCATCCTCACATCATCATCATAGCATCATAGCTGCATAATCATAGAGTCATCACAGCATCATCACTACATCATCAAATTGTCATCACTGTATCATCACAGCATCATCATAGCATCATCACTGCATAATCACAGTGTCATAACAGCATCATTACAACACCATGACTACGTCATCACAGCATCACGACAGCGTCATTACAGTGTCATCACAGCATCATCACTGCATTATCACAACATCATCACAACATCATCACTGCGTCATCAGAGCGTCATCACTACATAATCACTTCTTACTCAGTGAATCATCACTGCATCATCACAGCATCATCTCAGCATAATCACAGTATCATCACAGCGTCATCACTACATCATCAATGCATCATCACTGCATCATCACAGCATCATCACTGCATCATCACAGCATCATCAGAGCATCATCACAGCATCATCACAACATCATCACAGTCATCACAGCATCATCACTGCATAATCACTGCATCATCACAGCATCCTCACAGCATCAATACAGCGTCATCACAACGTCAACAATGCATCATTACAGCATCATCTCAGTATAGTCACAGCATAATCACTGCATAATCATATCGTCATCACTGCATCATCACTGCATCATCACAGCACCATCACAGCATCATTACTGCAGAATCACTGCATCATCACAGCATCATAGCTGCATAATCACAGCATCATGACAGCGTCATCGCATAGTCATTACAGCGTCATCACTGCATCATCACAGCATCATCACAGCATCATTACTGCAGAATCACTGCATCATCACAGCATCCTCACAGCAACATCGCAGCATCATCACAGCATCATCGCATCATCATCACAGTGTCATGACAGCATCATCACTGCATAATCACCGCATAATCACAGCATCATCACAGCATAATCACAGTATCATCACAGCGTCATCACTACATCATCACTGCATCATCACAGAATCATCACTGCGTCATCACAGCATCATCACAGCATCATCACAGCATCATCACAGCATCATCACAGCATAATCACAGTATCATCACAGCATCATCACTACATCATCACTGCATCATCACAGAATCATCACTGCGTCATCACAGCATCATCAGAGCATCATCACAGCATCATCAGAGCATCATCACAGCATCATCACATCATCATCTCAGCATCATTACTGCTTACTCACTGCATCATCATAGCATCATCACATCATCATCACAACATCATCAGTTTCATGTCAGCATAATCACTGCATCATCACAGCATCCTCACAGCATCAACACAGCGTCATCACAGCGTCATCAATGCATCATTACAGCATCATCTCAGTATAGTCACAGAATTATTACAGCATAATCACTGCATCATCATATCATCACTGCATCATCACTGCATCATCACTGCATCATCACAGCACCATCACAGCATCATTACTTCAGAATCACTGCATCATCACAGCATCCTCACAGCAACATCGCAGCATCATCACAGCATCATCACACTGTCATGACAGCATCATCACTGCATAATCACTGCATAATCTCCGCATAATCACAGCATCATCACATCATCATCACAATATCATCACAGCGTCATCACTACACATCACTGCATCATCACTACATCATCACAGCATCATCACTTCGTCATCATCAGAGCATCATCACAGCATCATCACTGCATCCTCACTGCATCATGAGTGCATCATCATCACAGCATCATAACTGCATCATCAAAGCATCATCTCGGCATAATCACAATGTCATAAATACATCATCACTCCATCATCACAGCATTATCACATCATCATCACAACGTTTTCAGTGTCATCACAGCATCATAACAACGTCATCAAACTGTCATCACAGCATCATCACCAAATCATCACAGAATCATCACAGCATCATTACTGCATCATCACAGCATCTTTGCATCGTCATCAGAGCATCACCACTGCATCATCACATCATCATCTCAGCATCATCACAGCATCATTACTGCTTACTCACTGCATCATCACAGCGTCATGACAGTGTCATCACTGCATCATAACATATTAGCTTCATCATCAGAATATTATGACAGCATCATCACTGCATCATCACATCATCATTATAGCATCTTCACTGTCATCAATACATCATCACAGCATCATCACATCATTATCACAGCATCATCAGTGTCATCTCAGCATCATCGCTGCATCATGACTGCATCATAGCAGCATAATCACAGCATCATCACAGAATCATCACAGCATCATCATAAGGTCATCACAGCATCATCACTACGTCATCAAATTGTAATCACAGCATCATCACAGTGTCCTCACTGAATCATCACTGCACCATCACTGCACCATCACAGCATCATCTCAGCATCATCATGGCATCATTACTGCATCATCACTGCTTACTCACTGCATCATCACAGCATCATCTCAGCATCATCACAGAATCATTTCTGCATAATCATTGCATTTTCACAGCGTCATCACAGTATCATCACTGCATCATCACAGTGTCATCACAGCATCATCAAAGCATCACGACAGCGTCATCTCACCATCACGACAGCGTCATCAAAGCATCATCACTGCATCATAACAACATCATCTCAGCATCATCACAGAATCATTTCTGCATAATCACTGCATCATCATAGTGTCATCACAGTATATTCACTGCATCATCACATCATCACAGTGTCATCACAGAATCATCACTGAATCATCCAAGCATCATCACAGCACCACCAATGCATCATCACAGTATCATCACTGCATAATCACTGCATCATCACCGCATCATCACATCATCAACACTGCATCATTGCTGCATCATCACATCATTGTCACAGTATCATCAAAATATCATCACAGCATCATCACACCATCATAACAACATCATCACAGCGTCATCACAGTATCGTAAATGCATCATCACAGAATCATCACTGAATCATCATAGCATCTTCATATCATCATCACAATATCATCACAGCATCATCACTGCATCATCACAGCATCATCACTGCATAATCACTGCATCATCACCACATTATCACAGCATCATCACTGCATAATCACTGCATCATCACAGCATCATCACATCGTCATCAAAACATCATTACAAGTATCAACACAACATAATCACAGTGTCATCACAGCATCATCATTGCATCCTTACTGCATGATCACAGCATCTCCGCATCGTAATCACATCATCATCACTGACTCCTCACTGAATCATCACTGTACCATCACTGCATCATCAGAGCATAATCTGAGCATAATCTCAGCATAATCACAGCATCATCACAGAATCATCACAGCATCATTACTGCATCATCACAGCATCTTTGCATCGTCATCAGAGCATCACCACTGCATCATCACTACATCATCACATCATCATCACAGCATTTTAGCTACATAATCACAGAATCATCATAGCGTAACGACAGCATCATCACAACATCATTACAGCATCATCACAGCGTCATCGTAACATCATGACTGTATCATCACAGCATCATCACAGCATCACCGCAGCGTCATCACTGCATCATCACAGCATCATCACAGCATCATCACGGCATCGTTACAGCATCGTCATATCATCATAACTGCATCATCACAACAACATAACAAAATCATCAAAGCATCGTCACAGCATCATCACCGCGTCATCACAGCGTCATAACTGCATCGTCACTGCATCTAAACTGCATCATCACAAAATCATCACAGCTTCATCACTGCAGCATCACAGCATCATCAAAGCATCATCGCAGCATCATCACATCATCATCACTGCATCATCACAGAATCATTACTGTTTACTCACTGCGGCATCACAGCATTATCACGGTGTCATAACTGCATCATCACTGCACCATTACTGCATCATCACAGTGTCATCTCAGCATCATCACAGCATCATTACTGCCTAATCATTGCATTATCACAACGTCATCACAGTATCATCAGTGCATCATCACAGCATCATTACTGCATCATCACATCATCATCACAGAATCACGATAGTGTCATCACAGCGTCATCACTGCATCATCACAGCGTCATCTCAGCATCATCAGAGACTCATCACAGCGTCATCACTGCATCATCACTGCATCACCACAGTATCATCACAGCATCATCACAAAATTATAAGAGCGTCATCACAGCGTTATTACTGCATCATCACAGCATCAATAGAGCATCATCACAGCGTCATCACAGCGTTATCACAGCGTCATCACAGCATCACGACATCATCATCACAGCTTCACGACAGTGTCATGAGAGCGTCTTCACAGCATCATCACTACATCATCACAGCATCATCACTGCGTCATCAGAGCATCATCACAAAATCATCACAGCGTCATTACTGCATCATCACTGCATCATCACAGCGTCATCACCGCATCATCACTGCATTGTCACAACATCATGGCGTCATAATAACTGCATCATAACAGCATGATCAAAGCATCATCACAGCGTCATCACAGCGTCATAACTGCATAAACACTGCATCATCAAAGAACCATCACAGCATCATCACAGCGTCATAACAGCATCATCAGAGCATCATCACATCGTCATCACATCGTCATCAAAGAATCTTCACAGCATCATCGCTATGTCATCATAGCATCATCATAATATTATCACAGCTTCATCACAGCGTCATAACAACATCATCACTGCATCATCACAGCATCATCATTATTGCATCATGACTGCATCATTACAGCATCATCAGAGCAGAATCAGTGCGTCGTCACAGCATCATTACTGCATCACCACATCATCACTGTGTTATCGCAGCGTCATCACAGCATCATCACAACATCATCACAGAATCATCACAGCATCATTGCAGCATCATCACATCATCATCACAGCGTCATCACAACATCATCGTAGCATCATCATGCATCATCACAGCATCATTACTGCATCATCACAGCATCATCACAGCATCATCACTGCATCATCACTGAATAATCACAGCATCATCACTGCATCATCACGGCATCGTTACAGCATCGTCATATCATCATAACTGCATCATCACAACAACATAACAAAATCATCAAAGCATCATCACAGCATCATCACCGCGTCATCACAGCGTCATAACTGCATCGTCACTGCATCTAAACTGCATCATCACAAAATCATCACGGCATCACATCATAATCACAACATCATCAAAGCGTCATCACAGCATCATCACTGCGTTATCACAGCATCATCTCAGCATCATCACAGTATCATTACTGCTTATTCACTGCATCATCACAACATCATCACAGCGTCATTACAGTGTCATAAATGCATCATCACAGTGTCATCAAAGCGTCCTAACTGCATAATCACTGCATCATCGCAGCTTCATCACAGCATCATGACAGCGTCATCACAGCATCAAAAATGCATAATCACTTCATCCTCACATCATCATCATAGCATCATAGCTGCATAATCATAGAGTCATCACAGCATCATCACTACATCATCAAATTGTCATCACTGTATCATCACAGCATCATCATAGCATCATCACTGCATAATCACAGTGTCATAACAGCATCATTACAACACCATGACTACGTCATCACAGCATCACGACAGCGTCATTACAGTGTCATCACAGCATCATCACTGCATTATCACAACATCATCACAACATCATCACTGCGTCATCAGAGCGTCATCACTACATAATCACTTCTTACTCAGTGAATCATCACTGCATCATCACATCATCACAGCATCATCTCAGCATAATCACAGTATCATCACAGCGTCATCACTACATCATCAATGCATCATCACTGCATCATCACAGCATCATCACTGCATCATCACGGCATCATCAGAGCATCATCACGGCATCATCACAACATCATCACAGAGTCATCACAGCATCATCACTGCATAATCACTGCATCATCACAGCATCCTCACAGCATCAATACAGCGTCATCACAACGTCAACAATGCATCATTACAGCATCATCTCAGTATAGTCACAGCATAATCACTGCATAATCACTGCATCATCATATCGTCATCACTGCATCATCACTGCATCATCACAGCACCATCACAGCATCATTACTGCAGAATCACTGCATCATCACAGCATCATAGCTGCATAATCACAGCATCATCACATCATCATCGCATAGTCATCACAGCGTCATCACTGCATCATCACAGCATCATCACAGCATCATCACAGCATCATTACTGCAGAATCACTGCATCATCACAGCATCCTCACAGCAACATCGCAGCATCATCACAGCATCATCGCATCATCATCACAGTGTCATGACAGCATCATCACTGCATAATCACCGCATAATCACAGCATCATCACATCATCATCGCATAGTCATCACAGCGTCATCACTACATCATCACTGCATCATCACAGAATCATCACTGCGTCATCACAGCATCATCAGAGCATCATCACAGCATCATCACAACATCATCAGTTTCATGTCAGCATCATCACTGCATCATCACTGCATCATCACAGCATCCTCACAGCATCAACACAGCGTCATCACAGCGTCATCAATGCATCATTACAGCATCATCTCAGTATAGTCACAG
The DNA here is from genome assembly GCA_963989345.1 of Clangula hyemalis. The sequence goes on from OZ022447.1 coordinate 457,834, forward strand.
AATTATTACAGCATAATCACTGCATCATCATATCATCACTGCATCATCACTGCATCATCACTGCATCATCACAGCACCATCACAGCATCATTACTTCAGAATCACTGCATCATCACAGCATCCTCACAGCAACATCGCAGCATCATCACAGCATCATCACACTGTCATGACAGCATCATCACTGCATAATCACTGCATAATCTCCGCATAATCACAGCATCATCACATCATCATCACAATATCATCACAGCGTCATCACTACACATCACTGCATCATCACTACATCATCACAGCATCATCACTTCGTCATCATCAGAGCATCATCACAGCATCATCACTGCATCCTCACTGCATCATGAGTGCATCATCATCACAGCATCATAACTGCATCATCAAAGCATCATCTCGGCATAATCACAATGTCATAAATACATCATCACTCCATCATCACAGCATTATCACATCATCATCACAACGTTTTCAGTGTCATCACAGCATCATAACAACGTCATCAAACTGTCATCACAGCATCATCACCAAATCATCACAGAATCATCACAGCATCATTACTGCATCATCACAGCATCTTTGCATCGTCATCAGAGCATCACCACTGCATCATCACATCATCATCTCAGCATCATCACAGCATCATTACTGCTTACTCACTGCATCATCACAGCGTCATGACAGTGTCATCACTGCATCATAACATCATAGCTTCATCATCAGAACATTATCACAGCATCATCACTGCATCATCACATCATCATTATAGCATCTTCACTGTCATCAATACATCATCACAGCATCATCATAAGGTCATCACAGCATCATCAGTGTCATCTCAGCATCATCACTGCATCATGACTGCATCATAGCAGCATAATCACAGCATCATCACAGAATCATCACAGCATCATCATAAGGTCATCACAGCATCATCACTACGTCATCAGATTGTAATCACAGCATCATCACAGTGTCCTCACTGAATCATCACTGCACCATCACTGCAACATCACAGCATCATCTCAGCATCATCATGGCATCATTACTGCATCATCACTGCTTACTCACTGCATCATCACAGCATCATCTCAGCATCATCACAGAATCATTTCTGCATAATCATTGCATTTTCACAGCGTCATCACAGTATCATCACTGCATCATCACAGTGTCATCACAGCATCATCAAAGCATCACGACAGCGTCATCTCACCATCACGACAGCGTCATCAAAGCATCATCACTGCATCATAACAACATCATCTCAGCATCATCACAGAATCATTTCTGCATAATCACTGCATCATCATAGTGTCATCACAGCATATTCACTGCATCATCACATCATCACAGTGTCATCACAGAATCATCACTGAATCATCCAAGCATCATCCAAGCATCATCACAGCACCACCAATGCATCATCACAGTATCATCACTGCATAATCACTGCATCATCACCGCATCATCACATCATCAACACTGCATCATTGCTGCATCATCACATCATTGTCACAGTATCATCAAAATATCATCACAGCATCATCACACCATCATAACAACATCATCACAGCGTCATCACAGTATCGTAAATGCATCATCACAGAATCATCACTGAATCATCATAGCATCTTCATATCATCATCACAATATCATCACAGCATCATCACTGCATCATCACAGCATCCTCACAGCAACATCGCAGCATCATCACAGCATCATCACACTGTCATGACAGCATCATCACTGCATAATCACTGCATAATCTCCGCATAATCACAGCATCATCACATCATCATCACAATATCATCACAGCGTCATCACTACACATCACTGCATCATCACTACATCATCACAGCATCATCACTTCGTCATCATCAGAGCATCATCACAGCATCATCACTGCATCCTCACTGCATCATGAGTGCATCATCATCACAGCATCATAACTGCATCATCAAAGCATCATCTCGGCATAATCACAATGTCATAAATACATCATCACTCCATCATCACAGCATTATCACATCATCATCACAACGTTTTCAGTGTCATCACAGCATCATAACAACGTCATCAAACTGTCATCACAGCATCATCACCAAATCATCACAGAATCATCACAGCATCATTACTGCATCATCACAGCATCTTTGCATCGTCATCAGAGCATCACCACTGCATCATCACATCATCATCTCAGCATCATCACAGCATCATTACTGCTTACTCACTGCATCATCACAGCGTCATGACAGTGTCATCACTGCATCATAACATCATAGCTTCATCATCAGAACATTATCACAGCATCATCACTGCATCATCACATCATCATTATAGCATCTTCACTGTCATCAATACATCATCACAGCATCATCATAAGGTCATCACAGCATCATCAGTGTCATCTCAGCATCATCACTGCATCATGACTGCATCATAGCAGCATAATCACAGCATCATCACAGAATCATCACAGCATCATCATAAGGTCATCACAGCATCATCACTACGTCATCAGATTGTAATCACAGCATCATCACAGTGTCCTCACTGAATCATCACTGCACCATCACTGCAACATCACAGCATCATCTCAGCATCATCATGGCATCATTACTGCATCATCACTGCTTACTCACTGCATCATCACAGCATCATCTCAGCATCATCACAGAATCATTTCTGCATAATCATTGCATTTTCACAGCGTCATCACAGTATCATCACTGCATCATCACAGTGTCATCACAGCATCATCAAAGCATCACGACAGCGTCATCTCACCATCACGACAGCGTCATCAAAGCATCATCACTGCATCATAACAACATCATCTCAGCATCATCACAGAATCATTTCTGCATAATCACTGCATCATCATAGTGTCATCACAGCATATTCACTGCATCATCACATCATCACAGTGTCATCACAGAATCATCACTGAATCATCCAAGCATCATCCAAGCATCATCACAGCACCACCAATGCATCATCACAGTATCATCACTGCATAATCACTGCATCATCACCACATCATCACTGCATCAACACTGCATCATTGCTGCATCATCACATCATTGTCACAGTATCATCAAAATATCATCACAGCATCATCACACCATCATAACAACATCATCTCAGCATCATCACAGAATCATTTCTGCATAATCACTGCATCATCATAGTGTCATCACAGCATATTCACTGCATCATCACATCATCACAGTGTCATCACAGAATCATCACTGAATCATCCAAGCATCATCCAAGCATCATCACAGCACCACCAATGCATCATCACAGCATCATCACAGCATCATCACTGCATAATCACTGCATCATCACCACATCATCACAGCATCATCACTGCATAATCACTGCATCATCACAGCATCATCACATCGTCATCAAAACATCATTACAAGTATCAACACAACATAATCACAGTGTCATCACAGCATCATCATTGCATCCTTCCTGCATGATCACAGCATCTCCGCATCGTAATCACATCATCATCACTGACTCCTCACTGAATCATCACTGTACCATCACTGCATCATCAGAGCATAATCTGAGCATAATCTCAGCATAATCACAGCATCATCACAGAATCATCACAGCATCATTACTGCATCATCACAGCATCTTTGCATCGTCATCAGAGCATCACCACTGCATCATCACTACATCATCACATCATCATCACAGCATTTTAGCTACATAATCACAGAATCATCATAGCGTAACGACAGCATCATCACAACATCATTACAGCATCATCACAGCGTCATCGTAACATCATGACTGTATCATCACAGCATCATCACAGCATCACCGCAGCGTCATCACTGCATCATCACAGCATCATCACAGCATCATCACGGCATCGTTACAGCATCGTCATATCATCATAACTGCATCATCACAACAACATAACAAAATCATCAAAGCATCGTCACAGCATCATCACCGCGTCATCACAGCGTCATAACTGCATCGTCACTGCATCTAAACTGCATCATCACAAAATCATCACAGCTTCATCACTGCAGCATCACAGCATCATCAAAGCATCATCGCAGCATCATCACATCATCATCACTGCATCATCACAGAATCATTACTGTTTACTCACTGCGGCATCACAGCATTATCACGGTGTCATAACTGCATCATCACTGCACCATTACTGCATCATCACAGTGTCATCTCAGCATCATCACAGCATCATTACTGCCTAATCATTGCATTATCACAACGTCATCACAGTATCATCAGTGCATCATCACAGCATCATTACTGCATCATCACATCATCATCACAGAATCACGATAGTGTCATCACAGCGTCATCACTGCATCATCACAGCGTCATCTCAGCATCATCAGAGACTCATCACAGCGTCATCACTGCATCATCACTGCATCACCACAGTATCATCACAGCATCATCACAAAATTATAAGAGCGTCATCACAGCGTTATTACTGCATCATCACAGCATCAATAGAGCATCATCACAGCGTCATCACAGCGTTATCACAGCGTCATCACAGCATCACGACATCATCATCACAGCTTCACGACAGTGTCATGAGAGCGTCTTCACAGCATCATCACTACATCATCACAGCATCATCACTGCGTCATCAGAGCATCATCACAAAATCATCACAGCGTCATTACTGCATCATCACTGCATCATCACAGCGTCATCACCGCATCATCACTGCATTGTCACAACATCATGGCGTCATAATAACTGCATCATAACAGCATGATCAAAGCATCATCACAGCGTCATCACAGCGTCATAACTGCATAAACACTGCATCATCAAAGAACCATCACAGCATCATCACAGCGTCATAACAGCATCATCAGAGCATCATCACATCGTCATCACATCGTCATCAAAGAATCTTCACAGCATCATCGCTATGTCATCATAGCATCATCATAATATTATCACAGCTTCATCACAGCGTCATAACAACATCATCACTGCATCATCACAGCATCATCATTATTGCATCATGACTGCATCATTACAGCATCATCAGAGCAGAATCAGTGCGTCGTCACAGCATCATTACTGCATCACCACATCATCACTGTGTTATCGCAGCGTCATCACAGCATCATCACAACATCATCACAGAATCATCACAGCATCATTGCAGCATCATCACATCATCATCACAGCGTCATCACAACATCATCGTAGCATCATCATGCATCATCACAGCATCATTACTGCATCATCACAGCATCATCACAGCATCATCACTGCATCATCACTGAATAATCACAGCATCATCACTGCATCATCACGGCATCGTTACAGCATCGTCATATCATCATAACTGCATCATCACAACAACATAACAAAATCATCAAAGCATCATCACAGCATCATCACCGCGTCATCACAGCGTCATAACTGCATCGTCACTGCATCTAAACTGCATCATCACAAAATCATCACGGCATCACATCATAATCACAACATCATCAAAGCGTCATCACAGCATCATCACTGCGTTATCACAGCATCATCTCAGCATCATCACAGTATCATTACTGCTTATTCACTGCATCATCACAACATCATCACAGCGTCATTACAGTGTCATAAATGCATCATCACAGTGTCATCAAAGCGTCCTAACTGCATAATCACTGCATCATCGCAGCTTCATCACAGCATCATGACAGCGTCATCACAGCATCAAAAATGCATAATCACTTCATCCTCACATCATCATCATAGCATCATAGCTGCATAATCATAGAGTCATCACAGCATCATCACTACATCATCAAATTGTCATCACTGTATCATCACAGCATCATCATAGCATCATCACTGCATAATCACAGTGTCATAACAGCATCATTACAACACCATGACTACGTCATCACAGCATCACGACAGCGTCATTACAGTGTCATCACAGCATCATCACTGCATTATCACAACATCATCACAACATCATCACTGCGTCATCAGAGCGTCATCACTACATAATCACTTCTTACTCAGTGAATCATCACTGCATCATCACATCATCACAGCATCATCTCAGCATAATCACAGTATCATCACAGCGTCATCACTACATCATCAATGCATCATCACTGCATCATCACAGCATCATCACTGCATCATCACAGCATCATCAGAGCATCATCACAGCATCATCACAACATCATCACAGAGTCATCACAGCATCATCACTGCATAATCACTGCATCATCACAGCATCCTCACAGCATCAATACAGCGTCATCACAACGTCAACAATGCATCATTACAGCATCATCTCAGTATAGTCACAGCATAATCACTGCATAATCACTGCATCATCATATCGTCATCACTGCATCATCACTGCATCATCACAGCACCATCACAGCATCATTACTGCAGAATCACTGCATCATCACAGCATCATAGCTGCATAATCACAGCATCATCACATCATCATCGCATAGTCATCACAGCGTCATCACTGCATCATCACAGCATCATCACAGCATCATTACTGCAGAATCACTGCATCATCACAGCATCCTCACAGCAACATCGCAGCATCATCACAGCGTCATCGCATCATCATCACAGTGTCATGACAGCATCATCACTGCATAATCACCGCATAATCACAGCATCATCACAGCATAATCACAGTATCATCACAGCGTCATCACTACATCATCACTGCATCATCACAGAATCATCACTGCGTCATCACAGCATCATCAGAGCATCATCACAGCATCATCACAGCATAATCACAGTATCATCACAGCATCATCACTACATCATCACTGCATCATCACAGAATCATCACTGCGTCATCACAGCATCATCAGAGCATCATCACAGCATCATCAGAGCATCATCACAGCATCATCACATCATCATCTCAGCATCATTACTGCTTACTCACTGCATCATCAGAGCATCATCACATCATCATCACAACATCATCAGTTTCATGTCAGCATCATCACTGCATAATCACTGCATCATCACAGCATCCTCACAGCATCAACACAGCGTCATCACAGCGTCATCAATGCATCATTACAGCATCATCTCAGTATAGTCACAGAATTATTACAGCATAATCACTGCATCATCATATCATCACTGCATCATCACTGCATCATCACTGCATCATCACAGCACCATCACAGCATCATTACTTCAGAATCACTGCATCATCACAGCATCCTCACAGCAACATCGCAGCATCATCACAGCATCATCACACTGTCATGACAGCATCATCACTGCATAATCACTGCATAATCTCCGCATAATCACAGCATCATCACATCATCATCACAATATCATCACAGCGTCATCACTACACATCACTGCATCATCACTACATCATCACAGCATCATCACTTCGTCATCATCAGAGCATCATCACAGCATCATCACTGCATCCTCACTGCATCATGAGTGCATCATCATCACAGCATCATAACTGCATCATCAAAGCATCATCTCGGCATAATCACAATGTCATAAATACATCATCACTCCATCATCACAGCATTATCACATCATCATCACAACGTTTTCAGTGTCATCACAGCATCATAACAACGTCATCAAACTGTCATCACAGCATCATCACCAAATCATCACAGAATCATCACAGCATCATTACTGCATCATCACAGCATCTTTGCATCGTCATCAGAGCATCACCACTGCATCATCACATCATCATCTCAGCATCATCACAGCATCATTACTGCTTACTCACTGCATCATCACAGCGTCATGACAGTGTCATCACTGCATCATAACATCATAGCTTCATCATCAGAACATTATCACAGCATCATCACTGCATCATCACATCATCATTATAGCATCTTCACTGTCATCAATACATCATCACAGCATCATCACATCATTATCACAGCATCATCAGTGTCATCTCAGCATCATCACTGCATCATGACTGCATCATAGCAGCATAATCACAGCATCATCACAGAATCATCACAGCATCATCATAAGGTCATCACAGCATCATCACTACGTCATCAAATTGTAATCACAGCATCATCACAGTGTCCTCACTGAATCATCACTGCACCATCACTGCAACATCACAGCATCATCTCAGCATCATCATGGCATCATTACTGCTTACTCACTGCATCATCACAGCATCATCTCAGCATCATCACAGAATCATTTCTGCATAATCATTGCATTTTCACAGCGTCATCACAGTATCATCACTGCATCATCACAGTGTCATCACAGCATCATCAAAGCATCACGACAGCGTCATCTCACCATCACGACAGCGTCATCAAAGCATCATCACTGCATCATAACAACATCATCTCAGCATCATCACAGAATCATTTCTGCATAATCACTGCATCATCATAGTGTCATCACAGTATATTCACTGCATCATCACATCATCACAGTGTCATCACAGAATCATCACTGAATCATCCAAGCATCATCCAAGCATCATCCAAGCATCATCACAGCACCACCAATGCATCATCACAGTATCATCACTGCATAATCACTGCATCATCACCGCATCATCACTGCATCATTGCTGCATCATCACATCATTGTCACAGTATCATCAAAATATCATCACAGCATCATCACACCATCATAACAACATCATCACAGCGTCATCACAGTATCGTAAATGCATCATCACAGAATCATCACTGAATCATCATAGCATCTTCATATCATCATCACAGCACCACCAATGCATCATCACTGCATCATCACAGCATCATCACTGCATAATCACTGCATCATCACCACATCATCACAGCATCATCACTGCATAATCACTGCATCATCACAGCATCATCACATCGTCATCAAAACATCATTACAAGTATCAACACAACATAATCACAGTGTCATCACAGCATCATCATTGCATCCTTACTGCATGATCACAGCATCTCCGCATCGTAATCACATCATCATCACTGACTCCTCACTGAATCATCACTGTACCATCACTGCATCATCAGAGCATAATCTGAGCATAATCTCAGCATAATCACAGCATCATCACAGAATCATCACAGCATCATTACTGCATCATCACAGCATCTTTGCAACGTCATAAGAGCATCACCACTGCATCATCACTACATCATCACATCATCATCACAGCATTTTAGCTACATAATCACAGAATCATCATAGCGTAACGACAGCATCATCACAACATCATTACAGCATCATCACAGCGTCATCGTAACATCATGACTGTATCATCACAGCATCATCACAGCATCACCGCAGCGTCATCACAGCATCATCACAGCATCATCACGGCATCGTTACAGCATCGTCATATCATCATAACTGCATCATCACAACAACATAACAAAATCATCAAAGCATCGTCACAGCATCATCACCGCGTCATCACAGCGTCATAACTGCATCGTCACTGCATCTAAACTGCATCATCACAAAATCATCACAGCTTCATCACTGCAGCATCACAGCATCATCAAAGCATCATCGCAGCATCATCACATCATCATCACTGCATCATCACAGAATCATTACTGTTTACTCACTGCGGCATCACAGCATTATCACGGTGTCATAACTGCATCATCACTGCATCATTACTGCATCATCACAGTGTCATCTCAGCATCATCACAGCATCATTACTGCCTAATCATTGCATTATCACAACGTCATCACAGTATCATCAGTGCATCATCACAGCATCATTACTGCATCATCACATCATCATCACAGAATCACGATAGTGTCATCACAGCGTCATCACTGCATCATCACAGCGTCATCTCAGCATCATCAGAGACTCATCACAGCGTCATCACTGCATCATCACTGCATCACCACAGTATCATCACAGCATCATCACAAAATTATAAGAGCGTCATCACAGCGTTATTACTGCATCATCACAGCATCAATAGAGCATCATCACAGCGTCATCACAGCGTTATCACAGCGTCATCACAGCATCACGACATCATCATCACAGCTTCACGACAGTGTCATGAGAGCGTCTTCACAGCATCATCACTACATCATCACAGCATCATCACTGCGTCATCAGAGCATCATCACAAAATCATAACAACATCATCACTGCATCATCGCAGCGTCATCACCGCATCATCACTGCATTGTCACAACATCATGGCGTCATAATAACTGCATCATAACAGCATGATCAAAGCATCATTACAGCGTCATCACAGCGTCATAACTGCATAAACACTGCATCATCAAAGAACCATCACAGCATCATCACAGCGTCATAACAGCATCATCAGAGCATCATCACATCGTCATCACATCGTCATCAAAGAATCTTCACAGCATCATCGCTATGTCATCATAGCATCATCATAATATTATCACAGCTTCATCACAGCATCATAACAACATCATCACTGCATCATCACAGCATCATCATTATTGCATCATGACTGCATCATTACAGCATCATCAGAGCAGAATCAGTGCGTCGTCACAGCATCATTACTGCATCACCACATCATCACTGTGTTATCGCAGCGTCATCACAGCATCATCACAACATCATCACAGAATCATCACAGCATCATTGCAGCATCATCACATCATCATCACAGCGTCATCACAACATCATCGTAGCATCATCATGCATCATCACAGCATCATTACTGCATCATCACAGCATCATCACAGCATCATCACTGCATCATCACTGAATAATCACAGCATCATCACTGCATCATCACGGCATCGTTACAGCATCGTCATATCATCATAACTGCATCATCACAACAACATAACAAAATCATCAAAGCATCATCACAGCATCATCACCGCGTCATCACAGCGTCATAACTGCATCGTCACTGCATCTAAACTGCATCATCACAAAATCATCACGGCATCACATCATAATCACAACATCATCAAAGCGTCATCACAGCATCATCACTGCGTTATCACAGCATCATCTCAGCATCATCACAGTATCATTACTGCTTATTCACTGCATCATCACAACATCATCACAGCGTCATTACAGTGTCATAAATGCATCATCACAGTGTCATCAAAGCGTCCTAACTGCATAATCACTGCATCATCGCAGCTTCATCACAGCACCATGACAGCGTCATCACAGCATCAAAAATGCATAATCACTTCATCCTCACATCATCATCATAGCATCATAGCTGCATAATCATAGAGTCATCACAGCATCATCACTACATCATCAAATTGTCATCACTGTATCATCACAGCATCATCATAGCATCATCACTGCATAATCACAGTGTCATAACAGCATCATTACAACACCATGACTACGTCATCACAGCATCACGACAGCGTCATTACAGTGTCATCACAGCATCATCACTGCATTATCACAACATCATCACAACATCATCACTGCGTCATCAGAGCGTCATCACTACATAATCACTTCTTACTCAGTGAATCATCACTGCATCATCACAGCATCATCTCAGCATAATCACAGTATCATCACAGCGTCATCACTACATCATCAATGCATCATCACTGCATCATCACAGCATCATCACTGCATCATCACAGCATCATCAGAGCATCATCACAGCATCATCACAACATCATCACAGTCATCACAGCATCATCACTGCATAATCACTGCATCATCACAGCATCCTCACAGCATCAATACAGCGTCATCACAACGTCAACAATGCATCATTACAGCATCATCTCAGTATAGTCACAGCATAATCACTGCATCATCATATCGTCATCACTGCATCATCACTGCATCATCACAGCACCATCACAGCATCATTACTGCAGAATCACTGCATCATCACAGCATCATAGCTGCATAATCACAGCATCATCACATCATCATCGCATAGTCATCACAGCGTCATCACTGCATCATCACAGCATCATCACAGCATCATTACTGCAGAATCACTGCATCATCACAGCATCCTCACAGCAACATCGCAGCATCATCACAGCATCATCGCATCATCATCACAGTGTCATGACAGCATCATCACTGCATAATCACAGCATCATCACAGCATAATCACAGCATCATCACAGCATAATCACAGTATCATCACAGCGTCATCACTACATCATCACTGCATCATCACAGAATCATCACTGCGTCATCACAGCATCATCACAGCATCATCACAGCATCATCACAGCATAATCACAGTATCATCACAGCATCATCACTACATCATCACTGCATCATCACAGAATCATCACTGCGTCATCACAGCATCATCAGAGCATCATCACAGCATCATCAGAGCATCATCACAGCATCATCACATCATCATCTCAGCATCATTACTGCTTACTCACTGCATCATCATAGCATCATCACATCATCATCACAACATCATCAGTTTCATGTCAGCATAATCACTGCATCATCACAGCATCCTCACAGCATCAACACAGCGTCATCACAGCGTCATCAATGCATCATTACAGCATCATCTCAGTATAGTCACAGAATTATTACAGCATAATCACTGCATCATCATATCATCACTGCATCATCACTGCATCATCACTGCATCATCACAGCACCATCACAGCATCATTACTTCAGAATCACTGCATCATCACAGCATCCTCACAGCAACATCGCAGCATCATCACAGCATCATCACACTGTCATGACAGCATCATCACTGCATAATCACTGCATAATCTCCGCATAATCACAGCATCATCACATCATCATCACAATATCATCACAGCGTCATCACTACACATCACTGCATCATCACTACATCATCACAGCATCATCACTTTGTCATCATCAGAGCATCATCACAGCATCATCACTGCATCCTCACTGCATCATGAGTGCATCATCATCACAGCATCATAACTGCATCATCAAAGCATCATCTCGGCATAATCACAATGTCATAAATACATCATCACTCCATCATCACAGCATTATCACATCATCATCACAACGTTTTCAGTGTCATCACAGCATCATAACAACGTCATCAAACTGTCATCACAGCATCATCACCAAATCATCACAGAATCATCACAGCATCATTACTGCATCATCACAGCATCTTTGCATCGTCATCAGAGCATCACCACTGCATCATCACATCATCATCTCAGCATCATCACAGCATCATTACTGCTTACTCACTGCATCATCACAGCGTCATGACAGTGTCATCACTGCATCATAACATCATAGCTTCATCATCAGAACATTATCACAGCATCATCACTGCATCATCACATCATCATTATAGCATCTTCACTGTCATCAATACATCATCACAGCATCATCACATCATTATCACAGCATCATCAGTGTCATCTCAGCATCATCGCTGCATCATGACTGCATCATAGCAGCATAATCACAGCATCATCACAGAATCATCACAGCATCATCATAAGGTCATCACAGCATCATCACTACGTCATCAAATTGTAATCACAGCATCATCACAGTGTCCTCACTGAATCATCACTGCACCATCACTGCACCATCACAGCATCATCTCAGCATCATCATGGCATCATTACTGCATCATCACTGCTTACTCACTGCATCATCACAGCATCATCTCAGCATCATCACAGAATCATTTCTGCATAATCATTGCATTTTCACAGCGTCATCACAGTATCATCACTGCATCATCACAGTGTCATCACAGCATCATCAAAGCATCACGACAGCGTCATCTCACCATCACGACAGCGTCATCAAAGCATCATCACTGCATCATAACAACATCATCTCAGCATCATCACAGAATCATTTCTGCATAATCACTGCATCATCATAGTGTCATCACAGTATATTCACTGCATCATCACATCATCACAGTGTCATCACAGAATCATCACTGAATCATCCAAGCATCATCACAGCACCACCAATGCATCATCACAGTATCATCACTGCATAATCACTGCATCATCACCGCATCATCACATCATCAACACTGCATCATTGCTGCATCATCACATCATTGTCACAGTATCATCAAAATATCATCACAGCATCATCACACCATCATAACAACATCATCACAGCGTCATCACAGTATCGTAAATGCATCATCACAGAATCATCACTGAATCATCATAGCATCTTCATATCATCATCACAATATCATCACAGCATCATCACTGCATCATCACAGCATCATCACTGCATAATCACTGCATCATCACCACATCATCACAGCATCATCACTGCATAATCACTGCATCATCACAGCATCATCACATCGTCATCAAAACATCATTACAAGTATCAACACAACATAATCACAGTGTCATCACAGCATCATCATTGCATCCTTACTGCATGATCACAGCATCTCCGCATCGTAATCACATCATCATCACTGACTCCTCACTGAATCATCACTGTACCATCACTGCATCATCAGAGCATAATCTGAGCATAATCTCAGCATAATCACAGCATCATCACAGAATCATCACAGCATCATTACTGCATCATCACAGCATCTTTGCATCGTCATCAGAGCATCACCACTGCATCATCACTACATCATCACATCATCATCACAGCATTTTAGCTACATAATCACAGAATCATCATAGCGTAACGACAGCATCATCACAACATCATTACAGCATCATCACAGCGTCATCGTAACATCATGACTGTATCATCACAGCATCATCACAGCATCACCGCAGCATCATCACTGCATCATCACAGCATCATCACAGCATCATCACGGCATCGTTACAGCATCGTCATATCATCATAACTGCATCATCACAACAACATAACAAAATCATCAAAGCATCGTCACAGCATCATCACCGCGTCATCACAGCGTCATAACTGCATCGTCACTGCATCTAAACTGCATCATCACAAAATCATCACAGCTTCATCACTGCAGCATCACAGCATCATCAAAGCATCATCGCAGCATCATCACATCATCATCACTGCATCATCACAGAATCATTACTGTTTACTCACTGCGGCATCACAGCATTATCACGGTGTCATAACTGCATCATCACTGCACCATTACTGCATCATCACAGTGTCATCTCAGCATCATCACAGCATCATTACTGCCTAATCATTGCATTATCACAACGTCATCACAGTATCATCAGTGCATCATCACAGCATCATTACTGCATCATCACATCATCATCACAGAATCACGATAGTGTCATCACAGCGTCATCACTGCATCATCACAGCGTCATCTCAGCATCATCAGAGACTCATCACAGCGTCATCACTGCATCATCACTGCATCACCACAGTATCATCACAGCATCATCACAAAATTATAAGAGCGTCATCACAGCGTTATTACTGCATCATCACAGCATCAATAGAGCATCATCACAGCGTCATCACAGCGTTATCACAGCGTCATCACAGCATCACGACATCATCATCACAGCTTCACGACAGTGTCATGAGAGCGTCTTCACAGCATCATCACTACATCATCACAGCATCATCACTGCGTCATCAGAGCATCATCACAAAATCATCACAGCGTCATTACTGCATCATCACTGCATCATCACAGCGTCATCACCGCATCATCACTGCATTGTCACAACATCATGGCGTCATAATAACTGCATCATAACAGCATGATCAAAGCATCATCACAGCGTCATCACAGCGTCATAACTGCATAAACACTGCATCATCAAAGAACCATCACAGCATCATCACAGCGTCATAACAGCATCATCAGAGCATCATCACATCGTCATCACATCGTCATCAAAGAATCTTCACAGCATCATCGCTATGTCATCATAGCATCATCATAATATTATCACAGCTTCATCACAGCGTCATAACAACATCATCACTGCATCATCACAGCATCATCATTATTGCATCATGACTGCATCATTACAGCATCATCAGAGCAGAATCAGTGCGTCGTCACAGCATCATTACTGCATCACCACATCATCACTGTGTTATCGCAGCGTCATCACAGCATCATCACAACATCATCACAGAATCATCACAGCATCATTGCAGCATCATCACATCATCATCACAGCGTCATCACAACATCATCGTAGCATCATCATGCATCATCACAGCATCATTACTGCATCATCACAGCATCATCACAGCATCATCACTGCATCATCACTGAATAATCACAGCATCATCACTGCATCATCACGGCATCGTTACAGCATCGTCATATCATCATAACTGCATCATCACAACAACATAACAAAATCATCAAAGCATCATCACAGCATCATCACCGCGTCATCACAGCGTCATAACTGCATCGTCACTGCATCTAAACTGCATCATCAAAAAATCATCACGGCATCACATCATAATCACAACATCATCAAAGCGTCATCACAGCATCATCACTGCGTTATCACAGCATCATCTCAGCATCATCACAGTATCATTACTGCTTATTCACTGCATCATCACAACATCATCACAGCGTCATTACAGTGTCATAAATGCATCATCACAGTGTCATCAAAGCGTCCTAACTGCATAATCACTGCATCATCGCAGCTTCATCACAGCATCATGACAGCGTCATCACAGCATCAAAAATGCATAATCACTTCATCCTCACATCATCATCATAGCATCATAGCTGCATAATCATAGAGTCATCACAGCATCATCACTACATCATCAAATTGTCATCACTGTATCATCACAGCATCATCATAGCATCATCACTGCATAATCACAGTGTCATAACAGCATCATTACAACACCATGACTACGTCATCACAGCATCACGACAGCGTCATTACAGTGTCATCACAGCATCATCACTGCATTATCACAACATCATCACAACATCATCACTGCGTCATCAGAGCGTCATCACTACATAATCACTTCTTACTCAGTGAATCATCACTGCATCATCACATCATCACAGCATCATCTCAGCATAATCACAGTATCATCACAGCGTCATCACTACATCATCAATGCATCATCACTGCATCATCACAGCATCATCACTGCATCATCACGGCATCATCAGAGCATCATCACGGCATCATCACAACATCATCACAGAGTCATCACAGCATCATCACTGCATAATCACTGCATCATCACAGCATCCTCACAGCATCAATACAGCGTCATCACAACGTCAACAATGCATCATTACAGCATCATCTCAGTATAGTCACAGCATAATCACTGCATAATCACTGCATCATCATATCGTCATCACTGCATCATCACTGCATCATCACAGCACCATCACAGCATCATTACTGCAGAATCACTGCATCATCACAGCATCATAGCTGCATAATCACAGCATCATCACATCATCATCGCATAGTCATCACAGCGTCATCACTGCATCATCACAGCATCATCACAGCATCATCACAGCATCATTACTGCAGAATCACTGCATCATCACAGCATCCTCACAGCAACATCGCAGCATCATCACAGCATCATCGCATCATCATCACAGTGTCATGACAGCATCATCACTGCATAATCACCGCATAATCACAGCATCATCACATCATCATCGCATAGTCATCACAGCGTCATCACTACATCATCACTGCATCATCACAGAATCATCACTGCGTCATCACAGCATCATCAGAGCATCATCACAGCATCATCACAGCATAATCACAGTATCATCACAGCATCATCACTACATCATCACTGCATCATCACAGAATCATCACTGCGTCATCACAGCATCATCAGAGCATCATCACAGCATCATCACAACATCATCAGTTTCATGTCAGCATCATCACTGCATCATCACTGCATCATCACAGCATCCTCACAGCATCAACACAGCGTCATCACAGCGTCATCAATGCATCATTACAGCATCATCTCAGTATAGTCACAGAATTATTACAGCATAATCACTGCATCATCATATCATCACTGCATCATCACTGCATCATCACTGCATCATCACAGCACCATCACAGCATCATTACTTCAGAATCACTGCATCATCACAGCATCCTCACAGCAACATCGCAGCATCATCACAGCATCATCACACTGTCATGACAGCATCATCACTGCATAATCACTGCATAATCTCCGCATAATCACAGCATCATCACATCATCATCACAATATCATCACAGCGTCATCACTACACATCACTGCATCATCACTACATCATCACAGCATCATCACTTCGTCATCATCAGAGCATCGTCACAGCATCATCACTGCATCCTCACTGCATCATGAGTGCATCATCATCACAGCATCATAACTGCATCATCAAAGCATCATCTCGGCATAATCACAATGTCATAAATACATCATCACTCCATCATCACAGCATTATCACATCATCATCACAACGTTTTCAGTGTCATCACAGCATCATAACAACGTCATCAAACTGTCATCACAGCATCATCACCAAATCATCACAGAATCATCACAGCATCATGACTGCATCATCACAGCATCTTTGCATCGTCATCAGAGCATCACCACTGCATCATCACATCATCATCTCAGCATCATCACAGCATCATTACTGCTTACTCACTGCATCATCACAGCGTCATGACAGTGTCATCACTGCATCATAACATCATAGCTTCATCATCAGAACATTATCACAGCATCATCACTGCATCATCACATCATCATTATAGCATCTTCACTGTCATCAATACATCATCACAGCATCATCACATCATTATCACAGCATCATCAGTGTCATCTCAGCATCATCACTGCATCATGACTGCATCATAGCAGCATAATCACAGCATCATCACAGAATCATCACAGCATCATCATAAGGTCATCACAGCATCATCACTACGTCATCAAATTGTAATCACAGCATCATCACAGTGTCCTCACTGAATCATCACTGCACCATCACTGCACCATCACAGCATCATCTCAGCATCATCATGGCATCATTACTGCATCATCACTGCTTACTCACTGCATCATCACAGCATCATCACAGAATCATTTCTGCATAATCATTGCATTTTCACAGCGTCATCACAGTATCATCACTGCATCATCACAGTGTCATCACAGCATCATCAAAGCATCACGACAGCGTCATCTCACCATCACGACAGCGTCACCAAAGCATCATCACTGCATCATAACAACATCATCTCAGCATCATCACAGAATCATTTCTGCATAATCACTGCATCATCATAGTGTCATCACAGTATATTCACTGCATCATCACATCATCACAGTGTCATCACAGAATCATCACTGAATCATCCAAGCATCATCACAGCACCACCAATGCATCATCACAGTATCATCACTGCATAATCACTGCATCATCACCGCATCATCACATCATCAACACTGCTTCATTGCTGCATCATCACATCATTGTCACAGTATCATCAAAATATCATCACAGCATCATCACACCATCATAACAACATCATCACAGCGTCATCACAGTATCGTAAATGCATCATCACAGAATCATCACTGAATCATCATAGCATCTTCATATCATCATCACAATATCATCACAGCATCATCACTGCATCATCACAGCATCATCACTGCATAATCACTGCATCATCACCACATCATCACAGCATCATCACTGCATAATCACTGCATCATCACAGCATCATCACATCGTCATCAAAACATCATTACAAGTATCAACACAACATAATCACAGTGTCATCACAGCATCATCATTGCATCCTTCCTGCATGATCACAGCATCTCCGCATCGTAATCACATCATCATCACTGACTCCTCACTGAATCATCACTGTACCATCACTGCATCATCAGAGCATAATCTGAGCATAATCTCAGCATAATCACAGCATCATCACAGAATCATCACAGCATCATTACTGCATCATCACAGCATCTTTGCATCGTCATCAGAGCATCACCACTGCATCATCACTACATCATCACATCATCATCACAGCATTTTAGCTACATAATCACAGAATCATCATAGCGTAACGACAGCATCATCACAACATCATTACAGCATCATCACAGCGTCATCGTAACATCATGACTGTATCATCACAGCATCATCACAGCATCACCGCAGCGTCATCACTGCATCATCACAGCATCATCACAGCATCATCACGGCATCGTTACAGCATCGTCATATCATCATAACTGCATCATCACAACAACATAACAAAATCATCAAAGCATCGTCACAGCATCATCACCGCGTCATCACAGCGTCATAACTGCATCGTCACTGCATCTAAACTGCATCATCACAAAATCATCACAGCTTCATCACTGCAGCATCACAGCATCATCAAAGCATCATCGCAGCATCATCACATCATCATCACTGCATCATCACAGAATCATTACTGTTTACTCACTGCGGCATCACAGCATTATCACGGTGTCATAACTGCATCATCACTGCACCATTACTGCATCATCACAGTGTCATCTCAGCATCATCACAGCATCATTACTGCCTAATCATTGCATTATCACAACGTCATCACAGTATCATCAGTGCATCATCACAGCATCATTACTGCATCATCACATCATCATCACAGAATCACGATAGTGTCATCACAGCGTCATCACTGCATCATCACAGCGTCATCTCAGCATCATCAGAGACTCATCACAGCGTCATCACTGCATCATCACTGCATCACCACAGTATCATCACAGCATCATCACAAAATTATAAGAGCGTCATCACAGCGTTATTACTGCATCATCACAGCATCAATAGAGCATCATCACAGCGTCATCACAGCGTCATCACAGCGTCATCACAGCATCATCACAGCATCACGACATCATCATCACAGCTTCACGACAGTGTCATGAGAGCGTCTTCACAGCATCATCACTACATCATCACAGCATCATCACTGCGTCATCAGAGCATCATCACAAAATCATCACAGCGTCATTACTGCATCATCACTGCATCATCACAGCGTCATCACCGCATCATCACTGCATTGTCACAACATCATGGCGTCATAATAACTGCATCATAACAGCATGATCAAAGCATCATCACAGCGTCATCACAGCGTCATAACTGCATAAACACTGCATCATCAAAGAACCATCACAGCATCATCACAGCGTCATAACAGCATCATCAGAGCATCATCACATGGTCATCACATCGTCATCAAAGAATCTTCACAGCATCATCGCTATGTCATCATAGCATCATCATAATATTATCACAGCTTCATCACAGCGTCATAACAACATCATCACTGCATCATCACAGCATCATCATTATTGCATCATGACTGCATCATTACAGCATCATCAGAGCAGAATCAGTGCGTCGTCACAGCATCATTACTGCATCACCACATCATCACTGTGTTATCGCAGCGTCATCACAGCATCATCACAGAATCATCGCAGCATCATCACATCATCATCACAGCGTCATCACAACATCATCGTAGCATCATCATGCATCATCACAGCATCATTACTGCATCATCACAGCATCATCACAGCATCATCACTGCATCATCACTGAATAATCACAGCATCATCACTGCATCATCACGGCATCGTTACAGCATCGTCATATCATCATAACTGCATCATCACAACAACATAACAAAATCATCAAAGCATCATCACAGCATCATCACCGCGTCATCACAGCGTCATAACTGCATCGTCACTGCATCTAAACTGCATCATCAAAAAATCATCACGGCATCACATCATAATCACAACATCATCAAAGCGTCATCACAGCATCATCACTGCGTTATCACAGCATCATCTCAGCATCATCACAGTATCATTACTGCTTATTCACTGCATCATCACAACATCATCACAGCGTCATTACAGTGTCATAAATGCATCATCACAGTGTCATCAAAGCGTCCTAACTGCATAATCACTGCATCATCGCAGCTTCATCACAGCATCATGACAGCGTCATCACAGCATCAAAAATGCATAATCACTTCATCCTCACATCATCATCATAGCATCATAGCTGCATAATCATAGAGTCATCACAGCATCATCACTACATCATCAAATTGTCATCACTGTATCATCACAGCATCATCATAGCATCATCACTGCATAATCACAGTGTCATAACAGCATCATTACAACACCATGACTACGTCATCACAGCATCACGACAGCGTCATTACAGTGTCATCACAGCATCATCACTGCATTATCACAACATCATCACAACATCATCACTGCGTCATCAGAGCGTCATCACTACATAATCACTTCTTACTCAGTGAATCATCACTGCATCATCACATCATCACAGCATCATCTCAGCATAATCACAGTATCATCACAGCGTCATCACTACATCATCAATGTATCATCACTGCATCATCACAGCATCATCACTGCATCATCACAGCATCATCAGAGCATCATCACAGCATCATCACAACATCATCACAGAGTCATCACAGCATCATCACTGCATAATCACTGCATCATCACAGCATCCTCACAGCATCAATACAGCGTCATCACAACGTCAACAATGCATCATTACAGCATCATCTCAGTATAGTCACAGCATAATCACTGCATAATCACTGCATCATCATATCGTCATCACTGCATCATCACTGCATCATCACAGCACCATCACAGCATCATTACTGCAGAATCACTGCATCATCACAGCATCATAGCTGCATAATCACAGCATCATCACATCATCATCGCATAGTCATCACAGCGTCATCACTGCATCATCACAGCATCATCACAGCATCATTACTGCAGAATCACTGCATCATCACAGCATCCTCACAGCAACATCGCAGCATCATCACAGCATCATCGCATCATCATCACAGTGTCATGACAGCATCATCACTGCATAATCACCGCATAATCACAGCATCATCACAGCATAATCACAGTATCATCACAGCGTCATCACTACATCATCACTGCATCATCACAGAATCATCACTGCGTCATCACAGCATCATCAGAGCATGATCACAGCATCATCAGAGCATCATCACAGCATCATCACATCATCATCTCAGCATCATTACTGCTTACTCACTGCATCATCATAGCATCATCACATCATCATCACAACATCATCAGTTTCATGTCAGCATCATCACTGCATCATCACAGCATCCTCACAGCATCAACACAGCGTCATCACAGCGTCATCAATGCATCATTACAGCATCATCTCAGTATAGTCACAGAATTATTACAGCATAATCACTGCATCATCATATCATCACTGCATCATCACTGCATCATCACTGCATCATCACAGCACCATCACAGCATCATTACTTCAGAATCACTGCATCATCACAGCATCCTCACAGCAACATCGCAGCATCATCACAGCATCATCACACTGTCATGACAGCATCATCACTGCATAATCACTGCATAATCTCCGCATAATCACAGCATCATCACATCATCATCACAATATCATCACAGCGTCATCACTACACATCACTGCATCATCACTACATCATCACAGCATCATCACTTCGTCATCATCAGAGCATCGTCACAGCGTCATCACTGCATCCTCACTGCATCATGAGTGCATCATCATCACAGCATCATAACTGCATCATCAAAGCATCATCTCGGCATAATCACAATGTCATAAATACATCATCACTCCATCATCACAGCATTATCACATCATCATCACAACGTTTTCAGTGTCATCACAGCATCATAACAACGTCATCAAACTGTCATCACAGCATCATCACCAAATCATCACAGAATCATCACAGCATCATGACTGCATCATCACAGCATCTTTGCATCGTCATCAGAGCATCACCACTGCATCATCACATCATCATCTCAGCATCATCACAGCATCATTACTGCTTACTCACTGCATCATCACAGCGTCATGACAGTGTCATGACTGCATCATAACATCATAGCTTCATCATCAGAACATTATCACAGCATCATCACTGCATCATCACATCATCATTATAGCATCTTCACTGTCATCAATACATCATCACAGCATCATCACATCATTATCACAGCATCATCAGTGTCATCTCAGCATCATCACTGCATCATGACTGCATCATAGCAGCATAATCACAGCATCATCACAGAATCATCACAGCATCATCATAAGGTCATCACAGCATCATCACTACGTCATCAAATTGTAATCACAGCATCATCACAGTGTCCTCACTGAATCATCACTGCACCATCACTGCAACATCACAGCATCATCTCAGCATCATCATGGCATCATTACTGCATCATCACTGCATCATCACAGCATCATCTCAGCATCATCACAGAATCATTTCTGCATAATCATTGCATTTTCACAGCGTCATCACAGTATCATCACTGCATCATCACAGTGTCATCACAGCATCATCAAAGCATCACGACAGCGTCATCTCACCATCACGACAGCGTCATCAAAGCATCATCACTGCATCATAACAACATCATCTCAGCATCATCACAGAATCATTTCTGCATAATCACTGCATCATCATAGTGTCATCACAGTATATTCACTGCATCATCACATCATCACAGTGTCATCACAGAATCATCACTGAATCATCCAAGCATCATCACAGCACCACCAATGCATCATCACTGTATCATCACTGCATAATCACTGCATCATCACCGCATCATCACATCATCAACACTGCATCATTGCTGCATGATCACATCATTGTCACAGTATCATCAAAATATCATCACAGCATCATCACACCATCATAACAACATCATCACAGCGGCATCACAGTATCGTAAATGCATCATCACAGAATCATCACTGAATCATCATAGCATCTTCATATCATCATCACAATATCATCACAGCATCATCACTGCATCATCACAGCATCATCACTGCATAATCACTGCATCATCACCACATCATCACAGCATCATCACTGCATAATCACTGCATCATCACAGCATCATCACATCGTCATCAAAACATCATTACAAGTATCAACACAACATAATCACAGTGTCATCACAGCATCATCATTGCATCCTTACTGCATGATCACAGCATCTCCGCATCGTAATCACATCATCATCACTGACTCCTCACTGAATCATCACTGTACCATCACTGCATCATCAGAGCATAATCTGAGCATAATCTCAGCATAATCACAGCATCATCACAGAATCATCACAGCATCATTACTGCATCATCACAGCATCTTTGCATCGTCATCAGAGCATCACCACTGCATCATCACTACATCATCACATCATCATCACAGCATTTTAGCTACATAATCACAGAATCATCATAGCGTAACGACAGCATCATCACAACATCATTACAGCATCATCACAGCGTCATCGTAACATCATGACTGTATCATCACAGCATCATCACAGCATCACCGCAGCGTCATCACTGCATCATCACAGCATCATCACAGCATCATCACGGCATCGTTACAGCATCGTCATATCATCATAACTGCATCATCACAACAACATAACAAAATCATCAAAGCATCGTCACAGCATCATCACCGCGTCATCACAGCGTCATAACTGCATCGTCACTGCATCTAAACTGCATCATCACAAAATCATCACAGCTTCATCACTGCAGCATCACAGCATCATCAAAGCATCATCGCAGCATCATCACATCATCATCACTGCATCATCACAGAATCATTACTGTTTACTCACTGCGGCATCACAGCATTATCACGGTGTCATAACTGCATCATCACTGCACCATTACTGCATCATCACAGTGTCATCTCAGCATCATCACAGCATCATTACTGCCTAATCATTGCATTATCACAACGTCATCACAGTATCAGCAGTGCATCATCACAGCATCATTACTGCATCATCACATCATCATCACAGAATCACGATAGTGTCATCACAGCGTCATCACTGCATCATCACAGCGTCATCTCAGCATCATCAGAGACTCATCACAGCGTCATCACTGCATCATCACTGCATCACCACAGTATCATCACAGCATCATCACAAAATTATAAGAGCGTCATCACAGCGTTATTACTGCATCATCACAGCATCAATAGAGCATCATCACAGCGTCATCACAGCGTTATCACAGCGTCATCACAGCATCATCATCACAGCTTCACGACAGTGTCATGAGAGCGTCTTCACAGCATCATCACTACATCATCACAGCATCATCACTGCGTCATCAGAGCATCATCACAAAATCATCACAGCGTCATTACTGCATCATCACTGCATCATCACAGCGTCATCACCGCATCATCACTGCATTGTCACAACATCATGGCGTCATAATAACTGCATCATAACAGCATGATCAAAGCATCATCACAGCGTCATCACAGCGTCATAACTGCATAAACACTGCATCATCAAAGAACCATCACAGCATCATCACAGCGTCATAACAGCATCATCAGAGCATCATCACATGGTCATCACATCGTCATCAAAGAATCTTCACAGCATCATCGCTATGTCATCATAGCATCATCATAATATTATCACAGCTTCATCACAGCGTCATAACAACATCATCACTGCATCATCACAGCATCATCATTATTGCATCATGACTGCATCATTACAGCATCATCAGAGCAGAATCAGTGCGTCGTCACAGCATCATTACTGCATCACCACATCATCACTGTGTTATCGCAGCGTCATCACAGCATCATCACAAAATCATCGCAGCATCATCACATCATCATCACAGCGTCATCACAACATCATCGTAGCATCATCATGCATCATCACAGCATCATTACTGCATCATCACAGCATCATCACAGCATCATCACTGCATCATCACTGAATAATCACAGCATCATCACTGCATCATCACGGCATCGTTACAGCATCGTCATATCATCATAACTGCATCATCACAACAACATAACAAAATCATCAAAGCATCATCACAGCATCATCACCGCGTCATCACAGCGTCATAACTGCATCGTCACTGCATCTAAACTGCATCATCACAAAATCATCACTGCATCACATCATAATCACAACATCATCAAAGCGTCATCACAGCATCATCACTGCGTTATCACAGCATCATCTCAGCATCATCACAGTATCATTACTGCTTATTCACTGCATCATCACAACATCATCACAGCGTCATTACAGTGTCATAAATGCATCATCACAGTGTCATCAAAGCGTCCTAACTGCATAATCACTGCATCATCGCAGCTTCATCACAGCATCATGACAGCGTCATCACAGCATCAAAAATGCATAATCACTTCATCCTCACATCATCATCATAGCATCATAGCTGCATAATCATAGAGTCATCACAGCATCATCACTACATCATCAAATTGTCATCACTGTATCATCACAGCATCATCATAGCATCATCACTGCATAATCACAGTGTCATAACAGCATCATTACAACACCATGACTACGTCATCACAGCATCACGACAGCGTCATTACAGTGTCATCACAGCATCATCACTGCATTATCACAACATCATCACAACATCATCACTGCGTCATCAGAGCGTCATCACTACATAATCACTTCTTACTCAGTGAATCATCACTGCATCATCACATCATCACAGCATCATCTCAGCATAATCACAGTATCATCACAGCGTCATCACTACATCATCAATGCATCATCACTGCATCATCACAGCATCATCACTGCATCATCACGGCATCATCAGAGCATCATCACGGCATCATCACAACATCATCACAGAGTCATCACAGCATCATCACTGCATAATCACTGCATCATCACAGCATCAATACAGCGTCATCACAACGTCAACAATGCATCATTACAGCATCATCTCAGTATAGTCACAGCATAATCACTGCATAATCACTGCATCATCATATCGTCATCACTGCATCATCACTGCATCATCACAGCACCATCACAGCATCATTACTGCAGAATCACTGCATCATCACAGCATCATAGCTGCATAATCACAGCATCATCACATCATCATCGCATAGTCATCACAGCGTCATCACTGCATCATCACAGCATCATCACAGCATCATCACAGCATCATTACTGCAGAATCACTGCATCATCACAGCATCCTCACAGCAACATCGCAGCATCATCACAGCATCATCGCATCATCATCACAGTGTCATGACAGCATCATCACTGCATAATCACCGCATAATCACAGCATCATCACATCATCATCGCATAGTCATCACAGCGTCATCACTACATCATCACTGCATCATCACAGAATCATCACTGCGTCATCACAGCATCATCAGAGCATCATCACAGCATCATCACAGCATAATCACAGTATCATCACAGCATCATCACTACATCATCACTGCATCATCACAGAATGATCACTGCGTCATCACAGCATCATCAGAGCATCATCACAGCATCATCACAACATCATCAGTTTCATGTCAGCATCATCACTGCATCATCACTGCATCATCACAGCATCCTCACAGCATCAACACAGCGTCATCACAGCGTCATCAATGCATCATTACAGCATCATCTCAGTATAGTCACAGAATTATTACAGCATAATCACTGCATCATCATATCATCACTGCATCATCACTGCATCATCACTGCATCATCACAGCACCATCACAGCATCATTACTTCAGAATCACTGCATCATCACAGCATCCTCACAGCAACATCGCAGCATCATCACAGCATCATCACACTGTCATGACAGCATCATCACTGCATAATCACTGCATAATCTCCGCATAATCACAGCATCATCACATCATCATCACAATATCATCACAGCGTCATCACTACACATCACTGCATCATCACTACATCATCACAGCATCATCACTTCGTCATCATCAGAGCATCGTCACAGCATCATCACTGCATCCTCACTGCATCATGAGTGCATCATCATCACAGCATCATAACTGCATCATCAAAGCATCATCTCGGCATAATCACAATGTCATAAATACATCATCACTCCATCATCACAGCATTATCACATCATCATCACAACGTTTTCAGTGTCATCACAGCATCATAACAACGTCATCAAACTGTCATTACAGCATCATCACCAAATCATCACAGAATCATCACAGCATCATGACTGCATCATCACAGCATCTTTGCATCGTCATCAGAGCATCACCACTGCATCATCACATCATCATCTCAGCATCATCACAGCATCATTACTGCTTACTCACTGCATCATCACAGCGTCATGACAGTGTCATCACTGCATCATAACATCATAGCTTCATCATCAGAACATTATCACAGCATCATCACTGCATCATCACATCATCATTATAGCATCTTCACTGTCATCAATACATCATCACAGCATCATCACATCATTATCACAGCATCATCAGTGTCATCTCAGCATCATCACTGCATCATGACTGCATCATAGCAGCATAATCACAGCATCATCACAGAATCATCACAGCATCATCATAAGGTCATCACAGCATCATCACTACGTCATCAAATTGTAATCACAGCATCATCACAGTGTCCTCACTGAATCATCACTGCACCATCACTGCAACATCACAGCATCATCTCAGCATCATCATGGCATCATTACTGCATCATCACTGCATCATCACAGCATCATCTCAGCATCATCACAGAATCATTTCTGCATAATCATTGCATTTTCACAGCGTCATCACAGTATCATCACTGCATCATCACAGTGTCATCACAGCATCATCAAAGCATCACGACAGCGTCATCTCACCATCACGACAGCGTCATCAAAGCATCATCACTGCATCATAACAACATCATCTCAGCATCATCACAGAATCATTTCTGCATAATCACTGCATCATCATAGTGTCATCACAGTATATTCACTGCATCATCACATCATCACAGTGTCATCACAGAATCATCACTGAATCATCCAAGCATCATCACAGCACCACCAATGCATCATCACAGTATCATCACTGCATAATCACTGCATCATCACCGCATCATCACATCATCAACACTGCATCATTGCTGCATCATCACATCATTGTCACAGTATCATCAAAATATCATCACAGCATCATCACACCATCATAACAACATCATCACAGCGTCATCACAGTATCGTAAATGCATCATCACAGAATCATCACTGAATCATCATAGCATCTTCATATCATCATCACAATATCATCACAGCATCATCACTGCATCATCACAGCATCATCACTGCATAATCACTGCATCATCACCACATCATCACAGCATCATCACTGCATAATCACTGCATCATCACAGCATCATCACATCGTCATCAAAACATCATTACAAGTATCAACACAACATAATCACAGTGTCATCACAGCATCATCATTGCATCCTTACTGCATGATCACAGCATCTCCGCATCGTAATCACATCATCATCACTGACTCCTCACTGAATCATCACTGTACCATCACTGCATCATCAGAGCATAATCTGAGCATAATCTCAGCATAATCACAGCATCATCACAGAATCATCACAGCATCATTACTGCATCATCACAGCATCTTTGCATCGTCATCAGAGCATCACCACTGCATCATCACTACATCATCACATCATCATCACAGCATTTTAGCTACATAATCACAGAATCATCATAGCGTAACGACAGCATCATCACAACATCATTACAGCATCATCACAGCGTCATCGTAACATCATGACTGTATCATCACAGCATCATCACAGCATCACCGCAGCGTCATCACTGCATCATCACAGCATCATCACAGCATCATCACGGCATCGTTACAGCATCATCATATCATCATAACTGCATCATCACAACAACATAACAAAATCATCAAAGCATCGTCACAGCATCATCACCGCGTCATCACAGCGTCATAACTGCATCGTCACTGCATCTAAACTGCATCATCACAAAATCATCACAGCTTCATCACTGCAGCATCACAGCATCATCAAAGCATCATCGCAGCATCATCACATCATCATCACTGCATCATCACAGAATCATTACTGTTTACTCACTGCGGCATCACAGCATTATCACGGTGTCATAACTGCATCATCACTGCACCATTACTGCATCATCACAGTGTCATCTCAGCATCATCACAGCATCATTACTGCCTAATCATTGCATTATCACAACGTCATCACAGTATCATCAGTGCATCATCACAGCATCATTACTGCATCATCACATCATCATCACAGAATCACGATAGTGTCATCACAGCGTCATCACTGCATCATCACAGCGTCATCTCAGCATCATCAGAGACTCATCACAGCGTCATCACTGCATCATCACTGCATCACCACAGTATCATCACAGCATCATCACAAAATTATAAGAGCGTCATCACAGCGTTATTACTGCATCATCACAGCATCAATAGAGCATCATCACAGCGTCATCACAGCGTCATCACAGCGTCATCACAGCATCATCACAGCATCACGACATCATCATCACAGCTTCACGACAGTGTCATGAGAGCGTCTTCACAGCATCATCACTACATCATCACAGCATCATCACTGCGTCATCAGAGCATCATCACAAAATCATCACAGCGTCATTACTGCATCATCACTGCATCATCACAGCGTCATCACCGCATCATCACTGCATTGTCACAACATCATGGCGTCATAATAACTGCATCATAACAGCATGATCAAAGCATCATCACAGCGTCATCACAGCGTCATAACTGCATAAACACTGCATCATCAAAGAACCATCACAGCATCATCACAGCGTCATAACAGCATCATCAGAGCATCATCACATGGTCATCACATCGTCATCAAAGAATCTTCACAGCATCATCGCTATGTCATCATAGCATCATCATAATATTATCACAGCTTCATCACAGCGTCATAACAACATCATCACTGCATCATCACAGCATCATCATTATTGCATCATGACTGCATCATTACAGCATCATCAGAGCAGAATCAGTGCGTCGTCACAGCATCATTACTGCATCACCACATCATCACTGTGTTATCGCAGCGTCATCACAGCATCATCACAGAATCATCGCAGCATCATCACATCATCATCACAGCGTCATCACAACATCATCGTAGCATCATCATGCATCATCACAGCATCATTACTGCATCATCACAGCATCATCACAGCATCATCATATCTGCATCATCACTGAATAATCACAGCATCATCACTGCATCATCACGGCATCGTTACAGCATCGTCATATCATCATAACTGCATCATCACAACAACATAACAAAATCATCAAAGCATCATCACAGCATCATCACCGCGTCATCACAGCGTCATAACTGCATCGTCACTGCATCTAAACTGCATCATCAAAAAATCATCACGGCATCACATCATAATCACAACATCATCAAAGCGTCATCACAGCATCATCACTGCGTTATCACAGCATCATCTCAGCATCATCACAGTATCATTACTGCTTATTCACTGCATCATCACAACATCATCACAGCGTCATTACAGTGTCATAAATGCATCATCACAGTGTCATCAAAGCGTCCTAACTGCATAATCACTGCATCATCGCAGCTTCATCACAGCATCATGACAGCGTCATCACAGCATCAAAAATGCATAATCACTTCATCCTCACATCATCATCATAGCATCATAGCTGCATAATCATAGAGTCATCACAGCATCATCACTACATCATCAAATTGTCATCACTGTATCATCACAGCATCATCATAGCATCATCACTGCATAATCACAGTGTCATAACAGCATCATTACAACACCATGACTACGTCATCACAGCATCACGACAGCGTCATTACAGTGTCATCACAGCATCATCACTGCATTATCACAACATCATCACAACATCATCACTGCGTCATCAGAGCGTCATCACTACATAATCACTTCTTACTCAGTGAATCATCACTGCATCATCACATCATCACAGCATCATCTCAGCATAATCACAGTATCATCACAGCGTCATCACTACATCATCAATGCATCATCACTGCATCATCACAGCATCATCACAGCATAATCACTGCATCATCACAGCATCCTCACAGCATCAATACAGCGTCATCACAACGTCAACAATGCATCATTACAGCATCATCTCAGTATAGTCACAGCATAATCACTGCATAATCACTGCATCATCATATCGTCATCACTGCATCATCACTGCATCATCACAGCACCATCACAGCATCATTACTTCAGAATCACTGCATCATCACAGCATCATAGCTGCATAATCACAGCATCATCACATCATCATCGCATAGTCATCACAGCGTCATCACTGCATCATCACAGCATCATCACAGCATCATTACTGCAGAATCACTGCATCATCACAGCATCCTCACAGCAACATCGCAGCATCATCACAGCATCATCGCATCATCATCACAGTGTCATGACAGCATCATCACTGCATAATCACCGCATAATCACAGCATCATCACAGCATAATCACAGTATCATCACAGCATCATCACTACATCATCACTGCATCATCACAGAATCATCACTGCGTCATCACAGCATCATCAGAGCATCATCACAGCATCATCAGAGCATCATCACAGCATCATCACATCATCATCTCAGCATCATTACTGCTTACTCACTGCATCATCATAGCATCATCACATCATCATCACAACATCATCAGTTTCATGTCAGCATCATCACTGCATCATCACAGCATCCTCACAGCATCAACACAGCGTCATCACAGCGTCATCAATGCATCATTACAGCATCATCTCAGTATAGTCACAGAATTATTACAGCATAATCACTGCATCATCATATCATCACTGCATCATCACTGCATCATCACTGCATCATCACAGCACCATCACAGCATCATTACTTCAGAATCACTGCATCATCACAGCATCCTCACAGCAACATCGCAGCATCATCACAGCATCATCACACTGTCATGACAGCATCATCACTGCATAATCACTGCATAATCTCCGCATAATCACAGCATCATCACATCATCATCACAATATCATCACAGCGTCATCACTACACATCACTGCATCATCACTACATCATCACAGCATCATCACTTCGTCATCATCAGAGCATCATCACAGCATCATCACTGCATCCTCACTGCATCATGAGTGCATCATCATCACAGCATCATAACTGCATCATCAAAGCATCATCTCGGCATAATCACAATGTCATAAATACATCATCACTCCATCATCACAGCATTATCACATCATCATCACAACGTTTTCAGTGTCATCACAGCATCATAACAACGTCATCAAACTGTCATCACAGCATCATCACCAAATCATCACAGAATCATCACAGCATCATTACTGCATCATCACAGCATCTTTGCATCGTCATCAGAGCATCACCACTGCATCATCACATCATCATCTCAGCATCATCACAGCATCATTACTGCTTACTCACTGCATCATCACAGCGTCATGACAGTGTCATCACTGCATCATAACATCATAGCTTCATCATCAGAACATTATCACAGCATCATCACTGCATCATCACATCATCATTATAGCATCTTCACTGTCATCAATACATCATCACAGCATCATCATAAGGTCATCACAGCATCATCAGTGTCATCTCAGCATCATCACTGCATCATGACTGCATCATAGCAGCATAATCACAGCATCATCACAGAATCATCACAGCATCATCATAAGGTCATCACAGCATCATCACTACGTCATCAAATTGTAATCACAGCATCATCACAGTGTCCTCACTGAATCATCACTGCACCATCACAGCATCATCTCAGCATCATCATGGCATCATTACTGCTTACTCACTGCATCATCACAGCATCATCTCAGCATCATCACAGAATCATTTCTGCATAATCATTGCATTTTCACAGCGTCATCACAGTATCATCACTGCATCATCACAGTGTCATCACAGCATCATCAAAGCATCACGACAGCGTCATCTCACCATCACGACAGCGTCATCAAAGCATCATCACTGCATCATAACAACATCATCTCAGCATCATCACAGAATCATTTCTGCATAATCACTGCATCATCATAGTGTCATCACAGTATATTCACTGCATCATCACATCATCACAGTGTCATCACAGAATCATCACTGAATCATCCAAGCATCATCCAAGCATCATCACAGCACCACCAATGCATCATCACAGTATCATCACTGCATAATCACTGCATCATCACCGCATCATCACATCATCAACACTGCATCATTGCTGCATCATCACATCATTGTCACAGTATCATCAAAATATCATCACAGCA
This sequence comes from Clangula hyemalis, assembly GCA_963989345.1. The sequence continues at coordinate 493,366 of OZ022447.1, forward strand.
TCATCACACCATCATAACAACATCATCACAGCGTCATCACAGTATCGTAAATGCATCATCACAGAATCATCACTGAATCATCATAGCATCTTCATATCATCATCACAATATCATCACAGCATCATCACTGCATCATCACAGCATCATCACTGCATAATCACTGCATCATCACAGCATCATCACATCGTCATCAAAACATCATTACAAGTATCAACACAACATAATCACAGTGTCATCACAGCATCATCATTGCATCCTTACTGCATGATCACAGCATCTCCGCATCGTAATCACATCATCATCACTGACTCCTCACTGAATCATCACTGTACCATCACTGCATCATCAGAGCATAATCTGAGCATAATCTCAGCATAATCACAGCATCATCACAGAATCATCACAGCATCATTACTGCATCATCACAGCATCTTTGCATCGTCATCAGAGCATCACCACTGCATCATCACTACATCATCACATCATCATCACAGCATTTTAGCTACATAATCACAGAATCATCATAGCGTAACGACAGCATCATCACAACATCATTACAGCATCATCACAGCGTCATCGTAACATCATGACTGTATCATCACAGCATCATCACAGCATCACCGCAGCGTCATCACTGCATCATCACAGCATCATCACAGCATCATCACGGCATCGTTACAGCATCGTCATATCATCATAACTGCATCATCACAACAACATAACAAAACCATCAAAGCATCGTCACAGCATCATCACCGCGTCATCACAGCGTCATAACTGCATCGTCACTGCATCTAAACTGCATCATCACAAAATCATCACAGCTTCATCACTGCAGCATCACAGCATCATCAAAGCATCATCGCAGCATCATCACATCATCATCACTGCATCATCACAGAATCATTACTGTTTACTCACTGCAGCATCACAGCATTATCACGGTGTCATAACTGCATCATCACTGCACCATTACTGCATCATCACAGTGTCATCTCAGCATCATCACAGCATCATTACTGCCTAATCATTGCATTATCACAACGTCATCACAGTATCATCAGTGCATCATCACAGCATCATTACTGCATCATCACATCATCATCACAGAATCACGATAGTGTCATCACAGCGTCATCACTGCATCATCACAGCGTCATCTCAGCATCATCAGAGACTCATCACAGCGTCATCACTGCATCATCACTGCATCACCACAGTATCATCACAGCATCATCACAAAATTATAAGAGCGTCATCACAGCGTTATTACTGCATCATCACAGCATCAATAGAGCATCATCACAGCGTCATCACAGCGTTATCACAGCGTCATCACAGCATCACGACATCATCATCACAGCTTCACGACAGTGTCATGAGAGCGTCTTCACAGCATCATCACTACATCATCACAGCATCATCACTGCGTCATCAGAGCATCATCACAAAATCATCACAGCGTCATTACTGCATCATCACTGCATCATCACAGCGTCATCACCGCATCATCACTGCATTGTCACAACATCATGGCGTCATAATAACTGCATCATAACAGCATGATCAAAGCATCATCACAGCGTCATCACAGCGTCATAACTGCATAAACACTGCATCATCAAAGAACCATCACAGCATCATCACAGCGTCATAACAGCATCATCAGAGCATCATCACATCGTCATCACATCGTCATCAAAGAATCTTCACAGCATCATCGCTATGTCATCATAGCATCATCATAATATTATCACAGCTTCATCACAGCGTCATAACAACATCATCACTGCATCATCACAGCATCATCATTATTGCATCATGACTGCATCATTACAGCATCATCAGAGCAGAATCAGTGCGTCGTCACAGCATCATTACTGCATCACCACATCATCACTGTGTTATCGCAGCGTCATCACAGCACCATCACAACATCATCACAGAATCATCACAGCATCATTGCAGCATCATCACATCATCATCACAGCGTCATCACAACATCATCGTAGCATCATCATGCATCATCACAGCATCATTACTGCATCATCACAGCATCATCACAGCATCATCACTGCATCATCACTGAATAATCACAGCATCATCACTGCATCATCACGGCATCGTTACAGCATCGTCATATCATCATAACTGCATCATCACAACAACATAACAAAATCATCAAAGCATCATCACAGCATCATCACCGCGTCATCACAGCGTCATAACTGCATCGTCACTGCATCTAAACTGCATCATCAAAAAATCATCACTGCATCACATCATAATCACAACATCATCAAAGCGTCATCACAGCATCATCACTGCGTTATCACAGCATCATCTCAGCATCATCACAGTATCATTACTGCTTATTCACTGCATCATCACAACATCATCACAGCGTCATTACAGTGTCATAAATGCATCATCACAGTGTCATCAAAGCGTCCTAACTGCATAATCACTGCATCATCGCAGCTTCATCACAGCATCATGACAGCGTCATCACAGCATCAAAAATGCATAATCACTTCATCCTCACATCATCATCATAGCATCATAGCTGCATAATCATAGAGTCATCACAGCATCATCACTACATCATCAAATTGTCATCACTGTATCATCACAGCATCATCATAGCATCATCACTGCATAATCACAGTGTCATAACAGCATCATTACAACACCATGACTACGTCATCACAGCATCACGACAGCGTCATTACAGTGTCATCACAGCATCATCACTGCATTATCACAACATCATCACAACATCATCACTGCGTCATCAGAGCGTCATCACTACATAATCACTTCTTACTCAGTGAATCATCACTGCATCATCACATCATCACAGCATCATCTCAGCATAATCACAGTATCATCACAGCGTCATCACTACATCATCAATGCATCATCACTGCATCATCACAGCATCATCAATGCATCATCACAGCATCATCAGAGCATCATCACAGCATCATCACAACATCATCACAGAGTCATCACAGCATCATCACTGCATAATCACTGCATCATCACAGCATCCTCACAGCATCAATACAGCGTCATCACAACGTCAACAATGCATCATTACAGCATCATCTCAGTATAGTCACAGCATAATCACTGCATAATCACTGCATCATCATATCGTCATCACTGCATCATCACTGCATCATCACAGCACCATCACAGCATCATTACTGCAGAATCACTGCATCATCACAGCATCATAGCTGCATAATCACAGCATCATCACATCATCATCGCATAGTCATCACTGCATCATCACAGCATCATCACAGCATCATTACTGCAGAATCACTGCATCATCACAGCATCCTCACAGCAACATCGCAGCATCATCACAGCATCATCGCATCATCATCACAGTGTCATGACAGCATCATCACTGCATAATCACCGCATAATCACAGCATCATCACATCATCATCGCATAGTCATCACAGCGTCATCACTACATCATCACTGCATCATCACAGAATCATCACTGCGTCATCACAGCATCATCAGAGCATCATCACAGCATCATCACAGCATAATCACAGTATCATCACAGCATCATCACTACATCATCACTGCATCATCACAGAATCATCACTGCGTCATCACAGCATCATCAGAGCATCATCACAGCATCATCACATCATCATCTCAGCATCATTACTGCTTACTCACTGCATCATCATAGCATCATCACATCATCATCACAACATCATCAGTTTCATGTCAGCATCATCACTGCATAATCACTGCATCATCACAGCATCCTCACAGCATCAACACAGCGTCATCACAGCGTCATCAATGCATCATTACAGCATCATCTCAGTATAGTCACAGAATTATTACAGCATAATCACTGCATCATCATATCATCACTGCATCATCACTGCATCATCACTGCATCATCACAGCACCATCACAGCATCATTACTTCAGAATCACTGCATCATCACAGCATCCTCACAGCAACATCGCAGCATCATCACAGCATCATCACACTGTCATGACAGCATCATCACTGCATAATCACTGCATAATCTCCGCATAATCACAGCATCATCACATCATCATCACAATATCATCACAGCGTCATCACAGCATCCTCACAGCAACATCGCAGCATCATCACAGCATCATCACTTCGTCATCATCAGAGCATCATCACAGCATCATCACTGCATCCTCACTGCATCATGAGTGCATCATCATCACAGCATCATAACTGCATCATCAAAGCATCATCTCGGCATAATCACAATGTCATAAATACATCATCACTCCATCATCACAGCATTATCACATCATCATCACAACGTTTTCAGTGTCATCACAGCATCATAACAACGTCATCAAACTGTCATCACAGCATCATCACCAAATCATCACAGAATCATCACAGCATCATTACTGCATCATCACAGCATCTTTGCATCGTCATCAGAGCATCACCACTGCATCATCACATCATCATCTCAGCATCATCACAGCATCATTACTGCTTACTCACTGCATCATCACAGCGTCATGACAGTGTCATCACTGCATCATAACATCATAGCTTCATCATCAGAACATTATCACAGCATCATCACTGCATCATCACATCATCATTATAGCATCTTCACTGTCATCAATACATCATCACAGCATCATCATAAGGTCATCACAGCATCATCAGTGTCATCTCAGCATCATCACTGCATCATGACTGCATCATAGCAGCATAATCACAGCATCATCACAGAATCATCACAGCATCATCATAAGGTCATCACAGCATCATCACTACGTCATCAAATTGTAATCACAGCATCATCACAGTGTCCTCACTGAATCATCACTGCACCATCACTGCAACATCACAGCATCATCTCAGCATCATCATGGCATCATTACTGCTTACTCACTGCATCATCACAGCATCATCTCAGCATCATCACAGAATCATTTCTGCATAATCATTGCATTTTCACAGCGTCATCACAGTATCATCACTGCATCATCACAGTGTCATCACAGCATCATCAAAGCATCACGACAGCGTCATCTCACCATCACGACAGCGTCATCAAAGCATCATCACTGCATCATAACAACATCATCTCAGCATCATCACAGAATCATTTCTGCATAATCACTGCATCATCATAGTGTCATCACAGTATATTCACTGCATCATCACATCATCACAGTGTCATCACAGAATCATCACTGAATCATCACAGCATCATCCAAGCATCATCACAGCACCACCAATGCATCATCACAGTATCATCACTGCATAATCACTGCATCATCACCGCATCATCACTGCATCAACACTGCATCATTGCTGCATCATCACATCATTGTCACAGTATCATCAAAATATCATCACAGCATCATCACACCATCATAACAACATCATCACAGCGTCATCACAGTATCGTAAATGCATCATCACAGAATCATCACTGAATCATCATAGCATCTTCATATCATCATCACAATATCATCACAGCATCATCACTGCATCATCACAGCATCATCACTGCATAATCACTGCATCATCACCACATCATCACAGCATCATCACTGCATAATCACTGCATCATCACAGCATCATCACATCGTCATCAAAACATCATTACAAGTATCAACACAACATAATCACAGTGTCATCACAGCATCATCATTGCATCCTTACTGCATGATCACAGCATCTCCGCATCGTAATCACATCATCATCACTGACTCCTCACTGAATCATCACTGTACCATCACTGCATCATCAGAGCATAATCTGAGCATAATCTCAGCATAATCACAGCATCATCACAGAATCATCACAGCATCATTACTGCATCATCACAGCATCTTTGCATCGTCATCAGAGCATCACCACTGCATCATCACTACATCATCACATCATCATCACAGCATTTTAGCTACATAATCACAGAATCATCATAGCGTAACGACAGCATCATCACAACATCATTACAGCATCATCACAGCGTCATCGTAACATCATGACTGTATCATCACAGCATCATCACAGCATCACCGCAGCGTCATCACTGCATCATCACAGCATCATCACAGCATCATCACGGCATCGTTACAGCATCGTCATATCATCATAACTGCATCATCACAACAACATAACAAAATCATCAAAGCATCGTCACAGCATCATCACCGCGTCATCACAGCGTCATAACTGCATCGTCACTGCATCTAAACTGCATCATCACAAAATCATCACAGCTTCATCACTGCAGCATCACAGCATCATCAAAGCATCATCGCAGCATCATCACATCATCATCACTGCATCATCACAGAATCATTACTGTTTACTCACTGCGGCATCACAGCATTATCACGGTGTCATAACTGCATCATCACTGCACCATTACTGCATCATCACAGTGTCATCTCAGCATCATCACAGCATCATTACTGCCTAATCATTGCATTATCACAACGTCATCACAGTATCATCAGTGCATCATCACAGCATCATTACTGCATCATCACATCATCATCACAGAATCACGATAGTGTCATCACAGCGTCATCACTGCATCATCACAGCGTCATCTCAGCATCATCAGAGACTCATCACAGCGTCATCACTGCATCATCACTGCATCACCACAGTATCATCACAGCATCATCACAAAATTATAAGAGCGTCATCACAGCGTTATCACAGCGTCATCACAGCATCATCACAGCATCACGACATCATCATCACAGCTTCACGACAGTGTCATGAGAGCGTCTTCACAGCATCATCACTACATCATCACAGCATCATCACTGCGTCATCAGAGCATCATCACAAAATCATCACAGCGTCATTACTGCATCATCACTGCATCATCACAGCGTCATCACCGCATCATCACTGCATTGTCACAACATCATGGCGTCATAATAACTGCATCATAACAGCATGATCAAAGCATCATCACAGCGTCATCACAGCGTCATAACTGCATAAACACTGCATCATCAAAGAACCATCACAGCATCATCACAGCGTCATAACAGCATCATCAGAGCATCATCACATCGTCATCACATCGTCATCAAAGAATCTTCACAGCATCATCGCTATGTCATCATAGCATCATCATAATATTATCACAGCTTCATCACAGCGTCATAACAACATCATCACTGCATCATCACAGCATCATCATTATTGCATCATGACTGCATCATTACAGCATCATCAGAGCAGAATCAGTGCGTCGTCACAGCATCATTACTGCATCACCACATCATCACTGTGTTATCGCAGCGTCATCACAGCATCATCACAACATCATCACAGAATCATCACAGCATCATTGCAGCATCATCACATCATCATCACAGCGTCATCACAACATCATCGTAGCATCATCATGCATCATCACAGCATCATTACTGCATCATCACAGCATCATCACAGCATCATCACTGCATCATCACTGAATAATCACAGCATCATCACTGCATCATCACGGCATCGTTACAGCATCGTCATATCATCATAACTGCATCATCACAACAACATAACAAAATCATCAAAGCATCATCACAGCATCATCACCGCGTCATCACAGCGTCATAACTGCATCGTCACTGCATCTAAACTGCATCATCACAAAATCATCACTGCATCACATCATAATCACAACATCATCAAAGCGTCATCACAGCATCATCACTGCGTTATCACAGCATCATCTCAGCATCATCACAGTATCATTACTGCTTATTCACTGCATCATCACAACATCATCACAGCGTCATTACAGTGTCATAAATGCATCATCACAGTGTCATCAAAGCGTCCTAACTGCATAATCACTGCATCATCGCAGCTTCATCACAGCATCATGACAGCGTCATCACAGCATCAAAAATGCATAATCACTTCATCCTCACATCATCATCATAGCATCATAGCTGCATAATCATAGAGTCATCACAGCATCATCACTACATCATCAAATTGTCATCACTGTATCATCACAGCATCATCATAGCATCATCACTGCATAATCACAGTGTCATAACAGCATCATTACAACACCATGACTACGTCATCACAGCATCACGACAGCGTCATTACAGTGTCATCACAGCATCATCACTGCATTATCACAACATCATCACAACATCATCACTGCGTCATCAGAGCGTCATCACTACATAATCACTTCTTACTCAGTGAATCATCACTGCATCATCACATCATCACAGCATCATCTCAGCATAATCACAGTATCATCACAGCGTCATCACTACATCATCAATGCATCATCACTGCATCATCACAGCATCATCACTGCATCATCACAGCATCATCAGAGCATCATCACAGCATCATCACAACATCATCACAGAGTCATCACAGCATCATCACTGCATAATCACTGCATCATCACAGCATCCTCACAGCATCAATACAGCGTCATCACAACGTCAACAATGCATCATTACAGCATCATCTCAGTATAGTCACAGCATAATCACTGCATAATCACTGCATCATCATATCGTCATCACTGCATCATCACTGCATCATCACAGCACCATCACAGCATCATTACTGCAGAATCACTGCATCATCACAGCATCATAGCTGCATAATCACAGCATCATCACATCATCATCGCATAGTCATCACAGCGTCATCACTGCATCATCACAGCATCATCACAGCATCATTACTGCAGAATCACTGCATCATCACAGCATCCTCACAGCAACATCGCAGCATCATCACAGCATCATCGCATCATCATCACAGTGTCATGACAGCATCATCACTGCATAATCACCGCATAATCACAGCATCATCACAGCATAATCACAGTATCATCACAGCGTCATCACTACATCATCACTGCATCATCACAGAATCATCACTGCGTCATCACAGCATCATCAGAGCATCATCACAGCATCATCACAGCATAATCACAGTATCATCACAGCATCATCACTACATCATCACTGCATCATCACAGAATCATCACTGCGTCATCACAGCATCATCAGAGCATCATCACAGCATCATCACATCATCATCTCAGCATCATTACTGCTTACTCACTGCATCATCATAGCATCATCACATCATCATCACAACATCATCAGTTTCATGTCAGCATCATCACTGCATCATCACAGCATCCTCACAGCATCAACACAGCGTCATCACAGCGTCATCAATGCATCATTACAGCATCATCTCAGTATAGTCACAGAATTATTACAGCATAATCACTGCATCATCATATCATCACTGCATCATCACTGCATCATCACTGCATCATCAAAGCACCATCACAGCATCATTACTTCAGAATCACTGCATCATCACAGCATCCTCACAGCAACATCGCAGCATCATCACAGCATCATCACACTGTCATGACAGCATCATCACTGCATAATCACTGCATAATCTCCGCATAATCACAGCATCATCACATCATCATCACAATATCATCACAGCGTCATCACTACACATCACTGCATCATCACTACATCATCACAGCATCATCACTTCGTCATCATCAGAGCATCATCACAGCATCATCACTGCATCCTCACTGCATCATGAGTGCATCATCATCACAGCATCATAACTGCATCATCAAAGCATCATCTCGGCATAATCACAATGTCATAAATACATCATCACTCCATCATCACAGCATTATCACATCATCATCACAACGTTTTCAGTGTCATCACAGCATCATAACAACGTCATCAAACTGTCATCACAGCATCATCACCAAATCATCACAGAATCATCACAGCATCATTACTGCATCATCACAGCATCTTTGCATCGTCATCAGAGCATCACCACTGCATCATCACTACATCATCACATCATCATCACAGCATTTTAGCTACATAATCACAGAATCATCATAGCGTAACGACAGCATCATCACAACATCATTACAGCATCATCACAGCGTCATCGTAACATCATGACTGTATCATCACAGCATCATCACAGCATCACCGCAGCGTCATCACTGCATCATCACAGCATCATCACAGCATCATCACGGCATCGTTACAGCATCGTCATATCATCATAACTGCATCATCACAACAACATAACAAAATCATCAAAGCATCGTCACAGCATCATCACCGCGTCATCACAGCGTCATAACTGCATCGTCACTGCATCTAAACTGCATCATCACAAAATCATCACAGCGTCATTACTGCATCATCACTGCATCATCACAGCGTCATCACCGCATCATCACTGCATTGTCACAACATCATGGCGTCATAATAACTGCATCATAACAGCATGATCAAAGCATCATCACAGCGTCATCACAGCGTCATAACTGCATAAACACTGCATCATCAAAGAACCATCACAGCATCATCACAGCGTCATAACAGCATCATCAGAGCATCATCACATCGTCATCACATCGTCATCAAAGAATCTTCACAGCATCATCGCTATGTCATCATAGCATCATCATAATATTATCACAGCTTCATCACAGCGTCATAACAACATCATCACTGCATCATCACAGCATCATCATTATTGCATCATGACTGCATCATTACAGCATCATCAGAGCAGAATCAGTGCGTCGTCACAGCATCATTACTGCATCACCACATCATCACTGTGTTATCGCAGCGTCATCACAGCACCATCACAACATCATCACAGAATCATCACAGCATCATTGCAGCATCATCACATCATCATCACAGCGTCATCACAACATCATCGTAGCATCATCATGCATCATCACAGCATCATTACTGCATCATCACAGCATCATCACAGCATCATCACTGCATCATCACTGAATAATCACAGCATCATCACTGCATCATCACGGCATCGTTACAGCATCGTCATATCATCATAACTGCATCATCACAACAACATAACAAAATCATCAAAGCATCATCACAGCATCATCACCGCGTCATCACAGCGTCATAACTGCATCGTCACTGCATCTAAACTGCATCATCACAAAATCATCACTGCATCACATCATAATCACAACATCATCAAAGCGTCATCACAGCATCATCACTGCGTTATCACAGCATCATCTCAGCATCATCACAGTATCATTACTGCTTATTCACTGCATCATCACAACATCATCACAGCGTCATTACAGTGTCATAAATGCATCATCACAGTGTCATCAAAGCGTCCTAACTGCATAATCACTGCATCATCGCAGCTTCATCACAGCATCATGACAGCGTCATCACAGCATCAAAAATGCATAATCACTTCATCCTCACATCATCATCATAGCATCATAGCTGCATAATCATAGAGTCATCACAGCATCATCACTACATCATCAAATTGTCATCACTGTATCATCACAGCATCATCATAGCATCATCACTGCATAATCACAGTGTCATAACAGCATCATTACAACACCATGACTACGTCATCACAGCATCACGACAGCGTCATTACAGTGTCATCACAGCATCATCACTGCATTATCACAACATCATCACAACATCATCACTGCGTCATCAGAGCGTCATCACTACATAATCACTTCTTACTCAGTGAATCATCACTGCATCATCACATCATCACAGCATCATCTCAGCATAATCACAGTATCATCACAGCGTCATCACTACATCATCAATGCATCATCACTGCATCATCACAGCATCATCAATGCATCATCACAGCATCATCAGAGCATCATCACAGCATCATCACAACATCATCACAGAGTCATCACAGCATCATCACTGCATAATCACTGCATCATCACAGCATCCTCACAGCATCAATACAGCGTCATCACAACGTCAACAATGCATCATTACAGCATCATCTCAGTATAGTCACAGCATAATCACTGCATAATCACTGCATCATCATATCGTCATCACTGCATCATCACTGCATCATCACAGCACCATCACAGCATCATTACTGCAGAATCACTGCATCATCACAGCATCATAGCTGCATAATCACAGCATCATCACATCATCATCGCATAGTCATCACTGCATCATCACAGCATCATCACAGCATCATTACTGCAGAATCACTGCATCATCACAGCATCCTCACAGCAACATCGCAGCATCATCACAGCATCATCGCATCATCATCACAGTGTCATGACAGCATCATCACTGCATAATCACCGCATAATCACAGCATCATCACATCATCATCGCATAGTCATCACAGCGTCATCACTACATCATCACTGCATCATCACAGAATCATCACTGCGTCATCACAGCATCATCAGAGCATCATCACAGCATCATCACAGCATAATCACAGTATCATCACAGCATCATCACTACATCATCACTGCATCATCACAGAATCATCACTGCGTCATCACAGCATCATCAGAGCATCATCACAGCATCATCACATCATCATCTCAGCATCATTACTGCTTACTCACTGCATCATCATAGCATCATCACATCATCATCACAACATCATCAGTTTCATGTCAGCATCATCACTGCATAATCACTGCATCATCACAGCATCCTCACAGCATCAACACAGCGTCATCACAGCGTCATCAATGCATCATTACAGCATCATCTCAGTATAGTCACAGAATTATTACAGCATAATCACTGCATCATCATATCATCACTGCATCATCACTGCATCATCACTGCATCATCACAGCACCATCACAGCATCATTACTTCAGAATCACTGCATCATCACAGCATCCTCACAGCAACATCGCAGCATCATCACAGCATCATCACACTGTCATGACAGCATCATCACTGCATAATCACTGCATAATCTCCGCATAATCACAGCATCATCACATCATCATCACAATATCATCACAGCGTCATCACAGCATCCTCACAGCAACATCGCAGCATCATCACAGCATCATCACTTCGTCATCATCAGAGCATCATCACAGCATCATCACTGCATCCTCACTGCATCATGAGTGCATCATCATCACAGCATCATAACTGCATCATCAAAGCATCATCTCGGCATAATCACAATGTCATAAATACATCATCACTCCATCATCACAGCATTATCACATCATCATCACAACGTTTTCAGTGTCATCACAGCATCATAACAACGTCATCAAACTGTCATCACAGCATCATCACCAAATCATCACAGAATCATCACAGCATCATTACTGCATCATCACAGCATCTTTGCATCGTCATCAGAGCATCACCACTGCATCATCACATCATCATCTCAGCATCATCACAGCATCATTACTGCTTACTCACTGCATCATCACAGCGTCATGACAGTGTCATCACTGCATCATAACATCATAGCTTCATCATCAGAACATTATCACAGCATCATCACTGCATCATCACATCATCATTATAGCATCTTCACTGTCATCAATACATCATCACAGCATCATCATAAGGTCATCACAGCATCATCAGTGTCATCTCAGCATCATCACTGCATCATGACTGCATCATAGCAGCATAATCACAGCATCATCACAGAATCATCACAGCATCATCATAAGGTCATCACAGCATCATCACTACGTCATCAAATTGTAATCACAGCATCATCACAGTGTCCTCACTGAATCATCACTGCACCATCACTGCAACATCACAGCATCATCTCAGCATCATCATGGCATCATTACTGCTTACTCACTGCATCATCACAGCATCATCTCAGCATCATCACAGAATCATTTCTGCATAATCATTGCATTTTCACAGCGTCATCACAGTATCATCACTGCATCATCACAGTGTCATCACAGCATCATCAAAGCATCACGACAGCGTCATCTCACCATCACGACAGCGTCATCAAAGCATCATCACTGCATCATAACAACATCATCTCAGCATCATCACAGAATCATTTCTGCATAATCACTGCATCATCATAGTGTCATCACAGTATATTCACTGCATCATCACATCATCACAGTGTCATCACAGAATCATCACTGAATCATCACAGCATCATCCAAGCATCATCACAGCACCACCAATGCATCATCACAGTATCATCACTGCATAATCACTGCATCATCACCGCATCATCACTGCATCAACACTGCATCATTGCTGCATCATCACATCATTGTCACAGTATCATCAAAATATCATCACAGCATCATCACACCATCATAACAACATCATCACAGCGTCATCACAGTATCGTAAATGCATCATCACAGAATCATCACTGAATCATCATAGCATCTTCATATCATCATCACAATATCATCACAGCATCATCACTGCATCATCACAGCATCATCACTGCATAATCACTGCATCATCACCACATCATCACAGCATCATCACTGCATAATCACTGCATCATCACAGCATCATCACATCGTCATCAAAACATCATTACAAGTATCAACACAACATAATCACAGTGTCATCACAGCATCATCATTGCATCCTTACTGCATGATCACAGCATCTCCGCATCGTAATCACATCATCATCACTGACTCCTCACTGAATCATCACTGTACCATCACTGCATCATCAGAGCATAATCTGAGCATAATCTCAGCATAATCACAGCATCATCACAGAATCATCACAGCATCATTACTGCATCATCACAGCATCTTTGCATCGTCATCAGAGCATCACCACTGCATCATCACTACATCATCACATCATCATCACAGCATTTTAGCTACATAATCACAGAATCATCATAGCGTAACGACAGCATCATCACAACATCATTACAGCATCATCACAGCGTCATCGTAACATCATGACTGTATCATCACAGCATCATCACAGCATCACCGCAGCGTCATCACTGCATCATCACAGCATCATCACAGCATCATCACGGCATCGTTACAGCATCGTCATATCATCATAACTGCATCATCACAACAACATAACAAAATCATCAAAGCATCGTCACAGCATCATCACCGCGTCATCACAGCGTCATAACTGCATCGTCACTGCATCTAAACTGCATCATCACAAAATCATCACAGCTTCATCACTGCAGCATCACAGCATCATCAAAGCATCATCGCAGCATCATCACATCATCATCACTGCATCATCACAGAATCATTACTGTTTACTCACTGCGGCATCACAGCATTATCACGGTGTCATAACTGCATCATCACTGCACCATTACTGCATCATCACAGTGTCATCTCAGCATCATCACAGCATCATTACTGCCTAATCATTGCATTATCACAACGTCATCACAGTATCATCAGTGCATCATCACAGCATCATTACTGCATCATCACATCATCATCACAGAATCACGATAGTGTCATCACAGCGTCATCACTGCATCATCACAGCGTCATCTCAGCATCATCAGAGACTCATCACAGCGTCATCACTGCATCATCACTGTATCACCACAGTATCATCACAGCATCATCACAAAATTATAAGAGCGTCATCACAGCGTTATCACAGCGTCATCACAGCATCATCACAGCATCACGACATCATCATCACAGCTTCACGACAGTGTCATGAGAGCGTCTTCACAGCATCATCACTACATCATCACAGCATCATCACTGCGTCATCAGAGCATCATCACAAAATCATCACAGCGTCATTACTGCATCATCACTGCATCATCACAGCGTCATCACCGCATCATCACTGCATTGTCACAACATCATGGCGTCATAATAACTGCATCATAACAGCATGATCAAAGCATCATCACAGCGTCATCACAGCGTCATAACTGCATAAACACTGCATCATCAAAGAACCATCACAGCATCATCACAGCGTCATAACAGCATCATCAGAGCATCATCACATCGTCATCACATCGTCATCAAAGAATCTTCACAGCATCATCGCTATGTCATCATAGCATCATCATAATATTATCACAGCTTCATCACAGCGTCATAACAACATCATCACTGCATCATCACAGCATCATCATTATTGCATCATGACTGCATCATTACAGCATCATCAGAGCAGAATCAGTGCGTCGTCACAGCATCATTACTGCATCACCACATCATCACTGTGTTATCGCAGCGTCATCACAGCATCATCACAACATCATCACAGAATCATCACAGCATCATTGCAGCATCATCACATCATCATCACAGCGTCATCACAACATCATCGTAGCATCATCATGCATCATCACAGCATCATTACTGCATCATCACAGCATCATCACAGCATCATCACTGCATCATCACTGAATAATCACAGCATCATCACTGCATCATCACGGCATCGTTACAGCATCGTCATATCATCATAACTGCATCATCACAACAACATAACAAAATCATCAAAGCATCATCACAGCATCATCACCGCGTCATCACAGCGTCATAACTGCATCGTCACTGCATCTAAACTGCATCATCACAAAATCATCACTGCATCACATCATAATCACAACATCATCAAAGCGTCATCACAGCATCATCACTGCGTTATCACAGCATCATCTCAGCATCATCACAGTATCATTACTGCTTATTCACTGCATCATCACAACATCATCACAGCGTCATTACAGTGTCATAAATGCATCATCACAGTGTCATCAAAGCGTCCTAACTGCATAATCACTGCATCATCGCAGCTTCATCACAGCATCATGACAGCGTCATCACAGCATCAAAAATGCATAATCACTTCATCCTCACATCATCATCATAGCATCATAGCTGCATAATCATAGAGTCATCACAGCATCATCACTACATCATCAAATTGTCATCACTGTATCATCACAGCATCATCATAGCATCATCACTGCATAATCACAGTGTCATAACAGCATCATTACAACACCATGACTACGTCATCACAGCATCACGACAGCGTCATTACAGTGTCATCACAGCATCATCACTGCATTATCACAACATCATCACAACATCATCACTGCGTCATCAGAGCGTCATCACTACATAATCACTTCTTACTCAGTGAATCATCACTGCATCATCACATCATCACAGCATCATCTCAGCATAATCACAGTATCATCACAGCGTCATCACTACATCATCAATGCATCATCACTGCATCATCACAGCATCATCACTGCATCATCACAGCATCATCAGAGCATCATCACAGCATCATCACAACATCATCACAGAGTCATCACAGCATCATCACTGCATAATCACTGCATCATCACAGCATCCTCACAGCATCAATACAGCGTCATCACAACGTCAACAATGCATCATTACAGCATCATCTCAGTATAGTCACAGCATAATCACTGCATAATCACTGCATCATCATATCGTCATCACTGCATCATCACTGCATCATCACAGCACCATCACAGCATCATTACTGCAGAATCACTGCATCATCACAGCATCATAGCTGCATAATCACAGCATCATCACATCATCATCGCATAGTCATCACAGCGTCATCACTGCATCATCACAGCATCATCACAGCATCATTACTGCAGAATCACTGCATCATCACAGCATCCTCACAGCAACATCGCAGCATCATCACAGCATCATCGCATCATCATCACAGTGTCATGACAGCATCATCACTGCATAATCACCGCATAATCACAGCATCATCACAGCATAATCACAGTATCATCACAGCGTCATCACTACATCATCACTGCATCATCACAGAATCATCACTGCGTCATCACAGCATCATCAGAGCATCATCACAGCATCATCACAGCATAATCACAGTATCATCACAGCATCATCACTACATCATCACTGCATCATCACAGAATCATCACTGCGTCATCACAGCATCATCAGAGCATCATCACAGCATCATCACATCATCATCTCAGCATCATTACTGCTTACTCACTGCATCATCATAGCATCATCACATCATCATCACAACATCATCAGTTTCATGTCAGCATCATCACTGCATAATCACTGCATCATCACAGCATCCTCACAGCATCAACACAGCGTCATCACAGCGTCATCAATGCATCATTACAGCATCATCTCAGGATAGTCACAGAATTATTACAGCATAATCACTGCATCATCATATCATCACTGCATCATCACTGCATCATCACTGCATCATCACAGCACCATCACAGCATCATTACTTCAGAATCACTGCATCATCACAGCATCCTCACAGCAACATCGCAGCATCATCACAGCATCATCACACTGTCATGACAGCATCATCACTGCATAATCACTGCATAATCTCCGCATAATCACAGCATCATCACATCATCATCACAATATCATCACAGCGTCATCACAGCATCCTCACAGCAACATCGCAGCATCATCACAGCATCATCACTTCGTCATCATCAGAGCATCATCACAGCATCATCACTGCATCCTCACTGCATCATGAGTGCATCATCATCACAGCATCATAACTGCATCATCAAAACATCATCTCGGCATAATCACAATGTCATAAATACATCATCACTCCATCATCACAGCATTATCACATCATCATCACAACGTTTTCAGTGTCATCACAGCATCATAACAACGTCATCAAACTGTCATCACAGCATCATCAACAAATCATCACAGAATCATCACAGCATCATTACTGCATCATCACAGCATCTTTGCATCGTCATCAGAGCATCACCACTGCATCATCACATCATCATCTCAGCATCATCACAGCATCATTACTGCTTACTCACTGCATCATCACAGCGTCATGACAGTGTCATCACTGCATCATAACATCATAGCTTCATCATCAGAACATTATCACAGCATCATCACTGCATCATCACATCATCATTATAGCATCTTCACTGTCATCAATACATCATCACAGCATCATCACATCATTATCACAGCATCATCAGTGTCATCTCAGCATCATCACTGCATCATGACTGCATCATAGCAGCATAATCACAGCATCATCACAGAATCATCACAGCATCATCATAAGGTCATCACAGCATCATCACTACGTCATCAGATTGTAATCACAGCATCATCACAGTGTCCTCACTGAATCATCACTGCACCATCACTGCACCATCACAGCATCATCTCAGCATCATCATGGCATCATTACTGCATCATCACTGCTTACTCACTGCATCATCACAGCATCATCTCAGCATCATCACAGAATCATTTCTGCATAATCATTGCATTTTCACAGCGTCATCACAGTATCATCACTGCATCATCACAGTGTCATCACAGCATCATCAAAGCATCACGACAGCGTCATCTCACCATCACGACAGCGTCATCAAAGCATCATCACTGCATCATAACAACATCATCTCAGCATCATCACAGAATCATTTCTGCATAATCACTGCATCATCATAGTGTCATCACAGCATATTCACTGCATCATCACATCATCACAGTGTCATCACAGAATCATCACTGAATCATCCAAGCATCATCCAAGCATCATCACAGCACCACCAATGCATCATCACAGTATCATCACTGCATAATCACTGCATCATCACCGCATCATCACATCATCAACACTGCATCATTGCTGCATCATCACATCATTGTCACAGTATCATCAAAATATCATCACAGCATCATCACACCATCATAACAACATCATCACAGCGTCATCACAGTATCGTAAATGCATCATCACAGAATCATCACTGAATCATCATAGCATCTTCATATCATCATCACAATATCATCACAGCATCATCACTGCATCATCACAGCATCATCACTGCATAATCACTGCATCATCACCACATCATCACAGCATCATCACTGCATAATCACTGCATCATCACAGCGTCATCACATCATCATCAAAACATCATTACAAGTATCAACACAACATAATCACAGTGTCATCACAGCATCATCATTGCATCCTTACTGCATGATCACAGCATCTCCGCATCGTAATCACATCATCATCACTGACTCCTCACTGAATCATCACTGTACCATCACTGCATCATCAGAGCATAATCTGAGCATAATCTCAGCATAATCACAGCATCATCACAGAATCATCACAGCATCATTACTGCATCATCACAGCATCTTTGCATCGTCATCAGAGCATCACCACTGCATCATCACTACATCATCACATCATCATCACAGCATTTTAGCTACATAATCACAGAATCATCATAGCGTAACGACAGCATCATCACAACATCATTACAGCATCATCACAGCGTCATCGTAACATCATGACTGTATCATCACAGCATCATCACAGCATCACCGCAGCGTCATCACTGCATCATCACAGCATCATCACAGCATCATCACGGCATCGTTACAGCATCGTCATATCATCATAACTGCATCATCACAACAACATAACAAAACCATCAAAGCATCGTCACAGCATCATCACCGCGTCATCACAGCGTCATAACTGCATCGTCACTGCATCTAAACTGCATCATCACAAAATCATCACAGCTTCATCACTGCAGCATCACAGCATCATCAAAGCATCATCGCAGCATCATCACATCATCATCACTGCATCATCACACAATCATTACTGTTTACTCACTGCGGCATCACAGCATTATCACGGTGTCATAACTGCATCATCACTGCACCATTACTGCATCATCACAGTGTCATCTCAGCATCATCACAGCATCATTACTGCCTAATCATTGCATTATCACAACGTCATCACAGTATCAGCAGTGCATCATCACAGCATCATTACTGCATCATCACATCATCATCACAGAATCACGATAGTGTCATCACAGCGTCATCACTGCATCATCACAGCGTCATCTCAGCATCATCAGAGACTCATCACAGCGTCATCACTGCATCATCACTGCATCACCACAGTATCATCACAGCATCATCACAAAATTATAAGAGCGTCATCACAGCGTTATTACTGCATCATCACAGCATCAATAGAGCATCATCACAGCGTCATCACAGCGTTATCACAGCGTCATCACAGCATCACGACATCATCATCACAGCGTCACGACAGTGTCATGAGAGCGTCTTCACAGCATCATCACTACATCATCACAGCATCATCACTGCGTCATCAGAGCATCATCACAAAATCATCACAGCGTCATTACTGCATCATCACTGCATCATCACAGCGTCATCACCGCATCATCACTGCATTGTCACAACATCATGGCGTCATAATAACTGCATCATAACAGCATGATCAAAGCATCATCACAGCGTCATCACAGCGTCATAACTGCATAAACACTGCATCATCAAAGAACCATCACAGCATCATCACAGCGTCATAACAGCATCATCAGAGCATCATCACATCGTCATCACATCGTCATCAAAGAATCTTCACAGCATCATCGCTATGTCATCATAGCATCATCATAATATTATCACAGCTTCATCACAGCGTCATAACAACATCATCACTGCATCATCACAGCATCATCATTATTGCATCATGACTGCATCATTACAGCATCATCAGAGCAGAATCAGTGCGTCGTCACAGCATCATTACTGCATCACCACATCATCACTGTGTTATCGCAGCGTCATCACAGCATCATCACAACATCATCACAGAATCATCACAGCATCATTGCAGCATCATCACATCATCATCACAGCGTCATCACAACATCATCGTAGCATCATCATGCATCATCACAGCATCATTACTGCATCATCACAGCATCATCACAGCATCATCACTGCATCATCATTGAATAATCACAGCATCATCACTGCATCATCACGGCATCGTTACAGCATCGTCATATCATCATAACTGCATCATCACAACAACATAACAAAATCATCAAAGCATCATCACCGCGTCATAACTGCATCGTCACTGCATCTAAACTGCATCATCAAAAAATCATCACTGCATCACATCATAATCACAACATCATCAAAGCATCATCACAGCATCATCACTGCGTTATCACAGCATCATCTCAGCATCATCACAGTATCATTACTGCTTATTCACTGCATCATCACAACATCATCACAGCGTCATTACAGTGTCATAAATGCATCATCACAGTGTCATCAAAGCGTCCTAACTGCATAATCACTGCATCATCGCAGCTTCATCACAGCATCATGACAGCGTCATCACAGCATCAAAAATGCATAATCACTTCATCCTCACATCATCATCATAGCATCATAGCTGCATAATCATAGAGTCATCACAGCATCATCACTACATCATCAAATTGTCATCACTGTATCATCACAGCATCATCATAGCATCATCACTGCATAATCACAGTGTCATAACAGCATCATTACAACACCATGACTACGTCATCACAGCATCACGACAGCGTCATTACAGTGTCATCACAGCATCATCACTGCATTATCACAACATCATCACAACATCATCACTGCGTCATCAGAGTGTCATCACTACATAATCACTTCTTACTCAGTGAATCATCACTGCATCATCACATCATCACAGCATCATCTCAGCATAATCACAGTATCATCACAACATCATCACAGAGTCATCACAGCATCATCACTGCATAATCACTGCATCATCACAGCATCCTCACAGCATCAATACAGCGTCATCACAACGTCAACAATGCATCATTACAGCATCATCTCAGTATAGTCACAGCATAATCACTGCATAATCACTGCATCATCATATCGTCATCACTGCATCATCACTGCATCATCACAGCACCATCACAGCATCATTACTGCAGAATCACTGCATCATCACAGCATCATAGCTGCATAATCACAGCATCATCACATCATCATCGCATAGTCATCACAGCGTCATCACTGCATCATCACAGCATCATCACAGCATCATTACTGCAGAATCACTGCATCATCACAGCATCCTCACAGCAACATCGCAGCATCATCACAGCGTCATCGCATCATCATCACAGTGTCATGACAGCATCATCACTGCATAATCACCGCATAATCACAGCATCATCACAGCATAATCACAGTATCATCACAGCGTCATCACTACATCATCACTGCATCATCACAGAATCATCACTGCGTCATCACAGCATCATCAGAGCATCATCACAGCATCATCACAGCATAATCACAGTATCATCACAGCATCATCACTACATCATCACTGCATCATCACAGAATCATCACTGCGTCATCACAGCATCATCAGAGCATCATCACAGCATCATCACATCATCATCTCAGCATCATTACTGCTTACTCACTGCATCATCATAGCATCATCACATCATCATCACAACATCATCAGTTTCATGTCAGCATCATCACTGCATAATCACTGCATCATCACAGCATCCTCACAGCATCAACACAGCATCATCACAGCGTCATCAATGCATCATTACAGCATCATCTCAGTATAGTCACAGAATTATTACAGCATAATCACTGCATCATCATATCATCACTGCATCATCACTGCATCATCACTGCATCATCACAGCACCATCACAGCATCATTACTTCAGAATCACTGCATCATCACAGCATCCTCACAGCAACATCGCAGCATCATCACAGCATCATCACACTGTCATGACAGCATCATCACTGCATAATCACTGCATAATCTCCGCATAATCACAGCATCATCACATCATCATCACAACGTTTTCAGTGTCATCACAGCATCATAACAACGTCATCAAACTGTCATCACAGCATCATCACCAAACCATCACAGAATCATCACAGCATCATTACTGCATCATCACAGCATCTTTGCATCGTCATCAGAGCATCACCACTGCATCATCACATCATCATCTCAGCATCATCACAGCATCATCACTGCATCCTCACTGCATCATGAGTGCATCATCATCACAGCATCATAACTGCATCATCAAAGCATCATCTCGGCATAATCACAATGTCATAAATACATCATCACTCCATCATCACAGCATTATCACATCATCATCACAACGTTTTCAGTGTCATCACAGCATCATAACAACGTCATCAAACTGTCATCACAGCATCATCACCAAATCATCACAGAATCATCACAGCATCATTACTGCATCATCACAGCATCTTTGCATCGTCATCAGAGCATCACCACTGCATCATCACATCATCATCTCAGCATCATCACAGCATCATTACTGCTTACTCACTGCATCATCACAGCGTCATGACAGTGTCATCACTGCATCATAACATCATAGCTTCATCATCAGAACATTATCACAGCATCATCACTGCATCATCACATCATCATTATAGCATCTTCACTGTCATCAATACATCATCACAGCATCATCACATCATTATCACAGCATCATCAGTGTCATCTCAGCATCATCACTGCATCATGACTGCATCATAGCAGCATAATCACAGCATCATCACAGAATCATCACAGCATCATCATAAGGTCATCACAGCATCATCACTACGTCATCAAATTGTAATCACAGCATCATCACAGTGTCCTCACTGAATCATCACTGCACCATCACAGCATCATCTCAGCATCATCATGGCATCATTACTGCATCATCACTGCTTACTCACTGCATCATCACAGCATCATCTCAGCATCATCACAGAATCATTTCTGCATAATCATTGCATATTCACAGCGTCATCACAGTATCATCACTGCATCATCACAGTGTCATCACAGCATCATCAAAGCATCACGACAGCGTCATCTCACCATCACGACAGCGTCATCAAAGCATCATCACTGCATCATAACAACATCATCTCAGCATCATCACAGAATCATTTCTGCATAATCACTGCATCATCATAGTGTCATCACAGTATATTCACTGCATCATCACATCATCACAGTGTCATCACAGAATCATCACTGAATCATCCAAGCATCATCCAAGCATCATCACAGCACCACCAATGCATCATCACAGTATCATCACTGCATAATCACTGCATCATCACCGCATCATCACTGCATCAACACTGCATCATTGCTGCATCATCACATCATTGTCACAGTATCATCAAAATATCATCACAGCATCATCACACCATCATAACAACATCATCACAGCGTCATCACAGTATCGTAAATGCATCATCACAGAATCATCACTGAATCATCATAGCATCTTCATATCATCATCACAATATCATCACAGCATCATCACTGCATCATCACAGCATCATGACTGCATAATCACTGCATCATCACCACATCATCACAGCATCATCACTGCATAATCACTGCATCATCACAGCATCATCACATCGTCATCAAAACATCATTACAAGTATCAACACAACATAATCACAGTGTCATCACAGCATCATCATTGCATCCTTACTGCATGATCACAGCATCTCCGCATCGTAATCACATCATCATCACTGACTCCTCACTGAATCATCACTGTACCATCACTGCATCATCAGAGCATAATCTGAGCATAATCTCAGCATAATCACAGCATCATCACAGAATCATCACAGCATCATTACTGCATCATCACAGCATCTTTGCATCGTCATCAGAGCATCACCACTGCATCATCACTACATCATCACATCATCATCACAGCATTTTAGCTACATAATCACAGAATCATCATAGCGTAACGACAGCATCATCACAACATCATTACAGCATCATCACAGCGTCATCGTAACATCATGACTGTATCATCACAGCATCATCACAGCATCACCGCAGCGTCATCACTGCATCATCACAGCATCATCACAGCATCATCACGGCATCGTTACAGCATCGTCATATCATCATAACTGCATCATCACAACAACATAACAAAATCATCAAAGCATCGTCACAGCATTATCACCGCGTCATCACAGCGTCATAACTGCATCGTCACTGCATCTAAACTGCATCATCACAAAATCATCACTGCATCACATCATAATCACAACATCATCAAAGCGTCATCACAGCATCATCACTGCGTTATCACAGCATCATCTCAGCATCATCACAGTATCATTACTGCTTATTCACTGCATCATCACAACATCATCACAGCGTCATTACAGTGTCATAAATGCATCATCACAGTGTCATCAAAGCGTCCTAACTGCATAATCACTGCATCATCGCAGCTTCATCACAGCATCATGACAGCGTCATCACAGCATCAAAAATGCATAATCACTTCATCCTCACATCATCATCATAGCATCATAGCTGCATAATCATAGAGTCATCACAGCATCATCACTACATCATCAAATTGTCATCACTGTATCATCACAGCATCATCATAGCATCATCACTGCATAATCACAGTGTCATAACAGCATCATTACAACACCATGACTACGTCATCACAGCATCACGACAGCGTCATTACAGTGTCATCACAGCATCATCACTGCATTATCACAACATCATCACAACATCATCACTGCGTCATCAGAGCGTCATCACTACATAATCACTTCTTACTCAGTGAATCATCACTGCATCATCACATCATCACAGCATCATCTCAGCATAATCACAGTATCATCACAGCGTCATCACTACATCATCAATGCATCATCACTGCATCATCACATCATCATCACTGCATCATCACAGAATCATTACTGTTTACTCACTGCGGCATCACAGCATTATCACGGTGTCATAACTGCATCATCACTGCACCATTACTGCATCATCACAGTGTCATCTCAGCATCATCACAGCATCATTACTGCCTAATCATTGCATTATCACAACGTCATCACAGTATCATCAGTGCATCATCACAGCATCATTACTGCATCATCACATCATCATCACAGAATCACGATAGTGTCATCACAGCGTCATCACTGCATCATCACAGCGTCATCTCAGCATCATCAGAGACTCATCACAGCGTCATCACTGCATCATCACAGTATCATCACAGCATCATCACAAAATTATAAGAGCGTCATCACAGCGTTATTACTGCATCATCACAGCATCAATAGAGCATCATCACAGCGTCATCACAGCGTTATCACAGCGTCATCACAGCATCATCATCACAGCTTCACGACAGTGTCATGAGAGCGTCTTCACAGCATCATCACTACATCATCACAGCATCATCACTGCGTCATCAGAGCATCATCACAAAATCATCACAGCGTCATTACTGCATCATCACTGCATCATCACAGCGTCATCACCGCATCATCACTGCATTGTCACAACATCATGGCGTCATAATAACTGCATCATAACAGCATGATCAAAGCATCATCACAGCGTCATCACAGCGTCATAACTGCATAAACACTGCATCATCAAAGAACCATCACAGCATCATCACAGCGTCATAACAGCATCATCAGAGCATCATCACATCGTCATCACATCGTCATCAAAGAATCTTCACAGCATCATCGCTATGTCATCATAGCATCATCATAATATTATCACAGCTTCATCACAGCGTCATAACAACATCATCACTGCATCATCACAGCATCATCATTATTGCATCATGACTGCATCATTACAGCATCATCAGAGCAGAATCAGTGCGTCGTCACAGCATCATTACTGCATCACCACATCATCACTGTGTTATCGCAGCGTCATCACAGCATCATCACAACATCATCACAGAATCATCACAGCATCATTGCAGCATCATCACATCATCATCACAACGTCATCACAACATCATCGTAGCATCATCATGCATCACCACAGCATCATTACTGCATCATCACAGCATCATCACTGCATCATCACTGAATAATCACAGCATCATCACTGCATCATCACGGCATCGTTACAGCATCGTCATATCATCATAACTGCATCATCACAACAACATAACAAAATCATCAAAGCATCATCACAGCATCATCACCGCGTCATAACTGCATTGTCACTGCATCTAAACTGCATCATCACAAAATCATCACTGCATCACATCATAATCACAACATCATCAAAGCGTCATCACAGCATCATCACTGCGTTATCACAGCATCATCTCAGCATCATCACAGTATCATTACTGCTTATTCACTGCATCATCACAACATCATCACAGCGTCATTACAGTGTCATAAATGCATCATCACAGTGTCATCAAAGCGTCCTAACTGCATAATCACTGCATCATCGCAGCTTCATCACAGCATCATGACAGCGTCATCACAGCATCAAAAATGCATAATCACTTCATCCTCACATCATCATCATAGCATCATAGCTGCATAATCATAGAGTCATCACAGCATCATCACTACATCATCAAATTGTCATCACTGTATCATCACAGCATCATCATAGCATCATCACTGCATAATCACAGTGTCATAACAGCATCATTACAACACCATGACTACGTCATCACAGCATCACGACAGCGTCATTACAGTGTCATCACAGCATCATCACTGCATTATCACAACATCATCACAACATCATCACTGCGTCATCAGAGCGTCATCACTACATAATCACTTCTTACTCAGTGAATCATCACTGCATCATCACATCATCACAGCATCATCTCAGCATAATCACAGTATCATCACAGCGTCATCACTACATCATCAATGCATCATCACTGCATCATCACAGCATCATCAGAGCATCATCACAGCATCATCACAACATCATCACAGAGTCATCACAGCATCATCACTGCATAATCACTGCATCATCACAGCATCCTCACAGCATCAATACAGCGTCATCACAACGTCAACAATGCATCATTACAGCATCATCTCAGTATAGTCACAGCATAATCACTGCATAATCACTGCATCATCATATCGTCATCACTGCATCATCACTGCATCATCACAGCACCATCACAGCATCATTACTGCAGAATCACTGCATCATCACAGCATCATAGCTGCATAATCACAGCATCATCACATCATCATCGCATAGTCATCACAGCGTCATCACTGCATCATCACAGCATCATCACAGCATCATTACTGCAGAATCACTGCATCATCACAGCATCCTCACAGCAACATCGCAGCATCATCACAGCGTCATCGCATCATCATCACAGTGTCATGACAGCATCATCACTGCATAATCACCGCATAATCACAGCATCATCACAGCATAATCACAGTATCATCACAGCGTCATCACTACATCATCACTGCATCATCACAGAATCATCACTGCGTCATCACAGCATCATCAGAGCATCATCACAGCATCATCACAGCATAATCACAGTATCATCACAGCATCATCACTACATCATCACTGCATCATCACAGAATCATCACTGCGTCATCACAGCATCATCAGAGCATCATCACAGCATCATCACATCATCATCTCAGCATCATTACTGCTTACTCACTGCATCATCATAGCATCATCACATCATCATCACAACATCATCAGTTTCATGTCAGCATCATCACTGCATAATCACTGCATCATCACAGCATCCTCACAGCATCAACACAGCATCATCACAGCGTCATCAATGCATCATTACAGCATCATCTCAGTATAGTCACAGAATTATTACAGCATAATCACTGCATCATCATATCATCACTGCATCATCACTGCATCATCACTGCATCATCACAGCACCATCACAGCATCATTACTTCAGAATCACTGCATCATCACAGCATCCTCACAGCAACATCGCAGCATCATCACAGCATCATCACACTGTCATGACAGCATCATCACTGCATAATCACTGCATAATCTCCGCATAATCACAGCATCATCACATCATCATCACAACGTTTTCAGTGTCATCACAGCATCATAACAACGTCATCAAACTGTCATCACAGCATCATCACCAAACCATCACAGAATCATCACAGCATCATTACTGCATCATCACAGCATCTTTGCATCGTCATCAGAGCATCACCACTGCATCATCACATCATCATCTCAGCATCATCACAGCATCATCACTGCATCCTCACTGCATCATGAGTGCATCATCATCACAGCATCATAACTGCATCATCAAAGCATCATCTCGGCATAATCACAATGTCATAAATACATCATCACTCCATCATCACAGCATTATCACATCATCATCACAACGTTTTCAGTGTCATCACAGCATCATAACAACGTCATCAAACTGTCATCACAGCATCATCACCAAATCATCACAGAATCATCACAGCATCATTACTGCATCATCACAGCATCTTTGCATCGTCATCAGAGCATCACCACTGCATCATCACATCATCATCTCAGCATCATCACAGCATCATTACTGCTTACTCACTGCATCATCACAGCGTCATGACAGTGTCATCACTGCATCATAACATCATAGCTTCATCATCAGAACATTATCACAGCATCATCACTGCATCATCACATCATCATTATAGCATCTTCACTGTCATCAATACATCATCACAGCATCATCACATCATTATCACAGCATCATCAGTGTCATCTCAGCATCATCACTGCATCATGACTGCATCATAGCAGCATAATCACAGCATCATCACAGAATCATCACAGCATCATCATAAGGTCATCACAGCATCATCACTACGTCATCAAATTGTAATCACAGCATCATCACAGTGTCCTCACTGAATCATCACTGCACCATCACAGCATCATCTCAGCATCATCATGGCATCATTACTGCATCATCACTGCTTACTCACTGCATCATCACAGCATCATCTCAGCATCATCACAGAATCATTTCTGCATAATCATTGCATATTCACAGCGTCATCACAGTATCATCACTGCATCATCACAGTGTCATCACAGCATCATCAAAGCATCACGACAGCGTCATCTCACCATCACGACAGCGTCATCAAAGCATCATCACTGCATCATAACAACATCATCTCAGCATCATCACAGAATCATTTCTGCATAATCACTGCATCATCATAGTGTCATCACAGTATATTCACTGCATCATCACATCATCACAGTGTCATCACAGAATCATCACTGAATCATCCAAGCATCATCCAAGCATCATCACAGCACCACCAATGCATCATCACAGTATCATCACTGCATAATCACTGCATCATCACCGCATCATCACTGCATCAACACTGCATCATTGCTGCATCATCACATCATTGTCACAGTATCATCAAAATATCATCACAGCATCATCACACCATCATAACAACATCATCACAGCGTCATCACAGTATCGTAAATGCATCATCACAGAATCATCACTGAATCATCATAGCAT
The DNA here is from genome assembly GCA_963989345.1 of Clangula hyemalis. The sequence goes on from OZ022447.1 coordinate 524,654, forward strand.
CTTCATATCATCATCACAATATCATCACAGCATCATCACTGCATCATCACAGCATCATGACTGCATAATCACTGCATCATCACCACATCATCACAGCATCATCACTGCATAATCACTGCATCATCACAGCATCATCACATCGTCATCAAAACATCATTACAAGTATCAACACAACATAATCACAGTGTCATCACAGCATCATCATTGCATCCTTACTGCATGATCACAGCATCTCCGCATCGTAATCACATCATCATCACTGACTCCTCACTGAATCATCACTGTACCATCACTGCATCATCAGAGCATAATCTGAGCATAATCTCAGCATAATCACAGCATCATCACAGAATCATCACAGCATCATTACTGCATCATCACAGCATCTTTGCATCGTCATCAGAGCATCACCACTGCATCATCACTACATCATCACATCATCATCACAGCATTTTAGCTACATAATCACAGAATCATCATAGCGTAACGACAGCATCATCACAACATCATTACAGCATCATCACAGCGTCATCGTAACATCATGACTGTATCATCACAGCATCATCACAGCATCACCGCAGCGTCATCACTGCATCATCACAGCATCATCACAGCATCATCACGGCATCGTTACAGCATCGTCATATCATCATAACTGCATCATCACAACAACATAACAAAATCATCAAAGCATCGTCACAGCATTATCACCGCGTCATCACAGCGTCATAACTGCATCGTCACTGCATCTAAACTGCATCATCACAAAATCATCACTGCATCACATCATAATCACAACATCATCAAAGCGTCATCACAGCATCATCACTGCGTTATCACAGCATCATCTCAGCATCATCACAGTATCATTACTGCTTATTCACTGCATCATCACAACATCATCACAGCGTCATTACAGTGTCATAAATGCATCATCACAGTGTCATCAAAGCGTCCTAACTGCATAATCACTGCATCATCGCAGCTTCATCACAGCATCATGACAGCGTCATCACAGCATCAAAAATGCATAATCACTTCATCCTCACATCATCATCATAGCATCATAGCTGCATAATCATAGAGTCATCACAGCATCATCACTACATCATCAAATTGTCATCACTGTATCATCACAGCATCATCATAGCATCATCACTGCATAATCACAGTGTCATAACAGCATCATTACAACACCATGACTACGTCATCACAGCATCACGACAGCGTCATTACAGTGTCATCACAGCATCATCACTGCATTATCACAACATCATCACAACATCATCACTGCGTCATCAGAGCGTCATCACTACATAATCACTTCTTACTCAGTGAATCATCACTGCATCATCACATCATCACAGCATCATCTCAGCATAATCACAGTATCATCACAGCGTCATCACTACATCATCAATGCATCATCACTGCATCATCACATCATCATCACTGCATCATCACAGAATCATTACTGTTTACTCACTGCGGCATCACAGCATTATCACGGTGTCATAACTGCATCATCACTGCACCATTACTGCATCATCACAGTGTCATCTCAGCATCATCACAGCATCATTACTGCCTAATCATTGCATTATCACAACGTCATCACAGTATCATCAGTGCATCATCACAGCATCATTACTGCATCATCACATCATCATCACAGAATCACGATAGTGTCATCACAGCGTCATCACTGCATCATCACAGCGTCATCTCAGCATCATCAGAGACTCATCACAGCGTCATCACTGCATCATCACAGTATCATCACAGCATCATCACAAAATTATAAGAGCGTCATCACAGCGTTATTACTGCATCATCACAGCATCAATAGAGCATCATCACAGCGTCATCACAGCGTTATCACAGCGTCATCACAGCATCATCATCACAGCTTCACGACAGTGTCATGAGAGCGTCTTCACAGCATCATCACTACATCATCACAGCATCATCACTGCGTCATCAGAGCATCATCACAAAATCATCACAGCGTCATTACTGCATCATCACTGCATCATCACAGCGTCATCACCGCATCATCACTGCATTGTCACAACATCATGGCGTCATAATAACTGCATCATAACAGCATGATCAAAGCATCATCACAGCGTCATCACAGCGTCATAACTGCATAAACACTGCATCATCAAAGAACCATCACAGCATCATCACAGCGTCATAACAGCATCATCAGAGCATCATCACATCGTCATCACATCGTCATCAAAGAATCTTCACAGCATCATCGCTATGTCATCATAGCATCATCATAATATTATCACAGCTTCATCACAGCGTCATAACAACATCATCACTGCATCATCACAGCATCATCATTATTGCATCATGACTGCATCATTACAGCATCATCAGAGCAGAATCAGTGCGTCGTCACAGCATCATTACTGCATCACCACATCATCACTGTGTTATCGCAGCGTCATCACAGCATCATCACAACATCATCACAGAATCATCACAGCATCATTGCAGCATCATCACATCATCATCACAACGTCATCACAACATCATCGTAGCATCATCATGCATCACCACAGCATCATTACTGCATCATCACAGCATCATCACTGCATCATCACTGAATAATCACAGCATCATCACTGCATCATCACGGCATCGTTACAGCATCGTCATATCATCATAACTGCATCATCACAACAACATAACAAAATCATCAAAGCATCATCACAGCATCATCACCGCGTCATAACTGCATTGTCACTGCATCTAAACTGCATCATCACAAAATCATCACTGCATCACATCATAATCACAACATCATCAAAGCGTCATCACAGCATCATCACTGCGTTATCACAGCATCATCTCAGCATCATCACAGTATCATTACTGCTTATTCACTGCATCATCACAACATCATCACAGCGTCATTACAGTGTCATAAATGCATCATCACAGTGTCATCAAAGCGTCCTAACTGCATAATCACTGCATCATCGCAGCTTCATCACAGCATCATGACAGCGTCATCACAGCATCAAAAATGCATAATCACTTCATCCTCACATCATCATCATAGCATCATAGCTGCATAATCATAGAGTCATCACAGCATCATCACTACATCATCAAATTGTCATCACTGTATCATCACAGCATCATCATAGCATCATCACTGCATAATCACAGTGTCATAACAGCATCATTACAACACCATGACTACGTCATCACAGCATCACGACAGCGTCATTACAGTGTCATCACAGCATCATCACTGCATTATCACAACATCATCACAACATCATCACTGCGTCATCAGAGCGTCATCACTACATAATCACTTCTTACTCAGTGAATCATCACTGCATCATCACATCATCACAGCATCATCTCAGCATAATCACAGTATCATCACAGCGTCATCACTGCATCATCACTGCATCATCACAGCATCATCACTGCATCATCACAGCATCATCAGAGCATCATCACAGCATCATCACAACATCATCACAGAGTCATCACAGCATCATCACTGCATAATCACTGCATCATCACAGCATCCTCACAGCAACATCGCAGCATCATCACAGCATCATCGCATCATCATCACAGTGTCATGACAGCATCATCACTGCATAATCACCGCATAATCACAGCAACATCGCAGCATCATCACAGCATCATCGCATCATCATCACAGTGTCATGACAGCATCATCACTGCATAATCACCGCATAATCACAGCATCATCACAGCATAATCACAGTATCATCACAGCGTCATCACTACATCATCACTGCATCATCACAGAATCATCACTGCGTCATCACAGCATCATCAGAGCATCATCACAGCATCATCACAGCATAATCACAGTATCATCACAGCATCATCACAGAATCATCACTGCGTCATCACAGAATCATCACTGCGTCATCACAGCATCATCAGAGCATCATCACAGCATCATCACATCATCATCTCAGCATCATTACTGCTTACTCACTGCATCATCATAGCATCATCACATCATCATCACAACATCATCAGTTTCATGTCAGCATCATCACTGCATAATCACTGCATCATCACAGCATCCTCACAGCATCAACACAGCGTCATCACAGCGTCATCAATGCATCATTACAGCATCATCTCAGTATAGTCACAGAATTATTACAGCATAATCACTGCATCATCATATCATCACTGCATCATCATCGCATCATCACTGCATCATCACAGCACCATCACAGCATCATTACTTCAGAATCACTGCATCATCACAGCATCCTCACAGCAACATCGCAGCATCATCACAGCATCATCACACTGTCATGACAGCATCATCACTGCATAATCACTGCATAATCTCCGCATAATCACAGCATCATCACATCATCATCACAATATCATCACAGCGTCATCACTACACATCACTGCATCATCACTACATCATCACAGCATCATCACTTCGTCATCATCAGAGCATCATCACAGCATCCTCACTGCATCATGAGTGCATCATCATCACAGCATCATAACTGCATCATCAAAGCATCATCTCGGCATAATCACAATGTCATAAATACATCATCACTCCATCATCACAGCATTATCACATCATCATCACAACGTTTTCAGTGTCATCACAGCATCATAACAACGTCATCAAACTGTCATCACAGCATCATCACCAAATCATCACAGAATCATCACAGCATCATTACTGCATCATCACAGCATCTTTGCATCGTCATCAGAGCATCACCACTGCATCATCACATCATCATCTCAGCATCATCACAGCATCATCACTGCATCCTCACTGCATCATGAGTGCATCATCATCACAGCATCATAACTGCATCATCAAAGCATCATCTCGGCATAATCACAATGTCATAAATACATCATCACTCCATCATCACAGCATTATCACATCATCATCACAACGTTTTCAGTGTCATCACAGCATCATAACAACGTCATCAAACTGTCATCACAGCATCATCACCAAATCATCACAGAATCATCACAGCATCATTACTGCATCATCACAGCATCTTTGCATCGTCATCAGAGCATCACCACTGCATCATCACATCATCATCTCAGCATCATCACAGCATCATTACTGCTTACTCACTGCATCATCACAGCGTCATGACAGTGTCATCACTGCATCATAACATCATAGCTTCATCATCAGAACATTATCACAGCATCATCACTGCATCATCACATCATCATTATAGCATCTTCACTGTCATCAATACATCATCACAGCATCATCATAAGGTCATCACAGCATCATCAGTGTCATCTCAGCATCATCACTGCATCATGACTGCATCATAGCAGCATAATCACAGCATCATCACAGAATCATCACAGCATCATCATAAGGTCATCACAGCATCATCACTACGTCATCAAATTGTAATCACAGCATCATCACAGTGTCCTCACTGAATCATCACTGCACCATCACTGCACCATCACAGCATCATCTCAGCATCATCATGGCATCATTACTGCATCATCACTGCTTACTCACTGCATCATCACAGCATCATCTCAGCATCATCACAGAATCATTTCTGCATAATCATTGCATTTTCACAGCGTCATCACAGTATCATCACTGCATCATCACAGTGTCATCACAGCATCATCAAAGCATCACGACAGCGTCATCTCACCATCACGAAAGCGTCATCAAAGCATCATCACTGCATCATAACAACATCATCTCAGCATCATCACAGAATCATTTCTGCATAATCACTGCATCATCATAGTGTCATCACAGTATATTCACTGCATCATCACATCATCACAGTGTCATCACAGAATCATCACTGAATCATCCAAGCATCATCCAAGCATCATCACAGCACCACCAATGCATCATCACAGTATCATCACTGCATAATCACTGCATCATCACCGCATCATCACTGCATCAACACTGCATCATTGCTGCATCATCACATCATTGTCACAGTATCATCAAAATATCATCACAGCATCATCACACCATCATAACAACATCATCACAGCGTCATCACAGTATCGTAAATGCATCATCACAGAATCATCACTGAATCATCATAGCATCTTCATATCATCATCACAATATCATCACAGCATCATCACTGCATCATCACAGCATCATCACTGCATAATCACTGCATCATCACCACATCATCACAGCATCATCACTGCATAATCACTGCATCATCACCACATCATCACAGCATCATCACTGCATAATCACTGCATCATCACAGCGTCATCACATCATCATCAAAACATCATTACAAGTATCAACACAACATAATCACAGTGTCATCACAGCATCATCATTGCATCCTTACTGCATGATCACAGCATCTCCGCATCGTAATCACATCATCATCACTGACTCCTCACTGAATCATCACTGTACCATCACTGCATCATCAGAGCATAATCTGAGCATAATCTCAGCATAATCACAGCATCATCACAGAATCATCACAGCATCATTACTGCATCATCACAGCATCTTTGCATCGTCATCAGAGCATCACCACTGCATCATCACTACATCATCACATCATCATCACAGCATTTTAGCTACATAATCACAGAATCATCATAGCGTAACGACAGCATCATCACAACATCATTACAGCATCATCACAGCGTCATCGTAACATCATGACTGTATCATCACAGCATCATCACAGCATCACCGCAGCATCATCACTGCATTATCACTGAATAATCACAGCATCATCACGGCATCGTTACAGCATCGTCATATCATCATAACTGCATCATCACAACAACATAACAAAATCATCAAAGCATCGTCACAGCATCATCACCGCGTCATCACAGCGTCATAACTGCATCGTCACTGAATCTAAACTGCATCATCACAAAATCATCACTGCATCACATCATAATCACAACATCATCAAAGCGTCATCACAGCATCATCACTGCGTTATCACAGCATCATCTCAGCATCATCACAGTATCATTACTGCTTATTCACTGCATCATCACAACATCATCACAGCGTCATTACAGTGTCATAAATGCATCATCACAGTGTCATCAAAGCGTCCTAACTGCATAATCACTGCATCATCGCAGCTTCATCACAGCATCATGACAGCGTCATCACAGCATCAAAAATGCATAATCACTTCATCCTCACATCATCATCATAGCATCATAGCTGCATAATCATAGAGTCATCACAGCATCATCACTACATCATCAAATTGTCATCACTGTATCATCACAGCATCATCATAGCATCATCACTGCATAATCACAGTGTCATAACAGCATCATTACAACACCATGACTACGTCATCACAGCATCACGACAGCGTCATTACAGTGTCATCACAGCATCATCACTGCATTATCACAACATCATCACAACATCATCACTGCGTCATCAGAGCGTCATCACTACATAATCACTTCTTACTCAGTGAATCATCACTGCATCATCACATCATCACAGCATCATCTCAGCATCATCACAGTATCATCACAGCGTCATCACTACATCATCACTGCATCATCACAGCATCATCACTGCATCATCACAGCATCATCAGAGCATCATCACAGCATCATCACAACATCATCACAGAGTCATCACAGCATCATCACTGCATAATCACTGCATCATCACAGCATCCTCACAGCATCAATACAGCGTCATCACAACGTCAACAATGCATCATTACAGCATCATCTCAGTATAGTCACAGCATAATCACTGCATCATCACTGCATCATCATATCGTCATCACTGCATCATCACTGCATCATCACAGCACCATCACAGCATCATTACTGCAGAATCACTGCATCATCAGCATCATAGCTGCATAATCACAGCATCATCACATCATCATCGCATAGTCATCACAGCGTCATCACTGCATCATCACAGCATCATCACAGCATCATTACTGCAGAATCACTGCATCATCACAGCGTCATCACTACATCATCACTGCATCATCACAGAATCATCACTGCGTCATCACAGCATCATCAGAGCATCATCACAGCATCATCACAGCATAATCACAGTATCATCACAGCATCATCACTACATCATCACTGCATCATCACAGAATCATCACTGCGTCATCACAGCATCATCAGAGCATCATCACAGCATCATCACAGCATCATCTCAGCATCATTACTGCTTACTCACTGCATCATCATAGCATCATCACATCATCATCACAACATCATCAGTTTCATGTCAGCATCATCACTGCATAATCACTGCATCATCACAGCATCCTCACAGCATCAACACAGCGTCATCACAGCGTCATCAATGCATCATTACAGCATCATCTCAGTATAGTCACAGAATTATTACAGCATAATCACTGCATCATCATATCATCACTGCATCATCACTGCATCATCACTGCATCATCAAAGCACCATCACAGCATCATTACTTCAGAATCACTGCATCATCACAGCATCCTCACAGCAACATCGCAGCATCATCACAGCATCATCACACTGTCATGACAGCATCATCACTGCATAATCACTGCATAATCTCCGCATAATCACAGCATCATCACATCATCATCACAATATCATCACAGCGTCATCACTACACATCACTGCATCATCACTACATCATCACAGCATCATCACTTCGTCATCATCAGAGCATCATCACAGCATCATCACTGCATCCTCACTGCATCATGAGTGCATCATCATCACAGCATCATAACTGCATCATCAAAGCATCATCTCGGCATAATCACAATGTCATAAATACATCATCACTCCATCATCACAGCATTATCACATCATCATCACAACGTTTTCAGTGTCATCACAGCATCATAACAACGTCATCAAACTGTCATCACAGCATCATCACCAAATCATCACAGAATCATCACAGCATCATTACTGCATCATCACAGCATCTTTGCATCGTCATCAGAGCATCACCACTGCATCATCACTACATCATCACATCATCATCACAGCATTTTAGCTACATAATCACAGAATCATCATAGCGTAACGACAGCATCATCACAACATCATTACAGCATCATCACAGCGTCATCGTAACATCATGACTGTATCATCACAGCATCATCACAGCATCACCGCAGCGTCATCACTGCATCATCACAGCATCATCACAGCATCATCACGGCATCGTTACAGCATCGTCATATCATCATAACTGCATCATCACAACAACATAACAAAATCATCAAAGCATCGTCACAGCATCATCACCGCGTCATCACAGCGTCATAACTGCATCGTCACTGCATCTAAACTGCATCATCACAAAATCATCACAGCTTCATCACTGCAGCATCACAGCATCATCAAAGCATCATCGCAGCATCATCACATCATCATCACTGCATCATCACAGAATCATTACTGTTTACTCACTGCGGCATCACAGCATTATCACGGTGTCATAACTGCATCATCACTGCACCATTACTGCATCATCACAGTGTCATCTCAGCATCATCACAGCATCATTACTGCCTAATCATTGCATTATCACAACGTCATCACAGTATCATCAGTGCATCATCACAGCATCATTACTGCATCATCACATCATCATCACAGAATCACGATAGTGTCATCACAGCGTCATCACTGCATCATCACAGCGTCATCTCAGCATCATCAGAGACTCATCACAGCGTCATCACTGCATCATCACAGTATCATCACAGCATCATCACAAAATTATAAGAGCGTCATCACAGCGTTATTACTGCATCATCACAGCATCAATAGAGCATCATCACAGCGTCATCACAGCGTTATCACAGCGTCATCACAGCATCACAACATCATCATCACAGCTTCACGACAGTGTCATGAGAGCGTCTTCACAGCATCATCACTACATCATCACAGCATCATCACTGCGTCATCAGAGCATCATCACAAAATCATCACAGCGTCATTACTGCATCATCACTGCATCATCACAGCGTCATCACCGCATCATCACTGCATTGTCACAACATCATGGCGTCATAATAACTGCATCATAACAGCATGATCAAAGCATCATCACAGCGTCATCACAGCGTCATAACTGCATAAACACTGCATCATCAAAGAACCATCACAGCATCATCACAGCGTCATAACAGCATCATCAGAGCATCATCACATCGTCATCACATCGTCATCAAAGAATCTTCACAGCATCATCGCTATGTCATCATAGCATCATCATAATATTATCACAGCTTCATCACAGCGTCATAACAACATCATCACTGCATCATCACAGCATCATCATTATTGCATCATGACTGCATCATTACAGCATCATCAGAGCAGAATCAGTGCGTCGTCACAGCATCATTACTGCATCACCACATCATCACTGTGTTATCGCAGCGTCATCACAGCATCATCACAACATCATCACAGAATCATCACAGCATCATTGCAGCATCATCACATCATCATCACAACGTCATCACAACATCATCGTAGCATCATCATGCATCATCACAGCATCATTACTGCATCATCACAGCATCATCACAGCATCATCACTGCATCATCACTGAATAATCACAGCATCATCACTGCATCATCACGGCATCGTTACAGCATCGTCATATCATCATAACTGCATCATCACAACAACATAACAAAATCATCAAAGCATCATCACAGCATCATCACCGCGTCATCACAGCGTCATAACTGCATCGTCACTGCATCTAAACTGCATCATCAAAAAATCATCACTGCATCACATCATAATCACAACATCATCAAAGCGTCATCACAGCATCATCACTGCGTTATCACAGCATCATCTCAGCATCATCACAGTATCATTACTGCTTATTCACTGCATCATCACAACATCATCACAGCGTCATTACAGTGTCATAAATGCATCATCACAGTGTCATCAAAGCGTCCTAACTGCATAATCACTGCATCATCGCAGCTTCATCACAGCATCATGACAGCGTCATCACAGCATCAAAAATGCATAATCACTTCATCCTCACATCATCATCATAGCATCATAGCTGCATAATCATAGAGTCATCACAGCATCATCACTACATCATCAAATTGTCATCACTGTATCATCACAGCATCATCATAGCATCATCACTGCATAATCACAGTGTCATAACAGCATCATTACAACACCATGACTACGTCATCACAGCATCACGACAGCGTCATTACAGTGTCATCACAGCATCATCACTGCATTATCACAACATCATCACAACATCATCACTGCGTCATCAGAGCGTCATCACTACATAATCACTTCTTACTCAGTGAATCATCACTGCATCATCACATCATCACAGCATCATCTCAGCATAATCACAGTATCATCACAGCGTCATCACTACATCATCAATGCATCATCACAGCATCATCACTGCATCATCACAGCATCATCAGAGCATCATCACAGCATCATCACAACATCATCACAGAGTCATCACAGCATCATCACTGCATAATCACTGCATCATCACAGCATCCTCACAGCATCAATACAGCGTTATCACAACGTCAACAATGCATCATTACAGCATCATCTCAGTATAGTCACAGCATAATCACTGCATAATCACTGCATCATCATATCGTCATCACTGCATCATCACTGCATCATCACAGCACCATCACAGCATCATTACTGCAGAATCACTGCATCATCACAGCATCATAGCTGCATAATCACAGCATCATCACATCATCATCGCATAGTCATCACAGCATCCTCACAGCAACATCGCAGCATCCTCACAGCATCATCGCATCATCATCACAGTGTCATGACAGCATCATCACTGCATAATCACCGCATAATCACAGCATCATCACAGCATAATCACAGTATCATCACAGCGTCATCACTATATCATCACTGCATCATCACAGAATCATCACTGCGTCATCACAACATCATCAGAGCATCATCACAGCATAATCACAGTATCATCACAGCATCATCACTACCATCACTGCATCATCACAGAATCATCACTGCGTCATCACAGCATCATCAGAGCATCATCACAGCATCATCACATCATCATCTCAGCATCATTACTGCTTACTCACTGCATCATCATAGCATCATCACATCATCATCACAACATCATCAGTTTCATGTCAGCATCATCACTGCATCATCACTGCATCATCACAGCATCCTCACAGCATCAACACAGCGTCATCACAGCGTCATCAATGCATCATTACAGCATCATCTCAGTATAGTCACAGAATTATTACAGCATAATCACTGCATCATCATATCATCACTGCATCATCACTGCATCATCACTGCATCATCACTGCATCATCACAGCACCATCACAGCATCATTACTTCAGAATCACTGCATCATCACAGCATCCTCACAGCAACATCGCAGCATCATCACAGCATCATCACACTGTCATGACAGCATCATCACTGCATAATCACTGCATAATCTCCGCATAATCACAGCATCATCACATCATCATCACAATATCATCACAGCGTCATCACTACACATCACTGCATCATCACTACATCATCACAGCATCATCACTTCGTCATCATCAGAGCATCATCACAGCATCATCACTGCATCCTCACTGCATCATGAGTGCATCATCATCACAGCATCATAACTGCATCATCAAAGCATCATCTCGGCATAATCACAATGTCATAAATACATCATCACTCCGTCATCACAGCATTATCACATCATCATCACAACGTTTTCAGTGTCATCACAGCATCATAACAACGTCATCAAACTGTCATCACAGCATCATCACCAAATCATCACAGAATCATCACAGCATCATTACTGCATCATCACAGCATCTTTGCATCGTCATCAGAGCATCACCACTGCATCATCACATCATCATCTCAGCATCATCACAGCATCATTACTGCTTACTCACTGCATCATCACAGCATCATGACAGTGTCATCACTGCATCATAACATCATAGCTTCATCATCAGAACATTATCACAGCATCATCACTGCATCATCACATCATCATTATAGCATCTTCACTGTCATCAATACATCATCACAGCATCATCACATCATTATCACAGCATCATCAGTGTCATCTCAGCATCATCACTGCATCATGACTGCATCATAGCAGCATAATCACAGCATCATCACAGAATCATCACAGCATCATCATAAGGTCATCACAGCATCATCACTACGTCATCAAATTGTAATCACAGCATCATCACAGTGTCCTCACTGAATCATCACTGCACCATCACAGCGTCATCTCAGCATCATCAGAGACTCATCACAGCGTCATCACTGCATCATCACTGCATCACCACAGCATCATCACAAAATTATAAGAGCGTCATCACAGCGTTATTACTGCATCATCACAGCATCAATAGAGCATCATCACAGCGTCATCACAGCGTTATCACAGCGTCATCACAGCATCATCACAGCATCACGACATCATCATCACAGCTTCACGACAGTGTCATGAGAGCGTCTTCACAGCATCATCACTACATCATCACAGCATCATCACTGCGTCATCAGAGCATCATCACAAAATCATCACAGCGTCATTACTGCATCATCACTGCATCATCACAGCGTCCTCATCGCATCATCACTGCATTGTCACAACATGGAGAAGAGGAGGCTCAGGGGCGACCTTATTGCTCTTTACAGGTACCTTAAAGGTGGCTGTAGTGAGGTGGGGGTTGGCCTGTTCTCCCACGTGCCCGGTGACAGAACGAGGGGGAATGGGCTAAAGTTGCGCCAGGGGAGTTTTAGGTTAGATGTTAGGAAAAACTTCTTTACTGAAAGGGTTGTTAGGTACTGGAACAGGCTGCCCAGGGAGGTGGTGGAGTCACCATCCCTGGAAGTCTTTAAAAGACGTTTAGATGTAGAGCTTAGGGATATGGTTTAGTGGGGACTGTTAGCGTTAGGTCAAAGGTTGGACTCGATGATCTTGAGGTCTCTTCCAACCTAGAAATTCTGTGATTCTGTGATTCTGTGAACATCATGGCGTCATAATAACTGCATCATAACAGCATGATCAAAGCATCATCACAGCGTCATCACAGCGTCATAACTGCATAAACACTGCATCATCAAAGAACCATCACAGCATCATCACAGCGTCATAACAGCATCATCAGAGCATCATCACATCGTCATCACATCGTCATCAAAGAATCTTCACAGCATCATCGCTATGTCATCATAGCATCATCATAATATTATCACAGCTTCATCACAGCGTCATAACAACATCATCACTGCATCATCACAGCATCATCATTATTGCATCATGACTGCATCATTACAGCATCATCAGAGCAGAATCAGTGCGTCGTCACAGCATCATTACTGCATCACCACATCACCACTGTGTTATCGCAGCGTCATCACAGCATCATCACAACATCATCACAGAATCATCACAGCATCATTGCAGCATCATCACATCATCATCACAGCGTCATCACAACATCATCGTAGCATCATCATGCATCATCACAGCATCATTACTGCATCATCACAGCATCATCACAGCATCATCACTGCATCATCACTGAATAATCACAGCATCATCACTGCATCATCACGGCATCGTTACAGCATCGTCATATCATCATAACTGCATCATCACAACAACATAACAAAATCATCAAAGCATCATCACCGCGTCATCACAGCGTCATAACTGCATCGTCACTGCATCTAAACTGCATCATCACAAAATCATCACTGCATCACATCATAATCACAACATCATCAAAGCGTCATCACAGCATCATCACTGCGTTATCACAGCATCATCTCAGCATCATCACAGTATCATTACTGCTTATTCACTGCATCATCACAACATCATCACAGCGTCATTACAGTGTCATAAATGCATCATCACAGTGTCATCAAAGCGTCCTAACTGCATAATCACTGCATCATCGCAGCTTCATCACAGCATCATGACAGCGTCATCACAGCATCAAAAATGCATAATCACTTCATCCTCACATCATCATCATAGCATCATAGCTGCATAATCATAGAGTCATCACAGCATCATCACTACATCATCAAATTGTCATCACTGTATCATCACAGCATCATCATAGCATCATCACTGCATAATCACAGTGTCATAACAGCATCATTACAACACCATGACTACGTCATCACAGCATCACGACAGCGTCATTACAGTGTCATCACAGCATCATCACTGCATAATCACAACATCATCACAACATCATCACTGCGTCATCAGAGTGTCATCACTACATAATCACTTCTTACTCAGTGAATCATCACTGCATCATCACATCATCACAGCATCATCTCAGCATAATCACAGTATCATCACAGCGTCATCACTACATCATCAATGCATCATCACTGCATCATCACAGCATCATCACTGCATCATCACAGCATCATCAGAGCATCATCACAGCATCATCACAACATCATCACAGAGTCATCACAGCATCATCACTGCATAATCACTGCATCATCACAGCATCCTCACAGCATCAATACAGCGTCATCACAACGTCAACAATGCATCATTACAGCATCATCTCAGTATAGTCACAGCATAATCACTGCATAATCACTGCATCATCATATCGTCATCACTGCATCATCACTGCATCATCACAGCACCATCACAGCATCATAGCTGCATAATCACAGCATCATCACATCATCATCGCATAGTCATCACAGCGTCATCACTGCATCATCACAGCATCCTCACAGCAACATCGCAGCATCATCACAGCATCATCGCATCATCATCACAGTGTCATGACAGCATCATCACTGCATAATCACCGCATAATCACAGCATCATCACAGCATAATCACAGTATCATCACAGCGTCATCACTACATCATCACTGCATCATCACAGAATCATCACTGCGTCATCACAGCATCATCAGAGCATCATCACAGCATCATCACAGCATAATCACAGTATCATCACAGCATCATCACTACATCATCACTGCATCATCACAGAATCATCACTGCGTCATCACAGCATCATCAGAGCATCATCACAGCATCATCACATCATCATCTCAGCATCATTACTGCTTACTCACTGCATCATCATAGCATCATCACATCATCATCACAACATCATCAGTTTCATGTCAGCATCATCACTGCATAATCACTGCATCATCACAGCATCCTCACAGCATCAACACAGCGTCATCACAGCGTCATCAATGCATCATTACAGCATCATCTCAGTATAGTCACAGAATTATTACAGCATAATCACTGCATCATCATATCATCACTGCATCATCACTGCATCATCACTGCATCATCACAGCACCATCACAGCATCATTACTTCAGAATCACTGCATCATCACAGCATCCTCACAGCAACATCGCAGCATCATCACAGCATCATCACACTGTCATGACAGCATCATCACTGCATAATCACTGCATAATCTCCGCATAATCACAGCATCATCACATCATCATCACAATATCATCACAGCGTCATCACTACACATCACTGCATCATCACTACATCATCACAGCATCATCACTTCGTCATCATCAGAGCATCATCACAGCATCATCACTGCATCCTCACTGCATCATGAGTGCATCATCATCACAGCATCATAACTGCATCATCAAAGCATCATCTCGGCATAATCACAATGTCATAAATACATCATCACTCCATCATCACAGCATTATCACATCATCATCACAACGTTTTCAGTGTCATCACAGCATCATAACAACGTCATCAAACTGTCATCACAGCATCATCACCAAATCATCACAGAATCATCACAGCATCATTACTGCATCATCACAGCATCTTTGCATCGTCATCAGAGCATCACCACTGCATCATCACATCATCATCTCAGCATCATCACAGCATCATTACTGCTTACTCACTGCATCATCACAGCGTCATGACAGTGTCATCACTGCATCATAACATCATAGCTTCATCATCAGAACATTATCACAGCATCATCACTGCATCATCACATCATCATTATAGCATCTTCACTGTCATCAATACATCATCACAGCATCATCATAAGGTCATCACAGCATCATCAGTGTCATCTCAGCATCATCACTGCATCATGACTGCATCATAGCAGCATAATCACAGCATCATCACAGAATCATCACAGCATCATCATAAGGTCATCACAGCATCATCACTACGTCATCAAATTGTAATCACAGCATCATCACAGTGTCCTCACTGAATCATCACTGCACCATCACTGCAACATCACAGCATCATCTCAGCATCATCATGGAATCATTACTGCATCATCACTGCTTACTCACTGCATCATCACAGCATCATCTCAGCATCATCACAGAATCATTTCTGCATAATCATTGCATTTTCACAGCGTCATCACAGTATCATCACTGCATCATCACAGTGTCATCACAGCATCATCAAAGCATCACGACAGCGTCATCTCACCATCACGACAGCGTCATCAAAGCATCATCACTGCATCATAACAACATCATCTCAGCATCATCACAGAATCATTTCTGCATAATCACTGCATCATCATAGTGTCATCACAGTATATTCACTGCATCATCACATCATCACAGTGTCATCACAGAATCATCACTGAATCATCCAAGCATCATCCAAGCATCATCACAGCACCACCAATGCATCATCACAGTATCATCACTGCATAATCACTGCATCATCACCGCATCATCACTGCATCAACACTGCATCATTGCTGCATCATCACATCATTGTCACAGTATCATCAAAATATCATCACAGCATCATCACACCATCATAACAACATCATCACAGCGTCATCACAGTATCATAAATGCATCATCACAGAATCATCACTGAATCATCATAGCATCTTCATATCATCATCACAATATCATCACAGCATCATCACTGCATCATCACAGCATCATCACTGCATAATCACTGCATCATCACCACATCATCACAGCATCATCACTGCATAATCACTGCATCATCACAGCATCATCACATCGTCATCAAAACATCATTACAAGTATCAACACAACATAATCACAGTGTCATCACAGCATCATCATTGCATCCTTACTGCATGATCACAGCATCTCCGCATCGTAATCACATCATCATCACTGACTCCTCACTGAATCATCACTGTACCATCACTGCATCATCAGAGCATAATCTGAGCATAATCTCAGCATAATCACAGCATCATCACAGAATCATCACAGCATCATTACTGCATCATCACAGCATCTTTGCATCGTCATCAGAGCATCACCACTGCATCATCACTACATCATCACATCATCATCACAGCATTTTAGCTACATAATCACAGAATCATCATAGCGTAACGACAGCATCATCACAACATCATTACAGCATCATCACAGCGTCATCGTAACATCATGACTGTATCATCACAGCATCATCACAGCATCACCGCAGCGTCATCACTGCATCATCACAGCATCATCACAGCATCATCACGGCATCGTTACAGCATCGTCATATCATCATAACTGCATCATCACAACAACATAACAAAACCATCAAAGCATCGTCACAGCATCATCACCGCGTCATCACAGCGTCATAACTGCATCGTCACTGCATCTAAACTGCATCATCACAAAATCATCACAGCTTCATCACTGCAGCATCACAGCATCATCAAAGCATCATCGCAGCATCATCACATCATCATCACTGCATCATCACAGAATCATTACTGTTTACTCACTGCGGCATCACAGCATTATCACGGTGTCATAACTGCATCATCACTGCACCATTACTGCATCATCACAGTGTCATCTCAGCATCATCACAGCATCATTACTGCCTAATCATTGCATTATCACAACGTCATCACAGTATCATCAGTGCATCATCACAGCATCATTACTGCATCATCACATCATCATCACAGAATCACGATAGTGTCATCACAGCGTCATCACTGCATCATCACAGCGTCATCTCAGCATCATCAGAGACTCATCACAGCGTCATCACTGCATCATCACTGCATCACCACAGTATCATCACAAAATTATAAGAGCGTCATCACAGCGTTATTACTGCATCATCACAGCATCAATAGAGCATCATCACAGCGTCATCACAGCGTTATCACAGCGTCATCACAGCATCATCACAGCATCACGACATCATCATCACAGCTTCACGACAGTGTCATGAGAGCGTCTTCACAGCATCATCACTACATCATCACAGCATCATCACTGCGTCATCAGAGCATCATCACAAAATCATCACAGCGTCATTACTGCATCATCACTGCATCATCACAGCGTCATCACCGCATCATCACTGCATTGTCACAACATCATGGCGTCATAATAACTGCATCATAACAGCATGATCAAAGCATCATCACAGCGTCATCACAGCGTCATAACTGCATAAACACTGCATCATCAAAGAACCATCACAGCATCATCACAGCGTCATAACAGCATCATCAGAGCATCATCACATCGTCATCACATCGTCATCAAAGAATCTTCACAGCATCATCGCTATGTCATCATAGCATCATCATAATATTATCACAGCTTCATCACAGCGTCATAACAACATCATCACTGCATCATCACAGCATCATCATTATTGCATCATGACTGCATCATTACAGCATCATCAGAGCAGAATCAGTGCGTCGTCACAGCATCATTACTGCATCACCACATCACCACTGTGTTATCGCAGCGTCATCACAGCATCATCACAACATCATCACAGAATCATCACAGCATCATTGCAGCATCATCACATCATCATCACAGCGTCATCACAACATCATCGTAGCATCATCATGCATCATCACAGCATCATTACAGCATCATCACAGCATCATCACAGCATCATCACTGCATCATCACTGAATAATCACAGCATCATCACTGCATCATCACGGCATCGTTACAGCATCGTCATATCATCATAACTGCATCATCACAACAACATAACAAAATCATCAAAGCATCATCACCGCGTCATCACAGCGTCATAACTGCATCGTCACTGCATCTAAACTGCATCATCAAAAAATCATCACTGCATCACATCATAATCACAACATCATCAAAGCGTCATCACAGCATCATCACTGCGTTATCACAGCATCATCTCAGCATCATCACAGTATCATTACTGCTTATTCACTGCATCATCACAACATCATCACAGCGTCATTACAGTGTCATAAATGCATCATCACAGTGTCATCAAAGCGTCCTAACTGCATAATCACTGCATCATCGCAGCTTCATCACAGCATCATGACAGCGTCATCACAGCATCAAAAATGCGTAATCACTTCATCCTCACATCATCATCATAGCATCATAGCTGCATAATCATAGAGTCATCACAGCATCATCACTACATCATCAAATTGTCATCACTGTATCATCACAGCATCATCATAGCATCATCACTGCATAATCACAGTGTCATAACAGCATCATTACAACACCATGACTACGTCATCACAGCATCACGACAGCGTCATTACAGTGTCATCACAGCATCATCACTGCATTATCACAACATCATCACAACATCATCACTGCGTCATCAGAGTGTCATCACTACATAATCACTTCTTACTCAGTGAATCATCACTGCATCATCACATCATCACAGCATCATCTCAGCATAATCACAGTATCATCACAGCGTCATCACTACATCATCAATGCATCATCACTGCATCATCACAGCATCATCACTGCATCATCACAGCATCATCAGAGCATCATCACAGCATCATCACAACATCATCACAGAGTCATCACAGCATCATCACTGCATAATCACTGCATCATCACAGCATCCTCACAGCATCAATACAGCGTCATCACAACGTCAACAATGCATCATTACAGCATCATCTCAGTATAGTCACAGCATAATCACTGCATAATCACTGCATCATCATATCGTCATCACTGCATCATCACTGCATCATCACAGCACCATCACAGCATCATAGCTGCATAATCACAGCATCATCACATCATCATCGCATAGTCATCACAGCGTCATCACTGCATCATCACAGCATCATCACAGCATCATTACTGCAGAATCACTGCATCATCACAGCATCCTCACAGCAACATCGCAGCATCATCACAGCATCATCGCATCATCATCACAGTGTCATGACAGCATCATCACTGCATAATCACCGCATAATCACAGCATCATCACAGCATAATCACAGTATCATCACAGCGTCATCACTACATCATCACTGCATCATCACAGAATCATCACTGCGTCATCACAGCATCATCAGAGCATCATCACAGCATCATCACAGCATAATCACAGTATCATCACAGCATCATCACTACATCATCACTGCATCATCACAGAATCATCACTGCGTCATCACAGCATCATCAGAGCATCATCACAGCATCATCACATCATCATCTCAGCATCATTACTGCTTACTCACTGCATCATCATAGCATCATCACATCATCATCACAACATCATCAGTTTCATGTCAGCATCATCACTGCATAATCACTGCATCATCACAGCATCCTCACAGCATCAACACAGCGTCATCACAGCGTCATCAATGCATCATTACAGCATCATCTCAGTATAGTCACAGAATTATTACAACATAATCACTGCATCCTCATATCATCACTGCATCATCACTGCATCATCACTGCATCATCACAGCACCATCACAGCATCATTACTTCAGAATCACTGCATCATCACAGCATCCTCACAGCAACATCGCAGCATCATCACAGCATCATCACACTGTCATGACAGCATCATCACTGCATAATCACTGCATAATCTCCGCATAATCACAGCATCATCACATCATCATCACAATATCATCACAGCGTCATCACTACACATCACTGCATCATCACTACATCATCACAGCATCATCACTTCGTCATCATCAGAGCATCATCACAGCATCATCACTGCATCCTCACTGCATCATCTCGGCATAATCACAATGTCATAAATACATCATCACTCCATCATCACAGCATTATCACATCATCATCACAACGTTTTCAGTGTCATCACAGCATCATAACAACGTCATCAAACTGTCATCACAGCATCATCACCAAATCATCACAGAATCATCACAGCATCATTACTGCATCATCACAGCATCTTTGCATCGTCATCAGAGCATCACCACTGCATCATCACATCATCATCTCAGCATCATCACAGCATCATTACTGCTTACTCACTGCATCATCACAGCGTCATGACAGTGTCATCACTGCATCATAACATCATAGCTTCATCATCAGAACATTATCACAGCATCATCACTGCATCATCACATCATCATTATAGCATCTTCACTGTCATCAATACATCATCACAGCATCATCATAAGGTCATCACAGCATCATCAGTGTCATCTCAGCATCATCACTGCATCATGACTGCATCATAGCAGCATAATCACAGCATCATCACAGAATCATCACAGCATCATCATAAGGTCATCACAGCATCATCACTACGTCATCAGATTGTAATCACAGCATCATCACAGTGTCCTCACTGAATCATCACTGCACCATCACTGCAACATCACAGCATCATCTCAGCATCATCATGGCATCATTACTGCATCATCACTGCTTACTCACTGCATCATCACAGCATCATCTCAGCATCATCACAGAATCATTTCTGCATAATCATTGCATTTTCACAGCGTCATCACAGTATCATCACTGCATCATCACAGTGTCATCACAGCATCATCAAAGCATCACGACAGCGTCATCTCACCATCACGACAGCGTCATCAAAGCATCATCACTGCATCATAACAACATCATCTCAGCATCATCACAGAATCATTTCTGCATAATCACTGCATCATCATAGTGTCATCACAGTATATTCACTGCATCATCACATCATCACAGTGTCATCACAGAATCATCACTGAATCATCCAAGCATCATCCAAGCATCATCACAGCACCACCAATGCATCATCACAGTATCATCACTGCATCATCACCGCATCATCACATCATCAACACTGCATCATTGCTGCATCATCACATCATTGTCACAGTATCATCAAAATATCATCACAGCATCATCACACCATCATAACAACATCATCACAGCGTCATCACAGTATCGTAAATGCATCATCACAGAATCATCACTGAATCATCATAGCATCTTCATATCATCATCACAATATCATCACAGCATCATCACTGCATCATCACAGCATCATCACTGCATAATCACTGCATCATCCCCACATCATCACAGCATCATCACTGCATAATCACTGCATCATCACAGCATCATCACATCGTCATCAAAACATCATTACAAGTATCAACACAACATAATCACAGTGTCATCACAGCATCATCATTGCATCCTTACTGCATGATCACAGCATCTCCGCATCGTAATCACATCATCATCACTGACTCCTCACTGAATCATCACTGTACCATCACTGCATCATCAGAGCATAATCTGAGCATAATCTCAGCATAATCACAGCATCATCACAGAATCATCACAGCATCATTACTGCATCATCACAGCATCTTTGCATCGTCATCAGAGCATCACCACTGCATCATCATTACATCATCACATCATCATCACAGCATTTTAGCTACATAATCACAGAATCATCATAGCGTAACGACAGCATCATCACAACATCATTACAGCATCATCACAGCGTCATCGTAACATCATGACTGTATCATCACAGCATCATCACAGCATCACCGCAGCGTCATCACTGCATCATCACAGCATCATCACAGCATCATCACGGCATCGTTACAGCATCGTCATATCATCATAACTGCATCATCACAACAACATAACAAAATCATCAAAGCATCGTCACAGCATCATCACCGCGTCATCACAGCGTCATAACTGCATCGTCACTGCATCTAAACTGCATCATCACAAAATCATCACAGCTTCATCACTGCAGCATCACAGCATCATCAAAGCATCATCGCAGCATCATCACATCATCATCACTGCATCATCACAGAATCATTACTGTTTACTCACTGCGGCATCACAGCATTATCACGGTGTCATAACTGCATCATCACTGCACCATTACTGCATCATCACAGTGTCATCTCAGCATCATCACAGCATCATTACTGCCTAATCATTGCATTATCACAACGTCATCACAGTATCATCAGTGCATCATCACAGCATCATTACTGCATCATCACATCATCATCACAGAATCACGATAGTGTCATCACAGCGTCATCACTGCATCATCACAGCGTCATCTCAGCATCATCAGAGACTCATCACAGCGTCATCACTGCATCATCACAGTATCATCACAGCATCATCACAAAATTATAAGAGCGTCATCACAGCGTTATTACTGCATCATCACAGCATCAATAGAGCATCATCACAGCGTCATCACAGCGTTATCACAGCGTCATCACAGCATCACGACATCATCATCACAGCTTCACGACAGTGTCATGAGAGCGTCTTCACAGCATCATCACTACATCATCACTGCATCATCACAGCGTCATCACCGCATCATCACTGCATTGTCACAACATCATGGCGTCATAATAACTGCATCATAACAGCATGATCAAAGCATCATCACAGCGTCATCACAGCGTCATAACTGCATAAACACTGCATCATCAAAGAACCATCACAGCATCATCACAGCGTCATAACAGCATCATCAGAGCATCATCACATCGTCATCACATCGTCATCAAAGAATCTTCACAGCATCATCGCTATGTCATCATAGCATCATCATAATATTATTACAGCTTCATCACAGCGTCATAACAACATCATCACTGCATCATCACAGCATCATCATTATTGCATCATGACTGCATCATTACAGCATCATCAGAGCAGAATCAGTGCGTCGTCACAGCATCATTACTGCATCACCACATCATCACTGTGTTATCGCAGCGTCATCACAGCATCATCACAACATCATCACAGAATCATCACAGCATCATTGCAGCATCATCACATCATCATCACAGCGTCATCACAACATCATCGTAGCATCATCATGCATCATCACAGCATCATTACTGCATCATCACAGCATCATCACTGCATCATCACTGAATAATCACAGCATCATCACTGCATCATCACGGCATCGTTACAGCATCGTCATATCATCATAACTGCATCATCACAACAACATAACAAAATCATCAAAGCATCATCACAGCATCATCACAGCGTCATAACTGCATCGTCACTGCATCTAAACTGCATCATCAAAAAATCATCACTGCATCACATCATAATCACAACATCATCAAAGCGTCATCACAGCATCATCACTGCGTTATCACAGCATCATCTCAGCATCATCACAGTATCATTACTGCTTATTCACTGCATCATCACAACATCATCACAGCGTCATTACAGTGTCATAAATGCATCATCACAGTGTCATCAAAGCGTCCTAACTGCATAATCACTGCATCATCGCAGCTTCATCACAGCATCATGACAGCGTCATCACAGCATCAAAAATGCGTAATCACTTCATCCTCACATCATCATCATAGCATCATAGCTGCATAATCATAGAGTCATCACAGCATCATCACTACATCATCAAATTGTCATCACTGTATCATCACAGCATCATCATAGCATCATCACTGCATAATCACAGTGTCATAACAGCATCATTACAACACCATGACTACGTCATCACAGCATCACGACAGCGTCATTACAGTGTCATCACAACATCATCACTGCGTCATCAGAGCGTCATCACTACATAATCACTTCTTACTCAGTGAATCATCACTGCATCATCACATCATCACAGCATCATCTCAGCATAATCACAGTATCATCACAGCGTCATCACTACATCATCACTGCATCATCACAGCATCATCACTGCATCATCACAGCATCATCAGAGCATCATCACAGCATCATCACAACATCATCACAGAGTCATCACAGCATCATCACTGCATAATCACTGCATCATCACAGCATCCTCACAGCATCAATACAGCGTCATCACAACGTCAACAATGCATCATTACAGCATCATCTCAGTATAGTCACAGCATAATCACTGCATAATCACTGCATCATCATATCGTCATCACTGCATCATCACTGCATCATCACAGCACCATCACAGCATCATTACTGCAGAATCACTGCATCATCACAGCATCATAGCTGCATAATCACAGCATCATCACATCATCATCGCATAGTCATCACAGCGTCATCACTGCATCATCACAGCATCATCACTGCAGAATCACTGCATCATCACAGCATCCTCACAGCAACATCGCAGCATCATCACAGCATCATCGCATCATCATCACAGTGTCATGACAGCATCATCACTGCATAATCACCGCATAATCACAGCATCATCACAGCATAATCACAGTATCATCACAGCGTCATCACTACATCATCACTGCATCATCACAGAATCATCACTGCGTCATCACAGCATCATCAGAGCATCATCACAGCATCATCACAGCATAATCACAGTATCATCACAGCATCATCACTACATCATCACTGCATCATCACAGAATCATCACTGCGTCATCACAGCATCATCAGAGCATCATCACAGCATCATCACATCATCATCTCAGCATCATTACTGCTTACTCACTGCATCATCATAGCATCATCACATCATCATCACAACATCATCAGTTTCATGTCAGCATCATCACTGCATAATCACTGCATCATCACAGCATCCTCACAGCATCAACACAGCGTCATCACAGCGTCATCAATGCATCATTACAGCATCATCTCAGTATAGTCACAGAATTATTACAGCATAATCACTGCATCATCATATCATCACTGCATCATCACTGCATCATCACTGCATCATCACAGCACCATCACAGCATCATTACTTCAGAATCACTGCATCATCACAGCATCC
Source organism: Clangula hyemalis (assembly GCA_963989345.1). The sequence continues at coordinate 551,885 of OZ022447.1, forward strand.
TCACAGCAACATCGCAGCATCATCACAGCATCATCACACTGTCATGACAGCATCATCACTGCATAATCACTGCATAATCTCCGCATAATCACAGCATCATCACATCATCATCACAATATCATCACAGCGTCATCACTACACATCACTGCATCATCACTACATCATCACAGCATCATCACTTCGTCATCATCAGAGCATCATCACAGCATCATCACTGCATCCTCACTGCATCATGAGTGCATCATCATCACAGCATCATAACTGCATCATCAAAGCATCATCTCGGCATAATCACAATGTCATAAATACATCATCACTCCATCATCACAGCATTATCACATCATCATCACAACGTTTTCAGTGTCATCACAGCATCATAACAACGTCATCAAACTGTCATCACAGCATCATCACCAAATCATCACAGAATCATCACAGCATCATTACTGCATCATCACAGCATCTTTGCATCGTCATCAGAGCATCACCACTGCATCATCACATCATCATCTCAGCATCATCACAGCATCATTACTGCTTACTCACTGCATCATCACAGCGTCATGACAGTGTCATCACTGCATCATAACATCATAGCTTCATCATCAGAACATTATCACAGCATCATCACTGCATCATCACATCATCATTATAGCATCTTCACTGTCATCAATACATCATCACAGCATCATCATAAGGTCATCACAGCATCATCAGTGTCATCTCAGCATCATCACTGCATCATGACTGCATCATAGCAGCATAATCACAGCATCATCACAGAATCATCACAGCATCATCATAAGGTCATCACAGCATCATCACTACGTCATCAGATTGTAATCACAGCATCATCACAGTGTCCTCACTGAATCATCACTGCACCATCACTGCAACATCACAGCATCATCTCAGCATCATCATGGCATCATTACTGCATCATCACTGCTTACTCACTGCATCATCACAGCATCATCTCAGCATCATCACAGAATCATTTCTGCATAATCATTGCATTTTCACAGCGTCATCACAGTATCATCACTGCATCATCACAGTGTCATCACAGCATCATCAAAGCATCACGACAGCGTCATCTCACCATCACGACAGCGTCATCAAAGCATCATCACTGCATCATAACAACATCATCTCAGCATCATCACAGAATCATTTCTGCATAATCACTGCATCATCATAGTGTCATCACAGTATATTCACTGCATCATCACATCATCACAGTGTCATCACAGAATCATCACTGAATCATCCAAGCATCATCCAAGCATCATCACAGCACCACCAATGCATCATCACAGTATCATCACTGCATAATCACTGCATCATCACCGCATCATCACTGCATCAACACTGCATCATTGCTGCATCATCACATCATTGTCACAGTATCATCAAAATATCATCACAGCATCATCACACCATCATAACAACATCATCACAGCGTCATCACAGTATCGTAAATGCATCATCACAGAATCATCACTGAATCATCATAGCATCTTCATATCATCATCACAATATCATCACAGCATCATCACTGCATCATCACAGCATCATCACTGCATCATCACCACATCATCACAGCATCATCACTGCATAATCACTGCATCATCACAGCGTCATCACATCATCATCAAAACATCATTACAAGTATCAACACAACATAATCACAGTGTCATCACAGCATCATCATTGCATCCTTACTGCATGATCACAGCATCTCCGCATCGTAATCACATCATCATCACTGACTCCTCACTGAATCATCACTGTACCATCACTGCATCATCAGAGCATAATCTGAGCATAATCTCAGCATAATCACAGCATCATCACAGAATCATCACAGCATCATTACTGCATCATCACAGCATCTTTGCATCGTCATCAGAGCATCACCACTGCATCATCACTACATCATCACATCATCATCACAGCATTTTAGCTACATAATCACAGAATCATCATAGCGTAACGACAGCATCATCACAACATCATTACAGCATCATCACAGCGTCATCGTAACATCATGACTGTATCATCACAGCATCATCACAGCATCACCGCAGCGTCATCACTGCATCATCACAGCATCATCACAGCATCATCACGGCATCGTTACAGCATCGTCATATCATCATAACTGCATCATCACAACAACATAACAAAATCATCAAAGCATCGTCACAGCATCATCACCGCGTCATCACAGCGTCATAACTGCATCGTCACTGCATCTAAACTGCATCATCACAAAATCATCACAGCTTCATCACTGCAGCATCACAGCATCATCAAAGCATCATCGCAGCATCATCACATCATCATCACTGCATCATCACAGAATCATTACTGTTTACTCACTGCGGCATCACAGCATTATCACGGTGTCATAACTGCATCATCACTGCACCATTACTGCATCATCACAGTGTCATCTCAGCATCATCACAGCATCATTACTGCCTAATCATTGCATTATCACAACGTCATCACAGTATCATCAGTGCATCATCACAGCATCATTACTGCATCATCACATCATCATCACAGAATCACGATAGTGTCATCACAGCGTCATCACTGCATCATCACAGCGTCATCTCAGCATCATCAGAGACTCATCACAGCGTCATCACTGCATCATCACAGTATCATCACAGCATCATCACAAAATTATAAGAGCGTCATCACAGCGTTATTACTGCATCATCACAGCATCAATAGAGCATCATCACAGCGTCATCACAGCGTTATCACAGCGTCATCACAGCATCACGACATCATCATCACAGCTTCACGACAGTGTCATGAGAGCGTCTTCACAGCATCATCACTACATCATCACAGCATCATCACTGCGTCATCAGAGCATCATCACAAAATCATCACAGCGTCATTACTGCATCATCACTGCATCATCACAGCGTCATCACCGCATCATCACTGCATTGTCACAACATCATGGCGTCATAATAACTGCATCATAACAGCATGATCAAAGCATCATCACAGCGTCATCACAGCGTCATAACTGCATAAACACTGCATCATCAAAGAACCATCACAGCATCATCACAGCGTCATAACAGCATCATCAGAGCATCATCACATCGTCATCACATCGTCATCAAAGAATCTTCACAGCATCATCGCTATGTCATCATAGCATCATCATAATATTATCACAGCTTCATCACAGCGTCATAACAACATCATCACTGCATCATCACAGCATCATCATTATTGCATCATGACTGCATCATTACAGCATCATCAGAGCAGAATCAGTGCGTCGTCACAGCATCATTACTGCATCACCACATCATCACTGTGTTATCGCAGCGTCATCACAGCATCATCACAACATCATCACAGAATCATCACAGCATCATTGCAGCATCATCACATCATCATCACAGCGTCATCACAACATCATCGTAGCATCATCATGCATCATCACAGCATCATTACTGCATCATCACAGCATCATCACAGCATCATCACTGCATCATCACTGAATAATCACAGCATCATCACTGCATCATCACGGCATCGTTACAGCATCGTCATATCATCATAACTGCATCATCACAACAACATAACAAAATCATCAAAGCATCATCACCGCGTCATCACAGCGTCATAACTGCATCGTCACTGCATCTAAACTGCATCATCAAAAAATCATCACTGCATCACATCATAATCACAACATCATCAAAGCGTCATCACAGCATCATCACTGCGTTATCACAGCATCATCTCAGCATCATCACAGTATCATTACTGCTTATTCACTGCATCATCACAACATCATCACAGCGTCATTACAGTGTCATAAATGCATCATCACAGTGTCATCAAAGCGTCCTAACTGCATAATCACTGCATCATCGCAGCTTCATCACAGCATCATGACAGCGTCATCACAGCATCAAAAATGCGTAATCACTTCATCCTCACATCATCATCATAGCATCATAGCTGCATAATCATAGAGTCATCACAGCATCATCACTACATCATCAAATTGTCATCACTGTATCATCACAGCATCATCATAGCATCATCACTGCATAATCACAGTGTCATAACAGCATCATTACAACACCATGACTACGTCATCACAGCATCACGACAGCGTCATTACAGTGTCATCACAGCATCATCACTGCATTATCACAACATCATCACAACATCATCACTGCGTCATCAGAGCGTCATCACTACATAATCACTTCTTACTCAGTGAATCATCACTGCATCATCACATCATCACAGCATCATCTCAGCATAATCACAGTATCATCACAGCGTCATCACTACATCATCACTGCATCATCACAGCATCATCACTGCATCATCACAGCATCATCAGAGCATCATCACAGCATCATCACAACATCATCACAGAGTCATCACAGCATCATCACTGCATAATCACTGCATCATCACAGCATCCTCACAGCATCAATACAGCGTCATCACAACGTCAACAATGCATCATTACAGCATCATCTCAGTATAGTCACAGCATAATCACTGCATAATCACTGCATCATCATATCGTCATCACTGCATCATCACTGCATCATCACAGCACCATCACAGCATCATTACTGCAGAATCACTGCATCATCACAGCATCATAGCTGCATAATCACAGCATCATCACATCATCATCGCATAGTCATCACAGCGTCATCACTGCATCATCACAGCATCATCACTGCAGAATCACTGCATCATCACAGCATCCTCACAGCAACATCGCAGCATCATCACAGCATCATCGCATCATCATCACAGTGTCATGACAGCATCATCACTGCATAATCACCGCATAATCACAGCATCATCACAGCATAATCACAGTATCATCACAGCGTCATCACTACATCATCACTGCATCATCACAGAATCATCACTGCGTCATCACAGCATCATCAGAGCATCATCACAGCATCATCACAGCATAATCACAGTATCATCACAGCATCATCACTACATCATCACTGCATCATCACAGAATCATCACTGCGTCATCACAGCATCATCAGAGCATCATCACAGCATCATCACATCATCATCTCAGCATCATTACTGCTTACTCACTGCATCATCATAGCATCATCACATCATCATCACAACATCATCAGTTTCATGTCAGCATCATCACTGCATAATCACTGCATCATCACAGCATCCTCACAGCATCAACACAGCGTCATCACAGCGTCATCAATGCATCATTACAGCATCATCTCAGTATAGTCACAGAATTATTACAGCATAATCACTGCATCATCATATCATCACTGCATCATCACTGCATCATCACTGCATCATCACAGCACCATCACAGCATCATTACTTCAGAATCACTGCATCATCACAGCATCCTCACAGCAACATCGCAGCATCATCACAGCATCATCACACTGTCATGACAGCATCATCACTGCATAATCACTGCATAATCTCCGCATAATCACAGCATCATCACATCATCATCACAATATCATCACAGCGTCATCACTACACATCACTGCATCATCACTACATCATCACAGCATCATCACTTCGTCATCATCAGAGCATCATCACAGCATCATCACTGCATCCTCACTGCATCATGAGTGCATCATCATCACAGCATCATAACTGCATCATCAAAGCATCATCTCGGCATAATCACAATGTCATAAATACATCATCACTCCATCATCACAGCATTATCACATCATCATCACAACGTTTTCAGTGTCATCACAGCATCATAACAACGTCATCAAACTGTCATCACAGCATCATCACCAAATCATCACAGAATCATCACAGCATCATTACTGCATCATCACAGCATCTTTGCATCGTCATCAGAGCATCACCACTGCATCATCACATCATCATCTCAGCATCATCACAGCATCATTACTGCTTACTCACTGCATCATCACAGCGTCATGACAGTGTCATCACTGCATCATAACATCATAGCTTCATCATCAGAACATTATCACAGCATCATCACTGCATCATCACATCATCATTATAGCATCTTCACTGTCATCAATACATCATCACAGCATCATCATAAGGTCATCACAGCATCATCAGTGTCATCTCAGCATCATCACTGCATCATGACTGCATCATAGCAGCATAATCACAGCATCATCACAGAATCATCACAGCATCATCATAAGGTCATCACAGCATCATCACTACGTCATCAGATTGTAATCACAGCATCATCACAGTGTCCTCACTGAATCATCACTGCACCATCACTGCAACATCACAGCATCATCTCAGCATCATCATGGCATCATTACTGCATCATCACTGCTTACTCACTGCATCATCACAGCATCATCTCAGCATCATCACAGAATCATTTCTGCATAATCATTGCATTTTCACAGCGTCATCACAGTATCATCACTGCATCATCACAGTGTCATCACAGCATCATCAAAGCATCACGACAGCGTCATCTCACCATCACGACAGCGTCATCAAAGCATCATCACTGCATCATAACAACATCATCTCAGCATCATCACAGAATCATTTCTGCATAATCACTGCATCATCATAGTGTCATCACAGTATATTCACTGCATCATCACATCATCACAGTGTCATCACAGAATCATCACTGAATCATCCAAGCATCATCCAAGCATCATCACAGCACCACCAATGCATCATCACAGTATCATCACTGCATAATCACTGCATCATCACCGCATCATCACTGCATCAACACTGCATCATTGCTGCATCATCACATCATTGTCACAGTATCATCAAAATATCATCACAGCATCATCACACCATCATAACAACATCATCACAGCGTCATCACAGTATCGTAAATGCATCATCACAGAATCATCACTGAATCATCATAGCATCTTCATATCATCATCACAATATCATCACAGCATCATCACTGCATCATCACAGCATCATCACTGCATCATCACCACATCATCACAGCATCATCACTGCATAATCACTGCATCATCACAGCGTCATCACATCATCATCAAAACATCATTACAAGTATCAACACAACATAATCACAGTGTCATCACAGCATCATCATTGCATCCTTACTGCATGATCACAGCATCTCCGCATCGTAATCACATCATCATCACTGACTCCTCACTGAATCATCACTGTACCATCACTGCATCATCAGAGCATAATCTGAGCATAATCTCAGCATAATCACAGCATCATCACAGAATCATCACAGCATCATTACTGCATCATCACAGCATCTTTGCATCGTCATCAGAGCATCACCACTGCATCATCACTACATCATCACATCATCATCACAGCATTTTAGCTACATAATCACAGAATCATCATAGCGTAACGACAGCATCATCACAACATCATTACAGCATCATCACAGCGTCATCGTAACATCATGACTGTATCATCACAGCATCATCACAGCATCACCGCAGCGTCATCACTGCATCATCACAGCATCATCACAGCATCATCACGGCATCGTTACAGCATCGTCATATCATCATAACTGCATCATCACAACAACATAACAAAATCATCAAAGCATCGTCACAGCATCATCACCGCGTCATCACAGCGTCATAACTGCATCGTCACTGCATCTAAACTGCATCATCACAAAATCATCACAGCTTCATCACTGCAGCATCACAGCATCATCAAAGCATCATCGCAGCATCATCACATCATCATCACTGCATCATCACAGAATCATTACTGTTTACTCACTGCGGCATCACAGCATTATCACGGTGTCATAACTGCATCATCACTGCACCATTACTGCATCATCACAGTGTCATCTCAGCATCATCACAGCATCATTACTGCCTAATCATTGCATTATCACAACGTCATCACAGTATCATCAGTGCATCATCACAGCATCATTACTGCATCATCACATCATCATCACAGAATCACGATAGTGTCATCACAGCGTCATCACTGCATCATCACAGCGTCATCTCAGCATCATCAGAGACTCATCACAGCGTCATCACTGCATCATCACAGTATCATCACAGCATCATCACAAAATTATAAGAGCGTCATCACAGCGTTATTACTGCATCATCACAGCATCAATAGAGCATCATCACAGCGTCATCACAGCGTTATCACAGCGTCATCACAGCATCACGACATCATCATCACAGCTTCACGACAGTGTCATGAGAGCGTCTTCACAGCATCATCACTACATCATCACAGCATCATCACTGCGTCATCAGAGCATCATCACAAAATCATCACAGCGTCATTACTGCATCATCACTGCATCATCACAGCGTCATCACCGCATCATCACTGCATTGTCACAACATCATGGCGTCATAATAACTGCATCATAACAGCATGATCAAAGCATCATCACAGCGTCATCACAGCGTCATAACTGCATAAACACTGCATCATCAAAGAACCATCACAGCATCATCACAGCGTCATAACAGCATCATCAGAGCATCATCACATCGTCATCACATCGTCATCAAAGAATCTTCACAGCATCATCGCTATGTCATCATAGCATCATCATAATATTATCACAGCTTCATCACAGCGTCATAACAACATCATCACAGCATCATCACAGCATCATCACTGCATCATCACTGAATAATCACAGCATCATCACTGCATCATCACGGCATCGTTACAGCATCGTCATATCATCATAACTGCATCATCACAACAACATAACAAAATCATCAAAGCATCATCACCGCGTCATCACAGCGTCATAACTGCATCGTCACTGCATCTAAACTGCATCATCACAAAATCATCACTGCATCACATCATAATCACAACATCATCAAAGCGTCATCACAGCATCATCACTGCGTTATCACAGCATCATCTCAGCATCATCACAGTATCATTACTGCTTATTCACTGCATCATCACAACATCATCACAGCGTCATTACAGTGTCATAAATGCATCATCACAGTGTCATCAAAGCGTCCTAACTGCATAATCACTGCATCATCGCAGCTTCATCACAGCATCATGACAGCGTCATCACAGCATCAAAAATGCATAATCACTTCATCCTCACATCATCATCATAGCATCATAGCTGCATAATCATAGAGTCATCACAGCATCATCACTACATCATCAAATTGTCATCACTGTATCATCACAGCATCATCATAGCATCATCACTGCATAATCACAGTGTCATAACAGCATCATTACAACACCATGACTACGTCATCACAGCATCACGACAGCGTCATTACAGTGTCATCACAGCATCATCAATGCATTATCACAACATCATCACAACATCATCACTGCGTCATCAGAGTGTCATCACTACATAATCACTTCTTACTCAGTGAATCATCACTGCATCATCACATCATCACAGCATCATCTCAGCATAATCACAGTATCATCACAGCGTCATCACTACATCATCAATGCATCATCACTGCATCATCACAGCATCATCACAGCATCATCAGAGCATCATCACAGCATCATCACAACATCATCACAGAGTCATCACAGCATCATCACTGCATAATCACTGCATCATCACAGCATCCTCACAGCATCAATACAGCGTCATCACAACGTCAACAATGCATCATTACAGCATCATCTCAGTATAGTCACAGCATAATCACTGCATAATCACTGCATCATCATATCGTCATCACTGCATCATCACTGCATCATCACAGCACTATCACAGCATCATAGCTGCATAATCACAGCATCATCACATCATCATCGCATAGTCATCACAGCGTCATCACTGCATCATCACAGCATCATCACAGCATCATTACTGCAGAATCACTGCATCATCACAGCATCCTCACAGCAACATCGCAGCATCATCACAGCATCATCGCATCATCATCACAGTGTCATGACAGCATCATCACTGCATAATCACCGCATAATCACAGCATCATCACAGCATAATCACAGTATCATCACAGCGTCATCACTACATCATCACTGCATCATCACAGAATCATCACTGCGTCATCACAGCATCATCAGAGCATCATCACAGCATCATCACATCATCATCTCAGCATCATTACTGCTTACTCACTGCATCATCATAGCATCATCACATCATCATCACAACATCATCAGTTTCATGTCAGCATCATCACTGCATAATCACTGCATCATCACAGCATCCTCACAGCATCAACACAGCGTCATCACAGCGTCATCAATGCATCATTACAGCATCATCTCAGTATAGTCACAGAATTATTACAGCATAATCACTGCATCATCATATCATCACTGCATCATCACTGCATCATCACAGCACCATCACAGCATCATTACTTCAGAATCACTGCATCATCACAGCATCCTCACAGCAACATCGCAGCATCATCACAGCATCATCACACTGTCATGACAGCATCATCACTGCATAATCACTGCATAATCTCCGCATAATCACAGCATCATCACATCATCATCACAATATCATCACAGCGTCATCACTACACATCACTGCATCATCACTACATCATCACAGCATCATCACTTCGTCATCATCAGAGCATCATCACAGCATCATCACTGCATCCTCACTGCATCATGAGTGCATCATCATCACAGCATCATAACTGCATCATCAAAGCATCATCTCGGCATAATCACAATGTCATAAATACATCATCACTCCATCATCACAGCATTATCACATCATCATCACAACGTTTTCAGTGTCATCACAGCATCATAACAACGTCATCAAACTGTCATCACAGCATCATCACCAAATCATCACAGAATCATCACAGCATCATTACTGCATCATCACAGCATCTTTGCATCGTCATCAGAGCATCACCACTGCATCATCACATCATCATCTCAGCATCATCACAGCATCATTACTGCTTACTCACTGCATCATCACAGCGTCATGACAGTGTCATCACTGCATCATAACATCATAGCTTCATCATCAGAACATTATCACAGCATCATCACTGCATCATCACATCATCATTATAGCATCTTCACTGTCATCAATACATCATCACAGCATCATCATAAGGTCATCACAGCATCATCAGTGTCATCTCAGCATCATCGCTGCATCATGACTGCATCATAGCAGCATAATCACAGCATCATCACAGAATCATCACAGCATCATCATAAGGTCATCACAGCATCATCACTACGTCATCAAACTGTAATCACAGCATCATCACAGTGTCCTCACTGAATCATCTCTGCACCATCACTGCACCATCACAGCATCATCTCAGCATCATCATGGCATCATTACTGCATCATCACTGCTTACTCACTGCATCATCACAGCATCATCTCAGCATCATCACAGAATCATTTCTGCATAATCATTGCATTTTCACAGCGTCATCACAGTATCATCACTGCATCATCACAGTGTCATCACAGCATCATCAAAGCATCATGACAGCGTCATCTCACCATCACGACAGCGTCATCAAAGCATCATCACTGCATCATAACAACATCATCTCAGCATCATCACAGAATCATTTCTGCATAATCACTGCATCATCATAGTGTCATCACAGTATATTCACTGCATCATCACATCATCACAGTGTCATCACAGAATCATCACTGAATCATCCAAGCATCATCCAAGCATCATCACAGCACCACCAATGCATCATCACAGTATCATCACTGCATAATCACTGCATCATCACCGCATCATCACTGCATCAACACTGCATCATTGCTGCATCATCACATCATTGTCACAGTATCATCAAAATATCATCACAGCATCATCACACCATCATAACAACATCATCACAGCGTCATCACAGTATCGTAAATGCATCATCACAGAATCATCACTGAATCATCATAGCATCTTCATATCATCATCACAATATCATCACAGCATCATCACTGCATCATCACAGCATCATCACTGCATCATCACCACATCATCACAGCATCATCACTGCATAATCACTGCATCATCACAGCGTCATCACATCATCATCAAAACATCATTACAAGTATCAACACAACATAATCACAGTGTCATCACAGCATCATCATTGCATCCTTACTGCATGATCACAGCATCTCCGCATCGTAATCACATCATCATCACTGACTCCTCACTGAATCATCACTGTACCATCACTGCATCATCAGAGCATAATCTGAGCATAATCTCAGCATAATCACAGCATCATCACAGAATCATCACAGCATCATTACTGCATCATCACAGCATCTTTGCATCGTCATCAGAGCATCACCACTGCATCATCACTACATCATCACATCATCATCACAGCATTTTAGCTACATAATCACAGAATCATCATAGCGTAACGACAGCATCATCACAACATCATTACAGCATCATCACAGCGTCATCGTAACATCATGACTGTATCATCACAGCATCATCACAGCATCACCGCAGCGTCATCACTGCATCATCACAGCATCATCACAGCATCATCACGGCATCGTTACAGCATCGTCATATCATCATAACTGCATCATCACAACAACATAACAAAACCATCAAAGCATCGTCACAGCATCATCACCGCGTCATCACAGCGTCATAACTGCATCGTCACTGCATCTAAACTGCATCATCACAAAATCATCACAGCTTCATCACTGCAGCATCACAGCATCATCAAAGCATCATCGCAGCATCATCACATCATCATCACTGCATCATCACAGAATCATTACTGTTTACTCACTGCGGCATCACAGCATTATCACGGTGTCATAACTGCATCATCACTGCACCATTACTGCATCATCACAGTGTCATCTCAGCATCATCACAGCATCATTACTGCCTAATCATTGCATTATCACAACGTCATCACAGTATCATCAGTGCATCATCACAGCATCATTACTGCATCATCACATCATCATCACAGAATCACGATAGTGTCATCACAGCGTCATCACTGCATCATCACAGCGTCATCTCAGCATCATCAGAGACTCATCACAGCGTCATCACTGCATCATCACAGTATCATCACAGCATCATCACAAAATTATAAGAGCGTCATCACAGCGTTATTACTGCATCATCACAGCATCAATAGAGCATCATCACAGCGTCATCACAGCGTTATCACAGCGTCATCACAGCATCACGACATCATCATCACAGCTTCACGACAGTGTCATGAGAGCGTCTTCACAGCATCATCACTACATCATCACAGCATCATCACTGCGTCATCAGAGCATCATCACAAAATCATCACAGCGTCATTACTGCATCATCACTGCATCATCACAGCGTCATCACCGCATCATCACTGCATTGTCACAACATCATGGCGTCATAATAACTGCATCATAACAGCATGATCAAAGCATCATCACAGCGTCATCACAGCGTCATAACTGCATAAACACTGCATCATCAAAGAACCATCACAGCATCATCACAGCGTCATAACAGCATCATCAGAGCATCATCACATCGTCATCACATCGTCATCAAAGAATCTTCACAGCATCATCGCTATGTCATCATAGCATCATCATAATATTATCACAGCTTCATCACAGCGTCATAACAACATCATCACTGCATCATCACAGCATCATCATTATTGCATCATGACTGCATCATTACAGCATCATCAGAGCAGAATCAGTGCGTCGTCACAGCATCATTACTGCATCACCACATCATCACTGTGTTATCGCAGCGTCATCACAGCATCATCACAACATCATCACAGAATCATCACAGCATCATTGCAGCATCATCACATCATCATCACAGCGTCATCACAACATCATCGTAGCATCATCATGCATCATCACAGCATCATTACTGCATCATCACAGCATCATCACAGCATCATCACTGCATCATCACTGAATAATCACAGCATCATCACTGCATCATCACGGCATCGTTACAGCATCGTCATATCATCATAACTGCATCATCACAACAACATAACAAAATCATCAAAGCATCATCACAGCATCATCACAGCGTCATAACTGCATCGTCACTGCATCTAAACTGCATCATCAAAAAATCATCACTGCATCACATCATAATCACAACATCATCAAAGCGTCATCACAGCATCATCACTGCGTTATCACAGCATCATCTCAGCATCATCACAGTATCATTACTGCTTATTCACTGCATCATCACAACATCATCACAGCGTCATTACAGTGTCATAAATGCATCATCACAGTGTCATCAAAGCGTCCTAACTGCATAATCACTGCATCATCGCAGCTTCATCACAGCATCATGACAGCGTCATCACAGCATCAAAAATGCATAATCACTTCATCCTCACATCATCATCATAGCATCATAGCTGCATAATCATAGAGTCATCACAGCATCATCACTACATCATCAAATTGTCATCACTGTATCATCACAGCATCATCATAGCATCATCACTGCATAATCACAGTGTCATAACAGCATCATTACAACACCATGACTACGTCATCACAGCATCACGACAGCGTCATTACAGTGTCATCACAGCATCATCACTGCATTATCACAACATCATCACAACATCATCACTGCGTCATCAGAGCGTCATCACTACATAATCACTTCTTACTCAGTGAATCATCACTGCATCATCACATCATCACAGCATCATCTCAGCATCATCACAGTATCATCACAGCGTCATCACTACATCATCACTGCATCATCACAGCATCATCACTGCATCATCACAGCATCATCAGAGCATCATCACAGCATCATCACAACATCATCACAGAGTCATCACAGCATCATCACTGCATAATCACTGCATCATCACAGCATCCTCACAGCATCAATACAGCGTCATCACAACGTCAACAATGCATCATTACAGCATCATCTCAGTATAGTCACAGCATAATCACTGCATAATCACTGCATCATCATATCGTCATCACTGCATCATCACTGCATCATCACAGCATCATCACAGCATCATTACTGCAGAATCACTGCATCATCACAGCATCCTCACAGCAACATCGCAGCATCATCACAGCATCATCGCATCATCATCACAGTGTCATGACAGCATCATCACTGCATAATCACCGCATAATCACAGCATCATCACAGCATAATCACAGTATCATCACAGCGTCATCACTACATCATCACTGCATCATCACAGAATCATCACTGCGTCATCACAGCATCATCAGAGCATCATCACAGCATCATCACAGCATAATCACAGTATCATCACAGCATCATCACTACATCATCACTGCATCATCACAGAATCATCACTGCGTCATCACAGCATCATCAGAGCATCATCACAGCATCATCACATCATCATCTCAGCATCATTACTGCTTACTCACTGCATCATCATAGCATCATCACATCATCATCACAACATCATCAGTTTCATGTCAGCATCATCACTGCATAATCACTGCATCATCACAGCATCCTCACAGCATCAACACAGCGTCATCACAGCGTCATCAATGCATCATTACAGCATCATCTCAGTATAGTCACAGAATTATTACAGCATAATCACTGCATCATCATATCATCACTGCATCATCACTGCATCATCACTGCATCATCACAGCACCATCACAGCATCATTACTTCAGAATCACTGCATCATCACAGCATCCTCACAGCAACATCGCAGCATCATCACAGCATCATCACACTGTCATGACAGCATCATCACTGCATAATCACTGCATAATCTCCGCATAATCACAGCATCATCACATCATCATCACAATATCATCACAGCGTCATCACTACACATCACTGCATCATCACTACATCATCACAGCATCATCACTTCGTCATCATCAGAGCATCATCACAGCATCATCACTGCATCCTCACTGCATCATGAGTGCATCATCATCACAGCATCATAACTGCATCATCAAAGCATCATCTCGGCATAATCACAATGTCATAAATACATCATCACTCCATCATCACAGCATTATCACATCATCATCACAACGTTTTCAGTGTCATCACAGCATCATAACAACGTCATCAAACTGTCATCACAGCATCATCACCAAATCATCACAGAATCATCACAGCATCATTACTGCATCATCACAGCATCTTTGCATCGTCATCAGAGCATCACCACTGCATCATCACATCATCATCTCAGCATCATCACAGCATCATTACTGCTTACTCACTGCATCATCACAGCGTCATGACAGTGTCATCACTGCATCATAACATCATAGCTTCATCATCAGAACATTATCACAGCATCATCACTGCATCATCACATCATCATTATAGCATCTTCACTGTCATCAATACATCATCACAGCATCATCACATCATTATCACAGCATCATCAGTGTCATCTCAGCATCATCACTGCATCATGACTGCATCATAGCAGCATAATCACAGCATCATCACAGAATCATCACAGCATCATCATAAGGTCATCACAGCATCATCACTACGTCATCAGATTGTAATCACAGCATCATCACAGTGTCCTCACTGAATCATCACTGCACCATCACTGCAACATCACAGCATCATCTCAGCATCATCATGGCATCATTACTGCATCATCACTGCTTACTCACTGCATCATCACAGCATCATCTCAGCATCATCACAGAATCATTTCTGCATAATCATTGCATTTTCACAGCGTCATCACAGTATCATCACTGCATCATCACAGTGTCATCACAGCATCATCAAAGCATCACGACAGCGTCATCTCACCATCACGACAGCGTCATCAAAGCATCATCACTGCATCATAACAACATCATCTCAGCATCATCACAGAATCATTTCTGCATAATCACTGCATCATCATAGTGTCATCACAGTATATTCACTGCATCATCACATCATCACAGTGTCATCACAGAATCATCACTGAATCATCCAAGCATCATCCAAGCATCATCACAGCACCACCAATGCATCATCACAGTATCATCACTGCATAATCACTGCATCATCACCGCATCATCACTGCATCAACACTGCATCATTGCTGCATCATCACATCATTGTCACAGTATCATCAAAATATCATCACAGCATCATCACACCATCATAACAACATCATCACAGCGTCATCACAGTATCGTAAATGCATCATCACAGAATCATCACTGAATCATCATAGCATCTTCATATCATCATCACAATATCATCACAGCATCATCACTGCATCATCACAGCATCATCACTGCATAATCACTGCATCATCACCACATCATCACAGCATCATCACTGCATAATCACTGCATCATCACAGCGTCATCACATCATCATCAAAACATCATTACAAGTATCAACACAACATAATCACAGTGTCATCACAGCATCATCATTGCATCCTTACTGCATGATCACAGCATCTCCGCATCGTAATCACATCATCATCACTGACTCCTCACTGAATCATCACTGTACCATCACTGCATCATCAGAGCATAATCTGAGCATAATCTCAGCATAATCACAGCATCATCACAGAATCATCACAGCATCATTACTGCATCATCACAGCATCTTTGCATCGTCATCAGAGCATCACCACTGCATCATCACTACATCATCACATCATCATCACAGCATTTTAGCTACATAATCACAGAATCATCATAGCGTAACGACAGCATCATCACAACATCATTACAGCATCATCACAGCGTCATCGTAACATCATGACTGTATCATCACAGCATCATCACAGCATCACCGCAGCGTCATCACTGCATCATCACAGCATCATCACAGCATCATCACGGCATCGTTACAGCATCGTCATATCATCATAACTGCATCATCACAACAACATAACAAAACCATCAAAGCATCGTCACAGCATCATCACCGCGTCATCACAGCGTCATAACTGCATCGTCACTGCATCTAAACTGCATCATCACAAAATCATCACAGCTTCATCACTGCAGCATCACAGCATCATCAAAGCATCATCGCAGCATCATCACATCATCATCACTGCATCATCACAGAATCATTACTGTTTACTCACTGCGGCATCACAGCATTATCACGGTGTCATAACTGCATCATCACTGCACCATTACTGCATCATCACATCATCATCACAGAATCACGATAGTGTCATCACAGCGTCATCACTGCATCATCACAGCGTCATCTCAGCATCATCAGAGACTCATCACAGCGTCATCACTGCATCATCACTGCATCACCACAGTATCATCACAAAATTATAAGAGCGTCATCACAGCGTTATTACTGCATCATCACAGCATCAATAGAGCATCATCACAGCGTCATCACAGCGTTATCACAGCGTCATCACAGCATCATCACAGCATCACGACATCATCATCACAGCGTCACGACAGTGTCATGAGAGCGTCTTCACAGCATCATCACTACATCATCACAGCATCATCACTGCGTCATCAGAGCATCATCACAAAATCATCACAGCGTCATTACTGCATCATCACTGCATCATCACAGCGTCATCACCGCATCATCACTGCATTGTCACAACATCATGGCGTCATAATAACTGCATCATAACAGCATGATCAAAGCATCATCACAGCGTCATCACAGCGTCATAACTGCATAAACACTGCATCATCAAAGAACCATCACAGCATCATCACAGCGTCATAACAGCATCATCAGAGCATCATCACATCGTCATCACATCGTCATCAAAGAATCTTCACAGCATCATCGCTATGTCATCATAGCATCATCATAATATTATCACAGCTTCATCACAGCGTCATAACAACATCATCACTGCATCATCACAGCATCATCATTATTGCATCATGACTGCATCATTACAGCATCATCAGAGCAGAATCAGTGCGTCGTCACAGCATCATTACTGCATCACCACATCACCACTGTGTTATCGCAGCGTCATCACAGCATCATCACAACATCATCACAGAATCATCACAGCATCATTGCAGCATCATCACATCATCATCACAGCGTCATCACAACATCATCGTAGCATCATCATGCATCATCACAGCATCATTACAGCATCATCACAGCATCATCACAGCATCATCACTGCATCATCACTGAATAATCACAGCATCATCACTGCATCATCACGGCATCGTTACAGCATCGTCATATCATCATAACTGCATCATCACAACAACATAACAAAATCATCAAAGCATCATCACCGCGTCATCACAGCGTCATAACTGCATCGTCACTGCATCTAAACTGCATCATCAAAAAATCATCACTGCATCACATCATAATCACAACATCATCAAAGCGTCATCACAGCATCATCACTGCGTTATCACAGCATCATCTCAGCATCATCACAGTATCATTACTGCTTATTCACTGCATCATCACAACATCATCACAGCGTCATTAGTGTCATAAATGCATCATCACAGTGTCATCAAAGCGTCCTAACTGCATAATCACTGCATCATCGCAGCTTCATCACAGCATCATGACAGCGTCATCACAGCATCAAAAATGCGTAATCACTTCATCCTCACATCATCATCATA
Organism: Clangula hyemalis; assembly: GCA_963989345.1. Next base: position 571,559 of record OZ022447.1, read on the forward strand.
GCATCATAGCTGCATAATCATAGAGTCATCACAGCATCATCACTACATCATCAAATTGTCATCACTGTATCATCACAGCATCATCATAGCATCATCACTGCATAATCACAGTGTCATAACAGCATCATTACAACACCATGACTACGTCATCACAGCATCACGACAGCGTCATTACAGTGTCATCACAGCATCATCACTGCATTATCACAACATCATCACAACATCATCACTGCGTCATCAGAGTGTCATCACTACATAATCACTTCTTACTCAGTGAATCATCACTGCATCATCACATCATCACAGCATCATCTCAGCATAATCACAGTATCATCACAGCGTCATCACTACATCATCAATGCATCATCACTGCATCATCACAGCATCATCACTGCATCATCACAGCATCATCAGAGCATCATCACAGCATCATCACAACATCATCACAGAGTCATCACAGCATCATCACTGCATAATCACTGCATCATCACAGCATCCTCACAGCATCAATACAGCGTCATCACAACGTCAACAATGCATCATTACAGCATCATCTCAGTATAGTCACAGCATAATCACTGCATAATCACTGCATCATCATATCGTCATCACTGCATCATCACTGCATCATCACAGCACCATCACAGCATCATAGCTGCATAATCACAGCATCATCACATCATCATCGCATAGTCATCACAGCGTCATCACTGCATCATCACAGCATCATCACAGCATCATTACTGCAGAATCACTGCATCATCACAGCATCCTCACAGCAACATCGCAGCATCATCACAGCATCATCGCATCATCATCACAGTGTCATGACAGCATCATCACTGCATAATCACCGCATAATCACAGCATCATCACAGCATAATCACAGTATCATCACAGCGTCATCACTACATCATCACTGCATCATCACAGAATCATCACTGCGTCATCACAGCATCATCAGAGCATCATCACAGCATCATCACAGCATAATCACAGTATCATCACAGCATCATCACTACATCATCACTGCATCATCACAGAATCATCACTGCGTCATCACAGCATCATCAGAGCATCATCACAGCATCATCACATCATCATCTCAGCATCATTACTGCTTACTCACTGCATCATCATAGCATCATCACATCATCATCACAACATCATCAGTTTCATGTCAGCATCATCACTGCATAATCACTGCATCATCACAGCATCCTCACAGCATCAACACAGCGTCATCACAGCGTCATCAATGCATCATTACAGCATCATCTCAGTATAGTCACAGAATTATTACAGCATAATCACTGCATCATCATATCATCACTGCATCATCACTGCATCATCACAGCACCATCACAGCATCATTACTTCAGAATCACTGCATCATCACAGCATCCTCACAGCAACATCGCAGCATCATCACAGCATCATCACACTGTCATGACAGCATCATCACTGCATAATCACTGCATAATCTCCGCATAATCACGGCATCATCACATCATCATCACAATATCATCACAGCGTCATCACTACACATCACTGCATCATCACTACATCATCACAGCATCATCACTTCGTCATCATCAGAGCATCATCACAGCATCATCACTGCATCCTCACTGCATCATGAGTGCATCATCATCACAGCATCATAACTGCATCATCAAAGCATCATCTCGGCATAATCACAATGTCATAAATACATCATCACTCCATCATCACAGCATTATCACATCATCATCACAACGTTTTCAGTGTCATCACAGCATCATAACAACGTCATCAAACTGTCATCACAGCATCATCACCAAATCATCACAGAATCATCACAGCATCATTACTGCATCATCACAGCATCTTTGCATCGTCATCAGAGCATCACCACTGCATCATCACATCATCATCTCAGCATCATCACAGCATCATTACTGCTTACTCACTGCATCATCACAGCGTCATGACAGTGTCATCACTGCATCATAACATCATAGCTTCATCATCAGAACATTATCACAGCATCATCACTGCATCATCACATCATCATTATAGCATCTTCACTGTCATCAATACATCATCACAGCATCATCATAAGGTCATCACAGCATCATCAGTGTCATCTCAGCATCATCACTGCATCATGACTGCATCATAGCAGCATAATCACAGCATCATCACAGAATCATCACAGCATCATCATAAGGTCATCACAGCATCATCACTACGTCATCAGATTGTAATCACAGCATCATCACAGTGTCCTCACTGAATCATCACTGCACCATCACTGCAACATCACATCATCATCTCAGCATCATCATGGCATCATTACTGCATCATCACTGCTTACTCACTGCATCATCACAGCATCATCTCAGCATCATCACAGAATCATTTCTGCATAATCATTGCATTTTCACAGCGTCATCACAGTATCATCACTGCATCATCACAGTGTCATCACAGCATCATCAAAGCATCACGACAGCGTCATCTCACCATCACGACAGCGTCATCAAAGCATCATCACTGCATCATAACAACATCATCTCAGCATCATCACAGAATCATTTCTGCATAATCACTGCATCATCATAGTGTCATCACAGTATATTCACTGCATCATCACATCATCACAGTGTCATCACAGAATCATCACTGAATCATCCAAGCATCATCCAAGCATCATCACAGCACCACCAATGCATCATCACAGTATCATCACTGCATAATCACTGCATCATCACCGCATCATCACATCATCAACACTGCATCATTGCTGCATCATCACATCATTGTCACAGTATCATCAAAATATCATCACAGCATCATCACACCATCATAACAACATCATCACAGCGTCATCACAGTATCGTAAATGCATCATCACAGAATCATCACTGAATCATCATAGCATCTTCATATCATCATCACAATATCATCACAGCATCATCACTGCATCATCACAGCATCATCACTGCATAATCACTGCATCATCACCACATCATCACAGCATCATCACTGCATAATCACTGCATCATCACAGCGTCATCACATCATCATCAAAACATCATTACAAGTATCAACACAACATAATCACAGTGTCATCACAGCATCATCATTGCATCCTTACTGCATGATCACAGCATCTCCGCATCGTAATCACATCATCATCACTGACTCCTCACTGAATCATCACTGTACCATCACTGCATCATCAGAGCATAATCTGAGCATAATCTCAGCATAATCACAGCATCATCACAGAATCATCACAGCATCATTACTGCATCATCACAGCATCTTTGCATCGTCATCAGAGCATCACCACTGCATCATCACTACATCATCACATCATCATCACAGCATTTTAGCTACATAATCACAGAATCATCATAGCGTAACGACAGCATCATCACAACATCATTACAGCATCATCACAGCGTCATCGTAACATCATGACTGTATCATCACAGCATCATCACAGCATCACCGCAGCGTCATCACTGCATCATCACAGCATCATCACAGCATCATCACGGCATCGTTACAGCATCGTCATATCATCATAACTGCATCATCACAACAACATAACAAAACCATCAAAGCATCGTCACAGCATCATCACCGCGTCATCACAGCGTCATAACTGCATCGTCACTGCATCTAAACTGCATCATCACAAAATCATCACAGCTTCATCACTGCAGCATCACAGCATCATCAAAGCATCATCGCAGCATCATCACATCATCATCACTGCATCATCACAGAATCATTACTGTTTACTCACTGCGGCATCACAGCATTATCACGGTGTCATAACTGCATCATCACTGCACCATTACTGCATCATCACATCATCATCACAGAATCACGATAGTGTCATCACAGCGTCATCACTGCATCATCACAGCGTCATCTCAGCATCATCAGAGACTCATCACAGCGTCATCACTGCATCATCACTGCATCACCACAGTATCATCACAAAATTATAAGAGCGTCATCACAGCGTTATTACTGCATCATCACAGCATCAATAGAGCATCATCACAGCGTCATCACAGCGTTATCACAGCGTCATCACAGCATCATCACAGCATCACGACATCATCATCACAGCGTCACGACAGTGTCATGAGAGCGTCTTCACAGCATCATCACTACATCATCACAGCATCATCACTGCGTCATCAGAGCATCATCACAAAATCATCACAGCGTCATTACTGCATCATCACTGCATCATCACAGCGTCATCACCGCATCATCACTGCATTGTCACAACATCATGGCGTCATAATAACTGCATCATAACAGCATGATCAAAGCATCATCACAGCGTCATCACAGCGTCATAACTGCATAAACACTGCATCATCAAAGAACCATCACAGCATCATCACAGCGTCATAACAGCATCATCAGAGCATCATCACATCGTCATCACATCGTCATCAAAGAATCTTCACAGCATCATCGCTATGTCATCATAGCATCATCATAATATTATCACAGCTTCATCACAGCGTCATAACAACATCATCACTGCATCATCACAGCATCATCATTATTGCATCATGACTGCATCATTACAGCATCATCAGAGCAGAATCAGTGCGTCGTCACAGCATCATTACTGCATCACCACATCATCACTGTGTTATCGCAGCGTCATCACAGCATCATCACAACATCATCACAGAATCATCACAGCATCATTGCAGCATCATCACATCATCATCACAGCGTCATCACAACATCATCGTAGCATCATCATGCATCATCACAGCATCATTACAGCATCATCACAGCATCATCACAGCATCATCACTGCATCATCACTGAATAATCACAGCATCATCACTGCATCATCACGGCATCGTTACAGCATCGTCATATCATCATAACTGCATCATCACAACAACATAACAAAATCATCAAAGCATCATCACCGCGTCATCACAGCGTCATAACTGCATCGTCACTGCATCTAAACTGCATCATCAAAAAATCATCACTGCATCACATCATAATCACAACATCATCAAAGCGTCATCACAGCATCATCACTGCGTTATCACAGCATCATCTCAGCATCATCACAGTATCATTACTGCTTATTCACTGCATCATCACAACATCATCACAGCGTCATTAGTGTCATAAATGCATCATCACAGTGTCATCAAAGCGTCCTAACTGCATAATCACTGCATCATCGCAGCTTCATCACAGCATCATGACAGCGTCATCACAGCATCAAAAATGCGTAATCACTTCATCCTCACATCATCATCATAGCATCATAGCTGCATAATCATAGAGTCATCACAGCATCATCACTACATCATCAAATTGTCATCACTGTATCATCACAGCATCATCATAGCATCATCACTGCATAATCACAGTGTCATAACAGCATCATTACAACACCATGACTACGTCATCACAGCATCACGACAGCGTCATTACAGTGTCATCACAGCATCATCACTGCATTATCACAACATCATCACAACATCATCACTGCGTCATCAGAGTGTCATCACTACATAATCACTTCTTACTCAGTGAATCATCACTGCATCATCACATCATCACAGCATCATCTCAGCATAATCACAGTATCATCACAGCGTCATCACTACATCATCAATGCATCATCACTGCATCATCACAGCATCATCACTGCATCATCACAGCATCATCAGAGCATCATCACAGCATCATCACAACATCATCACAGAGTCATCACAGCATCATCACTGCATAATCACTGCATCATCACAGCATCCTCACAGCATCAATACAGCGTCATCACAACGTCAACAATGCATCATTACAGCATCATCTCAGTATAGTCACAGCATAATCACTGCATAATCACTGCATCATCATATCGTCATCACTGCATCATCACTGCATCATCACAGCACCATCACAGCATCATAGCTGCATAATCACAGCATCATCACATCATCATCGCATAGTCATCACAGCGTCATCACTGCATCATCACAGCATCATCACAGCATCATTACTGCAGAATCACTGCATCATCACAGCATCCTCACAGCAACATCGCAGCATCATCACAGCATCATCGCATCATCATCACAGTGTCATGACAGCATCATCACTGCATAATCACCGCATAATCACAGCATCATCACAGCATAATCACAGTATCATCACAGCGTCATCACTACATCATCACTGCATCATCACAGAATCATCACTGCGTCATCACAGCATCATCAGAGCATCATCACAGCATCATCACATCATCATCTCAGCATCATTACTGCTTACTCACTGCATCATCATAGCATCATCACATCATCATCACAACATCATCAGTTTCATGTCAGCATCATCACTGCATAATCACTGCATCATCACAGCATCCTCACAGCATCAACACAGCGTCATCACAGCGTCATCAATGCATCATTACAGCATCATCTCAGTATAGTCACAGAATTATTACAGCATAATCACTGCATCATCATATCATCACTGCATCATCACTGCATCATCACTGCATCATCACAGCACCATCACAGCATCATTACTTCAGAATCACTGCATCATCACAGCATCCTCACAGCAACATCGCAGCATCATCACAGCATCATCACACTGTCATGACAGCATCATCACTGCATAATCACTGCATAATCTCCGCATAATCACAGCATCATCACATCATCATCACAATATCATCACAGCGTCATCACTACACATCACTGCATCATCACTACATCATCACAGCATCATCACTTCGTCATCATCAGAGCATCATCACAGCATCATCACTGCATCCTCACTGCATCATGAGTGCATCATCATCACAGCATCATAACTGCATCATCAAAGCATCATCTCGGCATAATCACAATGTCATAAATACATCATCACTCCATCATCACAGCATTATCACATCATCATCACAACGTTTTCAGTGTCATCACAGCATCATAACAACGTCATCAAACTGTCATCACAGCATCATCACCAAATCATCACAGAATCATCACAGCATCATTACTGCATCATCACAGCATCTTTGCATCGTCATCAGAGCATCACCACTGCATCATCACATCATCATCTCAGCATCATCACAGCATCATTACTGCTTACTCACTGCATCATCACAGCGTCATGACAGTGTCATCACTGCATCATAACATCATAGCTTCATCATCAGAACATTATCACAGCATCATCACTGCATCATCACATCATCATTATAGCATCTTCACTGTCATCAATACATCATCACAGCATCATCATAAGGTCATCACAGCATCATCAGTGTCATCTCAGCATCATCACTGCATCATGACTGCATCATAGCAGCATAATCACAGCATCATCACAGAATCATCACAGCATCATCATAAGGTCATCACAGCATCATCACTACGTCATCAGATTGTAATCACAGCATCATCACAGTGTCCTCACTGAATCATCACTGCACCATCACTGCAACATCACATCATCATCTCAGCATCATCATGGCATCATTACTGCATCATCACTGCTTACTCACTGCATCATCACAGCATCATCTCAGCATCATCACAGAATCATTTCTGCATAATCATTGCATTTTCACAGCGTCATCACAGTATCATCACTGCATCATCACAGTGTCATCACAGCATCATCAAAGCATCACGACAGCGTCATCTCACCATCACGACAGCGTCATCAAAGCATCATCACTGCATCATAACAACATCATCTCAGCATCATCACAGAATCATTTCTGCATAATCACTGCATCATCATAGTGTCATCACAGTATATTCACTGCATCATCACATCATCACAGTGTCATCACAGAATCATCACTGAATCATCCAAGCATCATCCAAGCATCATCACAGCACCACCAATGCATCATCACAGTATCATCACTGCATAATCACTGCATCATCACCGCATCATCACTGCATCAACACTGCATCATTGCTGCATCATCACATCATTGTCACAGTATCATCAAAATATCATCACAGCATCATCACACCATCATAACAACATCATCACAGCGTCATCACAGTATCGTAAATGCATCATCACAGAATCATCACTGAATCATCATAGCATCTTCATATCATCATCACAATATCATCACAGCATCATCACTGCATCATCACAGCATCATCACTGCATAATCACTGCATCATCACCACATCATCACAGCATCATCACTGCATAATCACTGCATCATCACAGCATCATCACATCGTCATCAAAACATCATTACAAGTATCAACACAACATAATCACAGTGTCATCACAGCATCATCATTGCATCCTTACTGCATGATCACAGCATCTCCGCATCGTAATCACATCATCATCACTGACTCCTCACTGAATCATCACTGTACCATCACTGCATCATCAGAGCATAATCTGAGCATAATCTCAGCATAATCACAGCATCATCACAGAATCATCACAGCATCATTACTGCATCATCACAGCATCTTTGCATCGTCATCAGAGCATCACCACTGCATCATCACTACATCATCACATCATCATCACAGCATTTTAGCTACATAATCACAGAATCATCATAGCGTAACGACAGCATCATCACAACATCATTACAGCATCATCACAGCGTCATCGTAACATCATGACTGTATCATCACAGCATCATCACAGCATCACCGCAGCGTCATCACAGCATCACCGCAGCGTCATCACTGCATCATCACAGCATCATCACAGCATCATCACGGCATCGTTACAGCATCGTCATATCATCATAACTGCATCATCACAACAACATAACAAAATCATCAAAGCATCGTCACAGCATCATCACCGCGTCATCACAGCGTCATAACTGCATCGTCACTGCATCTAAACTGCATCATCACAAAATCATCACAGCTTCATCACTGCAGCATCACAGCATCATCAAAGCATCATCGCAGCATCATCACATCATCATCACTGCATCATCACAGAATCATTACTGTTTACTCACTGCGGCATCACAGCATTATCACGGTGTCATAACTGCATCATCACTGCACCATTACTGCATCATCACAGTGTCATCTCAGCATCATCACAGCATCATTACTGCCTAATCATTGCATTATCACAACGTCATCACAGTATCATCAGTGCATCATCACAGCATCATTACTGCATCATCACATCATCATCACAGAATCACGATAGTGTCATCACAGCGTCATCACTGCATCATCACAGCGTCATCTCAGCATCATCAGAGACTCATCACAGCGTCATCACTGCATCATCACTGCATCACCACAGTATCATCACAAAATTATAAGAGCGTCATCACAGCGTTATTACTGCATCATCACAGCATCAATAGAGCATCATCACAGCGTCATCACAGCGTTATCACAGCGTCATCACAGCATCATCACAGCATCACGACATCATCATCACAGCTTCACGACAGTGTCATGAGAGCGTCTTCACAGCATCATCACTACATCATCACAGCATCATCACTGCGTCATCAGAGCATCATCACAAAATCATCACAGCGTCATTACTGCATCATCACTGCATCATCACAGCGTCATCACCGCATCATCACTGCATTGTCACAACATCATGGCGTCATAATAACTGCATCATAACAGCATGATCAAAGCATCATCACAGCGTCATCACAGCGTCATAACTGCATAAACACTGCATCATCAAAGAACCATCACAGCATCATCACAGCGTCATAACAGCATCATCAGAGCATCATCACATCGTCATCACATCGTCATCAAAGAATCTTCACAGCATCATCGCTATGTCATCATAGCATCATCATAATATTATCACAGCTTCATCACAGCGTCATAACAACATCATCACTGCATCATCACAGCATCATCATTATTGCATCATGACTGCATCATTACAGCATCATCAGAGCAGAATCAGTGCGTCGTCACAGCATCATTACTGCATCACCACATCACCACTGTGTTATCGCAGCGTCATCACAGCATCATCACAACATCATCACAGAATCATCACAGCATCATTGCAGCATCATCACATCATCATCACAGCGTCATCACAACATCATCGTAGCATCATCATGCATCATCACAGCATCATTACAGCATCATCACAGCATCATCACAGCATCATCACTGCATCATCACTGAATAATCACAGCATCATCACTGCATCATCACGGCATCGTTACAGCATCGTCATATCATCATAACTGCATCATCACAACAACATAACAAAATCATCAAAGCATTATCACCGCGTCATCACAGCGTCATAACTGCATCGTCACTGCATCTAAACTGCATCATCAAAAAATCATCACTGCATCACATCATAATCACAACATCATCAAAGCGTCATCACAGCATCATCACTGCGTTATCACAGCATCATCTCAGCATCATCACAGTATCATTACTGCTTATTCACTGCATCATCACAACATCATCACAGCGTCATTAGTGTCATAAATGCATCATCACAGTGTCATCAAAGCGTCCTAACTGCATAATCACTGCATCATCGCAGCTTCATCACAGCATCATGACAGCGTCATCACAGCATCAAAAATGCGTAATCACTTCATCCTCACATCATCATCATAGCATCATAGCTGCATAATCATAGAGTCATCACAGCATCATCACTACATCATCAAATTGTCATCACTGTATCATCACAGCATCATCATAGCATCATCACTGCATAATCACAGTGTCATAACAGCATCATTACAACACCATGACTACGTCATCACAGCATCACGACAGCGTCATTACAGTGTCATCACAGCATCATCACTGCATTATCACAACATCATCACAACATCATCACTGCGTCATCAGAGTGTCATCACTACATAATCACTTCTTACTCAGTGAATCATCACTGCATCATCACATCATCACAGCATCATCTCAGCATAATCACAGTATCATCACAGCGTCATCACTACATCATCAATGCATCATCACTGCATCATCACAGCATCATCACTGCATCATCACAGCATCATCAGAGCATCATCACAGCATAATCACAACATCATCACAGAGTCATCACAGCATCATCACTGCATAATCACTGCATCATCACAGCATCCTCACAGCATCAATACAGCGTCATCACAACGTCAACAATGCATCATTACAGCATCATCTCAGTATAGTCACAGCATAATCACTGCATAATCACTGCATCATCATATCGTCATCACTGCATCATCACTGCATCATCACAGCACCATCACAGCATCATAGCTGCATAATCACAGCATCATCACATCATCATCGCATAGTCATCACAGCGTCATCACTGCATCATCACAGCATCATCACAGCATCATTACTGCAGAATCACTGCATCATCACAGCATCCTCACAGCAACATCGCAGCATCATCACAGCATCATCGCATCATCATCACAGTGTCATGACAGCATCATCACTGCATAATCACCGCATAATCACAGCATCATCACAGCATAATCACAGTATCATCACAGCATCATCACTACATCATCACTGCATCATCACAGAATCATCACTGCGTCATCACAGCATCATCAGAGCATCATCACAGCATCATCACATCATCATCTCAGCATCATTACTGCTTACTCACTGCATCATCATAGCATCATCACATCATCATCACAACATCATCAGTTTCATGTCAGCATCATCACTGCATAATCACTGCATCATCACAGCATCCTCACAGCATCAACACAGCGTCATCACAGCGTCATCAATGCATCATTACAGCATCATCTCAGTATAGTCACAGAATTATTACAGCATAATCACTGCATCATCATATCATCACTGCATCATCACTGCATCATCACTGCATCATCACAGCACCATCACAGCATCATTACTTCAGAATCACTGCATCATCACAGCATCCTCACAGCAACATCGCAGCATCATCACAGCATCATCACACTGTCATGACAGCATCATCACTGCATAATCACTGCATAATCTCCGCATAATCACAGCATCATCACATCATCATCACAATATCATCACAGCGTCATCACTACACATCACTGCATCATCACTACATCATCACAGCATCATCACTTCGTCATCATCAGAGCATCATCACAGCATCATCACTGCATCATGAGTGCATCATCATCACAGCATCATAACTGCATCATCAAAGCATCATCTCGGCATAATCACAATGTCATAAATACATCATCACTCCATCATCACAGCATTATCACATCATCATCACAACGTTTTCAGTGTCATCACAGCATCATAACAACGTCATCAAACTGTCATCACAGCATCATCACCAAATCATCACAGAATCATCACAGCATCATTACTGCATCATCACAGCATCTTTGCATCGTCATCAGAGCATCACCACTGCATCATCACATCATCATCTCAGCATCATCACAGCATCATTACTGCTTACTCACTGCATCATCACAGCGTCATGACAGTGTCATCACTGCATCATAACATCATAGCTTCATCATCAGAACATTATCACAGCATCATCACTGCATCATCACATCATCATTATAGCATCTTCACTGTCATCAATACATCATCACAGCATCATCATAAGGTCATCACAGCATCATCAGTGTCATCTCAGCATCATCACTGCATCATGACTGCATCATAGCAGCATAATCACAGCATCATCACAGAATCATCACAGCATCATCATAAGGTCATCACAGCATCATCACTACGTCATCAAATTGTAATCACAGCATCATCACAGTGTCCTCACTGAATCATCACTGCACCATCACTGCAACATCACAGCATCATCTCAGCATCATCATGGCATCATTACTGCATCATCACTGCTTACTCACTGCATCATCACAGCATCATCTCAGCATCATCACAGAATCATTTCTGCATAATCATTGCATTTTCACAGCGTCATCACAGTATCATCACTGCATCATCACAGTGTCATCACAGCATCATCAAAGCATCACGACAGCGTCATCTCACCATCACGACAGCGTCATCAAAGCATCATCACTGCATCATAACAACATCATCTCAGCATCATCACAGAATCATTTCTGCATAATCACTGCATCATCATAGTGTCATCACAGTATATTCACTGCATCATCACATCATCACAGTGTCATCACAGAATCATCACTGAATCATCCAAGCATCATCCAAGCATCATCACAGCACCACCAATGCATCATCACAGTATCATCACTGCATAATCACTGCATCATCACCGCATCATCACTGCATCAACACTGCATCATTGCTGCATCATCACATCATTGTCACAGTATCATCAAAATATCATCACAGCATCATCACACCATCATAACAACATCATCACAGCGTCATCACAGTATCGTAAATGCATCATCACAGAATCATCACTGAATCATCATAGCATCTTCATATCATCATCACAATATCATCACAGCATCATCACTGCATCATCACAGCATCATCACTGCATAATCACTGCATCATCACCACATCATCACAGCATCATCACTGCATAATCACTGCATCATCACAGCGTCATCACATCGTCATCAAAACATCATTACAAGTATCAACACAACATAATCACAGTGTCATCACAGCATCATCATTGCATCCTTACTGCATGATCACAGCATCTCCGCATCGTAATCACATCATCATCACTGACTCCTCACTGAATCATCACTGTACCATCACTGCATCATCAGAGCATAATCTGAGCATAATCTCAGCATAATCACAGCATCATCACAGAATCATCACAGCATCATTACTGCATCATCACAGCATCTTTGCATCGTCATCAGAGCATCACCACTGCATCATCACTACATCATCACATCATCATCACAGCATTTTAGCTACATAATCACAGAATCATCATAGCGTAACGACAGCATCATCACAACATCATTACAGCATCATCACAGCGTCATCGTAACATCATGACTGTATCATCACAGCATCATCACAGCATCACCGCAGCGTCATCACTGCATCATCACAGCATCATCACAGCATCATCACGGCATCGTTACAGCATCGTCATATCATCATAACTGCATCATCACAACAACATAACAAAATCATCAAAGCATCGTCACAGCATCATCACCGCGTCATCACAGCGTCATAACTGCATCGTCACTGCATCTAAACTGCATCATCACAAAATCATCACAGCTTCATCACTGCAGCATCACAGCATCATCAAAGCATCATCGCAGCATCATCACATCATCATCACTGCATCATCACAGAATCATTACTGTTTACTCACTGCGGCATCACAGCATTATCACGGTGTCATAACTGCATCATCACTGCACCATTACTGCATCATCACAGTGTCATCTCAGCATCATCACAGCATCATTACTGCCTAATCATTGCATTATCACAACGTCATCACAGTATCATCAGTGCATCATCACAGCATCATTACTGCATCATCACATCATCATCACAGAATCACGATAGTGTCATCACAGCGTCATCACTGCATCATCACAGCGTCATCTCAGCATCATCAGAGACTCATCACAGCGTCATCACTGCATCATCACTGCATCACCACAGTATCATCACAAAATTATAAGAGCGTCATCACAGCGTTATTACTGCATCATCACAGCATCAATAGAGCATCATCACAGCGTCATCACAGCGTTATCACAGCGTCATCACAGCATCACGACATCATCATCACAGCTTCACGACAGTGTCATGAGAGCGTCTTCACAGCATCATCACTACATCATCACAGCATCATCACTGCGTCATCAGAGCATCATCACAAAATCATCACAGCGTCATTACTGCATCATCACAGCGTCATCACCGCATCATCACTGCATTGTCACAACATCATGGCGTCATAATAACTGCATCATAACAGCATGATCAAAGCATCATCACAGCGTTATCACAGCGTCATAACTGCATAAACACTGCATCATCAAAGAACCATCACAGCATCATCACAGCGTCATAACAGCATCATCAGAGCATCATCACATCGTCATCACATCGTCATCAAAGAATCTTCACAGCATCATCGCTATGTCATCATAGCATCATCATAATATTATCACAGCTTCATCACAGCGTCATAACAACATCATCACTGCATCATCACAGCATCATCATTATTGCATCATGACTGCATCATTACAGCATCATCAGAGCAGAATCAGTGCGTCGTCACAGCATCATTACTGCATCACCACATCACCACTGTGTTATCGCAGCGTCATCACAGCATCATCACAACATCATCACAGAATCATCACAGCATCATTGCAGCATCATCACATCATCATCACAGCGTCATCACAACATCATCGTAGCATCATCATGCATCATCACAGCATCATTACAGCATCATCACAGCATCATCACAGCATCATCACTGCATCATCACTGAATAATCACAGCATCATCACTGCATCATCACGGCATCGTTACAGCATCGTCATATCATCATAACTGCATCATCACAACAACATAACAAAATCATCAAAGCATCATCACCGCGTCATCACAGCGTCATAACTGCATCGTCACTGCATCTAAACTGCATCATCAAAAAATCATCACTGCATCACATCATAATCACAACATCATCAAAGCGTCATCACAGCATCATCACTGCGTTATCACAGCATCATCTCAGCATCATCACAGTATCATTACTGCTTATTCACTGCATCATCACAACATCATCACAGCGTCATTAGTGTCATAAATGCATCATCACAGTGTCATCAAAGCGTCCTAACTGCATAATCACTGCATCATCGCAGCTTCATCACAGCATCATGACAGCGTCATCACAGCATCAAAAATGCGTAATCACTTCATCCTCACATCATCATCATAGCATCATAGCTGCATAATCATAGAGTCATCACAGCATCATCACTACATCATCAAATTGTCATCACTGTATCATCACAGCATCATCATAGCATCATCACTGCATAATCACAGTGTCATAACAGCATCATTACAACACCATGACTACGTCATCACAGCATCACGACAGCGTCATTACAGTGTCATCACAGCATCATCACTGCATTATCACAACATCATCACAACATCATCACTGCGTCATCAGAGTGTCATCACTACATAATCACTTCTTACTCAGTGAATCATCACTGCATCATCACATCATCACAGCATCATCTCAGCATAATCACAGTATCATCACAGCGTCATCACTACATCATCAATGCATCATCACTGCATCATCACAGCATCATCACTGCATCATCACAGCATCATCAGAGCATCATCACAGCATCATCACAACATCATCACAGAGTCATCACAGCATCATCACTGCATAATCACTGCATCATCACAGCATCCTCACAGCATCAATACAGCGTCATCACAACGTCAACAATGCATCATTACAGCATCATCTCAGTATAGTCACAGCATAATCACTGCATAATCACTGCATCATCATATCGTCATCACTGCATCATCACTGCATCATCACAGCACCATCACAGCATCATAGCTGCATAATCACAGCATCATCACATCATCATCGCATAGTCATCAGAGCGTCATCACTGCATCATCACAGCATCATCACAGCATCATTACTGCAGAATCACTGCATCATCACAGCATCCTCACAGCAACATCGCAGCATCATCACAGCATCATCGCATCATCATCACAGTGTCATGACAGCATCATCACTGCATAATCACCGCATAATCACAGCATCATCACAGCATAATCACAGTATCATCACAGCGTCATCACTACATCATCACTGCATCATCACAGAATCATCACTGCGTCATCACAGCATCATCAGAGCATCATCACAGCATCATCACATCATCATCTCAGCATCATTACTGCTTACTCACTGCATCATCATAGCATCATCACATCATCATCACAACATCATCAGTTTCATGTCAGCATCATCACTGCATAATCACTGCATCATCACAGCATCCTCACAGCATCAACACAGCGTCATCACAGCGTCATCAATGCATCATTACAGCATCATCTCAGTATAGTCACAGAATTATTACAGCATAATCACTGCATCATCATATCATCACTGCATCATCACTGCATCATCACTGCATCATCACAGCACCATCACAGCATCATTACTTCAGAATCACTGCATCATCACAGCATCCTCACAGCAACATCGCAGCATCATCACAGCATCATCACACTGTCATGACAGCATCATCACTGCATAATCACTGCATAATCTCCGCATAATCACAGCATCATCACATCATCATCACAATATCATCACAGCGTCATCACTACACATCACTGCATCATCACTACATCATCACAGCATCATCACTTCGTCATCATCAGAGCATCATCACAGCATCATCACTGCATCCTCACTGCATCATGAGTGCATCATCATCACAGCATCATAACTGCATCATCAAAGCATCATCTCGGCATAATCACAATGTCATAAATACATCATCACTCCATCATCACAGCATTATCACATCATCATCACAACGTTTTCAGTGTCATCACAGCATCATAACAACGTCATCAAACTGTCATCACAGCATCATCACCAAATCATCACAGAATCATCACAGCATCATTACTGCATCATCACAGCATCTTTGCATCGTCATCAGAGCATCACCACTGCATCATCACATCATCATCTCAGCATCATCACAGCATCATTACTGCTTACTCACTGCATCATCACAGCGTCATGACAGTGTCATCACTGCATCATAACATCATAGCTTCATCATCAGAACATTATCACAGCATCATCACTGCATCATCACATCATCATTATAGCATCTTCACTGTCATCAATACATCATCACAGCATCATCATAAGGTCATCACAGCATCATCAGTGTCATCTCAGCATCATCACTGCATCATGACTGCATCATAGCAGCATAATCACAGCATCATCACAGAATCATCACAGCATCATCATAAGGTCATCACAGCATCATCACTACGTCATCAGATTGTAATCACAGCATCATCACAGTGTCCTCACTGAATCATCACTGCACCATCACTGCAACATCACATCATCATCTCAGCATCATCATGGCATCATTACTGCATCATCACTGCTTACTCACTGCATCATCACAGCATCATCTCAGCATCATCACAGAATCATTTCTGCATAATCATTGCATTTTCACAGCGTCATCACAGTATCATCACTGCATCATCACAGTGTCATCACAGCATCATCAAAGCATCACGACAGCGTCATCTCACCATCACGACAGCGTCATCAAAGCATCATCACTGCATCATAACAACATCATCTCAGCATCATCACAGAATCATTTCTGCATAATCACTGCATCATCATAGTGTCATCACAGTATATTCACTGCATCATCACATCATCACAGTGTCATCACAGAATCATCACTGAATCATCCAAGCATCATCCAAGCATCATCACAGCACCACCAATGCATCATCACAGTATCATCACTGCATAATCACTGCATCATCACCGCATCATCACATCATCAACACTGCATCATTGCTGCATCATCACATCATTGTCACAGTATCATCAAAATATCATCACAGCATCATCACACCATCATAACAACATCATCACAGCGTCATCACAGTATCGTAAATGCATCATCACAGAATCATCACTGAATCATCATAGCATCTTCATATCATCATCACAATATCATCACAGCATCATCACTGCATCATCACAGCATCATCACTGCATAATCACTGCATCATCACCACATCATCACAGCATCATCACTGCATAATCACTGCATCATCACAGCATCATCACATCGTCATCACAACATCATTACAAGTATCAACACAACATAATCACAGTGTCATCACAGCATCATCACTGCATCATCACTGAATAATCACAGCATCATCACTGCATCATCACGGCATCGTTACAGCATCGTCATATCATCATAACTGCATCATCACAACAACATAACAAAATCATCAAAGCATCATCACCGCGTCATCACAGCGTCATAACTGCATCGTCACTGCATCTAAACTGCATCATCACAAAATCATCACTGCATCACATCATAATCACAACATCATCAAAGCGTCATCACAGCATCATCACTGCGTTATCACAGCATCATCTCAGCATCATCACAGTATCATTACTGCTTATTCACTGCATCATCACAACATCATCACAGCGTCATTACAGTGTCATAAATGCATCATCACAGTGTCATCAAAGCGTCCTAACTGCATAATCACTGCATCATCGCAGCTTCATCACAGCATCATGACAGCGTCATCACAGCATCAAAAATGCGTAATCACTTCATCCTCACATCATCATCATAGCATCATAGCTGCATAATCATAGAGTCATCACAGCATCATCACTACATCATCAAATTGTCATCACTGTATCATCACAGCATCATCATAGCATCATCACTGCATAATCACAGTGTCATAACAGCATCATTACAACACCATGACTACGTCATCACAGCATCACGACAGCGTCATTACAGTGTCATCACAGCATCATCACTGCATTATCACAACATCATCACAACATCATCACTGCGTCATCAGAGTGTCATCACTACATAATCACTTCTTCCTCAGTGAATCCTCACTGCATCATCACATCATCACAGCATCATCTCAGCATAATCACAGTATCATCACAGCGTCATCACTACATCATCAATGCATCATCACTGCATCATCACAGCATCATCACTGCATCATCACAGCATCATCAGAGCATCATCACAGCATCATCACAACATCATCACAGAGTCATCACAGCATCATCACTGCATAATCACTGCATCATCACAGCATCCTCACAGCATCAATACAGCGTCATCACAACGTCAACAATGCATCATTACAGCATCATCTCAGTATAGTCACAGCATAATCACTGCATAATCACTGCATCATCATATCGTCATCACTGCATCATCACTGCATCATCACAGCACCATCACAGCATCATTACTGCAGAATCACTGCATCATCACAGCATCATAGCTGCATAATCACAGCATCATCACATCATCATCGCATAGTCATCACAGCGTCATCACTGCATCATCACAGCATCATCACAGCATCATTACTGCAGAATCACTGCATCATCACAGCATCCTCACAGCAACATCGCAGCATCATCACAGCATCATCGCATCATCATCACAGTGTCATGACAGCATCATCACTGCATAATCACAGCATCATCACAGCATAATCACAGCATCATCACAGCATAATCACAGTATCATCACAGCGTCATCACTACATCATCACTGCATCATCACAGAATCATCACTGCGTCATCACAGCATCATCAGAGCATCATCACAGCATCATCACAGCATAATCACAGTATCATCACAGCATCATCACTACATCATCACTGCATCATCACAGAATCATCACTGCGTCATCACAGCATCATCAGAGCATCATCACAGCATCATCACATCATCATCTCAGCATCATTACTGCTTACTCACTGCATCATCATAGCATCATCACATCATCATCACAGCATCATCACACTGTCATGACAGCATCATCACTGCATAATCACTGCATCATCACAGCATCCTCACAGCATCAACACAGCGTCATCACAGCGTCATCAATGCATCATTACAGCATCATCTCAGTATAGTCACAGAATTATTACAGCATAATCACTGCATCATCATATCATCACTGCATCATCACTGCATCATCACTGCATCATCACAGCACCATCACAGCATCATTACTTCAGAATCACTGCATCATCACAGCATCCTCACAGCAACATCGCAGCATCATCACAGCATCATCACACTGTCATGACAGCATCATCACTGCATAATCACTGCATAATCTCCGCATAATCACAGCATCATCACATCATCATCACAATATCATCACAGCGTCATCACTACACATCACTGCATCATCACTACATCATCACAGCATCATCACTTCGTCATCATCAGAGCATCATCACAGCATCATCACTGCATCCTCACTGCATCATGAGTGCATCATCATCACAGCATCATAACTGCATCATCAAAGCATCATCTCGGCATAATCACAATGTCATAAATACATCATCACTCCATCATCACAGCATTATCACATCATCATCACAACGTTTTCAGTGTCATCACAGCATCATAACAACGTCATCAAACTGTCATCACAGCATCATCACCAAATCATCACAGAATCATCACAGCATCATTACTGCATCATCACAGCATCTTTGCATCGTCATCAGAGCATCACCACTGCATCATCACATCATCATCTCAGCATCATCACAGCATCATTACTGCTTACTCACTGCATCATCACAGCGTCATGACAGTGTCATCACTGCATCATAACATCATAGCTTCATCATCAGAACATTATCACAGCATCATCACTGCATCATCACATCATCATTATAGCATCTTCACTGTCATCAATACATCATCACAGCATCATCACATCATTATCACAGCATCATCAGTGTCATCTCAGCATCATCACTGCATCATGACTGCATCATAGCAGCATAATCACAGCATCATCACAGAATCATCACAGCATCATCATAAGGTCATCACAGCATCATCACTACGTCATCAAATTGTAATCACAGCATCATCACAGTGTCCTCACTGAATCATCACTGCACCATCACTGCAACATCACAGCATCATCTCAGCATCATCATGGCATCATTACTGCATCATCACTGCTTACTCACTGCATCATCACAGCATCATCTCAGCATCATCACAGAATCATTTCTGCATAATCATTGCATTTTCACAGCGTCATCACAGTATCATCACTGCATCATCACAGTGTCATCACAGCATCATCAAAGCATCACGACAGCGTCATCTCACCATCACGACAGCGTCATCAAAGCATCATCACTGCATCATAACAACATCATCTCAGCATCATCACAGAATCATTTCTGCATAATCACTGCATCATCATAGTGTCATCACAGTATATTCACTGCATCATCACATCATCACAGTGTCATCACAGAATCATCACTGAATCATCCAAGCATCATCCAAGCATCATCACAGCACCACCAATGCATCATCACAGCATCATCACAGCATCATCACTGCATAATCACTGCATCATCACCACATCATCACAGCATCATCACTGCATAATCACTGCATCATCACAGCATCATCACATCGTCATCAAAACATCATTACAAGTATCAACACAACATAATCACAGTGTCATCACAGCATCATCATTGCATCCTTACTGCATGATCACAGCATCTCCGCATCGTAATCACATCATCATCACTGACTCCTCACTGAATCATCACTGTACCATCACTGCATCATCAGAGCATAATCTGAGCATAATCTCAGCATAATCACAGCATCATCACAGAATCATCACAGCATCATTACTGCATCATCACAGCATCTTTGCATCGTCATCAGAGCATCACCACTGCATCATCACTACATCATCACATCATCATCACAGCATTTTAGCTACATAATCACAGAATCATCATAGCGTAACGACAGCATCATCACAACATCATTACAGCATCATCACAGCGTCATCGTAACATCATGACTGTATCATCACAGCATCATCACAGCATCACCGCAGCGTCATCACTGCATCATCACAGCATCATCACAGCATCATCACGGCATCGTTACAGCATCGTCATATCATCATAACTGCATCATCACAACAACATAACAAAATCATCAAAGCATCGTCACAGCATCATCACCGCGTCATCACAGCGTCATAAGTGCATCGTCACTGCATCTAAACTGCATCATCACAAAATCATCACAGCTTCATCACTGCAGCATCACAGCATCATCAAAGCATCATCGCAGCATCATCACATCATCATCACTGCATCATCACAGAATCATTACTGTTTACTCACTGCGGCATCACAGCATTATCACGGTGTCATAACTGCATCATCACTGCACCATTACTGCATCATCACAGTGTCATCTCAGCATCATCACAGCATCATTACTGCCTAATCATTGCATTATCACAACGTCATCACAGTATCATCAGTGCATCATCACAGCATCATTACTGCATCATCACAGCATCATCACTGCATCATCACTGAATAATCACAGCATCATCACTGCATCATCACGGCATCGTTACAGCATCGTCATATCATCATAACTGCATCATCACAACAACATAACAAAATCATCAAAGCATCATCACCGCGTCATCACAGAGTCATAACTGCATCGTCACTGCATCTAAACTGCATCATCACAAAATCATCACTGCATCACATCATAATCACAACATCATCAAAGCGTCATCACAGCATCATCACTGCGTTATCACAGCATCATCTCAGCATCATCACAGTATCATTACTGCTTATTCACTGCATCATCACAACATCATCACAGCGTCATTACAGTGTCATAAATGCATCATCACAGTGTCATCAAAGCGTCCTAACTGCATAATCACTGCATCATCGCAGCTTCATCACAGCATCATGACAGCGTCATCACAGCATCAAAAATGCGTAATCACTTCATCCTCACATCATCATCATAGCATCATAGCTGCATAATCATAGAGTCATCACAGCATCATCACTACATCATCAAATTGTCATCACTGTATCATCACAGCATCATCATAGCATCATCACTGCATAATCACAGTGTCATAACAGCATCATTACAACACCATGACTACGTCATCACAGCATCACGACAGCGTCATTACAGTGTCATCACAGCATCATCACTGCATTATCACAACATCATCACAACATCATCACTGCGTCATCAGAGTGTCATCACTACATAATCACTTCTTACTCAGTGAATCCTCACTGCATCATCACATCATCACAGCATCATCTCAGCATAATCACAGTATCATCACAGCGTCATCACTACATCATCTATGCATCATCACTGCATCATCACAGCATCATCACTGCATCATCACAGCATCATCAGAGCATCATCACAGCATCATCACAACATCATCACAGAGTCATCACAGCATCATCACTGCATAATCACTGCATCATCACAGCATCCTCACAGCATCAATACAGCGTCATCACAACGTCAACAATGCATCATTACAGCATCATCTCAGTATAGTCACAGCATAATCACACATAATCACTGCATCATCATATCATCATCACTGCATCATCACTGCATCATCACAGCACCATCACAGCATCATAGCTGCATAATCACAGCATCATCACATCATCATCGCATAGTCATCACAGCGTCATCACTGCATCATCACAGCATCATCACAGCATCATTACTGCAGAATCACTGCATCATCACAGCATCCTCACAGCAACATCGCAGCATCATCACAGCATCATCGCATCATCATCACAGTGTCATGACAGCATCATCACTGCATAATCACCGCATAATCACAGCATCATCACAGCATAATCACAGTATCATCACAGCGTCATCACTACATCATCACTGCATCATCACAGAATCATCACTGCGTCATCACAGCATCATCAGAGCATCATCACAGCATCATCACAGCATAATCACAGTATCATCACAGCATCATCACTACATCATCACTGCATCATCACAGAATCATCACTGCGTCATCACAGCATCATCAGAGCATCATCACAGCATCATCACATCATCATCTCAGCATCATTACTGTTTACTCACTGCATCATCATAGCATCATCACATCATCATCACAACATCATCAGTTTCATGTCAGCATCATCACTGCATAATCACTGCATCATCACAGCATCCTCACAGCATCAACACAGCGTCATCACAGCGTCATCAATGCATCATTACAGCATCATCTCAGTATAGTCACAGAATTATTACAGCATAATCACTGCATCATCATATCATCACTGCATCATCACTGCATCATCACTGCATCATCACAGCACCATCACAGCATCATTACTTCAGAATCACTGCATCATCACAGCATCCTCACAGCAACATCGCAGCATCATCACAGCATCATCACACTGTCATGACAGCATCATCACTGCATAATCACTGCATAATCTCCGCATAATCACAGCATCATCACATCATCATCACAATATCATCACAGCGTCATCACTACACATCACTGCATCATCACTACATCATCACAGCATCATCACTTCGTCATCATCAGAGCATCATCACAGCATCATCACTGCATCCTCACTGCATCATGAGTGCATCATCATCACAGCATCATAACTGCATCATCAAAGCATCATCTCGGCATAATCACAATGTCATAAATACATCATCACTCCATCATCACAGCATTATCACATCATCATCACAACGTTTTCAATGTCATCACAGCATCATAACAACGTCATCAAACTGTCATCACAGCATCATCACCAAATCATCACAGAATCATCACAGCATCATTACTGCATCATCACAGCATCTTTGCATCGTCATCAGAGCATCACCACTGCATCATCACATCATCATCTCAGCATCATCACAGCATCATTACTGCTTACTCACTGCATCATCACAGCGTCATGACAGTGTCATCACTGCATCATAACATCATAGCTTCATCATCAGAACATTATCACAGCATCATCACTGCATCATCACATCATCATTATAGCATCTTCACTGTCATCAATACATCATCACAGCATCATCACATCATTATCACAGCATCATCAGTGTCATCTCAGCATCATCACTGCATCATGACTGCATCATAGCAGCATAATCACAGCATCATCACAGAATCATCACAGCATCATCATAAGGTCATCACAGCATCATCACTACGTCATCAAATTGTAATCACAGCATCATCACAGTGTCCTCACTGAATCATCACTGCACCATCACTGCAACATCACAGCATCATCTCAGCATCATCATGGCATCATTACTGCATCATCACTGCTTACTCACTGCATCATCACAGCATCATCTCAGCATCATCACAGAATCATTTCTGCATAATCATTGCATTTTCACAGCGTCATCACAGTATCATCACTGCATCATCACAGTGTCATCACAGCATCATCAAAGCATCACGACAGCGTCATCTCACCATCACGACTGCGTCATCAAAGCATCATCACAGCATCATAACAACATCATCTCAGCATCATCACAGAATCATTTCTGCATAATCACTGCATCATCATAGTGTCATCACAGTATATTCACTGCATCATCACATCATCACAGTGTCATCACAGAATCATCACTGAATCATCCAAGCATCATCCAAGCATCATCACAGCACCACCAATGCATCATCACAGCATCATCACAGCATCATCACTGCATAATCACTGCATCATCACCACATCATCACAGCATCATCACTGCATAATCACTGCATCATCACAGCATCATCACATCGTCATCAAAACATCATTACAAGTATCAACACAACATAATCACAGTGTCATCACAGCATCATCATTGCATCCTTACTGCATGATCACAGCATCTCCGCATCGTAATCACATCATCATCACTGACTCCTCACTGAATCATCACTGTACCATCACTGCATCATCAGAGCATAATCTGAGCATAATCTCAGCATAATCACAGCATCATCACAGAATCATCACAGCATCATTACTGCATCATCACAGCATCTTTGCATCGTCATCAGAGCATCACCACTGCATCATCACTACATCATCACATCATCATCACAGCATTTTAGCTACATAATCACAGAATCATCATAGCGTAACGACAGCATCATCACAACATCATTACAGCATCATCACAGCGTCATCGTAACATCATGACTGTATCATCACAGCATCATCACAGCATCACCGCAGCGTCATCACTGCATCATCACAGCATCATCACAGCATCATCACGGCATCGTTACAGCATCGTCATATCATCATAACTGCATCATCACAACAACATAACAAAATCATCAAAGCATCGTCACAGCATCATCACCGCGTCATCACAGCGTCATAACTGCATCGTCACTGCATCTAAACTGCATCATCACAAAATCATCACAGCTTCATCACTGCAGCATCACAGCATCATCAAAGCATCATCGCAGCATCATCACATCATCATCACTGCATCATCACAGAATCATTACTGTTTACTCACTGCGGCATCACAGCATTATCACGGTGTCATAACTGCATCATCACTGCACCATTACTGCATCATCACAGTGTCATCTCAGCATCATCACAGCATCATTACTGCCTAATCATTGCATTATCACAACGTCATCACAGTATCATCAGTGCATCATCACAGCATCATTACTGCATCATCACATCATCATCACAGAATCACGATAGTGTCATCACAGCGTCATCACTGCATCATCACAGCGTCATCTCAGCATCATCAGAGACTCATCACAGCGTCATCACTGCATCATCACTGCATCACCACAGTATCATCACAGCATCATCACAAAATTATAAGAGCGTCATCACAGCGTTATTACTGCATCATCACAGCATCAATAGAGCATCATCACAGCGTCATCACAGCGTTATCACAGCGTCATCACAGCATCATCACAGCATCACGACATCATCATCACAGCTTCACGACAGTGTCATGAGAGCGTCTTCACAGCATCATCACTACATCATCACAGCATCATCACTGCGTCATCAGAGCATCATCACAAAATCATCACAGCGTCATTACTGCATCATCACTGCATCATCACAGCGTCATCACCGCATCATCACTGCATTGTCACAACATCATGGCGTCATAATAACTGCATCATAACAGCATGATCAAAGCATCATCACAGCGTCATCACAGCGTCATAACTGCATAAACACTGCATCATCAAAGAACCATCACAGCATCATCACAGCATCATAACAGCATCATCAGAGCATCATCACATCGTCATCACATCGTCATCAAAGAATCTTCACAGCATCATCGCTATGTCATCATAGCATCATCATAATATTATCACAGCTTCATCACAGCGTCATAACAACATCATCACTGCATCATCACAGCATCATCATTATTGCATCATGACTGCATCATTACAGCATCATCAGAGCAGAATCAGTGCGTCGTCACAGCATCATTACTGCATCACCACATCACCACTGTGTTATCGCAGCGTCATCACAGCATCATCACAACATCATCACAGAATCATCACAGCATCATTGCAGCATCATCACATCATCATCACAGCGTCATCACAACATCATCGTAGCATCATCATGCATCATCACAGCATCATCACTGCATCATCACTGAATAATCACAGCATCATCACTGCATCATCACGGCATCGTTACAGCATCGTCATATCATCATAACTGCATCATCACAACAACATAACAAAATCATCAAAGCATCATCACAGCATCATCACCGCGTCATCACAGCGTCATAACTGCATCGTCACTGCATCTAAACTGCATCATCAAAAAATCATCACTGCATCACATCATAATCACAACATCATCAAAGCGTCATCACAGCATCATCACTGCGTTATCACAGCATCATCTCAGCATCATCACAGTATCATTACTGCTTATTCACTGCATCATCACAACATCATCACAGCGTCATTACAGTGTCATAAATGCATCATCACAGTGTCATCAAAGCGTCCTAACTGCATAATCACTGCATCATCGCAGCTTCATCACAGCATCATGACAGCGTCATCACAGCATCAAAAATGCATAATCACTTCATCCTCACATCATCATCATAGCATCATAGCTGCATAATCATAGAGTCATCACAGCATCATCACTACATCATCAAATTGTCATCACTGTATCATCACAGCATCATCATAGCATCATCACTGCATAATCACAGTGTCATAACAGCATCATTACAACACCATGACTACGTCATCACAGCATCACGACAGCGTCATTACAGTGTCATCACAGCATCATCACTGCATTATCACAACATCATCACAACATCATCACTGCGTCATCAGAGCGTCATCACTACATAATCACTTCTTACTCAGTGAATCATCACTGCATCATCACATCATCACAGCATCATCTCAGCATAATCACAGTATCATCACAGCGTCATCACTACATCATCAATGCATCATCACTGCATCATCACAGCATCATCACTGCATCATCACAGCATCATCAGAGCATCATCACAGCATCATCACAACATCATCACAGAGTCATCACAGCATCATCACTGCATAATCACTGCATCATCACAGCATCCTCACAGCATCAATACAGCGTCATCACAACGTCAACAATGCATCATTACAGCATCATCTCAGTATAGTCACAGCATAATCACTGCATAATCACTGCATCATCATATCGTCATCACTGCATCATCACTGCATCATCACAGCACCATCACAGCATCATTACTGCAGAATCACTGCATCATCACAGCATCATAGCTGCATAATCACAGCATCATCACATCATCATCGCATAGTCATCACAGCGTCATCACTGCATCATCACAGCATCATCACAGCATCATTACTGCAGAATCACTGCATCATCACAGCATCCTCACAGCAACATCGCAGCATCATCACAGCATCATCGCATCATCATCACAGTGTCATGACAGCATCATCACTGCATAATCACAGCATCATCACAGCATAATCACAGTATCATCACAGCGTCATCACTACATCATCACTGCATCATCACAGAATCATCACTGCGTCATCACAGCATCATCAGAGCATCATCACAGCATCATCACAGCATAATCACAGTATCATCACAGCATCATCACTACATCATCACTGCATCATCACAGAATCATCACTGCGTCATCACAGCATCATCAGAGCATCATCACAGCATCATCACATCATCATCTCAGCATCATTACTGCTTACTCACTGCATCATCATAGCATCATCACATCATCATCACAACATCATCAGTTTCATGTCAGCATCATCACTGCATAATCACTGCATCATCACAGCATCCTCACAGCATCAACACAGCGTCATCACAGCGTCATCAATGCATCATTACAGCATCATCTCAGTATAGTCACAGAATTATTACAGCATAATCACTGCATCATCATATCATCACTGCATCATCACTGCATCATCACTGCATCATCACAGCACCATCACAGCATCATTACTTCAGAATCACTGCATCATCACAGCATCCTCACAGCAACATCGCAGCATCATCACAGCATCATCACACTGTCATGACAGCATCATCACTGCATAATCACTGCATAATCTCCGCATAATCACAGCATCATCACATCATCATCACAATATCATCACAGCGTCATCACTACACATCACTGCATCATCACTACATCATCACAGCATCATCACTTCGTCATCATCAGAGCATCATCACAGCATCATCACTGCATCATCAAAGCATCATCTCGGCATAATCACAATGTCATAAATACATCATCACTCCATCATCACAGCATTATCACATCATCATCACAACGTTTTCAGTGTCATCACAGCATCATAACAACGTCATCAAACTGTCATCACAGCATCATCACCAAATCATCACAGAATCATCACAGCATCATTACTGCATCATCACAGCATCTTTGCATCGTCATCAGAGCATCACCACTGCATCATCACATCATCATCTCAGCATCATCACAGCATCATTACTGCTTACTCACTGCATCATCACAGCGTCATGACAGTGTCATCACTGCATCATAACATCATAGCTTCATCATCAGAACATTATCACAGCATCATCACTGCATCATCACATCATCATTATAGCATCTTCACTGTCATCAATACATCATCACAGCATCATCACATCATTATCACAGCATCATCAGTGTCATCTCAGCATCATCACTGCATCATGACTGCATCATAGCAGCATAATCACAGCATCATCACAGAATCATCACAGCATCATCATAAGGTCATCACAGCATCATCACTACGTCATCAAATTGTAATCACAGCATCATCACAGTGTCCTCACTGAATCATCACTGCACCATCACTGCAACATCACAGCATCATCTCAGCATCATCATGGCATCATTACTGCATCATCACTGCTTACTCACTGCATCATCACAGCATCATCTCAGCATCATCACAGAATCATTTCTGCATAATCATTGCATTTTCACAGCGTCATCACAGTATCATCACTGCATCATCACAGTGTCATCACAGCATCATCAAAGCATCACGACAGCGTCATCTCACCATCACGACAGGGTCATCAAAGCATCATCACTGCATCATAACAACATCATCTCAGCATCATCACAGAATCATTTCTGCATAATCACTGCATCATCATAGTGTCATCACAGTATATTCACTGCATCATCACATCATCACAGTGTCATCACAGAATCATCACTGAATCATCCAAGCATCATCCAAGCATCATCACAGCACCACCAATGCATCATCACAGTATCATCACTGCATAATCACTGCATCATCACAGCATCATCACATCGTCATCAAAACATCATTACAAGTATCAACACAACATAATCACAGTGTCATCACAGCATCATCATTGCATCCTTACTGCATGATCACAGCATCTCCGCATCGTAATCACATCATCATCACTGACTCCTCACTGAATCATCACTGTACCATCACTGCATCATCAGAGCATAATCTGAGCATAATCTCAGCATAATCACAGCATCATCACAGAATCATCACAGCATCATTACTGCATCATCACAGCATCTTTGCATCGTCATCAGAGCATCACCACTGCATCATCACTACATCATCACATCATCATCACAGCATTTTAGCTACATAATCACAGAATCATCATAGCGTAACGACAGCATCATCACAACATCATTACAGCATCATCACAGCGTCATCGTAACATCATGACTGTATCATCACAGCATCATCACAGCATCACCGCAGCGTCATCACTGCATCATCACAGCATCATCACAGCATCATCACGGCATCGTTACAGCATCGTCATATCATCATAACTGCATCATCACAACAACATAACAAAATCATCAAAGCATCGTCACAGCATCATCACCGCGTCATCACAGCGTCATAACTGCATCGTCACTGCATCTAAACTGCATCATCACAAAATCATCACAGCTTCATCACTGCAGCATCACAGCATCATCAAAGCATCATCGCAGCATCATCACATCATCATCACTGCATCATCACAGAATCATTACTGTTTACTCACTGCAGCATCACAGCATTATCACGGTGTCATAACTGCATCATCACTGCACCATTACTGCATCATCACAGTGTCATCTCAGCATCATCACAGCATCATTACTGCCTAATCATTGCATTATCACAACGTCATCACAGTATCATCAGTGCATCATCACAGCATCATTACTGCATCATCACATCATCATCACAGAATCACGATAGTGTCATCACAGCGTCATCACTGCATCATCACAGCGTCATCTCAGCATCATCAGAGACTCATCACAGCGTCATCACTGCATCATCACTGCATCACCACAGTATCATCACAGCATCATCACAAAATTATAAGAGCGTCATCACAGCGTTATTACTGCATCATCACAGCATCAATAGAGCATCATCACAGCGTCATCACAGCGTTATCACAGCGTCATCACAGCATCACGACATCATCATCACAGCTTCACGACAGTGTCATGAGAGCGTCTTCACAGCATCATCACTACATCATCACAGCATCATCACTGCGTCATCAGAGCATCATCACAAAATCATCACAGCGTCATTACTGCATCATCACTGCATCATCACAGCGTCATCACCGCATCATCACTGCATTGTCACAACATCATGGCGTCATAATAACTGCATCATAACAGCATGATCAAAGCATCATCACAGCGTCATCACAGCGTCATAACTGCATAAACACTGCATCATCAAAGAACCATCACAGCATCATCACAGCGTCATAACAGCATCATCAGAGCATCATCACATCGTCATCACATCGTCATCAAAGAATCTTCACAGCATCATCGCTATGTCATCATAGCATCATCATAATATTATCACAGCTTCATCACAGCGTCATAACAACATCATCACTGCATCATCACAGCATCATCATTATTGCATCATGACTGCATCATTACAGCATCATCAGAGCAGAATCAGTGCGTCGTCACAGCATCATTACTGCATCACCACATCATCACTGTGTTATCGCAGCGTCATCACAGCATCATCACAACATCATCACAGAATCATCACAGCATCATTGCAGCATCATCACATCATCATCACAGCGTCATCACAACATCATCGTAGCATCATCATGCATCATCACAGCATCATTACTGCATCATCACAGCATCATCACAGCATCATCACTGCATCATCACTGAATAATCACAGCATCATCACTGCATCATCACGGCATCGTTACAGCATCGTCATATCATCATAACTGCATCATCACAACAACATAACAAAATCATCAAAGCATCATCACAGCATCATCACCGCGTCATCACAGCGTCATAACTGCATCGTCACTGCATCTAAACTGCATCATCACAAAATCATCACTGCATCACATCATAATCACAACATCATCAAAGCGTCATCACAGCATCATCACTGCGTTATCACAGCATCATCTCAGCATCATCACAGTATCATTACTGCTTATTCACTGCATCATCACAACATCATCACAGCGTCATTACAGTGTCATAAATGCATCATCACAGTGTCATCAAAGCGTCCTAACTGCATAATCACTGCATCATCGCAGCTTCATCACAGCATCATGACAGCGTCATCACAGCATCAAAAATGCATAATCACTTCATCCTCACATCATCATCATAGCATCATAGCTGCATAATCATAGAGTCATCACAGCATCATCACTACATCATCAAATTGTCATCACTGTATCATCACAGCATCATCATAGCATCATCACTGCATAATCACAGTGTCATAACAGCATCATTACAACACCATGACTACGTCATCACAGCATCACGACAGCGTCATTACAGTGTCATCACAGCATCATCACTGCATTATCACAACATCATCACAACATCATCACTGCGTCATCAGAGCGTCATCACTACATAATCACTTCTTACTCAGTGAATCATCACTGCATCATCACATCATCACAGCATCATCTCAGCATAATCACAGTATCATCACAGCGTCATCACTACATCATCAATGCATCATCACTGCATCATCACAGCATCATCACTGCATCATCACAGCATCATCAGAGCATCATCACAGCATCATCACAACATCATCACAGAGTCATCACAGCATCATCACTGCATAATCACTGCATCATCACAGCATCCTCACAGCATCAATACAGCGTCATCACAACGTCAACAATGCATCATTACAGCATCATCTCAGTATAGTCACAGCATAATCACTGCATAATCACTGCATCATCATATCGTCATCACTGCATCATCACTGCATCATCACAGCACCATCACAGCATCATTACTGCAGAATCACTGCATCATCACAGCATCATAGCTGCATAATCACAGCATCATCACATCATCATCGCATAGTCATCACAGCGTCATCACTGCATCATCACAGCATCATCACAGCATCATTACTGCAGAATCACTGCATCATCACAGCATCCTCACAGCAACATCGCAGCATCATCACAGCATCATCGCATCATCATCACAGTGTCATGACAGCATCATCACTGCATAATCACCGCATAATCACAGCATCATCACAGCATAATCACAGTATCATCACAGCGTCATCACTACATCATCACTGCATCATCACAGAATCATCACTGCGTCATCACAGCATCATCAGAGCATCATCACAGCATCATCACAGCATAATCACAGTATCATCACAGCATCATCACTACATCATCACTGCATCATCACAGAATCATCACTGCGTCATCACAGCATCATCAGAGCATCATCACAGCATCATCACATCATCATCTCAGCATCATTACTGCTTACTCACTGCATCATCATAGCATCATCACATCATCATCACAACATCATCAGTTTCATGTCAGCATCATCACTGCATAATCACTGCATCATCACAGCATCCTCACAGCATCAACACAGCGTCATCACAGCGTCATCAATGCATCATTACAGCATCATCTCAGTATAGTCACAGAATTATTACAGCATAATCACTGCATCATCATATCATCACTGCATCATCACTGCATCATCACTGCATCATCACAGCACCATCACAGCATCATTACTTCAGAATCACTGCATCATCACAGCATCCTCACAGCAACATCGCAGCATCATCACAGCATCATCACACTGTCATGACAGCATCATCACTGCATAATCACTGCATAATCTCCGCATAATCACAGCATCATCACATCATCATCACAATATCATCACAGCGTCATCACTACACATCACTGCATCATCACTACATCATCACAGCATCATCACTTCGTCATCATCAGAGCATCATCACAGCATCATCACTGCATCCTCACTGCATCATGAGTGCATCATCATCACAGCATCATAACTGCATCATCAAAGCATCATCTCGGCATAATCACAATGTCATAAATACATCATCACTCCATCATCACAGCATTATCACATCATCATCACAACGTTTTCAGTGTCATCACAGCATCATAACAACGTCATCAAACTGTCATCACAGCATCATCACCAAATCATCACAGAATCATCACAGCATCATTACTGCATCATCACAGCATCTTTGCATCGTCATCAGAGCATCACCACTGCATCATCACATCATCATCTCAGCATCATCACAGCATCATTACTGCTTACTCACTGCATCATCACAGCGTCATGACAGTGTCATCACTGCATCATAACATCATAGCTTCATCATCAGAACATTATCACAGCATCATCACTGCATCATCACATCATCATTATAGCATCTTCACTGTCATCAATACATCATCACAGCATCATCACATCATTATCACAGCATCATCAGTGTCATCTCAGCATCATCACTGCATCATGACTGCATCATAGCAGCATAATCACAGCATCATCACAGAATCATCACAGCATCATCATAAGGTCATCACAGCATCATCACTACGTCATCAAATTGTAATCACAGCATCATCACAGTGTCCTCACTGAATCATCACTGCAACATCACAGCATCATCTCAGCATCATCATGGCATCATTACTGCATCATCACTGCTTACTCACTGCATCATCACAGCATCATCTCAGCATCATCACAGAATCATTTCTGCATAATCATTGCATTTTCACAGCGTCATCACAGTATCATCACTGCATCATCACAGTGTCATCACAGCATCATCAAAGCATCACGACAGCGTCATCTCACCATCACGACAGGGTCATCAAAGCATCATCACTGCATCATAACAACATCATCTCAGCATCATCACAGAATCATTTCTGCATAATCACTGCATCATCATAGTGTCATCACAGTATATTCACTGCATCATCACATCATCACAGTGTCATCACAGAATCATCACTGAATCATCCAAGCATCATCCAAGCATCATCACAGCACCACCAATGCATCATCACAGTATCATCACTGCATAATCACTGCATCATCACAGCATCATCACATCGTCATCAAAACATCATTACAAGTATCAACACAACATAATCACAGTGTCATCACAGCATCATCATTGCATCCTTACTGCATGATCACAGCATCTCCGCATCGTAATCACATCATCATCACTGACTCCTCACTGAATCATCACTGTACCATCACTGCATCATCAGAGCATAATCTGAGCATAATCTCAGCATAATCACAGCATCATCACAGAATCATCACAGCATCATTACTGCATCATCACAGCATCTTTGCATCGTCATCAGAGCATCACCACTGCATCATCACTACATCATCACATCATCATCACAGCATTTTAGCTACATAATCACAGAATCATCATAGCGTAACGACAGCATCATCACAACATCATTACAGCATCATCACAGCGTCATCGTAACATCATGACTGTATCATCACAGCATCATCACAGCATCACCGCAGCGTCATCACTGCATCATCACAGCATCATCACAGCATCATCACGGCATCGTTACAGCATCGTCATATCATCATAACTGCATCATCACAACAACATAACAAAACCATCAAAGCATCGTCACAGCATCATCACCGCGTCATCACAGCGTCATAACTGCATCGTCACTGCATCTAAACTGCATCATCACAAAATCATCACAGCTTCATCACTGCAGCATCACAGCATCATCAAAGCATCATCGCAGCATCATCACATCATCATCACTGCATCATCACAGAATCATTACTGTTTACTCACTGCAGCATCACAGCATTATCACGGTGTCATAACTGCATCATCACTGCACCATTACTGCATCATCACAGTGTCATCTCAGCATCATCACAGCATCATTACTGCCTAATCATTGCATTATCACAACGTCATCACAGTATCATCAGTGCATCATCACAGCATCATTACTGCATCATCACATCATCATCACAGAATCACGATAGTGTCATCACAGCGTCATCACTGCATCATCACAGCGTCATCTCAGCATCATCAGAGACTCATCACAGCGTCATCACTGCATCATCACTGCATCACCACAGTATCATCACAGCATCATCACAAAATTATAAGAGCGTCATCACAGCGTTATTACTGCATCATCACAGCATCAATAGAGCATCATCACAGCGTCATCACAGCGTTATCACAGCGTCATCACAGCATCACGACATCATCATCACAGCTTCACGACAGTGTCATGAGAGCGTCTTCACAGCATCATCACTACATCATCACAGCATCATCACTGCGTCATCAGAGCATCATCACAAAATCATCACAGCGTCATTACTGCATCATCACTGCATCATCACAGCGTCATCACCGCATCATCACTGCATTGTCACAACATCATGGCGTCATAATAACTGCATCATAACAGCATGATCAAAGCATCATCACAGCGTCATCACAGCGTCATAACTGCATAAACACTGCATCATCAAAGAACCATCACAGCATCATCACAGCGTCATAACAGCATCATCAGAGCATCATCACATCGTCATCACATCGTCATCAAAGAATCTTCACAGCATCATCGCTATGTCATCATAGCATCATCATAATATTATCACAGCTTCATCACAGCGTCATAACAACATCATCACTGCATCATCACAGCATCATCATTATTGCATCATGACTGCATCATTACAGCATCATCAGAGCAGAATCAGTGCGTCGTCACAGCATCATTACTGCATCACCACATCATCACTGTGTTATCGCAGCGTCATCACAGCATCATCACAACATCATCACAGAATCATCACAGCATCATTGCAGCATCATCACATCATCATCACAGCGTCATCACAACATCATCGTAGCATCATCATGCATCATCACAGCATCATTACTGCATCATCACAGCATCATCACAGCATCATCACTGCATCATCACTGAATAATCACAGCATCATCACTGCATCATCACGGCATCGTTACAGCATCGTCATATCATCATAACTGCATCATCACAACAACATAACAAAATCATCAAAGCATCATCACAGCATCATCACCGCGTCATCACAGCGTCATAACTGCATCGTCACTGCATCTAAACTGCATCATCACAAAATCATCACTGCATCACATCATAATCACAACATCATCAAAGCGTCATCACAGCATCATCACTGCGTTATCACAGCATCATCTCAGCATCATCACAGTATCATTACTGCTTATTCACTGCATCATCACAACATCATCACAGCGTCATTACAGTGTCATAAATGCATCATCACAGTGTCATCAAAGCGTCCTAACTGCATAATCACTGCATCATCGCAGCTTCATCACAGCATCATGACAGCGTCATCACAGCATCAAAAATGCATAATCACTTCATCCTCACATCATCATCATAGCATCATAGCTGCATAATCATAGAGTCATCACAGCATCATCACTACATCATCAAATTGTCATCACTGTATCATCACAGCATCATCATAGCATCATCACTGCATAATCACAGTGTCATAACAGCATCATTACAACACCATGACTACGTCATCACAGCATCACGACAGCGTCATTACAGTGTCATCACAGCATCATCACTGCATTATCACAACATCATCACAACATCATCACTGCGTCATCAGAGCGTCATCACTACATAATCACTTCTTACTCAGTGAATCATCACTGCATCATCACATCATCACAGCATCATCTCAGCATAATCACAGTATCATCACAGCGTCATCACTACATCATCAATGCATCATCACTGCATCATCACAGCATCATCACTGCATCATCACAGCATCATCAGAGCATCATCACAGCATCATCACAACATCATCACAGAGTCATCACAGCATCATCACTGCATAATCACTGCATCATCACAGCATCCTCACAGCATCAATACAGCGTCATCACAACGTCAACAATGCATCATTACAGCATCATCTCAGTATAGTCACAGCATAATCACTGCATAATCACTGCATCATCATATCGTCATCACTGCATCATCACTGCATCATCACAGCACCATCACAGCATCATTACTGCAGAATCACTGCATCATCACAGCATCATAGCTGCATAATCACAGCATCATCACATCATCATCGCATAGTCATCACAGCATCATCACTGCATCATCACAGCATCATCACAGCATCATTACTGCAGAATCACTGCATCATCACAGCATCCTCACATCATCATCGCATAGTCATCACAGCGTCATCGCATCATCATCACAGTGTCATGACAGCATCATCACTGCATAATCATCGCATAATCACAGCATCATCACAGCATAATCACAGTATCATCACAGCGTCATCACTACATCATCACTGCATCATCACAGAATCATCACTGCGTCATCACAGCATCATCAGAGCATCATCACAGCATCATCACAGCATAATCACAGTATCATCACAGCATCATCACTACATCATCACTGCATCATCACAGAATCATCACTGCGTCATCACAGCATCATCAGAGCATCATCACAGCATCATCACATCATCATCTCAGCATCATTACTGCTTACTCACTGCATCATCATAGCATCATCACATCATCATCACAACATCATCAGTTTCATGTCAGCATCATCACTGCATAATCACTGCATCATCACAGCATCCTCACAGCATCAACACAGCGTCATCACAGCGTCATCAATGCATCATTACAGCATCATCTCAGTATAGTCACAGAATTATTACAGCATAATCACTGCATCATCATATCATCACTGCATCATCACTGCATCATCACAGCACCATCACAGCATCATTACTTCAGAATCACTGCATCATCACAGCATCCTCACAGCAACATCGCAGCATCATCACAGCATCATCACACTGTCATGACAGCATCATCACTGCATAATCACTGCATAATCTCCGCATAATCACAGCATCATCACATCATCATCACAATATCATCACAGCGTCATCACTACACATCACTGCATCATCACTACATCATCACAGCATCATCACTTCGTCATCATCAGAGCATCATCACAGCATCATCACTGCATCCTCACTGCATCATGAGTGCATCATCATCACAGCATCATAACTGCATCATCAAAGCATCATCTCGGCATAATCACAATGTCATAAATACATCATCACTCCATCATCACAGCATTATCACATCATCATCACAACGTTTTCAGTGTCATCACAGCATCATAACAACATCATCAAACTGTCATCACAGCATCATCACCAAATCATCACAGAATCATCACAGCATCATTACTGCATCATCACAGCGTCATGACAGTGTCATCACTGCATCATAACATCATAGCTTCATCATCAGAACATTATCACAGCATCATCACTGCATCATCACATCATCATTATAGCATCTTCACTGTCATCAATACATCATCACAGCATCATCACATCATTATCACAGCATCATCAGTGTCATCTCAGCATCATCACTGCATCATGACTGCATCATAGCAGCATAATCACAGCATCATCACAGAATCATCACAGCATCATCATAAGGTCATCACAGCATCATCACTACGTCATCAGATTGTAATCACAGCATCATCACAGTGTCCTCACTGAATCATCACTGCACCATCACTGCAACATCACAGCATCATCTCAGCATCATCATGGCATCATTACTGCATCATCACTGCTTACTCACTGCATCATCACAGCATCATCTCAGCATCATCACAGAATCATTTCTGCATAATCAGTGCATTTTCACAGCGTCATCACAGTATCATCACTGCATCATCACAGTGTCATCACAGCATCATCAAAGCATCACGACAGCGTCATCTCACCATCACGACAGCGTCATCAAAGCATCATCACTGCATCATAACAACATCATCTCAGCATCATCACAGAATCATTTCTGCATAATCACTGCATCATCATAGTGTCATCACAGTATATTCACTGCACCATCACATCATCACAGTGTCATCACAGAATCATCACTGAATCATCCAAGCATCATCCAAGCATCATCACAGCACCACCAATGCATCATCACACTATCATCACTGCATAATCACTGCATCATCACAGCATCATCACATCGTCATCAAAACATCATTACAAGTATCAACACAACATAATCACAGTGTCATCTCAGCATCATCATTGCATCCTTACTGCATGATCACAGCATCTCCGCATCGTAATCACATCATCATCACTGACTCCTCACTGAATCATCACTGTACCATCACTGCATCATCAGAGCATAATCTGAGCATAATCTCAGCATAATCACAGCATCATCACAGAATCATCACAGCATCATTACTGCATCATCACAGCATCTTTGCATCGTCATCAGAGCATCACCACTGCATCATCACTACATCATCACATCATCATCACAGCATTTTAGCTACATAATCACAGAATCATCATAGCGTAACGACAGCATCATCACAACATCATTACAGCATCATCACAGCGTCATCGTAACATCATGACTGTATCATCACAGCATCATCACAGCATCACCGCAGCGTCATCACTGCATCATCACAGCATCATCACAGCATCATCACGGCATCGTTACAGCATCGTCATATCATCATAACTGCATCATCACAACAACATAACAAAACCATCAAAGCATCGTCACAGCATCATCACCGCGTCATCACAGCGTCATAACTGCATCATCACTGCATCTAAACTGCATCATCACAAAATCATCACAGCTTCATCACTGCAGCATCACAGCATCATCAAAGCATCATCGCAGCATCATCACATCATCATCACTGCATCATCACAGAATCATTACTGTTTACTCACTGCAGCATCACAGCATTATCACGGTGTCATAACTGCATCATCACTGCACCATTACTGCATCATCACAGTGTCATCTCAGCATCATCACAGCATCATTACTGCCTAATCATTGCATTATCACAACGTCATCACAGTATCATCAGTGCATCATCACAGCATCATTACTGCATCATCACATCATCATCACAGAATCACGATAGTGTCATCACAGCGTCATCACTGCATCATCACAGCGTCATCTCAGCATCATCACAGCATCATCACAAAATTATAAGAGCGTCATCACAGCGTTATTACTGCATCATCACAGCATCAATAGAGCATCATCACAGCGTCATCACAGCGTTATCACAGCGTCATCACAGCATCACGACATCATCATCACAGCTTCACGACAGTGTCATGAGAGCGTCTTCACAGCATCATCACTACATCATCACAGCATCATCACTGCGTCATCAGAGCATCATCACAAAATCATCACAGCGTCATTACTGCATCATCACTGCATCATCACAGCGTCATCACCGCATCATCACTGCATTGTCACAACATCATGGCGTCATAATAACTGCATCATAACAGCATGATCAAAGCATCATCACAGCGTCATCACAGCGTCATAACTGCATAAACACTGCATCATCAAAGAACCATCACAGCATCATCACAGCGTCATAACAGCATCATCAGAGCATCATCACATCGTCATCACATCGTCATCAAAGAATCTTCACAGCATCATCGCTATGTCATCATAGCATCATCATAATATTATCACAGCTTCATCACAGCGTCATAACAACATCATCACTGCATCATCACAGCATCATCATTATTGCATCATGACTGCATCATTACAGCATCATCAGAGCAGAATCAGTGCGTCGTCACAGCATCATTACTGCATCACCACATCATCAC
This sequence comes from Clangula hyemalis, assembly GCA_963989345.1. The sequence continues at coordinate 615,141 of OZ022447.1, forward strand.
TGTGTTATCGCAGCGTCATCACAGCATCATCACAACATCATCACAGAATCATCACAGCATCATTGCAGCATCATCACATCATCATCACAGCGTCATCACAACATCATCGTAGCATCATCATGCATCATCACAGCATCATTACTGCATCATCACAGCATCATCACAGCATCATCACTGCATCATCACTGAATAATCACAGCATCATCACTGCATCATCACGGCATCGTTACAGCATCGTCATATCATCATAACTGCATCATCACAACAACATAACAAAATCATCAAAGCATCATCACAGCATCATCACCGCGTCATCACAGCGTCATAACTGCATCGTCACTGCATCTAAACTGCATCATCACAAAATCATCACTGCATCACATCATAATCACAACATCATCAAAGCGTCATCACAGCATCATCACTGCGTTATCACAGCATCATCTCAGCATCATCACAGTATCATTACTGCTTATTCACTGCATCATCACAACATCATCACAGCGTCATTACAGTGTCATAAATGCATCATCACAGTGTCATCAAAGCGTCCTAACTGCATAATCACTGCATCATCGCAGCTTCATCACAGCATCATGACAGCGTCATCACAGCATCAAAAATGCATAATCACTTCATCCTCACATCATCATCATAGCATCATAGCTGCATAATCATAGAGTCATCACAGCATCATCACTACATCATCAAATTGTCATCACTGTATCATCACAGCATCATCATAGCATCATCACTGCATAATCACAGTGTCATAACAGCATCATTACAACACCATGACTACGTCATCACAGCATCACGACAGCGTCATTACAGTGTCATCACAGCATCATCACTGCATTATCACAACATCATCACAACATCATCACTGCGTCATCAGAGCGTCATCACTACATAATCACTTCTTACTCAGTGAATCATCACTGCATCATCACATCATCACAGCATCATCTCAGCATAATCACAGTATCATCACAGCGTCATCACTACATCATCAATGCATCATCACTGCATCATCACAGCATCATCACTGCATCATCACAGCATCATCAGAGCATCATCACAGCATCATCACAACATCATCACAGAGTCATCACAGCATCATCACTGCATAATCACTGCATCATCACAGCATCCTCACAGCATCAATACAGCGTCATCACAACGTCAACAATGCATCATTACAGCATCATCTCAGTATAGTCACAGCATAATCACTGCATAATCACTGCATCATCATATCGTCATCACTGCATCATCACTGCATCATCACAGCACCATCACAGCATCATTACTGCAGAATCACTGCATCATCACAGCATCATAGCTGCATAATCACAGCATCATCACATCATCATCGCATAGTCATCACAGCGTCATCACTGCATCATCACAGCATCATCACAGCATCATTACTGCAGAATCACTGCATCATCACAGCATCCTCACAGCAACATCGCAGCATCATCACAGCATCATCGCATCATCATCACAGTGTCATGACAGCATCATCACTGCATAATCACAGCATCATCACAGCATAATCACAGTATCATCACAGCGTCATCACTACATCATCACTGCATCATCACAGAATCATCACTGCGTCATCACAGCATCATCAGAGCATCATCACAGCATCATCACAGCATAATCACAGTATCATCACAGCATCATCACTTCATCATCACAGCATCATCACAGAATCATCACTGCGTCATCACAGCATCATCAGAGCATCATCACAGCATCATCACATCATCATCTCAGCATCATTACTGCTTACTCACTGCATCATCATAGCATCATCACATCATCATCACAACATCATCAGTTTCATGTCAGCATCATCACTGCATAATCACTGCATCATCACAGCATCCTCACAGCATCAACACAGCGTCATCACAGCGTCATCAATGCATCATTACAGCATCATCTCAGTATAGTCACAGAATTATTACAGCATAATCACTGCATCATCATATCATCACTGCATCATCACTGCATCATCACTGCATCATCACAGCACCATCACAGCATCATTACTTCAGAATCACTGCATCATCACAGCATCCTCACAGCAACATCGCAGCATCATCACAGCATCATCACACTGTCATGACAGCATCATCACTGCATAATCACTGCATAATCTCCGCATAATCACAGCATCATCACATCATCATCACAATATCATCACAGCGTCATCACTACACATCACTGCATCATCACTACATCATCACAGCATCATCACTTCGTCATCATCAGAGCATCATCACAGCATCATCACTGCATCCTCACTGCATCATGAGTGCATCATCATCACAGCATCATAACTGCATCATCAAAGCATCATCTCGGCATAATCACAATGTCATAAATACATCATCACTCCATCATCACAGCATTATCACATCATCATCACAACGTTTTCAGTGTCATCACAGCATCATAACAACGTCATCAAACTGTCATCACAGCATCATCACCAAATCATCACAGAATCATCACAGCATCATTACTGCATCATCACAGCATCTTTGCATCGTCATCAGAGCATCACCACTGCATCATCACATCATCATCTCAGCATCATCACAGCATCATTACTGCTTACTCACTGCATCATCACAGCGTCATTACAGTGTCATCACTGCATCATAACATCATAGCTTCATCATCAGAACATTATCACAGCATCATCACTGCATCATCACATCATCATTATAGCATCTTCACTGTCATCAATACATCATCACAGCATCATCATAAGGTCATCACAGCATCATCAGTGTCATCTCAGCATCATCGCTGCATCATGACTGCATCATAGCAGCATAATCACAGCATCATCACAGAATCATCACAGCATCATCATAAGGTCATCACAGCATCATCACTACGTCATCAGATTGTAATCACAGCATCATCACAGTGTCCTCACTGAATCATCACTGCACCATCACTGCAACATCACAGCATCATCTCAGCATCATCATGGCATCATTACTGCATCATCACTGCTTACTCACTGCATCATCACAGCATCATCTCAGCATCATCACAGAATCATTTCTGCATAATCATTGCATTTTCACAGCGTCATCACAGTATCATCACTGCATCATCACAGTGTCATCACAGCATCATCAAAGCATCACGACAGCGTCATCTCACCATCACGACAGCGTCATCAAAGCATCATCACTGCATCATAACAACATCATCTCAGCATCATCACAGAATCATTTCTGCATAATCACTGCATCATCATAGTGTCATCACAGTATATTCACTGCATCATCACATCATCACAGTGTCATCACAGAATCATCACTGAATCATCCAAGCATCATCCAAGCATCATCACAGCACCACCAATGCATCATCACAGTATCATCACTGCATAATCACTGCATCATCACCGCATCATCACATCATCAACACTGCATCATTGCTGCATCATCACATCATTGTCACAGTATCATCAAAATATCATCACAGCATCATCACACCATCATAACAACATCATCACAGCGTCATCACAGTATCGTAAATGCATCATCACAGAATCATCACTGAATCATCATAGCATCTTCATATCATCATCACAGCACCACCAATGCATCATCACTGCATCATTACAGCATCATCACTGCATAATCACTGCATCATCACCACATCATCACAGCATCATCACTGCATAATCACTGCATCATCACAGCATCATCACATCGTCATCAAAACATCATTACAAGTATCAACACAACATAATCACAGTGTCATCACAGCATCATCATTGCATCCTTACTGCATGATCACAGCATCTCCGCATCGTAATCACATCATCATCACTGACTCCTCACTGAATCATCACTGTACCATCACTGCATCATCAGAGCATAATCTGAGCATAATCTCAGCATAATCACAGCATCATCACAGAATCATCACAGCATCATTACTGCATCATCACAGCATCTTTGCATCGTCATCAGAGCATCACCACTGCATCATCACTACATCATCACATCATCATCACAGCATTTTAGCTACATAATCACAGAATCATCATAGCGTAACGACAGCATCATCACAACATCATTACAGCATCATCACAGCGTCATCGTAACATCATGACTGTATCATCACAGCATCATCACAGCATCACCGCAGCGTCATCACTGCATCATCACAGCATCATCACAGCATCATCACGGCATCGTTACAGCATCGTCATATCATCATAACTGCATCATCACAACAACATAACAAAACCATCAAAGCATCGTCACAGCATCATCACCGCGTCATCACAGCGTCATAACTGCATCGTCACTGCATCTAAACTGCATCATCACAAAATCATCACAGCTTCATCACTGCAGCATCACAGCATCATCAAAGCATCATCGCAGCATCATCACATCATCATCACTGCATCATCACAGAATCATTACTGTTTACTCACTGCGGCATCACAGCATTATCACGGTGTCATAACTGCATCATCACTGCACCATTACTGCATCATCACAGTGTCATCTCAGCATCATCACAGCATCATTACTGCCTAATCATTGCATTATCACAACGTCATCACAGTATCATCAGTGCATCATCACAGCATCATTACTGCATCATCACATCATCATCACAGAATCACGATAGTGTCATCACAGCGTCATCACTGCATCATCACAGCGTCATCTCAGCATCATCAGAGACTCATCACAGCGTCATCACTGCATCATCACTGCATCACCACAGTATCATCACAAAATTATAAGAGCGTCATCACAGCGTTATTACTGCATCATCACAGCATCAATAGAGCATCATCACAGCGTCATCACAGCGTTATCACAGCGTCATCACAGCATCATCACAGCATCACGACATCATCATCACAGCGTCACGACAGTGTCATGAGAGCGTCTTCACAGCATCATCACTACATCATCACAGCATCATCACTGCGTCATCAGAGCATCATCACAAAATCATCACAGCGTCATTACTGCATCATCACTGCATCATCACAGCGTCATCACCGCATCATCACTGCATTGTCACAACATCATGGCGTCATAATAACTGCATCATAACAGCATGATCAAAGCATCATCACAGCGTCATCACAGCGTCATAACTGCATAAACACTGCATCATCAAAGAACCATCACAGCATCATCACAGCGTCATAACAGCATCATCAGAGCATCATCACATCGTCATCACATCGTCATCAAAGAATCTTCACAGCATCATCGCTATGTCATCATAGCATCATCATAATATTATCACAGCTTCATCACAGCGTCATAACAACATCATCACTGCATCATCACAGCATCATCATTATTGCATCATGACTGCATCATTACAGCATCATCAGAGCAGAATCAGTGCGTCGTCACAGCATCATTACTGCATCACCACATCATCACTGTGTTATCGCAGCGTCATCACAGCATCATCACAACATCATCACAGAATCATCACAGCATCATTGCAGCATCATCACATCATCATCACAGCGTCATCACAACATCATCGTAGCATCATCATGCATCATCACAGCATCATTACTGCATCATCACAGCATCATCACAGCATCATCACTGCATCATCACTGAATAATCACAGCATCATCACTGCATCATCACGGCATCGTTACAGCATCGTCATATCATCATAACTGCATCATCACAACAACATAACAAAATCATCAAAGCATCATCACCGCGTCATCACAGAGTCATAACTGCATCGTCACTGCATCTAAACTGCATCATCACAAAATCATCACTGCATCACATCATAATCACAACATCATCAAAGCGTCATCACAGCATCATCACTGCGTTATCACAGCATCATCTCAGCATCATCACAGTATCATTACTGCTTATTCACTGCATCATCACAACATCATCACAGCGTCATTACAGTGTCATAAATGCATCATCACAGTGTCATCAAAGCGTCCTAACTGCATAATCACTGCATCATCGCAGCTTCATCACAGCATCATGACAGCGTCATCACAGCATCAAAAATGCGTAATCACTTCATCCTCACATCATCATCATAGCATCATAGCTGCATAATCATAGAGTCATCACAGCATCATCACTACATCATCAAATTGTCATCACTGTATCATCACAGCATCATCATAGCATCATCACTGCATAATCACAGTGTCATAACAGCATCATTACAACACCATGACTACGTCATCACAGCATCACGACAGCGTCATTACAGTGTCATCACAGCATCATCACTGCATTATCACAACATCATCACAAAATCATCACTGCGTCATCAGTGTCATCACTACATAATCACTTCTTACTCAGTGAATCCTCACTGCATCATCACATCATCACAGCATCATCTCAGCATAATCACAGTATCATCACAGCGTCATCACTACATCATCTATGCATCATCACTGCATCATCACAGCATCATCACTGCATCATCACAGCATCATCAGAGCATCATCACAGCATCATCAAAACATCATCACAGAGTCATCACAGCATCATCACTGCATAATCACTGCATCATCACAGCATCCTCACAGCATCAATACAGCGTCATCACAACGTCAACAATGAATCATTACAGCATCATCTCAGTATAGTCACAGCATAATCACTGCATAATCACTGCATCATCATATCGTCATCACTGCATCATCACTGCATCATCACAGCACCATCACAGCATCATAGCTGCATAATCACAGCATCATCACATCATCATCGCATAGTCATCACAGCGTCATCACTGCATCATCACAGCATCATTACTGCAGAATCACTGCATCATCACAGCATCCTCACAGCAACATCGCAGCATCATCACAGCATCATCGCATCATCATCACAGTGTCATGACAGCATCATCACTGCATAATCACCGCATCATCACAGCATAATCACAGTATCATCACAGCGTCATCACTACATCATCACTGCATCATCACAGAATCATCACTGCGTCATCACAGCATCATCAGAGCATCATCACAGCATCATCACAGCATAATCACAGTATCATCACAGCATCATCACTACATCATCACTGCATCATCACAGAATCATCACTGCGTCATCACAGCATCATCAGAGCATCATCACAGCATCATCACATCATCATCTCAGCATCATTACTGCTTACTCACTGCATCATCATAGCATCATCACATCATCATCACAACATCATCAGTTTCATGTCAGCATCATCACTGCATAATCACTGCATCATCACAGCATCCTCACAGCATCAACACAGCGTCATCACAGCGTCATCAATGCATCATTACAGCATCATCTCAGTATAGTCACAGAATTATTACAGCATAATCACTGCATCATCATATCATCACTGCATCATCACTGCATCATCACAGCACCATCACAGCATCATTACTTCAGAATCACTGCATCATCACAGCATCCTCACAGCAACATCGCAGCATCATCACAGCATCATCACACTGTCATGACAGCATCATCACTGCATAATCACTGCATAATCTCCGCATAATCACAGCATCATCACATCATCATCACAATATCATCACAGCGTCATCACTACACATCACTGCATCATCACTACATCATCACAGCATCATCACTTCGTCATCATCAGAGCATCATCACAGCATCATCACTGCATCCTCACTGCATCATGAGTGCATCATCATCACAGCATCATAACTGCATCATCAAAGCATCATCTCGGCATAATCACAATGTCATAAATACATCATCACTCCATCATCACAGCATTATCACATCATCATCACAACGTTTTCAGTGTCATCACAGCATCATAACAACGTCATCAAACTGTCATCACAGCATCATCACCAAATCATCACAGAATCATCACAGCATCATTACTGCATCATCACAGCATCTTTGCATCGTCATCAGAGCATCACCACTGCATCATCACATCATCATCTCAGCATCATCACAGCATCATTACTGCTTACTCACTGCATCATCACAGCGTCATGACAGTGTCATCACTGCATCATAACATCATAGCTTCATCATCAGAACATTATCACAGCATCATCACTGCATCATCACATCATCATTATAGCATCTTCACTATCATCAATACATCATCACAGCATCATCACATCATTATCACAGCATCATCAGTGTCATCTCAGCATCATCACTGCATCATGACTGCATCATAGCAGCATAATCACAGCATCATCACAGAATCATCACAGCATCATCATAAGGTCATCACAGCATCATCACTACGTCATCAAATTGTAATCACAGCATCATCACAGTGTCCTCACTGAATCATCACTGCACCATCACTGCAACATCACAGCATCATCTCAGCATCATCATGGCATCATTACTGCATCATCACTGCTTACTCACTGCATCATCACAGCATCATCTCAGCATCATCACAGAATCATTTCTGCATAATCATTGCATTTTCACAGCGTCATCACAGTATCATCACTGCATCATCACAGTGTCATCACAGCATCATCAAAGCATCACGACAGCGTCATCTCACCATCACGACTGCGTCATCAAAGCATCATCACAGCATCATAACAACATCATCTCAGCATCATCACAGAATCATTTCTGCATAATCACTGCATCATCATAGTGTCATCACAGTATATTCACTGCATCATCACATCATCACAGTGTCATCACAGAATCATCACTGAATCATCCAAGCATCATCCAAGCATCATCACAGCACCACCAATGCATCATCACAGCATCATCACAGCATCATCACTGCATAATCACTGCATCATCACCACATCATCACAGCATCATCACTGCATAATCACTGCATCATCACAGCATCATCACATCGTCATCAAAACATCATTACAAGTATCAACACAACATAATCACAGTGTCATCACAGCATCATCATTGCATCCTTACTGCATGATCACAGCATCTCCGCATCGTAATCACATCATCATCACTGACTCCTCACTGAATCATCACTGTACCATCACTGCATCATCAGCGCATAATCTGAGCATAATCTCAGCATAATCACAGCATCATCACAGAATCATCACAGCATCATTACTGCATCATCACAGCATCTTTGCATCGTCATCAGAGCATCACCACTGCATCATCACTACATCATCACATCATCATCACAGCATTTTAGCTACATAATCACAGAATCATCATAGCGTAACGACAGCATCATCACAACATCATTACAGCATCATCACAGCGTCATCGTAACATCATGACTGTATCATCACAGCATCATCACAGCATCACCGCAGCGTCATCACTGCATCATCACAGCATCATCACAGCATCATCACGGCATCGTTACAGCATCGTCATATCATCATAACTGCATCATCACAACAACATAACAAAATCATCAAAGCATCGTCACAGCATCATCACCGCGTCATCACAGCGTCATAACTGCATCGTCACTGCATCTAAACTGCATCATCACAAAATCATCACAGCTTCATCACTGCAGCATCACAGCATCATCAAAGCATCATCGCAGCATCATCACATCATCATCACTGCATCATCACAGAATCATTACTGTTTACTCACTGCGGCATCACAGCATTATCACGGTGTCATAACTGCATCATCACTGCACCATTACTGCATCATCACAGTGTCATCTCAGCATCATCACAGCATCATTACTGCCTAATCATTGCATTATCACAACGTCATCACAGTATCATCAGTGCATCATCACAGCATCATTACTGCATCATCACATCATCATCACAGAATCACGATAGTGTCATCACAGCGTCATCACTGCATCATCACAGCGTCATCTCAGCATCATCAGAGACTCATCACAGCGTCATCACTGCATCATCACTGCATCACCACAGTATCATCACAGCATCATCACAAAATTATAAGAGCGTCATCACAGCGTTATTACTGCATCATCACAGCATCAATAGAGCATCATCACAGCGTCATCACAGCGTTATCACAGCGTCATCACAGCATCACGACATCATCATCACAGCTTCACGACAGTGTCATGAGAGCGTCTTCACAGCATCATCACTACATCATCACAGCATCATCACTGCGTCATCAGAGCATCATCACAAAATCATCACAGCGTCATTACTGCATCATCACTGCATCATCACAGCGTCATCACCGCATCATCACTGCATTGTCACAACATCATGGCGTCATAATAACTGCATCATAACAGCATGATCAAAGCATCATCACAGCGTCATCACAGCGTCATAACTGCATAAACACTGCATCATCAAAGAACCATCACAGCATCATCACAGCATCATAACAGCATCATCAGAGCATCATCACATCGTCATCACATCGTCATCAAAGAATCTTCACAGCATCATCGCTATGTCATCATAGCATCATCATAATATTATCACAGCTTCATCACAGCGTCATAACAACATCATCACTGCATCATCACAGCATCATCATTATTGCATCATGACTGCATCATTACAGCATCATCAGAGCAGAATCAGTGCGTCGTCACAGCATCATTACTGCATCACCACATCACCACTGTGTTATCGCAGCGTCATCACAGCATCATCACAACATCATCACAGAATCATCACAGCATCATTGCAGCATCATCACATCATCATCACAGCGTCATCACAACATCATCGTAGCATCATCATGCATCATCACAGCATCATCACTGCATCATCACTGAATAATCACAGCATCATCACTGCATCATCACGGCATCGTTACAGCATCGTCATATCATCATAACTGCATCATCACAACAACATAACAAAATCATCAAAGCATCATCACAGCATCATCACCGCGTCATCACAGCGTCATAACTGCATCGTCACTGCATCTAAACTGCATCATCACAAAATCATCACTGCATCACATCATAATCACAACATCATCAAAGCGTCATCACAGCATCATCACTGCGTTATCACAGCATCATCTCAGCATCATCACAGTATCATTACTGCTTATTCACTGCATCATCACAACATCATCACAGCGTCATTACAGTGTCATAAATGCATCATCACAGTGTCATCAAAGCGTCCTAACTGCATAATCACTGCATCATCGCAGCTTCATCACAGCATCATGACAGCGTCATCACAGCATCAAAAATGCATAATCACTTCATCCTCACATCATCATCATAGCATCATAGCTGCATAATCATAGAGTCATCACAGCATCATCACTACATCATCAAATTGTCATCACTGTATCATCACAGCATCATCATAGCATCATCACTGCATAATCACAGTGTCATAACAGCATCATTACAACACCATGACTACGTCATCACAGCATCACGACAGCGTCATTACAGTGTCATCACAGCATCATCACTGCATTATCACAACATCATCACAACATCATCACTGCGTCATCAGAGCGTCATCACTACATAATCACTTCTTACTCAGTGAATCATCACTGCATCATCACATCATCACAGCATCATCTCAGCATAATCACAGTATCATCACAGCGTCATCACTACATCATCAATGCATCATCACTGCATCATCACAGCATCATCACTGCATCATCACAGCATCATCAGAGCATCATCACAGCATCATCACAACATCATCACAGAGTCATCACAGCATCATCACTGCATAATCACTGCATCATCACAGCATCCTCACAGCATCAATACAGCGTCATCACAACGTCAACAATGCATCATTACAGCATCATCTCAGTATAGTCACAGCATAATCACTGCATAATCACTGCATCATCATATCGTCATCACTGCATCATCACTGCATCATCACAGCACCATCACAGCATCATTACTGCAGAATCACTGCATCATCACAGCATCATAGCTGCATAATCACAGCATCATCACATCATCATCGCATAGTCATCACAGCGTCATCACTGCATCATCACAGCATCATCACAGCATCATTACTGCAGAATCACTGCATCATCACAGCATCCTCACAGCAACATCGCAGCATCATCACAGCATCATCGCATCATCATCACAGTGTCATGACAGCATCATCACTGCATAATCACAGCATCATCACAGCATAATCACAGTATCATCACAGCGTCATCACTACATCATCACTGCATCATCACAGAATCATCACTGCGTCATCACAGCATCATCAGAGCATCATCACAGCATCATCACAGCATAATCACAGTATCATCACAGCATCATCACTACATCATCACAGCATCATCACAGAATCATCACTGCGTCATCACAGCATCATCAGAGCATCATCACAGCATCATCACATCATCATCTCAGCATCATTACTGCTTACTCACTGCATCATCATAGCATCATCACATCATCATCACAACATCATCAGTTTCATGTCAGCATCATCACTGCATAATCACTGCATCATCACAGCATCCTCACAGCATCAACACAGCGTCATCACAGCGTCATCAATGCATCATTACAGCATCATCTCAGTATAGTCACAGAATTATTACAGCATAATCACTGCATCATCATATCATCACTGCATCATCACTGCATCATCACTGCATCATCACAGCACCATCACAGCATCATTACTTCAGAATCACTGCATCATCACAGCATCCTCACAGCAACATCGCAGCATCATCACAGCATCATCACACTGTCATGACAGCATCATCACTGCATAATCACTGCATAATCTCCGCATAATCACAGCATCATCACATCATCATCACAATATCATCACAGCGTCATCACTACACATCACTGCATCATCACTACATCATCACAGCATCATCACTTCGTCATCATCAGAGCATCATCACAGCATCATCACTGCATCCTCACTGCATCATGAGTGCATCATCATCACAGCATCATAACTGCATCATCAAAGCATCATCTCGGCATAATCACAATGTCATAAATACATCATCACTCCATCATCACAGCATTATCACATCATCATCACAACGTTTTCAGTGTCATCACAGCATCATAACAACGTCATCAAACTGTCATCACAGCATCATCACCAAATCATCACAGAATCATCACAGCATCATTACTGCATCATCACAGCATCTTTGCATCGTCATCAGAGCATCACCACTGCATCATCACATCATCATCTCAGCATCATCACAGCATCATTACTGCTTACTCACTGCATCATCACAGCGTCATGACAGTGTCATCACTGCATCATAACATCATAGCTTCATCATCAGAACATTATCACAGCATCATCACTGCATCATCACATCATCATTATAGCATCTTCACTATCATCAATACATCATCACAGCATCATCACATCATTATCACAGCATCATCAGTGTCATCTCAGCATCATCACTGCATCATGACTGCATCATAGCAGCATAATCACAGCATCATCACAGAATCATCACAGCATCATCATAAGGTCATCACAGCATCATCACTACGTCATCAAATTGTAATCACAGCATCATCACAGTGTCCTCACTGAATCATCACTGCAACATCACAGCATCATCTCAGCATCATCATGGCATCATTACTGCATCATCACTGCTTACTCACTGCATCATCACAGCATCATCTCAGCATCATCACAGAATCATTTCTGCATAATCATTGCATTTTCACAGCGTCATCACAGTATCATCACTGCATCATCACTGTGTCATCACAGCATCATCAAAGCATCACGACAGCGTCATCTCACCATCACGACAGCGTCATCAAAGCATCATCACTGCATCATAACAACATCATCTCAGCATCATCACAGAATCATTTCTGCATAATCACTGCATCATCATAGTGTCATCACAGTATATTCACTGCATCATCACATCATCACAGTGTCATCACAGAATCATCACTGAATCATCACAGCATCATCCAAGCATCATCACAGCACCACCAATGCATCATCACAGTATCATCACTGCATAATCACTGCATCATCACAGCATCATCACATCGTCATCAAAACATCATTACAAGTATCAACACAACATAATCACAGTGTCATCTCAGCATCATCATTGCATCCTTACTGCATGATCACAGCATCTCCGCATCTTAATCACATCATCATCACTGACTCCTCACTGAATCATCACTGTACCATCACTGCATCATCAGAGCATAATCTGAGCATAATCTCAGCATAATCACAGCATCATCACAGAATCATCACAGCATCATTACTGCATCATCACAGCATCTTTGCATCGTCATCAGAGCATCACCACTGCATCATCACTACATCATCACATCATCATCACAGCATTTTAGCTACATAATCACAGAATCATCATAGCGTAACGACAGCATCATCACAACATCATTACAGCATCATCACAGCGTCATCGTAACATCATGACTGTATCATCACAGCATCATCACAGCATCACCGCAGCGTCATCACTGCATCATCACAGCATCATCACAGCATCATCACGGCATCGTTACAGCATCGTCATATCATCATAACTGCATCATCACAACAACATAACAAAATCATCAAAGCATCGTCACAGCATCATCACCGCGTCATCACAGCGTCATAACTGCATCGTCACTGCATCTAAACTGCATCATCACAAAATCATCACAGCTTCATCACTGCAGCATCACAGCATCATCAAAGCATCATCGCAGCATCATCACATCATCATCACTGCATCATCACAGAATCATTACTGTTTACTCACTGCAGCATCACAGCATTATCACGGTGTCATAACTGCATCATCACTGCACCATTACTGCATCATCACAGTGTCATCTCAGCATCATCACAGCATCATTACTGCCTAATCATTGCATTATCACAACGTCATCACAGTATCATCAGTGCATCATCACAGCATCATTACTGCATCATCACATCATCATCACAGAATCACGATAGTGTCATCACAGCGTCATCACTGCATCATCACAGCGTCATCTCAGCATCATCAGAGACTCATCACAGCGTCATCACTGCATCATCACTGCATCACCACAGTATCATCACAGCATCATCACAAAATTATAAGAGCGTCATCACAGCGTTATTACTGCATCATCACAGCATCAATAGAGCATCATCACAGCGTCATCACAGCGTTATCACAGCGTCATCACAGCATCACAACATCATCATCACAGCTTCACGACAGTGTCATGAGAGCGTCTTCACAGCATCATCACTACATCATCACAGCATCATCACTGCGTCATCAGAGCATCATCACAAAATCATCACAGCGTCATTACTGCATCATCACTGCATCATCACAGCGTCATCACCGCATCATCACTGCATTGTCACAACATCATGGCATCATAATAACTGCATCATAACAGCATGATCAAAGCATCATCACAGCGTCATCACAGCGTCATAACTGCATAAACACTGCATCATCAAAGAACCATCACAGCATCATCACAGCGTCATAACAGCATCATCAGAGCATCATCACATCGTCATCACATCGTCATCAAAGAATCTTCACAGCATCATCGCTATGTCATCATAGCATCATCATAATATTATCACAGCTTCATCACAGCGTCATAACAACATCATCACTGCATCATCACAGCATCATCATTATTGCATCATGACTGCATCATTACAGCATCATCAGAGCAGAATCAGTGCGTCGTCACAGCATCATTACTGCATCACCACATCATCACTGTGTTATCGCAGCGTCATCACAGCATCATCACAACATCATCACAGAATCATCACAGCATCATTGCAGCATCATCACATCATCATCACAGCGTCATCACAACATCATCGTAGCATCATCATGCATCATCACAGCATCATTACTGCATCATCACAGCATCATCACAGCATCATCACTGCATCATCACTGAATAATCACAGCATCATCACTGCATCATCACGGCATCGTTACAGCATCGTCATATCATCATAACTGCATCATCACAACAACATAACAAAATCATCAAAGCATCATCACAGCATCATCACCGCGTCATCACAGCGTCATAACTGCATCGTCACTGCATCTAAACTGCATCATCACAAAATCATCACTGCATCACATCATAATCACAACATCATCAAAGCGTCATCACAGCATCATCACTGCGTTATCACAGCATCATCTCAGCATCATCACAGTATCATTACTGCTTATTCACTGCATCATCACAACATCATCACAGCGTCATTACAGTGTCATAAATGCATCATCACAGTGTCATCAAAGCGTCCTAACTGCATAATCACTGCATCATCGCAGCTTCATCACAGCATCATGACAGCGTCATCACAGCATCAAAAATGCATAATCACTTCATCCTCACATCATCATCATAGCATCATAGCTGCATAATCATAGAGTCATCACAGCATCATCACTACATCATCAAATTGTCATCACTGTATCATCACAGCATCATCATAGCATCATCACTGCATAATCACAGTGTCATAACAGCATCATTACAACACCATGACTACGTCATCACAGCATCACGACAGCGTCATTACAGTGTCATCACAGCATCATCACTGCATTATCACAACATCATCACAACATCATCACTGCGTCATCAGAGCGTCATCACTACATAATCACTTCTTACTCAGTGAATCATCACTGCATCATCACATCATCACAGCATCATCTCAGCATAATCACAGTATCATCACAGCGTCATCACTACATCATCAATGCATCATCACTGCATCATCACAGCATCATCACTGCATCATCACAGCATCATCAGAGCATCATCACAGCATCATCACAACATCATCAGTTTCATGTCAGCATCATCACTGCATAATCACTGCATCATCACAGCATCCTCACAGCATCAACACAGCGTCATCACAGCGTCATCAATGCATCATTACAGCATCATCTCAGTATAGTCACAGAATTATTACAGCATAATCACTGCATCATCATATCATCACTGCATCATCACTGCATCATCACTGCATCATCACAGCACCATCACAGCATCATTACTTCAGAATCACTGCATCATCACAGCATCCTCACAGCAACATCGCAGCATCATCACAGCATCATCACACTGTCATGACAGCATCATCACTGCATAATCACTGCATAATCTCCGCATAATCACAGCATCATCACATCATCATCACAATATCATCACAGCGTCATCACTACACATCACTGCATCATCACTACATCATCACAGCATCATCACTTCGTCATCATCAGAGCATCATCACAGCATCATCACTGCATCCTCACTGCATCATGAGTGCATCATCATCACAGCATCATAACTGCATCATCAAAGCATCATCTCGGCATAATCACAATGTCATAAATACATCATCACTCCATCATCACAGCATTATCACATCATCATCACAACGTTTTCAGTGTCATCACAGCATCATAACAACGTCATCAAACTGTCATCACAGCATCATCACCAAATCATCACAGAATCATCACAGCATCATTACTGCATCATCACAGCATCTTTGCATCGTCATCAGAGCATCACCACTGCATCATCACATCATCATCTCAGCATCATCACAGCATCATTACTGCTTACTCACTGCATCATCACAGCGTCATGACAGTGTCATCACTGCATCATAACATCATAGCTTCATCATCAGAACATTATCACAGCATCATCACTGCATCATCACATCATCATTATAGCATCTTCACTGTCATCAATACATCATCACAGCATCATCACATCATTATCACAGCATCATCAGTGTCATCTCAGCATCATCACTGCATCATGACTGCATCATAGCAGCATAATCACAGCATCATCACAGAATCATCACAGCATCATCATAAGGTCATCACAGCATCATCACTACGTCATCAGATTGTAATCACAGCATCATCACAGTGTCCTCACTGAATCATCACTGCACCATCACTGCAACATCACAGCATCATCTCAGCATCATCATGGCATCATTACTGCATCATCACTGCTTACTCACTGCATCATCACAGCATCATCTCAGCATCATCACAGAATCATTTCTGCATAATCATTGCATTTTCACAGCGTCATCACAGTATCATCACTGCATCATCACAGTGTCATCACAGCATCATCAAAGCATCACGACAGCGTCATCTCACCATCACGACAGCGTCATCAAAGCATCATCACTGCATCATAACAACATCATCTCAGCATCATCACAGAATCATTTCTGCATAATCACTGCATCATCATAGTGTCATCACAGTATATTCACTGCATCATCACATCATCACAGTGTCATCACAGAATCATCACTGAATCATCCAAGCATCATCCAAGCATCATCACAGCACCACCAATGCATCATCACAGTATCATCACTGCATAATCACTGCATCATCACCGCATCATCACATCATCAACACTGCATCATTGCTGCATCATCACATCATTGTCACAGTATCATCAAAATATCATCACAGCATCATCACACCATCATAACAACATCATCACAGCGTCATCACAGTATCGTAAATGCATCATCACAGAATCATCACTGAATCATCATAGCATCTTCATATCATCATCACAGCACCACCAATGCATCATCACTGCATCATCACAGCATCATCACTGCATAATCACTGCATCATCACCACATCATCACAGCATCATCACTGCATAATCACTGCATCATCACAGCATCATCACATCGTCATCAAAACATCATTACAAGTATCAACACAACATAATCACAGTGTCATCACAGCATCATCATTGCATCCTTACTGCATGATCACAGCATCTCCGCATCGTAATCACATCATCATCACTGACTCCTCACTGAATCATCACTGTACCATCACTGCATCATCAGAGCATAATCTGAGCATAATCTCAGCATAATCACAGCATCATCACAGAATCATCACAGCATCATTACTGCATCATCACAGCATCTTTGCATCGTCATCAGAGCATCACCACTGCATCATCACTACATCATCACATCATCATCACAGCATTTTAGCTACATAATCACAGAATCATCATAGCGTAACGACAGCATCATCACAACATCATTACAGCATCATCACAGCGTCATCGTAACATCATGACTGTATCATCACAGCATCATCACAGCATCACCGCAGCGTCATCACTGCATCATCACAGCATCATCACAGCATCATCACGGCATCGTTACAGCATCGTCATATCATCATAACTGCATCATCACAACAACATAACAAAACCATCAAAGCATCGTCACAGCATCATCACCGCGTCATCACAGCGTCATAACTGCATCGTCACTGCATCTAAACTGCATCATCACAAAATCATCACAGCTTCATCACTGCAGCATCACAGCATCATCAAAGCATCATCGCAGCATCATCACATCATCATCACTGCATCATCACAGAATCATTACTGTTTACTCACTGCGGCATCACAGCATTATCACGGTGTCATAACTGCATCATCACTGCACCATTACTGCATCATCACAGTGTCATCTCAGCATCATCACAGCATCATTACTGCCTAATCATTGCATTATCACAACGTCATCACAGTATCATCAGTGCATCATCACAGCATCATTACTGCATCATCACATCATCATCACAGAATCACGATAGTGTCATCACAGCGTCATCACTGCATCATCACAGCGTCATCTCAGCATCATCAGAGACTCATCACAGCGTCATCACTGCATCATCACTGCATCACCACAGTATCATCACAGCATCATCACAAAATTATAAGAGCGTCATCACAGCGTTATTACTGCATCATCACAGCATCAATAGAGCATCATCACAGCGTCATCACAGCGTTATCACAGCGTCATCACAGCATCACGACATCATCATCACAGCTTCACGACAGTGTCATGAGAGCGTCTTCACAGCATCATCACTACATCATCACAGCATCATCACTGCGTCATCAGAGCATCATCACAAAATCATCACAGCGTCATTACTGCATCATCACTGCATCATCACAGCGTCATCACCGCATCATCACAGCGTCATCACCGCATCATCACTGCATTGTCACAACATCATGGCGTCATAATAACTGCATCATAACAGCATGATCAAAGCATCATCACAGCATCATCACAGCGTCATAACTGCATAAACACTGCATCATCAAAGAACCATCACAGCATCATCACAGCGTCATAACAGCATCATCAGAGCATCATCACATCGTCATCACATCGTCATCAAAGAATCTTCACAGCATCATCGCTATGTCATCATAGCATCATCATAATATTATCACAGCTTCATCACAGCGTCATAACAACATCATCACTGCATCATCACAGCATCATCATTATTGCATCATGACTGCATCATTACAGCATCATCAGAGCAGAATCAGTGCGTCGTCACAGCATCATTACTGCATCACCACATCATCACTGTGTTATCGCAGCGTCATCACAGCATCATCACAACATCATCACAGAATCATCACAGCATCATTGCAGCATCATCACATCATCATCACAGCGTCATCACAACATCATCGTAGCATCATCATGCATCATCACAGCATCATTACTGCATCATCACAGCATCATCACAGCATCATCACTGCATCATCACTGAATAATCACAGCATCATCACTGCATCATCACGGCATCGTTACAGCATCGTCATATCATCATAACTGCATCATCACAACAACATAACAAAATCATCAAAGCATCATCACAGCATCATCACCGCGTCATCACAGCGTCATAACTGCATCGTCACTGCATCTAAACTGCATCATCACAAAATCATCACTGCATCACATCATAATCACAACATCATCAAAGCGTCATCACAGCATCATCACTGCGTTATCACAGCATCATCTCAGCATCATCACAGTATCATTACTGCTTATTCACTGCATCATCACAACATCATCACAGCGTCATTACAGTGTCATAAATGCATCATCACAGTGTCATCAAAGCGTCCTAACTGCATAATCACTGCATCATCGCAGCTTCATCACAGCATCATGACAGCGTCATCACAGCATCAAAAATGCATAATCACTTCATCCTCACATCATCATCATAGCATCATAGCTGCATAATCATAGAGTCATCACAGCATCATCACTACATCATCAAATTGTCATCACTGTATCATCACAGCATCATCATAGCATCATCACTGCATAATCACAGTGTCATAACAGCATCATTACAACACCATGACTACGTCATCACAGCATCACGACAGCGTCATTACAGTGTCATCACAGCATCATCACTGCATTATCACAACATCATCACAACATCATCACTGCGTCATCAGAGCGTCATCACTACATAATCACTTCTTACTCAGTGAATCATCACTGCATCATCACATCATCACAGCATCATCTCAGCATAATCACAGTATCATCACAGCGTCATCACTACATCATCAATGCATCATCACTGCATCATCACAGCATCATCACTGCATCATCACAGCATCATCAGAGCATCATCACAGCATCATCACAACATCATCACAGAGTCATCACAGCATCATCACTGCATAATCACTGCATCATCACAGCATCCTCACAGCATCAATACAGCGTCATCACAACGTCAACAATGCATCATTACAGCATCATCTCAGTATAGTCACAGCATAATCACTGCATAATCACTGCATCATCATATCGTCATCACTGCATCATCACTGCATCATCACAGCACCATCACAGCATCATTACTGCAGAATCACTGCATCATCACAGCATCATAGCTGCATAATCACAGCATCATCACATCATCATCGCATAGTCATCACAGCGTCATCACTGCATCATCACAGCATCATCACAGCATCATTACTGCAGAATCACTGCATCATCACAGCATCCTCACAGCAACATCGCAGCATCATCACAGCATCATCGCATCATCATCACAGTGTCATGACAGCATCATCACTGCATAATCACCGCATAATCACAGCATCATCACAGCATAATCACAGTATCATCACAGCGTCATCACTACATCATCACTGCATCATCACAGAATCATCACTGCGTCATCACAGCATCATCAGAGCATCATCACAGCATCATCACAGCATAATCACAGTATCATCACAGCATCATCACTACATCATCACTGCATCATCACAGAATCATCACTGCGTCATCACAGCATCATCAGAGCATCATCACAGCATCATCACATCATCATCTCAGCATCATTACTGCTTACTCACTGCATCATCATAGCATCATCACATCATCATCACAACATCATCAGTTTCATGTCAGCATCATCACTGCATAATCACTGCATCATCACAGCATCCTCACAGCATCAACACAGCGTCATCACAGCGTCATCAATGCATCATTACAGCATCATCTCAGTATAGTCACAGAATTATTACAGCATAATCACTGCATCATCATATCATCACTGCATCATCACTGCATCATCACTGCATCATCACAGCACCATCACAGCATCATTACTTCAGAATCACTGCATCATCACAGCATCCTCACAGCAACATCGCAGCATCATCACAGCATCATCACACTGTCATGACAGCATCATCACTGCATAATCACTGCATAATCTCCGCATAATCACAGCATCATCACATCATCATCACAATATCATCACAGCGTCATCACTACACATCACTGCATCATCACTACATCATCACAGCATCATCACTTCGTCATCATCAGAGCATCATCACAGCATCATCACTGCATCCTCACTGCATCATGAGTGCATCATCATCACAGCATCATAACTGCATCATCAAAGCATCATCTCGGCATAATCACAATGTCATAAATACATCATCACTCCATCATCACAGCATTATCACATCATCATCACAACGTTTTCAGTGTCATCACAGCATCATAACAACGTCATCAAACTGTCATCACAGCATCATCACCAAATCATCACAGAATCATCACAGCATCATTACTGCATCATCACAGCATCTTTGCATCGTCATCAGAGCATCACCACTGCATCATCACATCATCATCTCAGCATCATCACAGCATCATTACTGCTTACTCACTGCATCATCACAGCGTCATGACAGTGTCATCACTGCATCATAACATCATAGCTTCATCATCAGAACATTATCACAGCATCATCACTGCATCATCACATCATCATTATAGCATCTTCACTGTCATCAATACATCATCACAGCATCATCACATCATTATCACAGCATCATCAGTGTCATCTCAGCATCATCACTGCATCATGACTGCATCATAGCAGCATAATCACAGCATCATCACAGAATCATCACAGCATCATCATAAGGTCATCACAGCATCATCACTACGTCATCAAATTGTAATCACAGCATCATCACAGTGTCCTCACTGAATCATCACTGCACCATCACTGCAACATCACAGCATCATCTCAGCATCATCATGGCATCATTACTGCATCATCACTGCTTACTCACTGCATCATCACAGCATCATCTCAGCATCATCACAGAATCATTTCTGCATAATCATTGCATTTTCACAGCGTCATCACAGTATCATCACTGCATCATCACAGTGTCATCACAGCATCATCAAAGCATCACGACAGCGTCATCTCACCATCACGACAGCGTCATCAAAGCATCATCACTGCATCATAACAACATCATCTCAGCATCATCACAGAATCATTTCTGCATAATCACTGCATCATCATAGTGTCATCACAGTATATTCACTGCATCATCACATCATCACAGTGTCATCACAGAATCATCACTGAATCATCCAAGCATCATCCAAGCATCATCACAGCACCACCAATGCATCATCACAGTATCATCACTGCATAATCACTGCATCATCACCGCATCATCACATCATCAACACTGCATCATTGCTGCATCATCACATCATTGTCACAGTATCATCAAAATATCATCACAGCATCATCACACCATCATAACAACATCATCACAGCGTCATCACAGTATCGTAAATGCATCATCACAGAATCATCACTGAATCATCATAGCATCTTCATATCATCATCACAGCACCACCAATGCATCATCACTGCATCATCACAGCATCATCACTGCATAATCACTGCATCATCACCACATCATCACAGCATCATCACTGCATAATCACTGCATCATCACAGCATCATCACATCGTCATCAAAACATCATTACAAGTATCAACACAACATAATCACAGTGTCATCACAACATCATCATTGCATCCTTACTGCATGATCACAGCATCTCCGCATCGTAATCACATCATCATCACTGACTCCTCACTGAATCATCACTGTACCATCACTGCATCATCAGAGCATAATCTGAGCATAATCTCAGCATAATCACAGCATCATCACAGAATCATCACAGCATCATTACTGCATCATCACAGCATCTTTGCATCGTCATCAGAGCATCACCACTGCATCATCACTACATCATCACATCATCATCACAGCATTTTAGCTACATAATCACAGAATCATCATAGCGTAACGACAGCATCATCACAACATCATTACAGCATCATCACAGCGTCATCGTAACATCATGACTGTATCATCACAGCATCATCACAGCATCACCGCAGCGTCATCACTGCATCATCACAGCATCATCACAGCATCATCACGGCATCGTTACAGCATCGTCATATCATCATAACTGCATCATCACAACAACATAACAAAACCATCAAAGCATCGTCACAGCATCATCACCGCGTCATCACAGCGTCATAACTGCATCGTCACTGCATCTAAACTGCATCATCACAAAATCATCACAGCTTCATCACTGCAGCATCACAGCATCATCAAAGCATCATTGCAGCATCATCACATCATCATCACTGCATCATCACAGAATCATTACTGTTTACTCACTGCGGCATCACAGCATTATCACGGTGTCATAACTGCATCATCACTGCACCATTACTGCATCATCACAGTGTCATCTCAGCATCATCACAGCATCATTACTGCCTAATCATTGCATTATCACAACGTCATCACAGTATCATCAGTGCATCATCACAGCATCATTACTGCATCATCACATCATCATCACAGAATCACGATAGTGTCATCACAGCGTCATCACTGCATCATCACAGCGTCATCTCAGCATCATCAGAGACTCATCACAGCGTCATCACTGCATCATCACTGCATCACCACAGTATCATCACAGCATCATCACAAAATTATAAGAGCGTCATCACAGCGTTATTACTGCATCATCACAGCATCAATAGAGCATCATCACAGCGTCATCACAGCGTTATCACAGCGTCATCACAGCATCACAACATCATCATCACAGCTTCACGACAGTGTCATGAGAGCGTCTTCACAGCATCATCACTACATCATCACAGCATCATCACTGCGTCATCAGAGCATCATCACAAAATCATCACAGCGTCATTACTGCATCATCACTGCATCATCACAGCGTCATCACCGCATCATCACTGCATTGTCACAACATCATGGCGTCATAATAACTGCATCATAACAGCATGATCAAAGCATCATCACAGCGTCATCACAGCGTCATAACTGCATAAACACTGCATCATCAAAGAACCATCACAGCATCATCACAGCGTCATAACAGCATCATCAGAGCATCATCACATCGTCATCACATCGTCATCAAAGAATCTTCACAGCATCATCGCTATGTCATCATAGCATCATCATAATATTATCACAGCTTCATCACAGCGTCATAACAACATCATCACTGCATCATCACAGCATCATCATTATTGCATCATGACTGCATCATTACAGCATCATCAGAGCAGAATCAGTGCGTCGTCACAGCATCATTACTGCATCACCACATCATCACTGTGTTATCGCAGCGTCATCACAGCATCATCACAACATCATCACAGAATCATCACAGCATCATTGCAGCATCATCACATCATCATCACAGCGTCATCACAACATCATCGTAGCATCATCATGCATCATCACAGCATCATTACTGCATCATCACAGCATCATCACTGCATCATCACTGAATAATCACAGCATCATCACTGCATCATCACGGCATCGTTACAGCATCGTCATATCATCATAACTGCATCATCACAACAACATAACAAAATCATCAAAGCATCATCACAGCATCATCACCGCGTCATCACAGCGTCATAACTGCATCGTCACTGCATCTAAACTGCATCATCACAAAATCATCACTGCATCACATCATAATCACAACATCATCAAAGCGTCATCACAGCATCATCACTGCGTTATCACAGCATCATCTCAGCATCATCACAGTATCATTACTGCTTATTCACTGCATCATCACAACATCATCACAGCGTCATTACAGTGTCATAAATGCATCATCACAGTGTCATCAAAGCGTCCTAACTGCATAATCACTGCATCATCGCAGCTTCATCACAGCATCATGACAGCGTCATCACAGCATCAAAAATGCATAATCACTTCATCCTCACATCATCATCATAGCATCATAGCTGCATAATCATAGAGTCATCACAGCATCATCACTACATCATCAAATTGTCATCACTGTATCATCACAGCATCATCATAGCATCATCACTGCATAATCACAGTGTCATAACAGCATCATTACAACACCATGACTACGTCATCACAGCATCACGACAGCGTCATTACAGTGTCATCACAGCATCATCACTGCATTATCACAACATCATCACAACATCATCACTGCGTCATCAGAGCGTCATCACTACATAATCACTTCTTACTCAGTGAATCATCACTGCATCATCACATCATCACAACATCATCTCAGCATAATCACAGTATCATCACAGCGTCATCACTACATCATCAATGCATCATCACTGCATCATCACAGCATCATCACTGCATCATCACAGCATCATCAGAGCATCATCAGAGCATCATCACAACATCATCACAGAGTCATCACAGCATCATCACTGCATAATCACTGCATCATCACAGCATCCTCACAGCATCAATACAGCGTCATCACAACGTCAACAATGCATCATTACAGCATCATCTCAGTATAGTCACAGCATAATCACTGCATAATCACTGCATCATCATATCGTCATCACTGCATCATCACTGCATCATCACAGCACCATCACAGCATCATTACTGCAGAATCACTGCATCGTCACAGCATCATAGCTGCATAATCACAGCATCATCACATCATCATCGCATAGTCATCACAGCGTCATCACTGCATCATCACAGCATCATCACAGCATCATTACTGCAGAATCACTGCATCATCACAGCATCCTCACAGCAACATCGCAGCATCATCACAGCATCATCGCATCATCATCACAGTGTCATGACAGCATCATCACTGCATAATCACCGCATAATCACAGCATCATCACAGCATAATCACAGTATCATCACAGCGTCATCACTACATCATCACTGCATCATCACAGAATCATCACTGCGTCATCACAGCATCATCAGAGCATCATCACAGCATCATCACAGCATAATCACAGTATCATCACAGCATCATCACTACATCATCACTGCATCATCACAGAATCATCACTGCGTCATCACAGCATCATCAGAGCATCATCACAGCATCATCACATCATCATCTCAGCATCATTACTGCTTACTCACTGCATCATCATAGCATCATCACATCATCATCACAACATCATCAGTTTCATGTCAGCATCATCACTGCATAATCACTGCATCATCACAGCATCCTCACAGCATCAACACAGCGTCATCACAGCGTCATCAATGCATCATTACAGCATCATCTCAGTATAGTCACAGAATTATTACAGCATAATCACTGCATCATCATATCATCACTGCATCATCACTGCATCATCACTGCATCATCACAGCACCATCACAGCATCATTACTTCAGAATCACTGCATCATCACAGCATCCTCACAGCAACATCGCAGCATCATCACAGCATCATCACACTGTCATGACAGCATCATCACTGCATAATCACTGCATAATCTCCGCATAATCACAGCATCATCACATCATCATCACAATATCATCACAGCGTCATCACTACACATCACTGCATCATCACTACATCATCACAGCATCATCACTTCGTCATCATCAGAGCATCATCACAGCATCATCACTGCATCCTCACTGCATCATGAGTGCATCATCATCACAGCATCATAACTGCATCATCAAAGCATCATCTCGGCATAATCACAATGTCATAAATACATCATCACTCCATCATCACAGCATTATCACATCATCATCACAACGTTTTCAGTGTCATCACAGCATCATAACAACGTCATCAAACTGTCATCACAGCATCATCACCAAATCATCACAGAATCATCACAGCATCATTACTGCATCATCACAGCATCTTTGCATCGTCATCAGAGCATCACCACTGCATCATCACATCATCATCTCAGCATCATCACAGCATCATTACTGCTTACTCACTGCATCATCACAGCGTCATGACAGTGTCATCACTGCATCATAACATCATAGCTTCATCATCAGAACATTATCACAGCATCATCACTGCATCATCACATCATCATTATAGCATCTTCACTGTCATCAATACATCATCACAGCATCATCATAAGGTCATCACAGCATCATCAGTGTCATCTCAGCATCATCACTGCATCATGACTGCATCATAGCAGCATAATCACAGCATCATCACAGAATCATCACAGCATCATCATAAGGTCATCACAGCATCATCACTACGTCATCAGATTGTAATCACAGCATCATCACAGTGTCCTCACTGAATCATCACTGCACCATCACTGCAACATCACAGCATCATCTCAGCATCATCATGGCATCATTACTGCATCATCACTGCTTACTCACTGCATCATCACAGCATCATCTCAGCATCATCACAGAATCATTTCTGCATAATCATTGCATTTTCACAGCGTCATCACAGTATCATCACTGCATCATCACAGTGTCATCACAGCATCATCAAAGCATCACGACAGCGTCATCTCACCATCACGACAGCGTCATCAAAGCATCATCACTGCATCATAACAACATCATCTCAGCATCATCACAGAATCATTTCTGCATAATCACTGCATCATCATAGTGTCATCACAGTATATTCACTGCATCATCACATCATCACAGTGTCATCACAGAATCATCACTGAATCATCCAAGCATCATCCAAGCATCATCACAGCACCACCAATGCATCATCACAGTATCATCACTGCATAATCACTGCATCATCACCGCATCATCACATCATCAACACTGCATCATTGCTGCATCATCACATCATTGTCACAGTATCATCAAAATATCATCACAGCATCATCACACCATCATAACAACATCATCACAGCGTCATCACAGTATCGTAAATGCATCATCACAGAATCATCACTGAATCATCATAGCATCTTCATATCATCATCACAGCACCACCAATGCATCATCACTGCATCATCACAGCATCATCACTGCATAATCACTGCATCATCACCACATCATCACAGCATCATCACTGCATAATCACTGCATCATCACAGCATCATCACATCGTCATCAAAACATCATTACAAGTATCAACACAACATAATCACAGTGTCATCACAGCATCATCATTGCATCCTTACTGCATGATCACAGCATCTCCGCATCGTAATCACATCATCATCACTGACTCCTCACTGAATCATCACTGTACCATCACTGCATCATCAGAGCATAATCTGAGCATAATCTCAGCATAATCACAGCATCATCACAGAATCATCACAGCATCATTACTGCATCATCACAGCATCTTTGCATCGTCATCAGAGCATCACCACTGCATCATCACTACATCATCACATCATCATCACAGCATTTTAGCTACATAATCACAGAATCATCATAGCGTAACGACAGCATCATCACAACATCATTACAGCATCATCACAGCGTCATCGTAACATCATGACTGTATCATCACAGCATCATCACAGCATCACCGCAGCGTCATCACTGCATCATCACAGCATCATCACAGCATCATCACGGCATCGTTACAGCATCGTCATATCATCATAACTGCATCATCACAACAACATAACAAAACCATCAAAGCATCGTCACAGCATCATCACCGCGTCATCACAGCGTCATAACTGCATCGTCACTGCATCTAAACTGCATCATCACAAAATCATCACAGCTTCATCACTGCAGCATCACAGCATCATCAAAGCATCATTGCAGCATCATCACATCATCATCACTGCATCATCACAGAATCATTACTGTTTACTCACTGCGGCATCACAGCATTATCACGGTGTCATAACTGCATCATCACTGCACCATTACTGCATCATCACAGTGTCATCTCAGCATCATCACAGCATCATTACTGCCTAATCATTGCATTATCACAACGTCATCACAGTATCATCAGTGCATCATCACAGCATCATTACTGCATCATCACATCATCATCACAGAATCACGATAGTGTCATCACAGCGTCATCACTGCATCATCACAGCGTCATCTCAGCATCATCAGAGACTCATCACAGCGTCATCACTGCATCATCACTGCATCACCACAGTATCATCACAGCATCATCACAAAATTATAAGAGCGTCATCACAGCGTTATTACTGCATCATCACAGCATCAATAGAGCATCATCACAGCGTCATCACAGCGTTATCACAGCGTCATCACAGCATCACAACATCATCATCACAGCTTCACGACAGTGTCATGAGAGCGTCTTCACAGCATCATCACTACATCATCACAGCATCATCACTGCGTCATCAGAGCATCATCACAAAATCATCACAGCGTCATTACTGCATCATCACTGCATCATCACAGCGTCATCACCGCATCATCACTGCATTGTCACAACATCATGGCGTCATAATAACTGCATCATAACAGCATGATCAAAGCATCATCACAGCGTCATCACAGCGTCATAACTGCATAAACACTGCATCATCAAAGAACCATCACAGCATCATCACAGCGTCATAACAGCATCATCAGAGCATCATCACATCGTCATCACATCGTCATCAAAGAATCTTCACAGCATCATCGCTATGTCATCATAGCATCATCATAATATTATCACAGCTTCATCACAGCGTCATAACAACATCATCACTGCATCATCACAGCATCATCATTATTGCATCATGACTGCATCATTACAGCATCATCAGAGCAGAATCAGTGCGTCGTCACAGCATCATTACTGCATCACCACATCATCACTGTGTTATCGCAGCGTCATCACAGCATCATCACAACATCATCACAGAATCATCACAGCATCATTGCAGCATCATCACATCATCATCACAGCGTCATCACAACATCATCGTAGCATCATCATGCATCATCACAGCATCATTACTGCATCATCACAGCATCATCACTGCATCATCACTGAATAATCACAGCATCATCACTGCATCATCACGGCATCGTTACAGCATCGTCATATCATCATAACTGCATCATCACAACAACATAACAAAATCATCAAAGCATCATCACAGCATCATCACCGCGTCATCACAGCGTCATAACTGCATCGTCACTGCATCTAAACTGCATCATCACAAAATCATCACTGCATCACATCATAATCACAACATCATCAAAGCGTCATCACAGCATCATCACTGCGTTATCACAGCATCATCTCAGCATCATCACAGTATCATTACTGCTTATTCACTGCATCATCACAACATCATCACAGCGTCATTACAGTGTCATAAATGCATCATCACAGTGTCATCAAAGCGTCCTAACTGCATAATCACTGCATCATCGCAGCTTCATCACAGCATCATGACAGCGTCATCACAGCATCAAAAATGCATAATCACTTCATCCTCACATCATCATCATAGCATCATAGCTGCATAATCATAGAGTCATCACAGCATCATCACTACATCATCAAATTGTCATCACTGTATCATCACAGCATCATCATAGCATCATCACTGCATAATCACAGTGTCATAACAGCATCATTACAACACCATGACTACGTCATCACAG
This sequence comes from Clangula hyemalis, assembly GCA_963989345.1. Next base: position 647,402 of record OZ022447.1, read on the forward strand.
CATCACGACAGCGTCATTACAGTGTCATCACAGCATCATCACTGCATTATCACAACATCATCACAACATCATCACTGCGTCATCAGAGCGTCATCACTACATAATCACTTCTTACTCAGTGAATCATCACTGCATCATCACATCATCACAACATCATCTCAGCATAATCACAGTATCATCACAGCGTCATCACTACATCATCAATGCATCATCACTGCATCATCACAGCATCATCACTGCATCATCACAGCATCATCAGAGCATCATCAGAGCATCATCACAACATCATCACAGAGTCATCACAGCATCATCACTGCATAATCACTGCATCATCACAGCATCCTCACAGCATCAATACAGCGTCATCACAACGTCAACAATGCATCATTACAGCATCATCTCAGTATAGTCACAGCATAATCACTGCATAATCACTGCATCATCATATCGTCATCACTGCATCATCACTGCATCATCACAGCACCATCACAGCATCATTACTGCAGAATCACTGCATCATCACAGCATCATAGCTGCATAATCACAGCATCATCACATCATCATCGCATAGTCATCACAGCGTCATCACTGCATCATCACAGCATCATCACAGCATCATTACTGCAGAATCACTGCATCATCACAGCATCCTCACAGCAACATCGCAGCATCATCACAGCATCATCGCATCATCATCACAGTGTCATGACAGCATCATCACTGCATAATCACCGCATAATCACAGCATCATCACAGCATAATCACAGTATCATCACAGCGTCATCACTACATCATCACTGCATCATCACAGAATCATCACTGCGTCATCACAGCATCATCAGAGCATCATCACAGCATCATCACAGCATAATCACAGTATCATCACAGCATCATCACTACATCATCACTGCATCATCACAGAATCATCACTGCATCATCACAGCATCATCAGAGCATCATCACAGCATCATCACATCATCATCTCAGCATCATTACTGCTTACTCACTGCATCATCATAGCATCATCACATCATCATCACAACATCATCAGTTTCATGTCAGCATCATCACTGCATAATCACTGCATCATCACAGCATCCTCACAGCATCAATACAGCGTCATCACAACGTCAACAATGCATCATTACAGCATCATCTCAGTATAGTCACAGCATAATCACTGCATAATCACTGCATCATCATATCGTCATCACTGCATCATCACTGCATCATCACAGCACCATCACAGCATCATTACTGCAGAATCACTGCATCATCACAGCATCATAGCTGCATAATCACAGCATCATCACATCATCATCGCATAGTCATCACAGCGTCATCACTGCATCATCACAGCATCATCACAGCATCATTACTGCAGAATCACTGCATCCTCACAGCATCCTCACAGCATCATCAGAGCATCATCACAGCATCATCGCATCATCATCACAGTGTCATGACAGCATCATCACTGCATAATCACCGCATAATCACAGCATCATCAGAGCATCATCAGAGCATCATCACAGCATCATCACTACATCATCACTGCATCATCACAGAATCATCACTGCGTCATCACAGCATCATCAGAGCATCATCACAGCATCATCAGAGCATCATCACAGCATCATCACATCATCATCTCAGCATCATTACTGCTTACTCACTGCATCATCATAGCATCATCACATCATCATCACAACATCATCAGTTTCATGTCAGCATCATCACTGCATAATCACTGCATCATCACAGCATCCTCACAGCATCAACACAGCGTCATCACAGCGTCATCAATGCATCATTACAGCATCATCTCAGTATAGTCACAGAATTATTACAGCATAATCACTGCATCATCATATCATCACTGCATCATCACTGCATCATCACTGCATCATCACAGCACCATCACAGCATCATTACTTCAGAATCACTGCATCATCACAGCATCCTCACAGCAACATCGCAGCATCATCACAGCATCATCACACTGTCATGACAGCATCATCACTGCATAATCACTGCATAATCTCCGCATAATCACAGCATCATCACATCATCATCACAATATCATCACAGCGTCATCACTACACATCACTGCATCATCACTACATCATCACAGCATCATCACTGCATCCTCACTGCATCATGAGTGCATCATCATCACAGCATCATAACTGCATCATCAAAGCATCATCTCGGCATAATCACAATGTCATAAATACATCATCACTCCATCATCACAGCATTATCACATCATCATCACAACGTTTTCAGTGTCATCACAGCATCATAACAACGTCATCAAACTGTCATCACAGCATCATCACCAAATCATCACAGAATCATCACAGCATCATTACTGCATCATCACAGCATCTTTGCATCGTCATCAGAGCATCACCACTGCATCATCACATCATCATCTCAGCATCATCACAGCATCATTACTGCTTACTCACTGCATCATCACAGCGTCATGACAGTGTCATCACTGCATCATAACATCATAGCTTCATCATCAGAACATTATCACAGCATCATCACTGCATCATCACATCATCATTATAGCATCTTCACTGTCATCAATACATCATCACAGCATCATCACATCATTATCACAGCATCATCAGTGTCATCTCAGCATCATCACTGCATCATGACTGCATCATAGCAGCATAATCACAGCATCATCACAGAATCATCACAGCATCATCATAAGGTCATCACAGCATCATCACTACGTCATCAAATTGTAATCACAGCATCATCACAGTGTCCTCACTGAATCATCACTGCACCATCACTGCAACATCACAGCATCATCTCAGCATCATCATGGCATCATTACTGCATCATCACTGCTTACTCACTGCATCATCACAGCATCATCTCAGCATCATCACAGAATCATTTCTGCATAATCATTGCATTTTCACAGCGTCATCACAGTATCATCACTGCATCATCACAGTGTCATCACAGCATCATCAAAGCATCACGACAGCGTCATCTCACCATCACGACAGCGTCATCAAAGCATCATCACTGCATCATAACAACATCATCTCAGCATCATCACAGAATCATTTCTGCATAATCACTGCATCATCATAGTGTCATCACAGTATATTCACTGCATCATCACATCATCACAGTGTCATCACAGAATCATCACTGAATCATCCAAGCATCATCCAAGCATCATCACAGCACCACCAATGCATCATCACAGTATCATCACTGCATAATCACTGCATCATCACCGCATCATCACTGCATCAACACTGCATCATTGCTGCATCATCACATCATTGTCACAGTATCATCAAAATATCATCACACCATCATAACAACATCATCACAGCGTCATCACAGTATCGTAAATGCATCATCACAGAATCATCACTGAATCATCATAGCATCTTCATATCATCATCACAATATCATCACAGCATCATCACTGCATAATCACTGCATCATCACAGCATCATCACAGCATCATCACTGCATAATCACTGCATCATCACAGCATCATCACTGCATACTCACTGCATCATCACCACATCATCACAGCATCATCACTGCATAATCACTGCATCATCACAGCATCATCACATCGTCATCAAAACATCATTACAAGTATCAACACAACATAATCACAGTGTCATCACAGCATCATCATTGCATCCTTACTGCATGATCACAGCATCTCCGCATCGTAATCACATCATCATCACTGACTCCTCACTGAATCATCACTGTACCATCACTGCATCATCAGAGCATAATCTGAGCATAATCTCAGCATAATCACAGCATCATCACAGAATCATCACAGCATCATTACTGCATCATCACAGCATCTTTGCATCGTCATCAGAGCATCACCACTGCATCATCACTACATCATCACATCATCATCACAGCATTTTAGCTACATAATCACAGAATCATCATAGCGTAACGACAGCATCATCACAACATCATTACAGCATCTTCACAGCGTCATCGTAACATCATGACTGTATCATCACAGCATCATCACAGCATCACCGCAGCGTCATCACTGCATCATCACAGCATCATCACGGCATCGTTACAGCATCGTCATATCATCATAACTGCATCATCACAACAACATAACAAAATCATCAAAGCATCGTCACAGCATCATCACCGCGTCATCACAGCGTCATAACTGCATCGTCACTGCATCTAAACTGCATCATCACAAAATCATCACAGCTTCATCACTGCAGCATCACAGCATCATCAAAGCATCATCGCAGCATCATCACATCATCATCACTGCATCATCACAGAATCATTACTGTTTACTCACTGCGGCATCACAGCATTATCACGGTGTCATAACTGCATCATCACTGCACCATTACTGCATCATCACAGTGTCATCTCAGCATCATCACAGCATCATTACTGCCTAATCATTGCATTATCACAACGTCATCACAGTATCATCAGTGCATCATCACAGCATCATTACTGCATCATCACATCATCATCACAGAATCACGATAGTGTCATCACAGCGTCATCACTGCATCATCACAGCGTCATCTCAGCATCATCAGAGACTCATCACAGCGTCATCACTGCATCATCACTGCATCACCACAGTATCATCACAGCATCATCACAAAATTATAAGAGCGTCATCACAGCGTTATTACTGCATCATCACAGCATCAATAGAGCATCATCACAGCGTCATCACAGCGTTATCACAGCGTCGTCACAGCATCACAACATCATCATCACAGCTTCACGACAGTGTCATGAGAGCGTCTTCACAGCATCATCACTACATCATCACAGCATCATCACTGCGTCATCAGAGCATCATCACAAAATCATCACAGCGTCATTACTGCATCATCACTGCATCATCACAGCGTCATCACCGCATCATCACTGCATTGTCACAACATCATGGCGTCATAATAACTGCATCATAACAGCATGATCAAAGCATCATCACAGCGTCATCACAGCGTCATAACTGCATAAACACTGCATCATCAAAGAACCATCACAGCATCATCACAGCGTCATAACAGCATCATCAGAGCATCATCACATCGTCATCACATCGTCATCAAAGAATCTTCACAGCATCATCGCTATGTCATCATAGCATCATCATAATATTATCACAGCTTCATCACAGCGTCATAACAACATCATCACTGCATCATCACAGCATCATCATTATTGCATCATGACTGCATCATTACAGCATCATCAGAGCAGAATCAGTGCGTCGTCACAGCATCATTACTGCATCACCACATCATCACTGTGTTATCGCAGCGTCATCACAGCATCATCACAACATCATCACAGAATCATCACAGCATCATTGCAGCATCATCACATCATCATCACAGCATCATCACAACATCATCGTAGCATCATCATGCATCATCACAGCATCATTACTGCATCATCACAGCATCATCACTGCATCATCACTGAATAATCACAGCATCATCACTGCATCATCACGGCATCGTTACAGCATCGTCATATCATCATAACTGCATCATCACAACAACATAACAAAATCATCAAAGCATCATCACAGCATCATCACCGCATCATCACAGCGTCATAACTGCATCGTCACTGCATCTAAACTGCATCATCACAAAATCATCACTGCATCACATCATAATCACAACATCATCAAAGCGTCATCACAGCATCATCACTGCGTTATCACAGCATCATCTCAGCATCATCACAGTATCATTACTGCTTATTCACTGCATCATCACAACATCATCACAGCGTCATTACAGTGTCATAAATGCATCATCACAGTGTCATCAAAGCGTCCTAACTGCATAATCACTGCATCATCGCAGCTTCATCACAGCATCATGACAGCGTCATCACAGCATCAAAAATGCATAATCACTTCATCCTCACATCATCATCATAGCATCATAGCTGCATAATCATAGAGTCATCACAGCATCATCACTACATCATCAAATTGTCATCACTGTATCATCACAGCATCATCATAGCATCATCACTGCATAATCACAGTGTCATAACAGCATCATTACAACACCATGACTACGTCATCACAGCATCACGACAGCGTCATTACAGTGTCATCACAGCATCATCACTGCATTATCACAACATCATCACAACATCATCACTGCGTCATCAGAGCGTCATCACTACATAATCACTTCTTACTCAGTGAATCATCACTGCATCATCACATCATCACAACATCATCTCAGCATAATCACAGTATCATCACAGCGTCATCACTACATCATCAATGCATCATCACTGCATCATCACAGCATCATCACTGCATCATCACAGCATCATCAGAGCATCATCACAGCATCATCACAACATCATCACAGAGTCATCACAGCATCATCACTGCATAATCACTGCATCATCACAGCATCCTCACAGCATCAATACAGCGTCATCACAACGTCAACAATGCATCATTACAGCATCATCTCAGTATAGTCACAGCATAATCACTGCATAATCACTGCATCATCATATCGTCATCACTGCATCATCACTGCATCATCACAGCACCATCACAGCATCATTACTGCAGAATCACTGCATCATCACAGCATCATAGCTGCATAATCACAGCATCATCACATCATCATCGCATAGTCATCACAGCGTCATCACTGCATCATCACAGCATCATCACAGCATCATTACTGCAGAATCACTGCATCATCACAGCATCCTCACAGCAACATCGCAGCATCATCACAGCATCATCGCATCATCATCACAGTGTCATGACAGCATCATCACTGCATAATCACCGCATAATCACAGCATCATCACAGCATAATCACAGTATCATCACAGCGTCATCACTACATCATCACTGCATCATCACAGAATCATCACTGCGTCATCACAGCATCATCAGAGCATCATCACAGCATCATCACAGCATAATCACAGTATCATCACAGCATCATCACTACATCATCACTGCATCATCACAGAATCATCACTGCGTCATCACAGCATCATCAGAGCATCATCACAGCATCATCACATCATCATCTCAGCATCATTACTGCTTACTCACTGCATCATCATAGCATCATCACATCATCATCACAACATCATCAGTTTCATGTCAGCATCATCACTGCATAATCACTGCATCATCACAGCATCCTCACAGCATCAATACAGCGTCATCACAACGTCAACAATGCATCATTACAGCATCATCTCAGTATAGTCACAGCATAATCACTGCATAATCACTGCATCATCATATCGTCATCACTGCATCATCACTGCATCATCACAGCACCATCACAGCATCATTACTGCAGAATCACTGCATCATCACAGCATCATAGCTGCATAATCACAGCATCATCACATCATCATCGCATAGTCATCACAGCGTCATCACTGCATCATCACAGCATCATCACAGCATCATTACTGCAGAATCACTGCATCATCACAGCATCCTCACAGCATCATCAGAGCATCATCACAGCATCATCGCATCATCATCACAGTGTCATGACAGCATCATCACTGCATAATCACCGCATAATCACAGCATCATCACAGCATAATCACAGTATCATCACAGCGTCATCACTACATCATCACTGCATCATCACAGAATCATCACTGCGTCATCACAGCATCATCAGAGCATCATCACAGCATCATCAGAGCATCATCAGAGCATCATCACAGCATCATCACTACATCATCACTGCATCATCACAGAATCATCACTGCGTCATCACAGCATCATCAGAGCATCATCACAGCATCATCAGAGCATCATCACAGCATCATCACATCATCATCTCAGCATCATTACTGCTTACTCACTGCATCATCATAGCATCATCACATCATCATCACAACATCATCAGTTTCATGTCAGCATCATCACTGCATAATCACTGCATCATCACAGCATCCTCACAGCATCAACACAGCGTCATCACAGCGTCATCAATGCATCATTACAGCATCATCTCAGTATAGTCACAGAATTATTACAGCATAATCACTTCATCATCATATCATCACTGCATCATCACTGCATCATCACTGCATCATCACAGCACCATCACAGCATCATTACTTCAGAATCACTGCATCATCACAGCATCCTCACAGCAACATCGCAGCATCATCACAGCATCATCACACTGTCATGACAGCATCATCACTGCATAATCACTGCATAATCTCCGCATAATCACAGCATCATCACATCATCATCACAATATCATCACAGCGTCATCACTACACATCACTGCATCATCACTACATCATCACAGCATCATCACTGCATCCTCACTGCATCATGAGTGCATCATCATCACAGCATCATAACTGCATCATCAAAGCATCATCTCGGCATAATCACAATGTCATAAATACATCATCACTCCATCATCACAGCATTATCACATCATCATCACAACGTTTTCAGTGTCATCACAGCATCATAACAACGTCATCAAACTGTCATCACAGCATCATCACCAAATCATCACAGAATCATCACAGCATCATTACTGCATCATCACAGCATCTTTGCATCGTCATCAGAGCATCACCACTGCATCATCACATCATCATCTCAGCATCATCACAGCATCATTACTGCTTACTCACTGCATCATCACAGCGTCATGACAGTGTCATCACTGCATCATAACATCATAGCTTCATCATCAGAACATTATCACAGCATCATCACTGCATCATCACATCATCATTATAGCATCTTCACTGTCATCAATACATCATCACAGCATCATCACAACATTATCACAGCATCATCAGTGTCATCTCAGCATCATCGCTGCATCATGACTGCATCATAGCAGCATAATCACAGCATCATCACAGAATCATCACAGCATCATCATAAGGTCATCACAGCATCATCACTACGTCATCAAATTGTAATCACAGCATCATCACAGTGTCCTCACTGAATCATCACTGCACCATCACTGCACCATCACAGCATCATCTCAGCATCATCATGGCATCATTACTGCATCATCACTGCTTACTCACTGCATCATCACAGCATCATCTCAGCATCATCACAGAATCATTTCTGCATAATCATTGCATTTTCACAGCGTCATCACAGTATCATCACTGCATCATCACAGTGTCATCACAGCACCATCAAAGCATCACGACAGCGTCATCTCACCATCACGACAGCGTCATCAAAGCATCATCACTGCATCATAACAACATCATCTCAGCATCATCACAGAATCATTTCTGCATAATCACTGCATCATCATAGTGTCATCACAGTATATTCACTGCATCATCACATCATCACAGTGTCATCACAGAATCATCACTGAATCATCCAAGCATCATCCAAGCATCATCCAAGCATCATCACAGCACCACCAATGCATCATCACAGTATCATCACTGCATAATCACTGCATCATCACCGCATCATCACTGCATCAACACTGCATCATTGCTGCATCATCACATCATTGTCACAGTATCATCAAAATATCATCACAGCATCATCACACCATCATAACAACATCATCACAGCGTCATCACAGTATCGTAAATGCATCATCACAGAATCATCACTGAATCATCATAGCATCTTCATATCATCATCACAATATCATCACAGCATCATCACTGCATAATCACTGCATCATCACAGCATCATCACAGCATCATCACTGCATAATCACTGCATCATCACAGCATCATCACTGCATAATCACTGCATCATCACCACATCATCACAGCATCATCACTGCATAATCACTGCATCATCACAGCATCATCACATCGTCATCAAAACATCATTACAAGTATCAACACAACATAATCACAGTGTCATCACAGCATCATCATTGCATCCTTACTGCATGATCACAGCATCTCCGCATCGTAATCACATCATCATCACTGACTCCTCACTGAATCATCACTGTACCATCACTGCATCATCAGAGCATAATCTGAGCATAATCTCAGCATAATCACAGCATCATCACAGAATCATCACAGCATCATTACTGCATCATCACAGCATCTTTGCATCGTCATCAGAGCATCACCACTGCATCATCACTACATCATCACATCATCATCACAGCATTTTAGCTACATAATCACAGAATCATCATAGCGTAACGACAGCATCATCACAACATCATTACAGCATCTTCACAGCGTCATCGTAACATCATGACTGTATCATCACAGCATCATCACAGCATCACCGCAGCGTCATCACTGCATCATCACAGCATCATCACGGCATCGTTACAGCATCGTCATATCATCATAACTGCATCATCACAACAACATAACAAAATCATCAAAGCATCGTCACAGCATCATCACCGCGTCATCACAGCGTCATAACTGCATCGTCACTGCATCTAAACTGCATCATCACAAAATCATCACAGCTTCATCACTGCAGCATCACAGCATCATCAAAGCATCATCGCAGCATCATCACATCATCATCACTGCATCATCACAGAATCATTACTGTTTACTCACTGCGGCATCACAGCATTATCACGGTGTCATAACTGCATCATCACTGCACCATTACTGCATCATCACAGTGTCATCTCAGCATCATCACAGCATCATTACTGCCTAATCATTGCATTATCACAACGTCATCACAGTATCATCAGTGCATCATCACAGCATCATTACTGCATCATCACATCATCATCACAGAATCACGATAGTGTCATCACAGCGTCATCACTGCATCATCACAGCGTCATCTCAGCATCATCAGAGACTCATCACAGCGTCATCACTGCATCATCACTGCATCACCACAGTATCATCACAGCATCATCACAAAATTATAAGAGCGTCATCACAGCGTTATTACTGCATCATCACAGCATCAATAGAGCATCATCACAGCGTCATCACAGCGTTATCACAGCGTCATCACAGCATCACGACATCATCATCACAGCTTCACGACAGTGTCATGAGAGCGTCTTCACAGCATCATCACTACATCATCACAGCATCATCACTGCGTCATCAGAGCATCATCACAAAATCATCACAGCGTCATTACTGCATCATCACTGCATCATCACAGCGTCATCACCGCATCATCACTGCATTGTCACAACATCATGGCGTCATAATAACTGCATCATAACAGCATGATCAAAGCATCATCACAGCGTCATCACAGCGTCATAACTGCATAAACACTGCATCATCAAAGAACCATCACAGCATCATCACAGCGTCATAACAGCATCATCAGAGCATCATCACATCGTCATCACATCGTCATCAAAGAATCTTCACAGCATCATCGCTATGTCATCATAGCATCATCATAATATTATCACAGCTTCATCACAGCGTCATAACAACATCATCACTGCATCATCACAGCATCATCATTATTGCATCATGACTGCATCATTACAGCATCATCAGAGCAGAATCAGTGCGTCGTCACAGCATCATTACTGCATCACCACATCATCACTGTGTTATCGCAGCGTCATCACAGCATCATCACAACATCATCACAGAATCATCACAGCATCATTACTGCATCATCACAGCATCATCACAGCATCATCACTGCATCATCACTGAATAATCACAGCATCATCACTGCATCATCACGGCATCGTTACAGCATCGTCATATCATCATAACTGCATCATCACAACAACATAACAAAATCATCAAAGCATCATCACAGCATCATCACCGCGTCATCACAGCGTCATAACTGCATCGTCACTGCATCTAAACTGCATCATCACAAAATCATCACTGCATCACATCATAATCACAACATCATCAAAGCGTCATCACAGCATCATCACTGCGTTATCACAGCATCATCTCAGCATCATCACAGTATCATTACTGCTTATTCACTGCATCATCACAACATCATCACAGCGTCATTACAGTGTCATAAATGCATCATCACAGTGTCATCAAAGCGTCCTAACTGCATAATCACTGCATCATCGCAGCTTCATCACAGCATCATGACAGCGTCATCACAGCATCAAAAATGCATAATCACTTCATCCGCACATCATCATCATAGCATCATAGCTGCATAATCATAGAGTCATCACAGCATCATCACTACATCATCAAATTGTCATCACTGTATCATCACAGCATCATCATAGCATCATCACTGCATAATCACAGTGTCATAACAGCATCATTACAACACCATGACTACGTCATCACAGCATCACGACAGCGTCATTACAGTGTCATCACAGCATCATCACTGCATTATCACAACATCATCACAACATCATCACTGCGTCATCAGAGCGTCATCACTACATAATCACTTCTTACTCAGTGAATCATCACTGCATCATCACATCATCACAGCATCATCTCAGCATAATCACAGTATCATCACAGCGTCTTCACTACATCATCAATGCATCATCACTGCATCATCACAGCATCATCACTGCATCATCACAGCATCATCAGAGCATCATCAGAGCATCATCACAACATCATCACAGAGTCATCACAGCATCATCACTGCATAATCACTGCATCATCACAGCATCCTCACAGCATCAATACAGCGTCATCACAACGTCAACAATGCATCATTACAGCATCATCTCAGTATAGTCAGAGCATAATCACTGCATAATCACTGCATCATCATATCGTCATCACTGCATCATCACTGCATCATCACAGCACCATCACAGCATCATTACTGCAGAATCACTGCATCATCACAGCATCATAGCTGCATAATCACAGCATCATCACATCATCATCGCATAGTCATCACAGCGTCATCACTGCATCATCACAGCATCATCACAGCATCATTACTGCAGAATCACTGCATCATCACAGCATCCTCACAGCAACATCGCAGCATCATCACAGCATCATCGCATCATCATCACAGTGTCATGACAGCATCATCACTGCATAATCACCGCATAATCACAGCATCATCACAGCATAATCACAGTATCATCACAGCGTCATCACTACATCATCACTGCATCATCACAGAATCATCACTGCGTCATCACAGCATCATCAGAGCATCATCACAGCATCATCACAGCATAATCACAGTATCATCACAGCATCATCACTACATCATCACTGCATCATCACAGAATCATCACTGCGTCATCACAGCATCATCAGAGCATCATCACATCATCATCTCAGCATCATTACTGCTTACTCACTGCATCATCATAGCATCATCACATCATCATCACAACATCATCAGTTTCATGTCAGCATCATCACAGCATCCTCACAGCATCAACACAGCGTCATCACAGCGTCATCAATGCATCATTACAGCATCATCTCAGTATAGTCACAGAATTATTACAGCATAATCACTGCATCATCATATCATCACTGCATCATCACTGCATCATCACTGCATCATCACAGCACCATCACAGCATCATTACTTCAGAATCACTGCATCATCACAGCATCCTCACAGCAACATCGCAGCATCATCACAGCATCATCACACTGTCATGACAGCATCATCACTGCATAATCACTGCATAATCTCCGCATAATCACAGCATCATCACATCATCATCACAATATCATCACAGCGTCATCACTACACATCACTGCATCATCACTACATCATCACAGCATCATCACTTCGTCATCATCAGAGCATCATCACAGCATCATCACTGCATCCTCACTGCATCATGAGTGCATCATCATCACAGCATCATAACTGCATCATCAAAGCATCATCTCGGCATAATCACAATGTCATAAATACATCATCACTCCATCATCACAGCATTATCACATCATCATCACAACGTTTTCAGTGTCATCACAGCATCATAACAACGTCATCAAACTGTCATCACAGCATCATCACCAAATCATCACAGAATCATCACAGCATCATTACTGCATCATCACAGCATCTTTGCATCGTCATCAGAGCATCACCACTGCATCATCACATCATCATCTCAGCATCATCACAGCATCATTACTGCTTACTCACTGCATCATCACAGCGTCATGACAGTGTCATCACTGCATCATAACATCATAGCTTCATCATCAGAACATTATCACAGCATCATCACTGCATCATCACATCATCATTATAGCATCTTCACTGTCATCAATACATCATCACAGCATCATCATAAGGTCATCACAGCATCATCAGTGTCATCTCAGCATCATCACTGCATCATGACTGCATCATAGCAGCATAATCACAGCATCATCACAGAATCATCACAGCATCATCATAAGGTCATCACAGCATCATCACTACGTCATCAGATTGTAATCACAGCATCATCACAGTGTCCTCACTGAATCATCACTGCACCATCACTGCAACATCACAGCATCATCTCAGCATCATCATGGCATCATTACTGCATCATCACTGCTTACTCACTGCATCATCACAGCATCATCTCAGCATCATCACAGAATCATTTCTGCATAATCATTGCATTTTCACAGCGTCATCACAGTATCATCACTGCATCATCACAGTGTCATCACAGCATCATCAAAGCATCACGACAGCGTCATCTCACCATCACGACAGCGTCATCAAAGCATCATCACTGCATCATAACAACATCATCTCAGCATCATCACAGAATCATTTCTGCATAATCACTGCATCATCATAGTGTCATCACAGCATATTCACTGCATCATCACATCATCACAGTGTCATCACAGAATCATCACTGAATCATCCAAGCATCATCCAAGCATCATCACAGCACCACCAATGCATCATCACAGTATCATCACTGCATAATCACTGCATCATCACCACATCATCACTGCATCAACACTGCATCATTGCTGCATCATCACATCATTGTCACAGTATCATCAAAATATCATCACAGCATCATCACACCATCATAACAACATCATCACAGCGTCATCACAGTATCGTAAATGCATCATCACAGAATCATCACTGAATCATCATAGCATCTTCATATCATCATCACAATATCATCACAGCATCATCACTGCATCATCACAGCATCCTCACAGCAACATCGCAGCATCATCACAGCATCATCACACTGTCATGACAGCATCATCACTGCATAATCACTGCATAATCTCCGCATAATCACAGCATCATCACATCATCATCACAATATCATCACAGCGTCATCACTACACATCACTGCATCATCACTACATCATCACAGCATCATCACTTCGTCATCATCAGAGCATCATCACAGCATCATCACTGCATCCTCACTGCATCATGAGTGCATCATCATCACAGCATCATAACTGCATCATCAAAGCATCATCTCGGCATAATCACAATGTCATAAATACATCATCACTCCATCATCACAGCATTATCACATCATCATCACAACGTTTTCAGTGTCATCACAGCATCATAACAACGTCATCAAACTGTCATCACAGCATCATCACCAAATCATCACAGAATCATCACAGCATCATTACTGCATCATCACAGCATCTTTGCATCGTCATCAGAGCATCACCACTGCATCATCACATCATCATCTCAGCATCATCACAGCATCATTACTGCTTACTCACTGCATCATCACAGCGTCATGACAGTGTCATCACTGCATCATAACATCATAGCTTCATCATCAGAACATTATCACAGCATCATCACTGCATCATCACATCATCATTATAGCATCTTCACTGTCATCAA
Organism: Clangula hyemalis; assembly: GCA_963989345.1. Next base: position 663,255 of record OZ022447.1, read on the forward strand.
TACATCATCACAGCATCATCATAAGGTCATCACAGCATCATCAGTGTCATCTCAGCATCATCACTGCATCATGACTGCATCATAGCAGCATAATCACAGCATCATCACAGAATCATCACAGCATCATCATAAGGTCATCACAGCATCATCACTACGTCATCAGATTGTAATCACAGCATCATCACAGTGTCCTCACTGAATCATCACTGCACCATCACTGCAACATCACAGCATCATCTCAGCATCATCATGGCATCATTACTGCATCATCACTGCTTACTCACTGCATCATCACAGCATCATCTCAGCATCATCACAGAATCATTTCTGCATAATCATTGCATTTTCACAGCGTCATCACAGTATCATCACTGCATCATCACAGTGTCATCACAGCATCATCAAAGCATCACGACAGCGTCATCTCACCATCACGACAGCGTCATCAAAGCATCATCACTGCATCATAACAACATCATCTCAGCATCATCACAGAATCATTTCTGCATAATCACTGCATCATCATAGTGTCATCACAGCATATTCACTGCATCATCACATCATCACAGTGTCATCACAGAATCATCACTGAATCATCCAAGCATCATCCAAGCATCATCACAGCACCACCAATGCATCATCACAGTATCATCACTGCATAATCACTGCATCATCACCACATCATCACTGCATCAACACTGCATCATTGCTGCATCATCACATCATTGTCACAGTATCATCAAAATATCATCACAGCATCATCACACCATCATAACAACATCATCACAGCGTCATCACAGTATCGTAAATGCATCATCACAGAATCATCACTGAATCATCATAGCATCTTCATATCATCATCACAATATCATCACAGCATCATCACTGCATCATCACAGCATCCTCACAGCAACATCGCAGCATCATCACAGCATCATCACACTGTCATGACAGCATCATCACTGCATAATCACTGCATAATCTCCGCATAATCACAGCATCATCACATCATCATCACAATATCATCACAGCGTCATCACTACACATCACTGCATCATCACTACATCATCACAGCATCATCACTTCGTCATCATCAGAGCATCATCACAGCATCATCACTGCATCCTCACTGCATCATGAGTGCATCATCATCACAGCATCATAACTGCATCATCAAAGCATCATCTCGGCATAATCACAATGTCATAAATACATCATCACTCCATCATCACAGCATTATCACATCATCATCACAACGTTTTCAGTGTCATCACAGCATCATAACAACGTCATCAAACTGTCATCACAGCATCATCACCAAATCATCACAGAATCATCACAGCATCATTACTGCATCATCACAGCATCTTTGCATCGTCATCAGAGCATCACCACTGCATCATCACATCATCATCTCAGCATCATCACAGCATCATTACTGCTTACTCACTGCATCATCACAGCGTCATGACAGTGTCATCACTGCATCATAACATCATAGCTTCATCATCAGAACATTATCACAGCATCATCACTGCATCATCACATCATCATTATAGCATCTTCACTGTCATCAATACATCATCACAGCATCATCATAAGGTCATCACAGCATCATCAGTGTCATCTCAGCATCATCACTGCATCATGACTGCATCATAGCAGCATAATCACAGCATCATCACAGAATCATCACAGCATCATCATAAGGTCATCACAGCATCATCACTACGTCATCAGATTGTAATCACAGCATCATCACAGTGTCCTCACTGAATCATCACTGCACCATCACTGCAACATCACAGCATCATCTCAGCATCATCATGGCATCATTACTGCATCATCACTGCTTACTCACTGCATCATCACAGCATCATCTCAGCATCATCACAGAATCATTTCTGCATAATCATTGCATTTTCACAGCGTCATCACAGTATCATCAAAGCATCACGACAGCGTCATCTCACCATCACGACAGCGTCATCAAAGCATCATCACTGCATCATAACAACATCATCTCAGCATCATCACAGAATCATTTCTGCATAATCACTGCATCATCATAGTGTCATCACAGCATATTCACTGCATCATCACATCATCACAGTGTCATCACAGAATCATCACTGAATCATCCAAGCATCATCCAAGCATCATTACAGCACCACCAATGCATCATCACAGTATCATCACTGCATAATCACTGCATCATCACCACATCATCACTGCATCAACACTGCATCATTGCTGCATCATCACATCATTGTCACAGTATCATCAAAATATCATCACAGCATCATCACACCATCATAACAACATCATCTCAGCATCATCACAGAATCATTTCTGCATAATCACTGCATCATCATAGTGTCATCACAGCATATTCACTGCATCATCACATCATCACAGTGTCATCACAGAATCATCACTGAATCATCCAAGCATCATCCAAGCATCATCACAGCACCACCAATGCATCATCACAGCATCATCACAGCATCATCACTGCATAATCACTGCATCATCACCACATCATCACAGCATCATCACTGCATAATCACTGCATCATCACAGCATCATCACATCGTCATCAAAACATCATTACAAGTATCAACACAACATAATCACAGTGTCATCACAGCATCATCATTGCATCCTTACTGCATGATCACAGCATCTCCGCATCGTAATCACATCATCATCACTGACTCCTCACTGAATCATCACTGTACCATCACTGCATCATCAGAGCATAATCTGAGCATAATCTCAGCATAATCACAGCATCATCACAGAATCATCACAGCATCATTACTGCATCATCACAGCATCTTTGCATCGTCATCAGAGCATCACCACTGCATCATCACTACATCATCACATCATCATCACAGCATTTTAGCTACATAATCACAGAATCATCATAGCGTAACGACAGCATCATCACAACATCATTACAGCATCATCACAGCGTCATCGTAACATCATGACTGTATCATCACAGCATCATCACAGCATCACCGCAGCGTCATCACAGCATCATCACAGCATCATCACGGCATCGTTACAGCATCGTCATATCATCATAACTGCATCATCACAACAACATAACAAAATCATCAAAGCATCGTCACAGCATCATCACCGCGTCATCACAGCGTCATAACTGCATCGTCACTGCATCTAAACTGCATCATCACAAAATCATCACAGCTTCATCACTGCAGCATCACAGCATCATCAAAGCATCATCGCAGCATCATCACATCATCATCACTGCATCATCACAGAATCATTACTGTTTACTCACTGCGGCATCACAGCATTATCACGGTGTCATAACTGCATCATCACTGCACCATTACTGCATCATCACAGTGTCATCTCAGCATCATCACAGCATCATTACTGCCTAATCATTGCATTATCACAACGTCATCACAGTATCATCAGTGCATCATCACAGCATCATTACTGCATCATCACATCATCATCACAGAATCACGATAGTGTCATCACAGCGTCATCACTGCATCATCACAGCGTCATCTCAGCATCATCAGAGACTCATCACAGCGTCATCACTGCATCATCACTGCATCACCACAGTATCATCACAGCATCATCACAAAATTATAAGAGCGTCATCACAGCGTTATTACTGCATCATCACAGCATCAATAGAGCATCATCACAGCGTCATCACAGCGTTATCACAGCGTCATCACAGCATCACGACATCATCATCACAGCTTCACGACAGTGTCATGAGAGCGTCTTCACAGCATCATCACTACATCATCACAGCATCATCACTGCGTCATCAGAGCATCATCACAAAATCATCACAGCGTCATTACTGCATCATCACTGCATCATCACAGCGTCATCACCGCATCATCACTGCATTGTCACAACATCATGGCGTCATAATAACTGCATCATAACAGCATGATCAAAGCATCATCACAGCGTCATCACAGCGTCATAACTGCATAAACACTGCATCATCAAAGAACCATCACAGCATCATCACAGCGTCATAACAGCATCATCAGAGCATCATCACATCGTCATCACATCGTCATCAAAGAATCTTCACAGCATCATCGCTATGTCATCATAGCATCATCATAATATTATCACAGCTTCATCACAGCGTCATAACAACATCATCACTGCATCATCACAGCATCATCATTATTGCATCATGACTGCATCATTACAGCATCATCAGAGCAGAATCAGTGCGTCGTCACAGCATCATTACTGCATCACCACATCATCACTGTGTTATCGCAGCGTCATCACAGCATCATCACAACATCATCACAGAATCATCACAGCATCATTGCAGCATCATCACATCATCATCACAGCGTCATCACAACATCATCGTAGCATCATCATGCATCATCACAGCATCATTACTGCATCATCACAGCATCATCACTGCATCATCACTGAATAATCACAGCATCATCACTGCATCATCACGGCATCGTTACAGCATCGTCATATCATCATAACTGCATCATCACAACAACATAACAAAATCATCAAAGCATCATCACAGCATCATCACCGCGTCATCACAGCGTCATAACTGCATCGTCACTGCATCTAAACTGCATCATCACAAAATCATCACTGCATCACATCATAATCACAACATCATCAAAGCGTCATCACAGCATCATCACTGCGTTATCACAGCATCATCTCAGCATCATCACAGTATCATTACTGCTTATTCACTGCATCATCACAACATCATCACAGCGTCATTACAGTGTCATAAATGCATCATCACAGTGTCATCAAAGCGTCCTAACTGCATAATCACTGCATCATCGCAGCTTCATCACAGCATCATGACAGCGTCATCACAGCATCAAAAATGCATAATCACTTCATCCTCACATCATCATCATAGCATCATAGCTGCATAATCATAGAGTCATCACAGCATCATCACTACATCATCAAATTGTCATCACTGTATCATCACAGCATCATCATAGCATCATCACTGCATAATCACAGTGTCATAACAGCATCATTACAACACCATGACTACGTCATCACAGCATCACGACAGCGTCATTACAGTGTCATCACAGCATCATCACTGCATTATCACAACATCATCACAACATCATCACTGCGTCATCAGAGCGTCATCACTACATAATCACTTCTTACTCAGTGAATCATCACTGCATCATCACATCATCACAGCATCATCTCAGCATAATCACAGTATCATCACAGCGTCATCACTACATCATCAATGCATCATCACTGCATCATCACAGCATCATCACTGCATCATCACAGCATCATCAGAGCATCATCACAGCATCATCACAACATCATCACAGAGTCATCACAGCATCATCACTGCATAATCACTGCATCATCACAGCATCCTCACAGCATCAATACAGCGTCATCACAACGTCAACAATGCATCATTACAGCATCATCTCAGTATAGTCACAGCATAATCACTGCATAATCACTGCATCATCATATCGTCATCACTGCATCATCACTGCATCATCACAGCACCATCACAGCATCATTACTGCAGAATCACTGCATCATCACAGCATCATAGCTGCATAATCACAGCATCATCACATCATCATCGCATAGTCATCACAGCGTCATCACTGCATCATCACAGCATCATCACAGCATCATTACTGCAGAATCACTGCATCATCACAGCATCCTCACAGCAACATCGCAGCATCATCACAGCGTCATCGCATCATCATCACAGTGTCATGACAGCATCATCACTGCATAATCACCGCATAATCACAGCATCATCACAGCATAATCACAGTATCATCACAGCGTCATCACTACATCATCACTGCATCATCACAGAATCATCACTGCGTCATCACAGCATCATCAGAGCATCATCACAGCATCATCACAGCATAATCACAGTATCATCACAGCATCATCACTACATCATCACTGCATCATCACAGAATCATCACTGCGTCATCACAGCATCATCAGAGCATCATCACAGCATCATCAGAGCATCATCACAGCATCATCACATCATCATCTCAGCATCATTACTGCTTACTCACTGCATCATCAGAGCATCATCACATCATCATCACAACATCATCAGTTTCATGTCAGCATCATCACTGCATAATCACTGCATCATCACAGCATCCTCACAGCATCAACACAGCGTCATCACAGCGTCATCAATGCATCATTACAGCATCATCTCAGTATAGTCACAGAATTATTACAGCATAATCACTGCATCATCATATCATCACTGCATCATCACTGCATCATCACTGCATCATCACAGCACCATCACAGCATCATTACTTCAGAATCACTGCATCATCACAGCATCCTCACAGCAACATCGCAGCATCATCACATCATCATCACACTGTCATGACAGCATCATCACTGCATAATCACTGCATAATCTCCGCATAATCACAGCATCATCACATCATCATCACAATATCATCACAGCGTCATCACTACACATCACTGCATCATCACTACATCATCACAGCATCATCACTTCGTCATCATCAGAGCATCATCACAGCATCATCACTGCATCCTCACTGCATCATGAGTGCATCATCATCACAGCATCATAACTGCATCATCAAAGCATCATCTCGGCATAATCACAATGTCATAAATACATCATCACTCCATCATCACAGCATTATCACATCATCATCACAACGTTTTCAGTGTCATCACAGCATCATAACAACGTCATCAAACTGTCATCACAGCATCATCACCAAATCATCACAGAATCATCACAGCATCATTACTGCATCATCACAGCATCTTTGCATCGTCATCAGAGCATCACCACTGCATCATCACATCATCATCTCAGCATCATCACAGCATCATTACTGCTTACTCACTGCATCATCACAGCGTCATGACAGTGTCATCACTGCATCATAACATCATAGCTTCATCATCAGAACATTATCACAGCATCATCACTGCATCATCACATCATCATTATAGCATCTTCACTGTCATCAATACATCATCACAGCATCATCACATCATTATCACAGCATCATCAGTGTCATCTCAGCATCATCACTGCATCATGACTGCATCATAGCAGCATAATCACAGCATCATCACAGAATCATCACAGCATCATCATAAGGTCATCACAGCATCATCTCAGCATCATCACAGAATCATTTCTGCATAATCATTGCATTTTCACAGCGTCATCACAGTATCATCACTGCATCATCACAGTGTCATCACAGCATCATCAAAGCATCACGACAGCGTCATCTCACCATCACGACAGCGTCATCAAAGCATCATCACTGCATCATAACAACATCATCTCAGCATCATCACAGAATCATTTCTGCATAATCACTGCATCATCATAGTGTCATCACAGTATATTCACTGCATCATCACATCATCACAGTGTCATCACAGAATCATCACTGAATCATCCAAGCATCATCCAAGCATCATCCAAGCATCATCACAGCACCACCAATGCATCATCACAGTATCATCACTGCATAATCACTGCATCATCACCGCATCATCACTGCATCATTGCTGCATCATCACATCATTGTCACAGTATCATCAAAATATCATCACAGCATCATCACACCATCATAACAACATCATCACAGCGTCATCACAGTATCGTAAATGCATCATCACAGAATCATCACTGAATCATCATAGCATCTTCATATCATCATCACAATATCATCACAGCATCATCACTGCATCATCACAGCATCATCACTGCATAATCACTGCATCATCACCACATCATCACAGCATCATCACTGCATAATCACTGCATCATCACAGCATCATCACATCGTCATCAAAACATCATTACAAGTATCAACACAACATAATCACAGTGTCATCACAGCATCATCATTGCATCCTTACTGCATGATCACAGCATCTCCGCATCGTAATCACATCATCATCACTGACTCCTCACTGAATCATCACTGTACCATCACTGCATCATCAGAGCATAATCTGAGCATAATCTCAGCATAATCACAGCATCATCACAGAATCATCACAGCATCATTACTGCATCATCACAGCATCTTTGCAACGTCATAAGAGCATCACCACTGCATCATCACTACATCATCACATCATCATCACAGCATTTTAGCTACATAATCACAGAATCATCATAGCGTAACGACAGCATCATCACAACATCATTACAGCATCATCACAGCGTCATCGTAACATCATGACTGTATCATCACAGCATCATCACAGCATCACCGCAGCGTCATCACAACATCATCACAGCATCATCACGGCATCGTTACAGCATCGTCATATCATCATAACTGCATCATCACAACAACATAACAAAATCATCAAAGCATCGTCACAGCATCATCACCGCGTCATCACAGCGTCATAACTGCATCGTCACTGCATCTAAACTGCATCATCACAAAATCATCACAGCTTCATCACTGCAGCATCACAACATCATCAAAGCATCATCGCAGCATCATCACATCATCATCACTGCATCATCACAGAATCATTACTGTTTACTCACTGCGGCATCACAGCATTATCACGGTGTCATAACTGCATCATCACTGCACCATTACTGCATCATCACAGTGTCATCTCAGCATCATCACAGCATCATTACTGCCTAATCATTGCATTATCACAACGTCATCACAGTATCATCAGTGCATCATCACAGCATCATTACTGCATCATCACATCATCATCACAGAATCACGATAGTGTCATCACAGCGTCATCACTGCATCATCACAGCGTCATCTCAGCATCATCAGAGACTCATCACAGCGTCATCACTGCATCATCACTGCATCACCACAGTATCATCACAGCATCATCACAAAATTATAAGAGCGTCATCACAGCGTTATTACTGCATCATCACAGCATCAATAGAGCATCATCACAGCGTCATCACAGCGTTATCACAGCGTCATCACAGCATCACGACATCATCATCACAGCTTCACGACAGTGTCATGAGAGCGTCTTCACAGCATCATCACTACATCATCACAGCATCATCACTGCGTCATCAGAGCATCATCACAAAATCATCACAGCGTCATTACTGCATCATCACTGCATCATCACAGCGTCATCACCGCATCATCACTGCATTGTCACAACATCATGGCGTCATAATAACTGCATCATAACAGCATGATCAAAGCATCATCACAGCGTCATCACAGCGTCATAACTGCATAAACACTGCATCATCAAAGAACCATCACAGCATCATCACAGCGTCATAACAGCATCATCAGAGCATCATCACATCGTCATCACATCGTCATCAAAGAATCTTCACAGCATCATCGCTATGTCATCATAGCATCATCATAATATTATCACAGCTTCATCACAGCGTCATAACAACATCATCACTGCATCATCACAGCATCATCATTATTGCATCATGACTGCATCATTACAGCATCATCAGAGCAGAATCAGTGCGTCGTCACAGCATCATTACTGCATCACCACATCATCACTGTGTTATCGCAGCGTCATCACAGCATCATCACAACATCATCACAGAATCATCACAGCATCATTGCAGCATCATCACATCATCATCACAGCGTCATCACAACATCATCGTAGCATCATCATGCATCATCACAGCATCATTACTGCATCATCACAGCATCATCACTGCATCATCACTGAATAATCACAGCATCATCACTGCATCATCACGGCATCGTTACAGCATCGTCATATCATCATAACTGCATCATCACAACAACATAACAAAATCATCAAAGCATCATCACAGCATCATCACCGCGTCATCACAGCGTCATAACTGCATCGTCACTGCATCTAAACTGCATCATCACAAAATCATCACTGCATCACATCATAATCACAACATCATCAAAGCGTCATCACAGCATCATCACTGCGTTATCACAGCATCATCTCAGCATCATCACAGTATCATTACTGCTTATTCACTGCATCATCACAACATCATCACAGCGTCATTACAGTGTCATAAATGCATCATCACAGTGTCATCAAAGCGTCCTAACTGCATAATCACTGCATCATCGCAGCTTCATCACAGCACCATGACAGCGTCATCACAGCATCAAAAATGCATAATCACTTCATCCTCACATCATCATCATAGCATCATAGCTGCATAATCATAGAGTCATCACAGCATCATCACTACATCATCAAATTGTCATCACTGTATCATCACAGCATCATCATAGCATCATCACTGCATAATCACAGTGTCATAACAGCATCATTACAACACCATGACTACGTCATCACAGCATCACGACAGCGTCATTACAGTGTCATCACAGCATCATCACTGCATTATCACAACATCATCACAACATCATCACTGCGTCATCAGAGCGTCATCACTACATAATCACTTCTTACTCAGTGAATCATCACTGCATCATCACAGCATCATCTCAGCATAATCACAGTATCATCACAGCGTCATCACTACATCATCAATGCATCATCACTGCATCATCACAGCATCATCACTGCATCATCACAGCATCATCAGAGCATCATCACAGCATCATCACAACATCATCACAGTCATCACAGCATCATCACTGCATAATCACTGCATCATCACAGCATCCTCACAGCATCAATACAGCGTCATCACAACGTCAACAATGCATCATTACAGCATCATCTCAGTATAGTCACAGCATAATCACTGCATAATCACTGCATCATCATATCGTCATCACTGCATCATCACTGCATCATCACAGCACCATCACAGCATCATTACTGCAGAATCACTGCATCATCACAGCATCATAGCTGCATAATCACAGCATCATCACATCATCATCGCATAGTCATCACAGCGTCATCACTGCATCATCACAGCATCATCACAGCATCATTACTGCAGAATCACTGCATCATCACAGCATCCTCACAGCATCATCGCATCATCATCACAGTGTCATGACAGCATCATCACTGCATAATCACCGCATAATCACAGCATCATCACAGCATAATCACAGTATCATCACAGCGTCATCACTACATCATCACTGCATCATCACAGAATCATCACTGCGTCATCACAGCATCATCAGAGCATCATCACAGCATCATCACATCATCATCTCAGCATCATTACTGCTTACTCACTGCATCATCATAGCATCATCACATCATCATCACAACATCATCAGTTTCATGTCAGCATAATCACTGCATCATCACAGCATCCTCACAGCATCAACACAGCGTCATCACAGCGTCATCAATGCATCATTACAGCATCATCTCAGTATAGTCACAGAATTATTACAGCATAATCACTGCATCATCATATCATCACTGCATCATCACTGCATCATCACTGCATCATCACAGCACCATCACAGCATCATTACTTCAGAATCACTGCATCATCACAGCATCCTCACAGCAACATCGCAGCATCATCACAGCATCATCACACTGTCATGACAGCATCATCACTGCATAATCACTGCATAATCTCCGCATAATCACAGCATCATCACATCATCATCACAATATCATCACAGCGTCATCACTACACATCACTGCATCATCACTACATCATCACAGCATCATCACTTCGTCATCATCAGAGCATCATCACAGCATCATCACTGCATCCTCACTGCATCATGAGTGCATCATCATCACAGCATCATAACTGCATCATCAAAGCATCATCTCGGCATAATCACAATGTCATAAATACATCATCACTCCATCATCACAGCATTATCACATCATCATCACAACGTTTTCAGTGTCATCACAGCATCATAACAACGTCATCAAACTGTCATCACAGCATCATCACCAAATCATCACAGAATCATCACAGCATCATTACTGCATCATCACAGCATCTTTGCATCGTCATCAGAGCATCACCACTGCATCATCACATCATCATCTCAGCATCATCACAGCATCATTACTGCTTACTCACTGCATCATCACAGCGTCATGACAGTGTCATCACTGCATCATAACATCATAGCTTCATCATCAGAACATTATCACAGCATCATCACTGCATCATCACATCATCATTATAGCATCTTCACTGTCATCAATACATCATCACAGCATCATCACATCATTATCACAGCATCATCAGTGTCATCTCAGCATCATCACTGCATCATGACTGCATCATAGCAGCATAATCACAGCATCATCACAGAATCATCACAGCATCATCATAAGGTCATCACAGCATCATCACTACGTCATCAGATTGTAATCACAGCATCATCACAGCGTCCTCACTGAATCATCACTGCACCATCACTGCAACATCACAGCATCATCTCAGCATCATCATGGCATCATTACTGCATCATCACTGCTTACTCACTGCATCATCACAGCATCATCTCAGCATCATCACAGAATCATTTCTGCATAATCATTGCATTTTCACAGCGTCATCACAGTATATTCACTGCATCATCACATCATCACAGTGTCATCACAGAATCATCACTGAATCATCCAAGCATCATCCAAGCATCATCCAAGCATCATCACAGCACCACCAATGCATCATCACAGTATCATCACTGCATAATCACTGCATCATCACCGCATCATCACATCATCAACACTGCATCATTGCTGCATCATCACATCATTGTCACAGTATCATCAAAATATCATCACAGCATCATCACACCATCATAACAACATCATCACAGCGTCATCACAGTATCGTAAATGCATCATCACAGAATCATCACTGAATCATCATAGCATCTTCATATCATCATCACAATATCATCACAGCATCATCACTGCATCATCACAGCATCATCACTGCATAATCACTGCATCATCACCACATCATCACAGCATCATCACTGCATAATCACTGCATCATCACAGCATCATCACATCGTCATCAAAACATCATTACAAGTATCAACACAACATAATCACAGTGTCATCACAGCATCATCATTGCATCCTTACTGCATGATCACAGCATCTCCGCATCGTAATCACATCATCATCACTGACTCCTCACTGAATCATCACTGTACCATCACTGCATCATCAGAGCATAATCTGAGCATAATCTCAGCATAATCACAGCATCATCACAGAATCATCACAGCATCATTACTGCATCATCACAGCATCTTTGCATCGTCATCAGAGCATCACCACTGCATCATCACTACATCATCACATCATCATCACAGCATTTTAGCTACATAATCACAGAATCATCATAGCGTAACGACAGCATCATCACAACATCATTACAGCATCATCACAGCGTCATCGTAACATCATGACTGTATCATCACAGCATCATCACAGCATCACCGCAGCGTCATCACTGCATCATCACAGCATCATCACAGCATCATCACGGCATCGTTACAGCATCGTCATATCATCATAACTGCATCATCACAACAACATAACAAAACCATCAAAGCATCGTCACAGCATCATCACCGCGTCATCACAGCGTCATAACTGCATCGTCACTGCATCTAAACTGCATCATCACAAAATCATCACAGCTTCATCACTGCAGCATCACAGCATCATCAAAGCATCATTGCAGCATCATCACATCATCATCACTGCATCATCACAGAATCATTACTGTTTACTCACTGCGGCATCACAGCATTATCACGGTGTCATAACTGCATCATCACTGCACCATTACTGCATCATCACAGTGTCATCTCAGCATCATCACAGCATCATTACTGCCTAATCATTGCATTATCACAACGTCATCACAGTATCATCAGTGCATCATCACAGCATCATTACTGCATCATCACATCATCATCACAGAATCACGATAGTGTCATCACAGCGTCATCACTGCATCATCACAGCGTCATCTCAGCATCATCAGAGACTCATCACAGCGTCATCACTGCATCATCACTGCATCACCACAGTATCAACACAGCATCATCACAAAATTATAAGAGCGTCATCACAGCGTTATTACTGCATCATCACAGCATCAATAGAGCATCATCACAGCGTCATCACAGCGTTATCACAGCGTCATCACAGCATCATCACAGCATCACGACATCATCATCACAGCTTCACGACAGTGTCATGAGAGCGTCTTCACAGCATCATCACTACATCATCAGAGCATCATCACTGCGTCATCAGAGCATCATCACAAAATCATCACAGCGCCATTACTGCATCATCACTGCATCATCACAGCGTCATCACCGCATCATCACTGCATTGTCACAACATCATGGCGTCATAATAACTGCATCATAACAGCATGATCAAAGCATCATCACAGCGTCATCACAGCGTCATAACTGCATAAACACTGCATCATCAAAGAACCATCACAGCATCATCACAGCGTCATAACAGCATCATCAGAGCATCATCACATCGTCATCACATCGTCATCAAAGAATCTTCACAGCATCATCGCTATGTCATCATAGCATCATCATAATATTATCACAGCTTCATCACAGCGTCATAACAACATCATCACTGCATCATCACAGCATCATCATTATTGCATCATGACTGCATCATTACAGCATCATCAGAGCAGAATCAGTGCGTCGTCACAGCATCATTACTGCATCACCACATCATCACTGTGTTATCGCAGCGTCATCACAGCATCATCACAACATCATCACAGAATCATCACAGCATCATTGCAGCATCATCACATCATCATCACAGCGTCATCACAACATCATCGTAGCATCATCATGCATCATCACAGCATCATTACTGCATCATCACAGCATCATCACAGCATCATCACTGCATCATCACTGAATAATCACAGCATCATCACTGCATCATCACGGCATCGTTACAGCATCGTCATATCATCATAACTGCATCATCACAACAACATAACAAAATCATCAAAGCATCATCACAGCATCATCACCGCGTCATCACAGCGTCATAACTGCATCGTCACTGCATCTAAACTGCATCATCACAAAATCATCACTGCATCACATCATAATCACAACATCATCAAAGCGTCATCACAGCATCATCACTGCGTTATCACAGCATCATCTCAGCATCATCACAGTATCATTACTGCTTATTCACTGCATCATCACAACATCATCACAGCGTCATTACAGTGTCATAAATGCATCATCACAGTGTCATCAAAGCGTCCTAACTGCATAATCACTGCATCATCGCAGCTTCATCACAGCATCATGACAGCGTCATCACAGCATCAAAAATGCATAATCACTTCATCCTCACATCATCATCATAGCATCATAGCTGCATAATCATAGAGTCATCACAGCATCATCACTACATCATCAAATTGTCATCACTGTATCATCACAGCATCATCATAGCATCATCACTGCATAATCACAGTGTCATAACAGCATCATTACAACACCATGACTACGTCATCACAGCATCACGACAGCGTCATTACAGTGTCATCACAGCATCATCACTGCATTATCACAACATCATCACAACATCATCACTGCGTCATCAGAGCGTCATCACTACATAATCACTTCTTACTCAGTGAATCATCACTGCATCATCACATCATCACAGCATCATCTCAGCATAATCACAGTATCATCACAGCGTCATCACTACATCATCAATGCATCATCACTGCATCATCACAGCATCATCACTGCATCATCACAGCATCATCAGAGCATCATCACAGCATCATCACAACATCATCACAGTCATCACAGCATCATCACTGCATAATCACTGCATCATCACAGCATCCTCACAGCATCAATAAAGCGTCATCACAACGTCAACAATGCATCATTACAGCATCATCTCAGTATAGTCAGAGCATAATCACTGCATAATCACTGCATCATCATATCGTCATCACTGCATCATCACTGCATCATCACAGCACTATCACAGCATCATTACTGCAGAATCACTGCATCATCACAGCATCATAGCTGCATAATCACAGCATCATCACATCATCATCGCATAGTCATCACAGCGTCATCACTGCATCATCACAGCATCATCACAGCATCATTACTGCAGAATCACTGCATCATCACAGCATCCTCACAGCAACATCGCAGCATCATCACAGCATCATCACACTGTCATGACAGCATCATCACTGCATAATCACTGCATAATCTCCGCATAATCACAGCATCATCACATCATCATCACAATATCATCACAGCGTCATCACTACACATCACTGCATCATCACTACATCATCACAGCATCATCACTTCGTCATCATCAGAGCATCATCACAGCATCATAACTGCATCATCAAAGCATCATCTCGGCATAATCACAATGTCATAAATACATCATCACTCCATCATCACAGCATTATCACATCATCATCACAACGTTTTCAGTGTCATCACAGCATCATAACAACGTCATCAAACTGTCATCACAGCATCATCACCAAATCATCACAGAATCATCACAGCATCATTACTGCATCATCACAGCATCTTTGCATCGTCATCAGAGCATCACCACTGCATCATCACATCATCATCTCAGCATCATCACAGCATCATTACTGCTTACTCACTGCATCATCACAGCGTCATGAGTGTCATCACTGCATCATAACATCATAGCTTCATCATCAGAACATTATCACAGCATCATCACTGCATCATCACATCATCATTATAGCATCTTCACTGTCATCAATACATCATCACAGCATCATCACATCATTATCACAGCATCATCAGTGTCATCTCAGCATCATCACTGCATCATGACTGCATCATAGCAGCATAATCACAGCATCATCACAGAATCATCACAGCATCATCATAAGGTCATCACAGCATCATCACTACGTCATCAGATTGTAATCACAGCATCATCACAGTGTCCTCACTGAATCATCACTGCACCATCACTGCAACATCACAGCATCATCTCAGCATCATCATGGCATCATTACTGCATCATCACTGCTTACTCACTGCATCATCACAGCATCATCTCAGCATCATCACAGAATCATTTCTGCATAATCATTGCATTTTCACAGCGTCATCACAGTATCATCACTGCATCATCACAGTGTCATCACAGCATCATCAAAGCATCACGACAGCGTCATCTCACCATCACGACAGCGTCATCAAAGCATCATCACTGCATCATAACAACATCATCTCAGCATCATCACAGAATCATTTCTGCATAATCACTGCATCATCATAGTGTCATCACAGTATATTCACTGCATCATCACATCATCACAGTGTCATCACAGAATCATAACTGAATCATCCAAGCATCATCCAAGCATCATCCAAGCATCATCACAGCACCACCAATGCATCATCACAGTATCATCACTGCATAATCACTGCATCATCACCGCATCATCACATCATCAACACTGCATCATTGCTGCATCATCACATCATTGTCACAGTATCATCAAAATATCATCACAGCATCATCACACCATCATAACAACATCATCACAGCGTCATCACAGTATCGTAAATGCATCATCACAGAATCATCACTGAATCATCATAGCATCTTCATATCATCATCACAGCACCACCAATGCATCATCACAGCATCATCACAGCATCATCACTGCATAATCACTGCATCATCACCACATCATCACAGCATCATCACTGCATAATCACTGCATCATCACAGCATCATCACATCGTCATCAAAACATCATTACAAGTATCAACACAACATAATCACAGTGTCATCACAGCATCATCATTGCATCCTTACTGCATGATCACAGCATCTCCGCATCGTAATCACATCATCATCACTGACTCCTCACTGAATCATCACTGTACCATCACTGCATCATCAGAGCATAATCTGAGCATAATCTCAGCATAATCACAGCATCATCACAGAATCATCACAGCATCATTACTGCATCATCACAGCATCTTTGCATCGTCATCAGAGCATCACCACTGCATCATCACTACATCATCACATCATCATCACAGCATTTTAGCTACATAATCACAGAATCATCATAGCGTAACGACAGCATCATCACAACATCATTACAGCATCATCACAGCGTCATCGTAACATCATGACTGTATCATCACAGCATCATCACAGCATCACCGCAGCGTCATCACTGCATCATCACAGCATCATCACAGCATCATCACGGCATCGTTACAGCATCGTCATATCATCATAACTGCATCATCACAACAACATAACAAAATCATCAAAGCATCGTCACAGCATCATCACCGCGTCATCACAGCGTCATAACTGCATCGTCACTGCATCTAAACTGCATCATCACAAAATCATCACAGCTTCATCACTGCAGCATCACAGCATCATCAAAGCATCATTGCAGCATCATCACATCATCATCACTGCATCATCACAGAATCATTACTGTTTACTCACTGCGGCATCACAGCATTATCACGGTGTCATAACTGCATCATCACTGCACCATTACTGCATCATCACAGTGTCATCTCAGCATCATCACAGCATCATTACTGCCTAATCATTGCATTATCACAACGTCATCACAGTATCATCAGTGCATCATCACAGCATCATTACTGCATCATCACATCATCATCACAGAATCACGATAGTGTCATCACAGCGTCATCACTGCATCATCACAGCGTCATCTCAGCATCATCAGAGACTCATCACAGCGTCATCACTGCATCATCACTGCATCACCACAGTATCAACACAGCATCATCACAAAATTATAAGAGCGTCATCACAGCGTTATTACTGCATCATCACAGCATCAATAGAGCATCATCACAGCGTCATCACAGCGTTATCACAGCGTCATCACAGCATCATCACAGCATCACGACATCATCATCACAGCTTCACGACAGTGTCATGAGAGCGTCTTCACAGCATCATCACTACATCATCACAGCATCATCACTGCGTCATCAGAGCATCATCACAAAATCATCACAGCGTCATTACTGCATCATCACTGCATCATCACAGCGTCATCACCGCATCATCACTGCATTGTCACAACATCATGGCGTCATAATAACTGCATCATAACAGCATGATCAAAGCATCATCACAGCGTCATCACAGCGTCATAACTGCATAAACACTGCATCATCAAAGAACCATCACAGCATCATCACAGCGTCATAACAGCATCATCAGAGCATCATCACATCGTCATCACATCGTCATCAAAGAATCTTCACAGCATCATCGCTATGTCATCATAGCATCATCATAATATTATCACAGCTTCATCACAGCGTCATAACAACATCATCACTGCATCATCACAGCATCATCATTATTGCATCATGACTGCATCATTACAGCATCATCAGAGCAGAATCAGTGCGTCGTCACAGCATCATTACTGCATCACCACATCATCACTGTGTTATCGCAGCGTCATCACAGCATCATCACAACATCATCACAGAATCATCACAGCATCATTGCAGCATCATCACATCATCATCACAGCGTCATCACAACATCATCGTAGCATCATCATGCATCATCACAGCATCATTACTGCATCATCACAGCATCATCACAGCATCATCACTGCATCATCACTGAATAATCACAGCATCATCACTGCATCATCACGGCATCGTTACAGCATCGTCATATCATCATAACTGCATCATCACAACAACATAACAAAATCATCAAAGCATCATCACAGCATCATCACCGCGTCATCACAGCGTCATAACTGCATCGTCACTGCATCTAAACTGCATCATCACAAAATCATCACTGCATCACATCATAATCACAACATCATCAAAGCGTCATCACAGCATCATCACTGCGTTATCACAGCATCATCTCAGCATCATCACAGTATCATTACTGCTTATTCACTGCATCATCACAACATCATCACAGCGTCATTACAGTGTCATAAATGCATCATCACAGTGTCATCAAAGCGTCCTAACTGCATAATCACTGCATCATCGCAGCTTCATCACAGCATCATGACAGCGTCATCACAGCATCAAAAATGCATAATCACTTCATCCTCACATCATCATCATAGCATCATAGCTGCATAATCATAGAGTCATCACAGCATCATCACTACATCATCAAATTGTCATCACTGTATCATCACAGCATCATCATAGCATCATCACTGCATAATCACAGTGTCATAACAGCATCATTACAACACCATGACTACGTCATCACAGCATCACGACAGCGTCATTACAGTGTCATCACAGCATCATCACTGCATTATCACAACATCATCACAACATCATCACTGCGTCATCAGAGCGTCATCACTACATAATCACTTCTTACTCAGTGAATCATCACTGCATCATCACATCATCACAGCATCATCTCAGCATAATCACAGTATCATCACAGCGTCATCACTACATCATCAATGCATCATCACTGCATCATCACAGCATCATCACTGCATCATCACAGCATCATCAGAGCATCATCACAGCATCATCACAACATCATCACAGTCATCACAGCATCATCACTGCATAATCACTGCATCATCACAGCATCCTCACAGCATCAATAAAGCGTCATCACAACGTCAACAATGCATCATTACAGCATCATCTCAGTATAGTCAGAGCATAATCACTGCATAATCACTGCATCATCATATCGTCATCACTGCATCATCACTGCATCATCACAGCACCATCACAGCATCATTACTGCAGAATCACTGCATCATCACAGCATCATAGCTGCATAATCACAGCATCATCACATCATCATCGCATAGTCATCACAGCGTCATCACTGCATCATCACAGCATCATCACAGCATCATTACTGCAGAATCACTGCATCATCACAGCATCCTCACAGCAACATCGCAGCATCATCACAGCATCATCGCATCATCATCACAGTGTCATGACAGCATCATCACTGCATAATCACCGCATAATCACAGCATCATCACAGCATAATCACAGTATCATCACAGCGTCATCACTACATCATCACTGCATCATCACAGAATCATCACTGCGTCATCACAGCATCATCACAGCATCATCACAGCATCATCACAGCATAATCACAGTATCATCACAGCATCATCACTACATCATCACTGCATCATCACAGAATCATCACTGCGTCATCACAGCATCATCAGAGCAACATCACAGCATCATCAGAGCATCATTACTGCTTACTCACTGCATCATCATAGCATCATCACATCATCATCACAACATCATCAGTTTCATGTCAGCATAATCACTGCATCATCACAGCATCCTCACAGCATCAACACAGCGTCATCACAGCGTCATCAATGCATCATTACAGCATCATCTCAGTATAGTCACAGAATTATTACAGCATAATCACTGCATCATCATATCATCACTGCATCATCACTGCATCATCACTGCATCATCACAGCATCCTCACAGCAACATCGCAGCATCATCACAGCATCATCACACTGTCATGACAGCATCATCACTGCATAATCACTGCATAATCTCCGCATAATCACAGCATCATCACATCATCATCACAATATCATCACAGCGTCATCACTACACATCACTGCATCATCACTACATCATCACAGCATCATCACTTCGTCATCATCAGAGCATCATCACAGCATCATCACTGCATCCTCACTGCATCATGAGTGCATCATCATCACAGCATCATAACTGCATCATCAAAGCATCATCTCGGCATAATCACAATGTCATAAATACATCATCACTCCATCATCACAGCATTATCACATCATCATCACAACGTTTTCAGTGTCATCACAGCATCATAACAACGTCATCAAACTGTCATCACAGCATCATCACCAAATCATCACAGAATCATCACAGCATCATTACTGCATCATCACAGCATCTTTACATCGTCATCAGAGCATCACCACTGCATCATCACATCATCATCTCAGCATCATCACAGCATCATTACTGCTTACTCACTGCATCATCACAGCGTCATGACAGTGTCATCACTGCATCATAACATCATAGCTTCATCATCAGAACATTATCACAGCATCATCACTGCATCATCACATCATCATTATAGCATCTTCACTGTCATCAATACATCATCACAGCATCATCACATCATTATCACAGCATCATCAGTGTCATCTCAGCATCATCGCTGCATCATGACTGCATCATAGCAGCATAATCACAGCATCATCACAGAATCATCACAGCATCATCATAAGGTCATCACAGCATCATCACTACGTCATCAAATTGTAATCACAGCATCATCACAGCGTCCTCACTGAATCATCACTGCACCATCACTGCACCATCACAGCATCATCTCAGCATCATCATGGCATCATTACTGCATCATCACTGCTTACTCACTGCATCATCACAGCATCATCTCAGCATCATCACAGAATCATTTCTGCATAATCATTGCATTTTCACAGCGTCATCACAGTATCATCACTGCATCATCACAGTGTCATCACAGCATCATCAAAGCATCACGACAGCGTCATCTCACCATCACGACAGCGTCATCAAAGCATCATCACTGCATCATAACAACATCATCTCAGCATCATCACAGAATCATTTCTGCATAATCACTGCATCATCATAGTGTCATCACAGTATATTCACTGCATCATCACATCATCACAGTGTCATCACAGAATCATCACTGAATCATCCAAGCATCATCCAAGCATCATCCAAGCATCATCACAGCACCACCAATGCATCATCACAGTATCATCACTGCATAATCACTGCATCATCACCGCATCATCACTGCATCAACACTGCATCATTGCTGCATCATCACATCATTGTCACAGTATCATCAAAATATCATCACAGCATCATCACACCATCATAACAACATCATCACAGCGTCATCACAGTATCGTAAATGCATCATCACAGAATCATCACTGAATCATCATAGCATCTTCATATCATCATCACAATATCATCACAGCATCATCACTGCATCATCACAGCATCATCACTGCATAATCACTGCATCATCACCACATCATCACAGCATCATCACTGCATAATCACTGCATCATCACAGCATCATCACATCGTCATCAAAACATCATTACAAGTATCAACACAACATAATCACAGTGTCATCACAGCATCATCATTGCATCCTTACTGCATGATCACAGCATCTCCGCATCGTAATCACATCATCATCACTGACTCCTCACTGAATCATCACTGTACCATCACTGCATCATCAGAGCATAATCTGAGCATAATCTCAGCATAATCACAGCATCATCACAGAATCATCACAGCATCATTACTGCATCATCACAGCATCTTTGCATCGTCATCAGAGCATCACCACTGCATCATCACTACATCATCACATCATCATCACAGCATTTTAGCTACATAATCACAGAATCATCATAGCGTAACGACAGCATCATCACAACATCATTACAGCATCATCACAGCGTCATCGTAACATCATGACTGTATCATCACAGCATCATCACAGCATCACCGCAGCGTCATCACTGCATCATCACAGCATCATCACAGCATCATCACGGCATCGTTACAGCATCGTCATATCATCATAACTGCATCATCACAACAACATAACAAAATCATCAAAGCATCGTCACAGCATCATCACCGCGTCATCACAGCGTCATAACTGCATCGTCACTGCATCTAAACTGCATCATCACAAAATCATCACAGCTTCATCACTGCAGCATCACAGCATCATCAAAGCATCATTGCAGCATCATCACATCATCATCACTGCATCATCACAGAATCATTACTGTTTACTCACTGCGGCATCACAGCATTATCACGGTGTCATAACTGCATCATCACTGCACCATTACTGCATCATCACAGTGTCATCTCAGCATCATCACAGCATCATTACTGCCTAATCATTGCATTATCACAACGTCATCACAGTATCATCAGTGCATCATCACAGCATCATTACTGCATCATCACATCATCATCACAGAATCACGATAGTGTCATCACAGCGTCATCACTGCATCATCACAGCGTCATCTCAGCATCATCAGAGACTCATCACAGCGTCATCACTGCATCATCACTGCATCACCACAGTATCATCACAAAATTATAAGAGCGTCATCACAGCGTTATTACTGCATCATCACAGCATCAATAGAGCATCATCACAGCGTCATCACAGCGTTATCACAGCGTCATCACAGCATCATCACAGCATCACGACATCATCATCACAGCTTCACGACAGTGTCATGAGAGCGTCTTCACAGCATCATCACTACATCATCACAGCATCATCACTGCGTCATCAGAGCATCATCACAAAATCATCACAGCGTCATTACTGCATCATCACTGCATCATCACAGCGTCATCACCGCATCATCACTGCATTGTCACAACATCATGGCGTCATAATAACTGCATCATAACAGCATGATCAAAGCATCATCACAGCGTCATCACAGCGTCATAACTGCATAAACACTGCATCATCAAAGAACCATCACAGCATCATCACAGCATCATAACAGCATCATCAGAGCATCATCACATCGTCATCACATCGTCATCAAAGAATCTTCACAGCATCATCGCTATGTCATCATAGCATCATCATAATATTATCACAGCTTCATCACAGCGTCATAACAACATCATCACTGCATCATCACAGCATCATCATTATTGCATCATGACTGCATCATTACAGCATCATCAGAGCAGAATCAGTGCGTCGTCACAGCATCATTACTGCATCACCACATCATCACTGTGTTATCGCAGCGTCATCACAGCATCATCACAACATCATCACAGAATCATCACAGCATCATTGCAGCATCATCACATCATCATCACAGCGTCATCACAACATCATCGTAGCATCATCATGCATCATCACAGCATCATTACTGCATCATCACAGCATCATCACAGCATCATCACTGCATCATCACTGAATAATCACAGCATCATCACTGCATCATCACGGCATCGTTACAGCATCGTCATATCATCATAACTGCATCATCACAACAACATAACAAAATCATCAAAGCATCATCACAGCATCATCACCGCGTCATCACAGCGTCATAACTGCATCGTCACTGCATCTAAACTGCATCATCACAAAAT
Source organism: Clangula hyemalis (assembly GCA_963989345.1). Next base: position 688,646 of record OZ022447.1, read on the forward strand.
CATCACTGCATCACATCATAATCACAACATCATCAAAGCGTCATCACAGCATCATCACTGCGTTATCACAGCATCATCTCAGCATCATCACAGTATCATTACTGCTTATTCACTGCATCATCACAACATCATCACAGCGTCATTAGTGTCATAAATGCATCATCACAGTGTCATCAAAGCGTCCTAACTGCATAATCACTGCATCATCGCAGCTTCATCACAGCATCATGACAGCGTCATCACAGCATCAAAAATGCATAATCACTTCATCCTCACATCATCATCATAGCATCATAGCTGCATAATCATAGAGTCATCACAGCATCATCACTACATCATCAAATTGTCATCACTGTATCATCACAGCATCATCATAGCATCATCACTGCATAATCACAGTGTCATAACAGCATCATTACAACACCATGACTACGTCATCACAGCATCACGACAGCGTCATTACAGTGTCATCACAGCATCATCACTGCATTATCACAACATCATCACAACATCATCACTGCGTCATCAGAGCGTCATCACTACATAATCACTTCTTACTCAGTGAATCATCACTGCATCATCACATCATCACAGCATCATCTCAGCATAATCACAGTATCATCACAGCGTCATCACTACATCATCAATGCATCATCACTGCATCATCACAGCATCATCACTGCATCATCACAGCATCATCAGAGCATCATCACAGCATCATCACAACATCATCACAGTCATCACAGCATCATCACTGCATAATCACTGCATCATCACAGCATCCTCACAGCATCAATACAGCGTCATCACAACGTCAACAAGGCATCATTACAGCATCATCTCAGTATAGTCACAGCATAATCACTGCATAATCACTGCATCATCATATCGTCATCACTGCATCATCACTGCATCATCACAGCACCATCACAGCATCATTACTGCAGAATCACTGCATCATCACAGCATCATAGCTGCATAATCACAGCATCATCACATCATCATCGCATAGTCATCACAGCGTCATCACTGCATCATCACAGCATCATCACAGCATCATTACTGCAGAATCACTGCATCATCACAGCATCCTCACAGCAACATCGCAGCATCATCACAGCATCATCGCATCATCATCACAGTGTCATGACAGCATCATCACTGCATAATCACCGCATAATCACAGCATCATCACAGCATAATCACAGCATCATTACTGCAGAATCACTGCATCATCACAGCATCATAGCTGCATAATCACAGCATCATCACATCATCATCGCATAGTCATCACAGCGTCATCACTGCATAATCACAGTATCATCACAGCATCATCACTACATCATCACTGCATCATCACAGAATCATCACTGCGTCATCACAGCATCATCAGAGCATCATCACAGCATCATCAGAGCATCATCACAGCATCATCACATCATCATCTCAGCATCATTACTGCTTACTCACTGCATCATCATAGCATCATCACATCATCATCACAACATCATCAGTTTCATGTCAGCATCATCACTGCATAATCACTGCATCATCACAGCATCCTCACAGCATCAACACAGCGTCATCACAGCGTCATCAATGCATCATTACAGCATCATCTCAGTATAGTCACAGAATTATTACAGCATAATCACTGCATCATCATATCATCACTGCATCATCACTGCATCATCACTGCATCATCACAGCACCATCACAGCATCATTACTTCAGAATCACTGCATCATCACAGCATCCTCACAGCAACATCGCAGCATCATCACAGCATCATCACACTGTCATGACAGCATCATCACTGCATAATCACTGCATAATCTCCGCATAATCACAGCATCATCACATCATCATCACAATATCATCACAGCGTCATCACTACACATCACTGCATCATCACTACATCATCACAGCATCATCACTTCGTCATCATCAGAGCATCATCACAGCATCATCACTGCATCCTCACTGCATCATGAGTGCATCATCATCACAGCATCATAACTGCATCATCAAAGCATCATCTCGGCATAATCACAATGTCATAAATACATCATCACTCCATCATCACAGCATTATCACATCATCATCACAACGTTTTCAGTGTCATCACAGCATCATAACAACGTCATCAAACTGTCATCACAGCATCATCACCAAATCATCACAGAATCATCACAGCATCATTACTGCATCATCACAGCATCTTTGCATCGTCATCAGAGCATCACCACTGCATCATCACATCATCATCTCAGCATCATCACAGCATCATTACTGCTTACTCACTGCATCATCACAGCGTCATGACAGTGTCATCACTGCATCATAACATCATAGCTTCATCATCAGAACATTATCACAGCATCATCACTGCATCATCACATCATCATTATAGCATCTTCACTGTCATCAATACATCATCACAGCATCATCACATCATTATCACAGCATCATCAGTGTCATCTCAGCATCATCGCTGCATCATGACTGCATCATAGCAGCATAATCACAGCATCATCACAGAATCATCACAGCATCATCATAAGGTCATCACAGCATCATCACTACGTCATCAAATTGTAATCACAGCATCATCACAGTGTCCTCACTGAATCATCACTGCACCATCACTGCACCATCACAGCATCATCTCAGCATCATCATGGCATCATTACTGCATCATCACTGCTTACTCACTGCATCATCACAGCATCATCTCAGCATCATCACAGAATCATTTCTGCATAATCATTGCATTTTCACAGCGTCATCACAGTATCATCACTGCATCATCACAGTGTCATCACAGCACCATCAAAGCATCACGACAGCGTCATCTCACCATCACGACAGCGTCATCAAAGCATCATCACTGCATCATAACAACATCATCTCAGCATCATCACAGAATCATTTCTGCATAATCACTGCATCATCATAGTGTCATCACAGTATATTCACTGCATCATCACATCATCACAGTGTCATCACAGCATCATCATTGCATCCTTACTGCATGATCACAGCATCTCCGCATCGTAATCACATCATCATCACTGACTCCTCACTGAATCATCACTGTACCATCACTGCATCATCAGAGCATAATCTGAGCATAATCTCAGCATAATCACAGCATCATCACAGAATCATCACAGCATCATTACTGCATCATCACAGCATCTTTGCATCGTCATCAGAGCATCACCACTGCATCATCACTACATCATCACATCATCATCACAGCATTTTAGCTACATAATCACAGAATCATCATAGCGTAACGACAGCATCATCACAACATCATTACAGCATCATCACAGCGTCATCGTAACATCATGACTGTATCATCACAGCATCATCACAGCATCACCGCAGCGTCATCACTGCATCATCACAGCATCATCACAGCATCATCACGGCATCGTTACAGCATCGTCATATCATCATAACTGCATCATCACAACAACATAACAAAATCATCAAAGCATCGTCACAGCATCATCACCGCGTCATCACAGCGTCATAACTGCATCGTCACTGCATCTAAACTGCATCATCACAAAATCATCACAGCTTCATCACTGCAGCATCACAGCATCATCAAAGCATCATCGCAGCATCATCACATCATCATCACTGCATCATCACAGAATCATTACTGTTTACTCACTGCGGCATCACAGCATTATCACGGTGTCATAACTGCATCATCACTGCACCATTACTGCATCATCACAGTGTCATCTCAGCATCATCACAGCATCATTACTGCCTAATCATTGCATTATCACAACGTCATCACAGTATCATCAGTGCATCATCACAGCATCATTACTGCATCATCACATCATCATCACAGAATCACGATAGTGTCATCACAGCGTCATCACTGCATCATCACTGCATCACCACAGTATCAACACAGCATCATCACAAAATTATAAGAGCGTCATCACAGCGTTATTACTGCATCATCACAGCATCAATAGAGCATCATCACAGCGTCATCACAGCGTTATCACAGCGTCATCACAGCATCATCACAGCATCACGACATCATCATCACAGCTTCACGACAGTGTCATGAGAGCGTCTTCACAGCATCATCACTACATCATCACAGCATCATCACTGCGTCATCAGAGCATCATCACAAAATCATCACAGCGTCATTACTGCATCATCACTGCATCATCACAGCGTCATCACCGCATCATCACTGCATTGTCACAACATCATGGCGTCATAATAACTGCATCATAACAGCATGATCAAAGCATCATCACAGCGTCATCACAGCGTCATAACTGCATAAACACTGCATCATCAAAGAACCATCACAGCATCATCACAGCGTCATAACAGCATCATCAGAGCATCATCACATCGTCATCACATCGTCATCAAAGAATCTTCACAGCATCATCGCTATGTCATCATAGCATCATCATAATATTATCACAGCTTCATCACAGCGTCATAACAACATCATCACTGCATCATCACAGCATCATCATTATTGCATCATGACTGCATCATTACAGCATCATCAGAGCAGAATCAGTGCGTCGTCACAGCATCATTACTGCATCACCACATCATCACTGTGTTATCGCAGCGTCATCACAGCATCATCACAACATCATCACAGAATCATCACAGCATCATTGCAGCATCATCACATCATCATCACAGCGTCATCACAACATCATCGTAGCATCATCATGCATCATCACAGCATCATTACTGCATCATCACAGCATCATCACAGCATCATCACTGCATCATCACTGAATAATCACAGCATCATCACTGCATCATCACGGCATCGTTACAGCATCGTCATATCATCATAACTGCATCATCACAACAACATAACAAAATCATCAAAGCATCATCACAGCATCATCACCGCGTCATCACAGCGTCATAACTGCATCGTCACTGCATCTAAACTGCATCATCACAAAATCATCACTGCATCACATCATAATCACAACATCATCAAAGCGTCATCACAGCATCATCACTGCGTTATCACAGCATCATCTCAGCATCATCACAGTATCATTACTGCTTATTCACTGCATCATCACAACATCATCACAGCGTCATTACAGTGTCATAAATGCATCATCACAGTGTCATCAAAGCGTCCTAACTGCATAATCACTGCATCATCGCAGCTTCATCACAGCATCATGACAGCGTCATCACAGCATCAAAAATGCATAATCACTTCATCCTCACATCATCATCATAGCATCATAGCTGCATAATCATAGAGTCATCACAGCATCATCACTACATCATCAAATTGTCATCACTGTATCATCACAGCATCATCATAGCATCATCACTGCATAATCACAGTGTCATAACAGCATCATTACAACACCATGACTACGTCATCACAGCATCACGACAGCGTCATTACAGTGTCATCACAGCATCATCACTGCATTATCACAACATCATCACAACATCATCACTGCGTCATCAGAGCGTCATCACTACATAATCACTTCTTACTCAGTGAATCATCACTGCATCATCACATCATCACAGCATCATCTCAGCATAATCACAGTATCATCACAGCGTCATCACTACATCATCAATGCATCATCACTGCATCATCACAGCATCATCACTGCATCATCACAGCATCATCAGAGCATCATCACAGCATCATCACAACATCATCACAGAGTCATCACAGCATCATCACTGCATAATCACTGCATCATCACAGCATCCTCACAGCATCAATACAGCGTCATCACAACGTCAACAATGCATCATTACAGCATCATCTCAGTATAGTCACAGCATAATCACTGCATAATCACTGCATCATCATATCGTCATCACTGCATCATCACTGCATCATCACAGCACCATCACAGCATCATTACTGCAGAATCACTGCATCATCACAGCATCATAGCTGCATAATCACAGCATCATCACATCATCATCGCATAGTCATCACAGCGTCATCACTGCATCATCACAGCATCATCACAGCATCATTACTGCAGAATCAATGCATCATCACAGCATCCTCACAGCAACATCGCAGCATCATCACAGCATCATCGCATCATCATCACAGTGTCATGACAGCATCATCACTGCATAATCACCGCATAATCACAGCATCATCACAGCATAATCACAGTATCATCACAGCGTCATCACTACATCATCACTGCATCATCACAGAATCATCACTGCGTCATCACAGCATCATCAGAGCATCATCACAGCATCATCACAGCATAATCACAGTATCATCACAGCATCATCACTACATCATCACTGCATCATCACAGAATCATCACTGCGTCATCACAGCATCATCAGAGCATCATCACAGCATCATCAGAGCATCATCACAGCATCATCACATCATCATCTCAGCATCATTACTGCTTACTCACTGCATCATCATAGCATCATCACATCATCATCACAACATCATCAGTTTCATGTCAGCATCATCACTGCATAATCACTGCATCATCACAGCATCCTCACAGCATCAACACAGCGTCATCACAGCGTCATCAATGCATCATTACAGCATCATCTCAGTATAGTCACAGAATTATTACAGCATAATCACTGCATCATCATATCATCACTGCATCATCACTGCATCATCACTGCATCATCACAGCACCATCACAGCATCATTACTTCAGAATCACTGCATCATCACAGCATCCTCACAGCAACATCGCAGCATCATCACAGCATCATCACACTGTCATGACAGCATCATCACTGCATAATCACTGCATAATCTCCGCATAATCACAGCATCATCACATCATCATCACAATATCATCACAGCGTCATCACTACACATCACTGCATCATCACTACATCATCACAGCATCATCACTTCGTCATCATCAGAGCATCATCACAGCATCATCACTGCATCCTCACTGCATCATGAGTGCATCATCATCACAGCATCATAACTGCATCATCAAAGCATCATCTCGGCATAATCACAATGTCATAAATACATCATCACTCCATCATCACAGCATTATCACATCATCATCACAACGTTTTCAGTGTCATCACAGCATCATAACAACGTCATCAAACTGTCATCACAGCATCATCACCAAATCATCACAGAATCATCACAGCATCATTACTGCATCATCACAGCATCTTTGCATCGTCATCAGAGCATCACCACTGCATCATCACATCATCATCTCAGCATCATCACAGCATCATTACTGCTTACTCACTGCATCATCACAGCGTCATGACAGTGTCATCACTGCATCATAACATCATAGCTTCATCATCAGAACATTATCACAGCATCATCACTGCATCATCACATCATCATTATAGCATCTTCACTGTCATCAATACATCATCACAGCATCATCACATCATTATCACAGCATCATCAGTGTCATCTCAGCATCATCGCTGCATCATGACTGCATCATAGCAGCATAATCACAGCATCATCACAGAATCATCACAGCATCATCATAAGGTCATCACAGCATCATCACTACGTCATCAAATTGTAATCACAGCATCATCACAGCGTACTCACTGAATCATCACTGCACCATCACTGCACCATCACAGCATCATCTCAGCATCATCATGGCATCATTACTGCATCATCACTGCTTACTCACTGCATCATCACAGCATCATCTCAGCATCATCACAGAATCATTTCTGCATAATCATTGCATTTTCACAGCGTCATCACAGTATCATCACTGCATCATCACAGTGTCATCACAGCACCATCAAAGCATCACGACAGCGTCATCTCACCATCACGACAGCGTCATCAAAGCATCATCACTGCATCATAACAACATCATCTCAGCATCATCACAGAATCATTTCTGCATAATCACTGCATCATCATAGTGTCATCACAGTATATTCACTGCATCATCACATCATCACAGTGTCATCACAGAATCATCACTGAATCATCCAAGCATCATCCAAGCATCATCACAGCACCACCAATGCATCATCACAGCATCATCACAGCATCATCACTGCATCATCACAGCATCATCACTGCATAATCACTGCATCATCACCACATCATCACAGCATCATCACTGCATAATCACTGCATCATCACAGCATCATCACATCGTCATCAAAACATCATTACAAGTATCAACACAACATAATCACAGTGTCATCACAGCATCATCATTGCATCCTTACTGCATGATCACAGCATCTCCGCATCGTAATCACATCATCATCACTGACTCCTCACTGAATCATCACTGTACCATCACTGCATCATCAGAGCATAATCTGAGCATAATCTCAGCATAATCACAGCATCATCACAGAATCATCACAGCATCATTACTGCATCATCACAGCATCTTTGCATCGTCATCAGAGCATCACCACTGCATCATCACTACATCATCACATCATCATCACAGCATTTTAGCTACATAATCACAGAATCATCATAGCGTAACGACAGCATCATCACAACATCATTACAGCATCATCACAGCGTCATCGTAACATCATGACTGTATCATCACAGCATCATCACAGCATCACCGCAGCGTCATCACTGCATCATCACAGCATCATCACAGCATCATCACGGCATCGTTACAGCATCGTCATATCATCATAACTGCATCATCACAACAACATAACAAAATCATCAAAGCATCGTCACAGCATCATCACCGCGTCATCACAGCGTCATAACTGCATCGTCACTGCATCTAAACTGCATCATCACAAAATCATCACAGCTTCATCACTGCAGCATCACAGCATCATCAAAGCATCATCGCAGCATCATCACATCATCATCACTGCATCATCACAGAATCATTACTGTTTACTCACTGCGGCATCACAGCATTATCACGGTGTCATAACTGCATCATCACTGCATCATTACTGCATCATCACAGTGTCATCTCAGCATCATCACAGCATCATTACTGCCTAATCATTGCATTATCACAACGTCATCACAGTATCATCAGTGCATCATCACAGCATCATTACTGCATCATCACATCATCATCACAGAATCACGATAGTGTCATCACAGCGTCATCACTGCATCATCACAGCGTCATTTCAGCATCATCAGAGACTCATCACAGCGTCATCACTGCATCATCACTGCATCACCACAGTATCATCACAGCATCATCACAAAATTATAAGAGCGTCATCACAGCGTTATTACTGCATCATCACAGCATCAATAGAGCATCATCACAGCGTCATCACAGCGTTATCACAGCGTCATCACAGCATCATCACAGCATCACGACATCATCATCACAGCTTCACGACAGTGTCATGAGAGCGTCTTCACAGCATCATCACTACATCATCACAGCATCATCACTGCGTCATCAGAGCATCATCACAAAATCATCACAGCGTCATTACTGCATCATCACTGCATCATCACAGCGTCATCACCGCATCATCACTGCATTGTCACAACATCATGGCGTCATAATAACTGCATCATAACAGCATGATCAAAGCATCATCACAGCGTCATCACAGCGTCATAACTGCATAAACACTGCATCATCAAAGAACCATCACAGCATCATCACAGCGTCATAACAGCATCATCAGAGCATCATCACATCGTCATCACATCGTCATCAAAGAATCTTCACAGCATCATCGCTATGTCATCATAGCATCATCATAATATTATCACAGCTTCATCACAGCGTCATAACAACATCATCACTGCATCATCACAGCATCATCATTATTGCATCATGACTGCATCATTACAGCATCATCAGAGCAGAATCAGTGCGTCGTCACAGCATCATTACTGCATCACCACATCATCACTGTGTTATCGCAGCGTCATCACAGCATCATCACAACATCATCACAGAATCATCACAGCATCATTGCAGCATCATCACATCATCATCACAGCGTCATCACAACATCATCGTAGCATCATCATGCATCATCACAGCATCATTACTGCATCATCACAGCATCATCACAGCATCATCACTGCATCATCACTGAATAATCACAGCATCATCACTGCATCATCACGGCATCGTTACAGCATCGTCATATCATCATAACTGCATCATCACAACAACATAACAAAATCATCAAAGCATCATCACAGCATCATCACCGCGTCATCACAGCGTCATAACTGCATCGTCACTGCATCTAAACTGCATCATCAAAAAATCATCACTGCATCACATCATAATCACAACATCATCAAAGCGTCATCACAGCATCATCACTGCGTTATCACAGCATCATCTCAGCATCATCACAGTATCATTACTGCTTATTCACTGCATCATCACAACATCATCACAGCGTCATTACAGTGTCATAAATGCATCATCACAGTGTCATCAAAGCGTCCTAACTGCATAATCACTGCATCATCGCAGCTTCATCACAGCATCATGACAGCGTCATCACAGCATCAAAAATGCATAATCACTTCATCCTCACATCATCATCATAGCATCATAGCTGCATAATCATAGAGTCATCACAGCATCATCACTACATCATCAAATTGTCATCACTGTATCATCACAGCATCATCATAGCATCATCACTGCATAATCACAGTGTCATAACAGCATCATTACAACACCATGACTACGTCATCACAGCATCACGACAGCGTCATTACAGTGTCATCACAGCATCATCACTGCATTATCACAACATCATCACAACATCATCACTGCGTCATCAGAGCGTCATCACTACATAATCACTTCTTACTCAGTGAATCATCACTGCATCATCACATCATCACAGCATCATCTCAGCATAATCACAGTATCATCACAGCGTCATCACTACATCATCAATGCATCATCACTGCATCATCACAGCATCATCACTGCATCATCACAGCATCATCAGAGCATCATCACAGCATCATCAGAGCATCATCACAGCATCATCACAACATCATCACAGAGTCATCACAGCATCATCACTGCATAATCACTGCATCATCACAGCATCCTCACAGCATCAATACAGCGTCATCACAACGTCAACAATGCATCATTACAGCATCATCTCAGTATAGTCACAGCATAATCACTGCATAATCACTGCATCATCATATCGTCATCACTGCATCATCACTGCATCATCACAGCACCATCACAGCATCATTACTGCAGAATCACTGCATCATCACAGCATCATAGCTGCATAATCACAGCATCATCACATCATCATCGCATAGTCATCACAGCGTCATCACTGCATCATCACAGCATCATCACAGCATCATTACTGCAGAATCAATGCATCATCACAGCATCCTCACAGCAACATCGCAGCATCATCACAGCATCATCGCATCATCATCACAGTGTCATGACAGCATCATCACTGCATAATCACCGCATAATCACAGCATCATCACAGCATAATCACAGTATCATCACAGCGTCATCACTACATCATCACTGCATCATCACAGAATCATCACTGCGTCATCACAGCATCATCAGAGCATCATCACAGCATCATCACAGCATAATCACAGTATCATCACAGCATCATCACTACATCATCACTGCATCATCACAGAATCATCACTGCGTCATCACAGCATCATCAGAGCATCATCACAGCATCATCAGAGCATCATCACAGCATCATCACATCATCATCTCAGCATCATTACTGCTTACTCACTGCATCATCATAGCATCATCACATCATCATCACAACATCATCAGTTTCATGTCAGCATCATCACTGCATAATCACTGCATCATCACAGCATCCTCACAGCATCAACACAGCGTCATCACAGCGTCATCAATGCATCATTACAGCATCATCTCAGTATAGTCACAGAATTATTACAGCATAATCACTGCATCATCATATCATCACTGCATCATCACTGCATCATCACTGCATCATCACAGCACCATCACAGCATCATTACTTCAGAATCACTGCATCATCACAGCATCCTCACAGCAACATCGCAGCATCATCACAGCATCATCACACTGTCATGACAGCATCATCACTGCATAATCACTGCATAATCTCCGCATAATCACAGCATCATCACATCATCATCACAATATCATCACAGCGTCATCACTACACATCACTGCATCATCACTACATCATCACAGCATCATCACTTCGTCATCATCAGAGCATCATCACAGCATCATCACTGCATCCTCACTGCATCATGAGTGCATCATCATCACAGCATCATAACTGCATCATCAAAGCATCATCTCGGCATAATCACAATGTCATAAATACATCATCACTCCATCATCACAGCATTATCACATCATCATCACAACGTTTTCAGTGTCATCACAGCATCATAACAACGTCATCAAACTGTCATCACAGCATCATCACCAAATCATCACAGAATCATCACAGCATCATTACTGCATCATCACAGCATCTTTGCATCGTCATCAGAGCATCACCACTGCATCATCACATCATCATCTCAGCATCATCACAGCATCATTACTGCTTACTCACTGCATCATCACAGCGTCATGACAGTGTCATCACTGCATCATAACATCATAGCTTCATCATCAGAACATTATCACAGCATCATCACTGCATCATCACATCATCATTATAGCATCTTCACTGTCATCAATACATCATCACAGCATCATCACATCATTATCACAGCATCATCAGTGTCATCTCAGCATCATCGCTGCATCATGACTGCATCATAGCAGCATAATCACAGCATCATCACAGAATCATCACAGCATCATCATAAGGTCATCACAGCATCATCACTACGTCATCAAATTGTAATCACAGCATCATCACAGCGTCCTCACTGAATCATCACTGCACCATCACTGCACCATCACAGCATCATCTCAGCATCATCATGGCATCATTACTGCATCATCACTGCTTACTCACTGCATCATCACAGCATCATCTCAGCATCATCACAGAATCATTTCTGCATAATCATTGCATTTTCACAGCGTCATCACAGTATCATCACTGCATCATCACAGTGTCATCACAGCACCATCAAAGCATCACGACAGCGTCATCTCACCATCACGACAGCGTCATCAAAGCATCATCACTGCATCATAACAACATCATCTCAGCATCATCACAGAATCATTTCTGCATAATCACTGCATCATCATAGTGTCATCACAGTATATTCACTGCATCATCACATCATCACAGTGTCATCACAGAATCATCACTGAATCATCCAAGCATCATCCAAGCATCATCACAGCACCACCAATGCATCATCACAGCATCATCACAGCATCATCACTGCATCATCACAGCATCATCACTGCATAATCACTGCATCATCACCACATCATCACAGCATCATCACTGCATAATCACTGCATCATCACAGCATCATCACATCGTCATCAAAACATCATTACAAGTATCAACACAACATAATCACAGTGTCATCACAGCATCATCATTGCATCCTTACTGCATGATCACAGCATCTCCGCATCGTAATCACATCATCATCACTGACTCCTCACTGAATCATCACTGTACCATCACTGCATCATCAGAGCATAATCTGAGCATAATCTCAGCATAATCACAGCATCATCACAGAATCATCACAGCATCATTACTGCATCATCACAGCATCTTTGCATCGTCATCAGAGCATCACCACTGCATCATCACTACATCATCACATCATCATCACAGCATTTTAGCTACATAATCACAGAATCATCATAGCGTAACGACAGCATCATCACAACATCATTACAGCATCATCACAGCGTCATCGTAACATCATGACTGTATCATCACAGCATCATCACAGCATCACCGCAGCGTCATCACTGCATCATCACAGCATCATCACAGCATCATCACGGCATCGTTACAGCATCGTCATATCATCATAACTGCATCATCACAACAACATAACAAAATCATCAAAGCATCGTCACAGCATCATCACCGCGTCATCACAGCGTCATAACTGCATCGTCACTGCATCTAAACTGCATCATCACAAAATCATCACAGCTTCATCACTGCAGCATCACAGCATCATCAAAGCATCATCGCAGCATCATCACATCATCATCACTGCATCATCACAGAATCATTACTGTTTACTCACTGCGGCATCACAGCATTATCACGGTGTCATAACTGCATCATCACTGCATCATTACTGCATCATCACAGTGTCATCTCAGCATCATCACAGCATCATTACTGCCTAATCATTGCATTATCACAACGTCATCACAGTATCATCAGTGCATCATCACAGCATCATTACTGCATCATCACATCATCATCACAGAATCACGATAGTGTCATCACAGCGTCATCACTGCATCATCACAGCGTCATTTCAGCATCATCAGAGACTCATCACAGCGTCATCACTGCATCATCACTGCATCACCACAGTATCATCACAGCATCATCACAAAATTATAAGAGCGTCATCACAGCGTTATTACTGCATCATCACAGCATCAATAGAGCATCATCACAGCGTCATCACAGCGTTATCACAGCGTCATCACAGCATCATCACAGCATCACGACATCATCATCACAGCTTCACGACAGTGTCATGAGAGCGTCTTCACAGCATCATCACTACATCATCACAGCATCATCACTGCGTCATCAGAGCATCATCACAAAATCATCACAGCGTCATTACTGCATCATCACTGCATCATCACAGCGTCATCACCGCATCATCACTGCATTGTCACAACATCATGGCGTCATAATAACTGCATCATAACAGCATGATCAAAGCATCATCACAGCGTCATCACAGCGTCATAACTGCATAAACACTGCATCATCAAAGAACCATCACAGCATCATCACAGCGTCATAACAGCATCATCAGAGCATCATCACATCGTCATCACATCGTCATCAAAGAATCTTCACAGCATCATCGCTATGTCATCATAGCATCATCATAATATTATCACAGCTTCATCACAGCGTCATAACAACATCATCACTGCATCATCACAGCATCATCATTATTGCATCATGACTGCATCATTACAGCATCATCAGAGCAGAATCAGTGCGTCGTCACAGCATCATTACTGCATCACCACATCATCACTGTGTTATCGCAGCGTCATCACAGCATCATCACAACATCATCACAGAATCATCACAGCATCATTGCAGCATCATCACATCATCATCACAGCGTCATCACAACATCATCGTAGCATCATCATGCATCATCACAGCATCATTACTGCATCATCACAGCATCATCACAGCATCATCACTGCATCATCACTGAATAATCACAGCATCATCACTGCATCATCACGGCATCGTTACAGCATCGTCATATCATCATAACTGCATCATCACAACAACATAACAAAATCATCAAAGCATCATCACAGCATCATCACCGCGTCATCACAGCGTCATAACTGCATCGTCACTGCATCTAAACTGCATCATCACAAAATCATCACTGCATCACATCATAATCACAACATCATCAAAGCGTCATCACAGCATCATCACTGCGTTATCACAGCATCATCTCAGCATCATCACAGTATCATTACTGCTTATTCACTGCATCATCACAACATCATCACAGCGTCATTACAGTGTCATAAATGCATCATCACAGTGTCATCAAAGCGTCCTAACTGCATAATCACTGCATCATCGCAGCTTCATCACAGCATCATGACAGCGTCATCACAGCATCAAAAATGCATAATCACTTC
Organism: Clangula hyemalis; assembly: GCA_963989345.1. The sequence continues at coordinate 704,521 of OZ022447.1, forward strand.
ATCCTCACATCATCATCATAGCATCATAGCTGCATAATCATAGAGTCATCACAGCATCATCACTACATCATCAAATTGTCATCACTGTATCATCACAGCATCATCATAGCATCATCACTGCATAATCACAGTGTCATAACAGCATCATTACAACACCATGACTACGTCATCACAGCATCACGACAGCGTCATTACAGTGTCATCACAGCATCATCACTGCATTATCACAACATCATCACAACATCATCACTGCGTCATCAGAGCGTCATCACTACATAATCACTTCTTACTCAGTGAATCATCACTGCATCATCACATCATCACAGCATCATCTCAGCATAATCACAGTATCATCACAGCGTCATCACTACATCATCAATGCATCATCACTGCATCATCACAGCATCATCACTGCATCATCACAGCATCATCAGAGCATCATCACAGCATCATCAGAGCATCATCACAGCATCATCACAACATCATCACAGAGTCATCACAGCATCATCACTGCATAATCACTGCATCATCACAGCATCCTCACAGCATCAATACAGCGTCATCACAACGTCAACAATGCATCATTACAGCATCATCTCAGTATAGTCACAGCATAATCACTGCATAATCACTGCATCATCATATCGTCATCACTGCATCATCACTGCATCATCACAGCACCATCACAGCATCATTACTGCAGAATCACTGCATCATCACAGCATCATAGCTGCATAATCACAGCATCATCACATCATCATCGCATAGTCATCACAGCGTCATCACTGCATCATCACAGCATCATCACAGCATCATTACTGCAGAATCAATGCATCATCACAGCATCCTCACAGCAACATCGCAGCATCATCACAGCATCATCGCATCATCATCACAGTGTCATGACAGCATCATCACTGCATAATCACCGCATAATCACAGCATCATCACAGCATAATCACAGTATCATCACAGCGTCATCACTACATCATCACTGCATCATCACAGAATCATCACTGCGTCATCACAGCATCATCAGAGCATCATCACAGCATCATCACAGCATAATCACAGTATCATCACAGCATCATCACTACATCATCACTGCATCATCACAGAATCATCACTGCGTCATCACAGCATCATCAGAGCATCATCACAGCATCATCAGAGCATCATCACAGCATCATCACATCATCATCTCAGCATCATTACTGCTTACTCACTGCATCATCATAGCATCATCACATCATCATCACAACATCATCAGTTTCATGTCAGCATCATCACTGCATAATCACTGCATCATCACAGCATCCTCACAGCATCAACACAGCGTCATCACAGCGTCATCAATGCATCATTACAGCATCATCTCAGTATAGTCACAGAATTATTACAGCATAATCACTGCATCATCATATCATCACTGCATCATCACTGCATCATCACTGCATCATCACAGCACCATCACAGCATCATTACTTCAGAATCACTGCATCATCACAGCATCCTCACAGCAACATCGCAGCATCATCACAGCATCATCACACTGTCATGACAGCATCATCACTGCATAATCACTGCATAATCTCCGCATAATCACAGCATCATCACATCATCATCACAATATCATCACAGCGTCATCACTACACATCACTGCATCATCACTACATCATCACAGCATCATCACTTCGTCATCATCAGAGCATCATCACAGCATCATCACTGCATCCTCACTGCATCATGAGTGCATCATCATCACAGCATCATAACTGCATCATCAAAGCATCATCTCGGCATAATCACAATGTCATAAATACATCATCACTCCATCATCACAGCATTATCACATCATCATCACAACGTTTTCAGTGTCATCACAGCATCATAACAACGTCATCAAACTGTCATCACAGCATCATCACCAAATCATCACAGAATCATCACAGCATCATTACTGCATCATCACAGCATCTTTGCATCGTCATCAGAGCATCACCACTGCATCATCACATCATCATCTCAGCATCATCACAGCATCATTACTGCTTACTCACTGCATCATCACAGCGTCATGACAGTGTCATCACTGCATCATAACATCATAGCTTCATCATCAGAACATTATCACAGCATCATCACTGCATCATCACATCATCATTATAGCATCTTCACTGTCATCAATACATCATCACAGCATCATCACATCATTATCACAGCATCATCAGTGTCATCTCAGCATCATCGCTGCATCATGACTGCATCATAGCAGCATAATCACAGCATCATCACAGAATCATCACAGCATCATCATAAGGTCATCACAGCATCATCACTACGTCATCAAATTGTAATCACAGCATCATCACAGCGTCCTCACTGAATCATCACTGCACCATCACTGCACCATCACAGCATCATCTCAGCATCATCATGGCATCATTACTGCATCATCACTGCTTACTCACTGCATCATCACAGCATCATCTCAGCATCATCACAGAATCATTTCTGCATAATCATTGCATTTTCACAGCGTCATCACAGTATCATCACTGCATCATCACAGTGTCATCACAGCACCATCAAAGCATCACGACAGCGTCATCTCACCATCACGACAGCGTCATCAAAGCATCATCACTGCATCATAACAACATCATCTCAGCATCATCACAGAATCATTTCTGCATAATCACTGCATCATCATAGTGTCATCACAGTATATTCACTGCATCATCACATCATCACAGTGTCATCACAGAATCATCACTGAATCATCCAAGCATCATCCAAGCATCATCACAGCACCACCAATGCATCATCACAGCATCATCACAGCATCATCACTGCATCATCACAGCATCATCACTGCATAATCACTGCATCATCACCACATCATCACAGCATCATCACTGCATAATCACTGCATCATCACAGCATCATCACATCGTCATCAAAACATCATTACAAGTATCAACACAACATAATCACAGTGTCATCACAGCATCATCATTGCATCCTTACTGCATGATCACAGCATCTCCGCATCGTAATCACATCATCATCACTGACTCCTCACTGAATCATCACTGTACCATCACTGCATCATCAGAGCATAATCTGAGCATAATCTCAGCATAATCACAGCATCATCACAGAATCATCACAGCATCATTACTGCATCATCACAGCATCTTTGCATCGTCATCAGAGCATCACCACTGCATCATCACTACATCATCACATCATCATCACAGCATTTTAGCTACATAATCACAGAATCATCATAGCGTAACGACAGCATCATCACAACATCATTACAGCATCATCACAGCGTCATCGTAACATCATGACTGTATCATCACAGCATCATCACAGCATCACCGCAGCGTCATCACTGCATCATCACAGCATCATCACAGCATCATCACGGCATCGTTACAGCATCGTCATATCATCATAACTGCATCATCACAACAACATAACAAAATCATCAAAGCATCGTCACAGCATCATCACCGCGTCATCACAGCGTCATAACTGCATCGTCACTGCATCTAAACTGCATCATCACAAAATCATCACAGCTTCATCACTGCAGCATCACAGCATCATCAAAGCATCATCGCAGCATCATCACATCATCATCACTGCATCATCACAGAATCATTACTGTTTACTCACTGCGGCATCACAGCATTATCACGGTGTCATAACTGCATCATCACTGCATCATTACTGCATCATCACAGTGTCATCTCAGCATCATCACAGCATCATTACTGCCTAATCATTGCATTATCACAACGTCATCACAGTATCATCAGTGCATCATCACAGCATCATTACTGCATCATCACATCATCATCACAGAATCACGATAGTGTCATCACAGCGTCATCACTGCATCATCACAGCGTCATTTCAGCATCATCAGAGACTCATCACAGCGTCATCACTGCATCATCACTGCATCACCACAGTATCATCACAGCATCATCACAAAATTATAAGAGCGTCATCACAGCGTTATTACTGCATCATCACAGCATCAATAGAGCATCATCACAGCGTCATCACAGCGTTATCACAGCGTCATCACAGCATCATCACAGCATCACGACATCATCATCACAGCTTCACGACAGTGTCATGAGAGCGTCTTCACAGCATCATCACTACATCATCACAGCATCATCACTGCGTCATCAGAGCATCATCACAAAATCATCACAGCGTCATTACTGCATCATCACTGCATCATCACAGCGTCATCACCGCATCATCACTGCATTGTCACAACATCATGGCGTCATAATAACTGCATCATAACAGCATGATCAAAGCATCATCACAGCGTCATCACAGCGTCATAACTGCATAAACACTGCATCATCAAAGAACCATCACAGCATCATCACAGCGTCATAACAGCATCATCAGAGCATCATCACATCGTCATCACATCGTCATCAAAGAATCTTCACAGCATCATCGCTATGTCATCATAGCATCATCATAATATTATCACAGCTTCATCACAGCGTCATAACAACATCATCACTGCATCATCACAGCATCATCATTATTGCATCATGACTGCATCATTACAGCATCATCAGAGCAGAATCAGTGCGTCGTCACAGCATCATTACTGCATCACCACATCATCACTGTGTTATCGCAGCGTCATCACAGCATCATCACAACATCATCACAGAATCATCACAGCATCATTGCAGCATCATCACATCATCATCACAGCGTCATCACAACATCATCGTAGCATCATCATGCATCATCACAGCATCATTACTGCATCATCACAGCATCATCACTGCATCATCACTGAATAATCACAGCATCATCACTGCATCATCACGGCATCGTTACAGCATCGTCATATCATCATAATTGCATCATCACAACAACATAACAAAATCATCAAAGCATCATCACAGCATCATCACCGCGTCATCACAGCGTCATAACTGCATCGTCACTGCATCTAAACTGCATCATCACAAAATCATCACTGCATCACATCATAATCACAACATCATCAAAGCGTCATCACAGCATCATCACTGCGTTATCACAGCATCATCTCAGCATCATCACAGTATCATTACTGCTTATTCACTGCATCATCACAACATCATCACAGCGTCATTACAGTGTCATAAATGCATCATCACAGTGTCATCAAAGCGTCCTAACTGCATAATCACTGCATCATCGCAGCTTCATCACAGCATCATGACAGCGTCATCACAGCATCAAAAATGCATAATCACTTCATCCGCACATCATCATCATAGCATCATAGCTGCATAATCATAGAGTCATCACAGCATCATCACTACATCATCAAATTGTCATCACTGTATCATCACAGCATCATCATAGCATCATCACTGCATAATCACAGTGTCATAACAGCATCATTACAACACCATGACTACGTCATCACAGCATCACGACAGCGTCATTACAGTGTCATCACAGCATCATCACTGCATTATCACAACATCATCACAACATCATCACTGTGTCATCAGAGCGTCATCACTACATAATCACTTCTTACTCAGTGAATCATCACTGCATCATCACATCATCACAGCATCATCTCAGCATAATCACAGTATCATCACAGCGTCATCACTACATCATCAATGCATCATCACTGCATCATCACAGCATCATCACTGCATCATCACAGCATCATCAGAGCATCATCACAGCATCATCACAACATCATCACAGAGTCATCACAGCATCATCACTGCATAATCACTGCATCATCACAGCATCCTCACAGCATCAATACAGCGTCATCACAACGTCAACAATGCATCATTACAGCATCATCTCAGTATACTCACAGCATAATCACTGCATAATCACTGCATCATCATATCGTCATCACTGCATCATCACTGCATCATCACAGCACCATCACAGCATCATTACTGCAGAATCACTGCATCATCACAGCATCCTCACAGCAACATCGCAGCATCATCACAGCATCATCGCATCATCATCACAGTGTCATGACAGCATCATCACTGCATAATCACAGCATCATCACAGCATAATCACAGTATCATCACAGCGTCATCACTACATCATCACTGCATCATCACAGAATCATCACTGAGTCATCACAGCATCATCAGAGCATCATCACAGCATCATCACAGCATAATCACAGTATCATCACAGCATCATCACTACATCATCACTGCATCATCACAGAATCATCACTGCGTCATCACAGCATCATCAGAGCATCATCACAGCATCATCACATCATCATCTCAGCATCATTACTGCTTACTCACTGCATCATCATAGCATCATCACATCATCATCACAACATCATCAGTTTCATGTCAGCATAATCACTGCATCATCACAGCATCCTCACAGCATCAACACAGCGTCATCACAGCGTCATCAATGCATCATTACAGCATCATCTCAGTATAGTCACAGAATTATTACAGCATAATCACTGCATCATCATATCATCACTGCATCATCACTGCATCATCACAGCACCATCACAGCATCATTACTTCAGAATCACTGCATCATCACAGCATCCTCACAGCAACATCGCAGCATCATCACAGCATCATCACACTGTCATGACAGCATCATCACTGCATAATCACTGCATAATCTCCGCATAATCACAGCATCATCACATCATCATCACAATATCATCACAGCGTCATCACTACACATCACTGCATCATCACTACATCATCACAGCATCATCACTTCGTCATCATCAGAGCATCATCACAGCATCATCACTGCATCCTCACTGCATCATGAGTGCATCATCATCACAGCATCATAACTGCATCATCAAAGCATCATCTCGGCATAATCACAATGTCATAAATACATCATCACTCCATCATCACAGCATTATCACATCATCATCACAACGTTTTCAGTGTCATCACAGCATCATAACAACGTCATCAAACTGTCATCACAGCATCATCACCAAATCATCACAGAATCATCACAGCATCATTACTGCATCATCACAGCATCTTTGCATCGTCATCAGAGCATCACCACTGCATCATCACATCATCATCTCAGCATCATCACAGCATCATTACTGCTTACTCACTGCATCATCACAGCGTCATGACAGTGTCATCACTGCATCATAACATCATAGCTTCATCATCAGAACATTATCACAGCATCATCACTGCATCATCACATCATCATTATAGCATCTTCACTGTCATCAATACATCATCACAGCATCATCATAAGGTCATCACAGCATCATCAGTGTCATCTCAGCATCATCACTGCATCATGACTGCATCATAGCAGCATAATCACAGCATCATCACAGAATCATCACAGCATCATCATAAGGTCATCACAGCATCATCACTACGTCATCAAATTGTAATCACAGCATCATCACAGTGTCCTCACTGAATCATCACTGCACCATCACTGCACCATCACAGCATCATCTCAGCATCATCATGGCATCATTACTGCATCATCACTGCTTACTCACTGCATCATCACAGCATCATCTCAGCATCATCACAGAATCATTTCTGCATAATCATTGCATTTTCACAGCGTCATCACAGTATCATCACTGCATCATCACAGTGTCATCACAGCATCATCAAAGCATCACGACAGCGTCATCTCACCATCACGACAGCGTCATCAAAGCATCATCACTGCATCATAACAACATCATCTCAGCATCATCACAGAATCATTTCTGCATAATCACTGCATCATCATAGTGTCATCACAGTATATTCACTGCATCATCACATCATCACAGTGTCATCACAGAATCATCACTGAATCATCCAAGCATCATCCAAGCATCATCACAGCACCACCAATGCATCATCACAGTATCATCACTGCATAATCACTGCATCATCACCGCATCATCACCGCATCAACACTGCATCATTGCTGCATCATCACATCATTGTCACAGTATCATCAAAATATCATCACAGCATCATCACACCATCATAACAACATCATCACAGCGTCATCACAGTATCGTAAATGCATCATCACAGAATCATCACTGAATCATCATAGCATCTTCATATCATCATCACAATATCATCACAGCATCATCACTGCATCATCACAGCATCATCACTGCATAATCACTGCATCATCACCACATCATCACAGCATCATCACTGCATAATCACTGCATCATCACAGCATCATCACATCGTCATCAAAACATCATTACAAGTATCAACACAACATAATCACAGTGTCATCACAGCATCATCATTGCATCCTTACTGCATGATCACAGCATCTCCGCATCGTAATCACATCATCATCACTGACTCCTCACTGAATCATCACTGTACCATCACTGCATCATCAGAGCATAATCTGAGCATAATCTCAGCATAATCACAGCATCATCACAGAATCATCACAGCATCATTACTGCATCATCACAGCATCTTTGCATCGTCATCAGAGCATCACCACTGCATCATCACTACATCATCACATCATCATCACAGCATTTTAGCTACATAATCACAGAATCATCATAGCGTAACGACAGCATCATCACAACATCATTACAGCATCATCACAGCGTCATCGTAACATCATGACTGTATCATCACAGCATCATCACAGCATCACCGCAGCGTCATCACAGCATCATCACAGCATCATCACGGCATCGTTACAGCATCGTCATATCTTCATAACTGCATCATCACAACAACATAACAAAATCATCAAAGCATCATCACAGCATCATCACCGCGTCATCACAGCGTCATAACTGCATCGTCACTGCATCTAAACTGCATCATCACAAAATCATCACAGCTTCATCACTGCAGCATCACAGCATCATCAAAGCATCATTGCAGCATCATCACATCATCATCACTGCATCATCACAGAATCATTACTGTTTACTCACTGCGGCATCACAGCATTATCACGGTGTCATAACTGCATCATCACTGCACCATTACTGCATCATCACAGTGTCATCTCAGCATCATCACAGCATCATTACTGCCTAATCATTGCATTATCACAACGTCATCACAGTATCATCAGTGCATCATCACAGCATCATTACTGCATCATCACATCATCATCACAGAATCACGATAGTGTCATCACAGCGTCATCACTGCATCATCACAGCGTCATCTCAGCATCATCAGAGACTCATCACAGCGTCATCACTGCATCATCACTGCATCACCACAGTATCAACACAGCATCATCACAAAATTATAAGAGCGTCATCACAGCGTTATTACTGCATCATCACAGCATCAATAGAGCATCATCACAGCGTCATCACAGCGTTATCACAGCGTCATCACAGCATCATCACAGCATCACGACATCATCATCACAGCTTCACGACAGTGTCATGAGAGCGTCTTCACAGCATCATCACTACATCATCACAGCATCATCACTGCGTCATCAGAGCATCATCACAAAATCATCACAGCGTCATTACTGCATCATCACTGCATCATCACAGCGTCATCACCGCATCATCACTGCATTGTCACAACATCATGGCGTCATAATAACTGCATCATAACAGCATGATCAAAGCATCATCACAGCGTCATCACAGCGTCATAACTGCATAAACACTGCATCATCAAAGAACCATCACAGCATCATCACAGCGTCATAACAGCATCATCAGAACATCATCACATCGTCATCACATCGTCATCAAAGAATCTTCACAGCATCATCGCTATGTCATCATAGCATCATTATAATATTATCACAGCTTCATCACAGCGTCATAACAACATCATCACTGCATCATCACAGCATCATCATTATTGCATCATGACTGCATCATTACAGCATCATCAGAGCAGAATCAGTGCGTCGTCACAGCATCATTACTGCATCACCACATCATCACTGTGTTATCGCAGCGTCATCACAGCATCATCACAACATCATCACAGAATCATCACAGCATCATTGCAGCATCATCACATCATCATCACCGCGTCATCACAACATCATCGTAGCATCATCATGTATCATCACAGCATCATTACTGCATCATCACAGCATCATCACAGCATCATCACTGCATCATCACTGAATAATCACAGCATCATCACTGCATCATCACGGCATCGTTACAGCATCGTCATATCATCATAACTGCATCATCACAACAACATAACAAAATCATCAAAGCATCATCACAGCATCATCACCGCGTCATCACAGCGTCATAACTGCATCGTCACTGCATCACGACAGCGTCATTACAGCATCATCACTGCATTATCACAACATCATCACAACATGATCACTGCGTCATCAGAGCGTCATCACTACATAATCACTTCTTACTCAGTGAATCATCACTGCATCATCACATCATCACAGCATCATCTCAGCATAATCACAGTATCATCACAGTGTCATCACTACATCATCAATGCATCATCACTGCATCATCACAGCATCATCACTGCATCATCACAGCATCATCAGAGCATCATCACAGCATCATCAGAGCATCATCACAGCATCATCACAACATCATCACAGAGTCATCACAGCATCATCACTGCATAATTACTGCATCATCACAGCATCCTCACAGCATCAATACAGCGTCATCACAACGTCGACAATGAATCATTACAGCATCATCTCAGTATAGTCACAGCATAATCACTGCATAATCACTGCATCAGCATATCGTCATCACTGCATCATCACTGCATCATCACAGCACCATCACAGCATCATTACTGCAGAATCACTGCATCATCACAGCATCATAGCTGCATAATCACAGCATCATCACATCATCATCGCATAGTCATCACAGCGTCATCACTGCATCATCACAGCATCATCACAGCATCATTACTGCAGAATCACTGCATCATCACAGCATCCTCACAGCAACATCGCAGCATCATCACAGCATCATCGCATCATCATCACAGTGTCATGACAGCATCATCACTGCATAATCACCGCATAATCACAGCATCATCACAGCATAATCACAGTATCATCACAGCGTCATCACTACATCATCACTGCATCATCACAGAATCATCACTGCGTCATCACAGCATCATCAGAGCATCATCACAGCATCATCACAGCATAATCACAGTATCATCACAGCATCATCACTACATCATCACTGCATCATCACAGAATCATCACTGCGTCATCACAGCATCATCAGAGCATCATCACAGCATCATCACATCATCATCTCAGCATCATTACTGCTTACTCACTGCATCATCATAGCATCATCACATCATCATCACAACATCATCAGTTTCATGTCAGCATCATCACTGCATAATCACTGCATCATCACAGCATCCTCACAGCATCAACACAGCGTCATCACAGCATCATCAATGCATCATTACAGCATCATCTCAGTATAGTCACAGAATTATTACAGCATAATCACTGCATCATCATATCATCACTGCATCATCACTGCATCATCACAGCACCATCACAGCATCATTACTTCAGAATCACTGCATCATCACAGCATCCTCACAGCAACATCGCAGCATCATCACACTGTCATGACAGCATCATCACTGCATAATCACTGCATAATCTCCGCATAATCACAGCATCATCACATCATCATCACAATATCATCACAGCGTCATCACTACACATCACTGCATCATCACTACATCATCACAGCATCATCACTTCGTCATCATCAGAGCATCATCACAGCATCATCACTGCATCCTCACTGCATCATGAGTGCATCATCATCACAGCATCATAACTGCATCATCAAAGCATCATCTCGGCATAATCACAATGTCATAAATACATCATCACTCCATCATCACAGCATTATCACATCATCATCACAACGTTTTCAGTGTCATCACAGCATCATAACAACGTCATCAAACTGTCATCACAGCATCATCACCAAATCATCACAGAATCATCACAGCATCATTACTGCATCATCACAGCATCTTTGCATCGTCATCAGAGCATCACCACTGCATCATCACATCATCATCTCAGCATCATCACAGCATCATTACTGCTTACTCACTGCATCATCACAGCGTCATGACAGTGTCATCACTGCATCATAACATCATAGCTTCATCATCAGAACATTATCACAGCATCATCACTGCATCATCACATCATCATTATAGCATCTTCACTGTCATCAATACATCATCACAGCATCATCACATCATTATCACAGCATCATCAGTGTCATCTCAGCATCATCACTGCATCATGACTGCATCATAGCAGCATAATCACAGCATCATCACAGAATCATCACAGCATCATCATAAGGTCATCACAGCATCATCACTACGTCATCAAATTGTAATCACAGCATCATCACAGTGTCCTCACTGAATCATCACTGCACCATCACTGCACCATCACAGCATCATCTCAGCATCATCATGGCATCATTACTGCATCATCACTGCTTACTCACTGCATCATCACAGCATCATCTCAGCATCATCACAGAATCATTTCTGCATAATCATTGCATTTTCACAGCGTCATCACAGTATCATCACTGCATCATCACAGTGTCATCACAGCATCATCAAAGCATCACGACAGCGTCATCTCACCATCACGACAGCGTCATCAAAGCATCATCACTGCATCATAACAACATCATCTCAGCATCATCACAGAATCATTTCTGCATAATCACTGCATCATCATAGTGTCATCACAGTATATTCACTGCATCATCACATCATCACAGTGTCATCACAGAATCATCACTGAATCATCCAAGCATCATCCAAGCATCATCACAGCACCACCAATGCATCATCACAGTATCATCACTGCATAATCACTGCATCATCACCGCATCATCACCGCATCAACACTGCATCATTGCTGCATCATCACATCATTGTCACAGTATCATCAAAATATCATCACAGCATCATCACACCATCATAACAACATCATCACAGCGTCATCACAGTATCGTAAATGCATCATCACAGAATCATCACTGAATCATCATAGCATCTTCATATCATCATCACAATATCATCACAGCATCATCACTGCATCATCACAGCATCATCACTGCATAATCACTGCATCATCACCACATCATCACAGCATCATCACTGCATAATCACTGCATCATCACAGCATCATCACATCGTCATCAAAACATCATTACAAGTATCAACACAACATAATCACAGTGTCATCACAGCATCATCATTGCATCCTTACTGCATGATCACAGCATCTCCGCATCGTAATCACATCATCATCACTGACTCCTCACTGAATCATCACTGTACCATCACTGCATCATCAGAGCATAATCTGAGCATAATCTCAGCATAATCACAGCATCATCACAGAATCATCACAGCATCATTACTGCATCATCACAGCATCTTTGCATCGTCATCAGAGCATCACCACTGCATCATCACTACATCATCACATCATCATCACAGCATTTTAGCTACATAATCACAGAATCATCATAGCGTAACGACAGCATCATCACAACATCATTACAGCATCATCACAGCGTCATCGTAACATCATGACTGTATCATCACAGCATCATCACAGCATCACCGCAGCGTCATCACTGCATCATCACAGCATCATCACAGCATCATCACGGCATCGTTACAGCATTGTCATATCATCATAACTGCATCATCACAACAACATAACAAAATCATCAAAGCATCATCACAGCATCATCACCGCGTCATCACAGCGTCATAACTGCATCGTCACTGCATCTAAACTGCATCATCACAAAATCATCACAGCTTCATCACTGCAGCATCACAGCATCATCACTGCATCATCACAGAATCATTACTGTTTACTCACTGCGGCATCACAGCATTATCACGGTGTCATAACTGCATCATCACTGCACCATTACTGCATCATCACAGTGTCATCTCAGCATCATCACAGCATCATTACTGCCTAATCATTGCATTATCACAACGTCATCACAGTATCATCAGTGCATCATCACAGCATCATTACTGCATCATCACATCATCATCACAGAATCACGATAGTGTCATCACTGCATCATCACAGCGTCATCTCAGCATCATCAGAGACTCATCACAGCGTCATCACTGCATCATCACTGCATCACCACAGTATCATCACAGCATCATCACAAAATTATAAGAGCGTCATCACAGCGTTATTACTGCATCATCACAGCATCAATAGAGCATCATCACAGCGTCATCACAGCGTTATCACAGCGTCATCACAGCATCACGACATCATCATCACAGCTTCACGACAGTGTCATGAGAGCGTCTTCACAGCATCATCACTACATCATCACAGCATCATCACTGCGTCATCAGAGCATCATCACAAAATCATCACAGCGTCATTACTGCATCATCACTGCATCATCACAGCGTCATCACCGCATCATCACTGCATTGTCACAACATCATGGCGTCATAATAACTGCATCATAACAGCATGATCAAAGCATCATCACAGCGTCATCACAGCGTCATAACTGCATAAACACTGCATCATCAAAGAACCATCACAGCATCATCACAGCGTCATAACAGCATCATCAGAGCATCATCACATCGTCATCACATCGTCATCAAAGAATCTTCACAGCATCATCGCTATGTCATCATAGCATCATCATAATATTATCACAGCTTCATCACAGCGTCATAACAACATCATCACTGCATCATCACAGCATCATCAGAGCAGAATCAGTGCGTCGTCACAGCATCATTACTGCATCACCACATCATCACTGTGTTATCGCAGCGTCATCACAGCATCATCACAACATCATCACAGAATCATCACAGCATCATTGCAGCATCATCACATCATCATCACAGCGTCATCACAACATCATCGTAGCATCATCATGTATCATCACAGCATCATTACTGCATCATCACAGCATCATCACAGCATCATCACTGCATCATCACTGAATAATCACAGCATCATCACTGCATCATCACGGCATCGTTACAGCATCGTCATATCATCATAACTGCATCATCACAACAACATAACAAAATCATCAAAGCATCATCACAGCATCATCACCGCGTCATCACAGCGTCATAACTGCATCGTCACTGCATCTAAACTGCATCATCACAAAATCATCACTGCATCACATCATAATCACAACATCATCAAAGCGTCATCACAGCATCATCACTGCGTTATCACAGCATCATCTCAGCATCATCACAGTATCATTACTGCTTATTCACTGCATCATCACAACATCATCACAGCGTCATTACAGTGTCATAAATGCATCATCACAGTGTCATCAAAGCGTCCTAACTGCATAATCACTGCATCATCGCAGCTTCATCACAGCATCATGACAGCGTCATCACAGCATCAAAAATGCATAATCACTTCATCCTCACATCATCATCATAGCATCATAGCTGCATAATCATAGAGTCATCACAGCATCATCACTACATCATCAAATTGTCATCACTGTATCATCACAGCATCATCATAGCATCATCACTGCATAATCACAGTGTCATAACAGCATCATTACAACACCATGACTACGTCATCACAGCATCACGACAGCGTCATTACAGTGTCATCACAGCATCATCACTGCATTATCACAACATCATCACAACATCATCACTGCGTCATCAGAGCGTCATCACTACATAATCACTTCTTACTCAGTGAATCATCACTGCATCATCACATCATCACAGCATCATCTCAGCATAATCACAGTATCATCACAGCGTCATCACTACATCATCAATGCATCATCACTGCATCATCACAGCATCATCACTGCATCATCACAGCATCATCAGAGCATCATCACAGCATCATCACAACATCATCACAGAGTCATCACAGCATCATCACTGCATAATCACTGCATCATCACAGCATCCTCACAGCATCAATACAGCGTCATCACAACGTCAACAATGCATCATTACAGCATCATCTCAGTATAGTCACAGCATAATCACTGCATAATCACTGCATCATCATATCGTCATCACTGCATCATCACTGCATCATCACAGCACCATCACAGCATCATTACTGCAGAATCACTGCATCATCACAGCATCATAGCTGCATAATCACAGCATCATCACATCATCATCGCATAGTCATCACAGCGTCATCACTGCATCATCACAGCATCATCACAGCATCATTACTGCAGAATAACTGCATCATCACAGCATCCTCACAGCAACATCGCAGCATCATCACAGCATCATCGCATCATCATCACAGTGTCATGACAGCATCATCACTGCATAATCACCGCATAATCACAGCATCATCACAGCATAATCACAGTATCATCACAGCGTCATCACTACATCATCACTGCATCATCACAGAATCATCACTGCATCATCACAGCATCATCAGAGCATCATCACAGCATCATCACAGCATAATCACAGTATCATCACAGCATCATCACTACATCATCACTGCATCATCACAGAATCATCACTGCGTCATCACAGCATCATCAGAGCATCATCACAGCATCATCACATCATCATCTCAGCATCATTACTGCTTACTCACTGCATCATCATAGCATCATCACATCATCATCACAACATCATCAGTTTCATGTCAGCATCATCACTGCATAATCACTGCATCATCACAGCATCCTCACAGCATCAACACAGCGTCATCAATGCATCATTACAGCATCATCTCAGTATAGTCACAGAATTATTACAGCATAATCACTGCATCATCATATCATCACTGCATCATCAGTGCATCATCACAGCACCATCACAGCATCATTACTTCAGAATCACTGCATCATCACAGCATCCTCACAGCAACATCGCAGCATCATCACAGCATCATCACACTGTCATGACAGCATCATCACTGCATAATCACTGCATAATCTCCGCATAATCACAGCATCATCACATCATCATCACAATATCATCACAGCGTCATCACTACACATCACTGCATCATCACTACATCATCACAGCATTATCACATCATCATCACAACGTTTTCAGTGTCATCACAGCATCATAACAACGTCATCAAACTGTCATCACAGCATCATCACCAAATCATCACAGAATCATCACAGCATCATTACTGCATCATCACAGCATCTTTGCATCGTCATCAGAGCATCACCACTGCATCATCACATCATCATCTCAGCATCATCACAGCATCATTACTGCTTACTCACTGCATCATCACAGCGTCATGACAGTGTCATCACTGCATCATAACATCATAGCTTCATCATCAGAACATTATCACAGCATCATCACTGCATCATCACATCATCATTATAGCATCTTCACTGTCATCAATACATCATCACAGCATCATCACATCATTATCACAGCATCATCAGTGTCATCTCAGCATCATCACTGCATCATGACTGCATCATAGCAGCATAATCACAGCATCATCACAGAATCATCACAGCATCATCATAAGGTCATCACAGCATCATCACTACGTCATCAAATTGTAATCACAGCATCATCACAGTGTCCTCACTGAATCATCACTGCACCATCACTGCAACATCACAGCATCATCTCAGCATCATCATGGCATCATTACTGCATCATCACTGCTTACTCACTGCATCATCACAGCATCATCTCAGCATCATCACAGAATCATTTCTGCATAATCATTGCATTTTCACAGCGTCATCACAGTATCATCACTGCATCATCACAGTGTCATCACAGCATCATCAAAGCATCACGACAGCGTCATCTCACCATCACGACAGCGTCATCAAAGCATCATCACTGCATCATAACAACATCATCTCAGCATCATCACAGAATCATTTCTGCATAATCACTGCATCATCATAGTGTCATCACAGTATATTCACTGCATCATCACATCATCACAGTGTCATCACAGAATCATCACTGAATCATCCAAGCATCATCCAAGCATCATCACAGCACCACCAATGCATCATCACAGTATCATCACTGCATAATCACTGCATCATCACCGCATCATCACATCATCAACACTGCATCATTGCTGCATCATCACATCATTGTCACAGTATCATCAAAATATCATCACAGCATCATCACACCATCATAACAACATCATCACAGCGTCATCACAGTATCGTAAATGCATCATCACAGAATCATCACTGAATCATCATAGCATCTTCATATCATCATCACAATATCATCACAGCATCATCACTGCATCATCACAGCATCATCACTGCATAATCACTGCATCATCACCACATCATCACAGCATCATCACTGCATAATCACTGCATCATCACAGCATCATCACATCATCATCAAAACATCATTACAAGTATCAACACAACATAATCACAGTGTCATCACAGCATCATCATTGCATCCTTACTGCATGATCACAGCATCTCCGCATCGTAATCACATCATCATCACTGACTCCTCACTGAATCATCACTGTACCATCACTGCATCATCAGAGCATAATCTGAGCATAATCTCAGCATAATCACAGCATCATCACAGAATCATCACAGCATCATTACTGCATCATCACAGCATCTTTGCATCGTCATCAGAGCATCACCACTGCATCATCACTACATCATCACATCATCATCACAGCATTTTAGCTACATAATCACAGAATCATCATAGCGTAACGACAGCATCATCACAACATCATTACAGCATCATCACAGCGTCATCGTAACATCATGACTGTATCATCACAGCATCATCACAGCATCACCGCAGCGTCATCACTGCATCATCACAGCATCATCACAGCATCATCACGGCATCGTTACAGCATCGTCATATCATCATAACTGCATCATCACAACAACATAACAAAATCATCAAAGCATCGTCACAGCATCATCACCGCGTCATCACAGCGTCATAACTGCATCGTCACTGCATCTAAACTGCATCATCACAAAATCATCACAGCTTCATCACTGCAGCATCACAGCATCATCAAAGCATCATCGCAGCATCATCACATCATCATCACTGCATCATCACAGAATCATTACTGTTTACTCACTGCGGCATCACAGCATTATCACGGTGTCATAACTGCATCATCACTGCACCATTACTGCATCATCACAGTGTCATCTCAGCATCATCACAGCATCATTACTGCCTAATCATTGCATTATCACAACGTCATCACAGTATCATCAGTGCATCATCACAGCATCATTACTGCATCATCACATCATCATCACAGAATCACGATAGTGTCATCACAGCGTCATCACTGCATCATCACAGCGTCATCTCAGCATCATCAGAGACTCATCACAGCGTCATCACTGCATCATCACTGCATCACCACAGTATCATCACAGCATCATCACAAAATTATAAGAGCGTCATCACAGCGTTATTACTGCATCATCACAGCATCAATAGAGCATCATCACAGCGTCATCACAGCGTTATCACAGCGTCATCACAGCATCACGACATCATCATCACAGCGTCACGACAGTGTCATGAGAGCGTCTTCACAGCATCATCACTACATCATCACAGCATCATCACTGCGTCATCAGAGCATCATCACAAAATCATCACAGCGTCATTACTGCATCATCACTGCATCATCACAGCGTCATCACCGCATCATCACTGCATTGTCACAACATCATGGCGTCATAATAACTGCATCATAACAGCATGATCAAAGCATCATCACAGCGTCATCACAGCGTCATAACTGCATAAACACTGCATCATCAAAGAACCATCACAGCATCATCACAGCGTCATAACAGCATCATCAGAGCATCATCACATCGTCATCACATCGTCATCAAAGAATCTTCACAGCATCATCGCTATGTCATCATAGCATCATCATAATATTATCACAGCTTCATCACAGCGTCATAACAACATCATCACAGCATCATCATTATTGCATCATGACTGCATCATTACAGCATCATCAGAGCAGAATCAGTGCGTCGTCACAGCATCATTACTGCATCACCACATCATCACTGTGTTATCGCAGCGTCATCACAGCATCATCACAACATCATCACAGAATCATCACAGCATCATTGCAGCATCATCACATCATCATCACAACGTCATCACAACATCATCGTAGCATCATCATGCATCATCACAGCATCATTACTGCATCATCACAGCATCATCACTGCATCATCACTGAATAATCACAGCATCATCACTGCATCATCACGGCATCGTTACAGCATCGTCATATCATCATAATTGCATCATCACAACAACATAACAAAATCATCAAAGCATCATCACAGCATCATCACCGCGTCATCACAGCGTCATAACTGCATCGTCACTGCATCTAAACTGCATCATCACAAAATCATCACTGCATCACATCATAATCACAACATCATCAAAGCGTCATCACAGCATCATCACTGCGTTATCACAGCATCATCTCAGCATCATCACAGTATCATTACTGCTTATTCACTGCATCATCACAACATCATCACAGCGTCATTACAGTGTCATAAATGCATCATCACAGTGTCATCAAAGCGTCCTAACTGCATAATCACTGCATCATCGCAGCTTCATCACAGCATCATGACAGCGTCATCACAGCATCAAAAATGCATAATCACTTCATCCTCACATCATCATCATAGCATCATAGCTGCATAATCATAGAGTCATCACAGCATCATCACTACATCATCAAATTGTCATCACTGTATCATCACAGCATCATCATAGCATCATCACTGCATAATCACAGTGTCATAACAGCATCATTACAACACCATGACTACGTCATCACAGCATCACGACAGCGTCATTACAGTGTCATCACAGCATCATCACTGCATTATCACAACATCATAACAACATCATCACTGCGTCATCAGAGCGTCATCAATACATAATCACTTCTTACTCAGTGAATCATCACTGCATCATCACATCATCACAGCATCATCTCAGCATAATCACAGTATCATCACAGCGTCATCACTGCATCATCACAGCATCATCACTGCATCATCACAGCATCATCAGAGCATCATCACAGCATCATCACAACATCATCACAGAGTCATCACAGCATCATCAGAGCATCATCACAGCATCATCACAACATCATCACAGAGTCATCACAGCATCATCACTGCATAATCACTGCATCATCACAGCATCCTCACAGCAACATCGCAGCATCATCACAGCATCATCGCATCATCATCACAGTGTCATGACAGCATCATCACTGCATAATCACCGCATAATCACAGCAACATCGCAGCATCATCACAGCATCATCGCATCATCATCACAGTGTCATGACAGCATCATCACTGCATAATCACCGCATAATCACAGCATCATCACAGCATAATCACAGTATCATCACAGCGTCATCACTACATCATCACTGCATCATCACAGAATCATCACTGCGTCATCACAGCATCATCAGAGCATCATCACAGCATCATCACAGCATAATCACAGTATCATCACAGCATAATCACAGTATCATCACAGCGTCATCACTACATCATCACTGCGTCATCACAGAATCATCACTGCGTCATCACAGCATCATCAGAGCATCATCACAGCATCATCACATCATCATCTCAGCATCATTACTGCTTACTCACTGCATCATCATAGCATCATCACATCATCATCACAACATCATCAGTTTCATGTCAGCATCATCACTGCATAATCACTGCATCATCACAGCATCCTCACAGCATCAACACAGCGTCATCACAGCGTCATCAATGCATCATTACAGCATCATCTCAGTATAGTCACAGAATTATTACAGCATAATCACTGCATCATCATATCATCACTGCATCATCACTGCATCATCACTGCATCATCACAGCACCATCACAGCATCATTACTTCAGAATCACTGCATCATCACAGCATCCTCACAGCAACATCGCAGCATCATCACAGCATCATCACACTGTCATGACAGCATCATCACTGCATAATCACTGTATAATCTCCGCATAATCACAGCATCATCACATCATCATCACAATATCATCACAGCGTCATCACTACACATCACTGCATCATCACTACATCATCACAGCATCATCACTTCGTCATCACAACGTTTTCAGTGTCATCACAGCATCATAACAACGTCATCAAACTGTCATCACAGCATCATCACCAAATCATCACAGAATCATCACAGCATCATTACTGCATCATCACAGCATCTTTGCATCGTCATCAGAGCATCACCACTGCATCATCACATCATCATCTCAGCATCATCACAGCATCATCACTGCATCCTCACTGCATCATGAGTGCATCATCATCACAGCATCATAACTGCATCATCAAAGCATCATCTCGGCATAATCACAATGTCATAAATACATCATCACTCCATCATCACAGCATTATCACATCATCATCACAACGTTTTCAGTGTCATCACAGCATCATAACAACGTCATCAAACTGTCATCACAGCATCATCACCAAATCATCACAGAATCATCACAGCATCATTACTGCATCATCACAGCATCTTTGCATCGTCATCAGAGCATCACCACTGCATCATCACATCATCATCTCAGCATCATCACAGCATCATTACTGCTTACTCACTGCATCATCACAGCGTCATGACAGTGTCATCACTGCATCATAACATCATAGCTTCATCATCAGAACATTATCACAGCATCATCACTGCATCATCACATCATCATTATAGCATCTTCACTGTCATCAATACATCATCACAGCATCATCACATCATTATCACAGCATCATCAGTGTCATCTCAGCATCATCACTGCATCATGACTGCATCATAGCAGCATAATCACAGCATCATCACAGAATCATCACAGCATCATCATAAGGTCATCACAGCATCATCACTACGTCATCAGATTGTAATCACAGCATCATCACAGTGTCCTCACTGAATCATCACTGCACCATCACTGCACCATCACAGCATCATCTCAGCATCATCATGGCATCATTACTGCATCATCACTGCTTACTCACTGCATCATCACAGCATCATCTCAGCATCATCACAGAATCATTTCTGCATAATCATTGCATTTTCACAGCGTCATCACAGTATCATCACTGCATCATCACAGTGTCATCACAGCATCATCAAAGCATCACGACAGCGTCATCTCACCATCACGACAGCGTCATCAAAGCATCATCACTGCATCATAACAACATCATCTCAGCATCATCACAGAATCATTTCTGCATAATCACTGCATCATCATAGTGTCATCACAGTATATTCACTGCATCATCACATCATCACAGTGTCATCACAGAATCATAACTGAATCATCCAAGCATCATCCAAGCATCATCCAAGCATCATCACAGCACCACCAATGCATCATCACAGTATCATCACTGCATAATCACTGCATCATCACCGCATCATCACTGCATCAACACTGCATCATTGCTGCATCATCACATCATTGTCACAGTATCATCAAAATATCATCACAGCATCATCACACCATCATAACAACATCATCACAGCGTCATCACAGTATCGTAAATGCATCATCACAGAATCATCACTGAATCATCATAGCATCTTCATATCATCATCACAATATCATCACAGCATCATCACTGCATCATCACAGCATCATCACTGCATAATCACTGCATCATCACCACATCATCACAGCATCATCACTGCATAATCACTGCATCATCACAGCATCATCACATCGTCATCAAAACATCATTACAAGTATCAACACAACATAATCACAGTGTCATCACAGCATCATCATTGCATCCTTACTGCATGATCACAGCATCTCCGCATCGTAATCACATCATCATCACTGACTCCTCACTGAATCATCACTGTACCATCACTGCATCATCAGAGCATAATCTGAGCATAATCTCAGCATAATCACAGCATCATCACAGAATCATCACAGCATCATTACTGCATCATCACAGCATCTTTGCATCGTCATCAGAGCATCACCACTGCATCATCACTACATCATCACATCATCATCACAGCATTTTAGCTACATAATCACAGAATCATCATAGCGTAACGACAGCATCATCACAACATCATTACAGCATCATCACAGCGTCATCGTAACATCATGACTGTATCATCACAGCATCATCACAGCATCACCGCAGCGTCATCACTGCATCATCACAGCATCATCACAGCATCATCACGGCATCGTTACAGCATCGTCATATCATCATAACTGCATCATCACAACAACATAACAAAATCATCAAAGCATCGTCACAGCATCATCACCGCGTCATAACTGCATCGTCACTGCATCTAAACTGCATCATCACAAAATCATCACTGCATCACATCATAATCACAACATCATCAAAGCGTCATCACAGCATCATCACTGCGTTATCACAGCATCATCTCAGCATCATCACAGTATCATTACTGCTTATTCACTGCATCATCACAACATCATCACAGCGTCATTACAGTGTCATAAATGCATCATCACAGTGTCATCAAAGCGTCCTAACTGCATAATCACTGCATCATCGCAGCTTCATCACAGCATCATGACAGCGTCATCACAGCATCAAAAATGCATAATCACTTCATCCTCACATCATCATCATAGCATCATAGCTGCATAATCATAGAGTCATCACAGCATCATCACTACATCATCAAATTGTCATCACTGTATCATCACAGCATCATCATAGCATCATCACTGCATAATCACAGTGTCATAACAGCATCATTACAACACCATGACTACGTCATCACAGCATCACGACAGCGTCATTACAGTGTCATCACAGCATCATCACTGCATTATCACAACATCATCACAACATCATCACTGCGTCATCAGAGCGTCATCACTACATAATCACTTCTTACTCAGTGAATCATCACTGCATCATCACATCATCACAGCATCATCTCAGCATAATCACAGTATCATCACAGCGTCATCACTACATCATCAATGCATCATCACTGCATCATCACAGCATCATCACTGCATCATCACAGCATCATCAGAGCATCATCACAGCATCATCACAACATCATCACAGAGTCATCACAGCATCATCACTGCATAATCACTGCATCATCACAGCATCCTCACAGCATCAATACAGCGTCATCACAACGTCAACAATGCATCATTACAGCATCATCTCAGTATAGTCACAGCATAATCACTGCATAATCACTGCATCATCATATCGTCATCACTGCATCATCACTGCATCATCACAGCACCATCACAGCATCATTACTGCAGAATCACTGCATCATCACAGCATCATAGCTGCATAATCACAGCATCATCACATCATCATCGCATAGTCATCACAGCGTCATCACTGCATCATCACAGCATCATCACAGCATCATTACTGCAGAATCACTGCATCATCACAGCATCCTCACAGCAACATCGCAGCATCATCACAGCATCATCGCATCATCATCACAGTGTCATGACAGCATCATCACTGCATAATCACCGCATAATCACAGCATCATCACAGCATAATCACAGTATCATCACAGCGTCATCACTACATCATCACTGCATCATCACAGAATCATCACTGCGTCATCACAGCATCATCAGAGCATCATCACAGCATCATCACAGCATAATCACAGTATCATCACAGCATCATCACTACATCATCACTGCATCATCACAGAATCATCACTGCGTCATCACAGCATCATCAGAGCATCATCACAGCATCATCACATCATCATCTCAGCATCATTACTGCTTACTCACTGCATCATCATAGCATCATCACATCATCATCACAACATCATCAGTTTCATGTCAGCATCATCACTGCATAATCACTGCATCATCACAGCATCCTCACAGCATCAACACAGCGTCATCACAGCGTCATCAATGCATCATTACAGCATCATCTCAGTATAGTCACAGAATTATTACAGCATAATCACTGCATCATCATATCATCACTGCATCATCACTGCATCATCACTGCATCATCACAGCACCATCACAGCATCATTACTTCAGAATCACTGCATCATCACAGCATCCTCACAGCAACATCGCAGCATCATCACAGCATCATCACACTGTCATGACAGCATCATCACTGCATAATCACTGCATAATCTCCGCATAATCACAGCATCATCACATCATCATCACAATATCATCACAGCGTCATCACTACACATCACTGCATCATCACTACATCATCACAGCATCATCACTTCGTCATCATCAGAGCATCATCACAGCATCATCACTGCATCCTCACTGCATCATGAGTGCATCATCATCACAGCATCATAACTGCATCATCAAAGCATCATCTCGGCATAATCACAATGTCATAAATACATCATCACTCCATCATCACAGCATTATCACATCATCATCACAACGTTTTCAGTGTCATCACAGCATCATAACAACGTCATCAAACTGTCATCACAGCATCATCACCAAATCATCACAGAATCATCACAGCATCATTACTGCATCATCACAGCATCTTTGCATCGTCATCAGAGCATCACCACTGCATCATCACATCATCATCTCAGCATCATCACAGCATCATTACTGCTTACTCACTGCATCATCACAGCGTCATGACAGTGTCATCACTGCATTATAACATCATAGCTTCATCATCAGAACATTATCACAGCATCATCACTGCATCATCACATCATCATTATGGCATCTTCACTGTCATCAATACATCATCACAGCATCATCACATCATTATCACAGCATCATCAGTGTCATCTCAGCATCATCACTGCATCATGACTGCATCATAGCAGCATAATCACAGCATCATCACAGAATCATCACAGCATCATCATAAGGTCATCACAGCATCATCACTACGTCATCAAATTGTAATCACAGCATCATCACAGTGTCCTCACTGAATCATCACTGCACCATCACTGCAACATCACAGCATCATCTCAGCATCATCATGGCATCATTACTGCATCATCACTGCT
This sequence comes from Clangula hyemalis, assembly GCA_963989345.1. Next base: position 731,800 of record OZ022447.1, read on the forward strand.
TACTCACTGCATCATCACAGCATCATCTCAGCATCATCACAGAATCATTTCTGCATAATCATTGCATTTTCACAGCGTCATCACAGTATCATCACTGCATCATCACAGTGTCATCACAGCATCATCAAAGCATCACGACAGCGTCATCTCACCATCACGACAGCGTCATCAAAGCATCGTCACTGCATCATAACAACATCATCTCAGCATCATCACAGAATCATTTCTGCATAATCACTGCATCATCATAGTGTCATCACAGTATATTCACTGCATCATCACATCATCACAGTGTCATCACAGAATCATCACTGAATCATCCAAGCATCATCCAAGCATCATCACAGCACCACCAATGCATCATCACAGTATCATCACTGCATAATCACTGCATCATCACCGCATCATCACATCATCAACACTGCTTCATTGCTGCATCATCACATCATTGTCACAGTATCATCAAAATATCATCACAGCATCATCACACCATCATAACAACATCATCACAGCGTCATCACAGTATCGTAAATGCATCATCACAGAATCATCACTGAATCATCATAGCATCTTCATATCATCATCACAATATCATCACAGCATCATCACTGCATCATCACAGCATCATCACTGCATAATCACTGCATCATCACCACATCATCACAGCATCATCACTGCATCATCACAGCATCATCACATCGTCATCAAAACATCATTACAAGTATCAACACAACATAATCACAGTGTCATCACAGCATCATCATTGCATCCTTACTGCATGATCACAGCATCTCCGCATCGTAATCACATCATCATCACTGACTCCTCACTGAATCATCACTGTACCATCACTGCATCATCAGAGCATAATCTGAGCATAATCTCAGCATAATCACAGCATCATCACAGAATCATCACAGCATCATTACTGCATCATCACAGCATCTTTGCATCGTCATCAGAGCATCACCACTGCATCATCACTACATCATCACATCATCATCACAGCATTTTAGCTACATAATCACAGAATCATCATAGCGTAACGACAGCATCATCACAACATCATTACAGCATCATCACAGCGTCATCGTAACATCATGACTGTATCATCACAGCATCATCACAGCATCACCGCAGCTTCATCACTGCATCATCACAGCATCATCACAGCATCATCACGGCATCGTTACAGCATCGTCATATCATCATAACTGCATCATCACAACAACATAACAAAACCATCAAAGCATCGTCACAGCATCATCACCGCGTCATCACAGCGTCATAACTGCATCGTCACTGCATCTAAACTGCATCATCACAAAATCATCACAGCTTCATCACTGCAGCATCACAGCATCATCACATCATCATCACTGCATCATCACAGAATCATTACTGTTTACTCACTGCGGCATCACAGCATTATCACAGTGTCATAACTGCATCATCACTGCACCATTACTGCATCATCACAGTGTCATCTCAGCATCATCACAGCATCATTACTGCCTAATCATTGCATTATCACAACGTCATCACAGTATCATCAGTGCATCATCACAGCATCATTACTGCATCATCACATCATCATCACAGAATCACGATAGTGTCATCACAGCGTCATCACTGCATCATCACAGCGTCATCTCAGCATCATCAGAGACTCATCACAGCGTCATCACTGCATCATCACTGCATCACCACAGTATCATCACAAAATTATAAGAGCGTCATCACAGCGTTATTACTGCATCATCACAGCATCAATAGAGCATCATCACAGCGTCATCACAGCGTTATCACAGCGTCATCACAGCATCATCACAGCATCACGACATCATCATCACAGCTTCACGACAGTGTCATGAGAGCGTCTTCACAGCATCATCACTACATCATCACAGCATCATCACTGCGTCATCAGAGCATCATCACAAAATCATCACAGCGTCATTACTGCATCATCACTGCATCATCACAGCGTCATCACCGCATCATCACTGCATTGTCACAACATCATGGCGTCATAATAACTGCATCATAACAGCATGATCAAAGCATCATCACAGCGTCATCACAGCGTCATAACTGCATAAACACTGCATCATCAAAGAACCATCACAGCATCATCACAGCGTCATAACAGCATCATCAGAGCATCATCACATCGTCATCACATCGTCATCAAAGAATCTTCACAGCATCATCGCTATGTCATCATAGCATCATCATAATATTATCACAGCTTCATCACAGCGTCATAACAACATCATCACTGCATCATCACAGCATCATCATTATTGCATCATGACTGCATCATTACAGCATCATCAGAGCAGAATCAGTGCGTCGTCACAGCATCATTACTGCATCACCACATCACCACTGTGTTATCGCAGCGTCATCACAGCATCATCACAACATCATCACAGAATCATCACAGCATCATTGCAGCATCATCACATCATCATCACAGCGTCATCACAACATCATCGTAGCATCATCATGCATCATCACAGCATCATTACAGCATCATCACAGCATCATCACAGCATCATCACTGCATCATCACTGAATAATCACAGCATCATCACTGCATCATCACGGCATCGTTACAGCATCGTCATATCATCATAACTGCATCATCACAACAACATAACAAAATCATCAAAGCATCATCACCGCGTCATCACAGCGTCATAACTGCATCGTCACTGCATCTAAACTGCATCATCAAAAAATCATCACTGCATCACATCATAATCACAACATCATCAAAGCGTCATCACAGCATCATCACTGCGTTATCACAGCATCATCTCAGCATCATCACAGTATCATTACTGCTTATTCACTGCATCATCACAACATCATCACAGCGTCATTACAGTGTCATAAATGCATCATCACAGTGTCATCAAAGCGTCCTAACTGCATAATCACTGCATCATCGCAGCTTCATCACAGCATCATGACAGCGTCATCACAGCATCAAAAATGCGTAATCACTTCATCCTCACATCATCATCATAGCATCATAGCTGCATAATCATAGAGTCATCACAGCATCATCACTACATCATCAAATTGTCATCACTGTATCATCACAGCATCATCATAGCATCATCACTGCATAATCACAGTGTCATAACAGCATCATTACAACACCATGACTACGTCATCACAGCATCACGACAGCGTCATTACAGTGTCATCACAGCATCATCACTGCATTATCACAACATCATCACAACATCATCACTGCGTCATCAGAGTGTCATCACTACATAATCACTTCTTACTCAGTGAATCATCACTGCATCATCACATCATCACAGCATCATCTCAGCATAATCACAGTATCATCACAGCGTCATCACTACATCATCAATGCATCATCACTGCATCATCACAGCATCATCACTGCATCATCACAGCATCATCAGAGCATCATCACAGCATCATCACAACATCATCACAGAGTCATCACAGCATCATCACTGCATAATCACTGCATCATCACAGCATCCTCACAGCATCAATACAGCGTCATCACAACGTCAACAATGCATCATTACAGCATCATCTCAGTATAGTCACAGCATAATCACTGCATAATCACTGCATCATCATATCGTCATCACTGCATCATCACTGCATCATCACAGCACCATCACAGCATCATAGCTGCATAATCACAGCATCATCACATCATCATCGCATAGTCATCACAGCGTCATCACTGCATCATCACAGCATCCTCACAGCATCATTACTGCAGAATCACTGCATCATCACAGCATCCTCACAGCAACATCGCAGCATCATCACAGCATCATCGCATCATCATCACAGTGTCATGACAGCATCATCACTGCATAATCACCGCATAATCACAGCATCATCACAGCATAATCACAGTATCATCACAGCGTCATCACTACATCATCACTGCATCATCACAGAATCATCACTGCGTCATCACAGCATCATCAGAGCATCATCACAGCATCATCACAGCATAATCACAGTATCATCACAGCATCATCACTACATCATCACTGCATCATCACAGAATCATCACTGCGTCATCACAGCATCATCAGAGCATCATCACAGCATCATCACATCATCATCTCAGCATCATTACTGCTTACTCACTGCATCATCATAGCATCATCACATCATCATCACAACATCATCAGTTTCATGTCAGCATCATCACTGCATAATCACTGCATCATCACAGCATCCTCACAGCATCAACACAGCGTCATCACAGCGTCATCAATGCATCATTACAGCATCATCTCAGTATAGTCACAGAATTATTACAACATAATCACTGCATCCTCATATCATCACTGCATCATCACTGCATCATCACTGCATCATCACAGCACCATCACAGCATCATTACTTCAGAATCACTGCATCATCACAGCATCCTCACAGCAACATCGCAGCATCATCACAGCATCATCACACTGTCATGACAGCATCATCACTGCATAATCACTGCATAATCTCCGCATAATCACAGCATCATCACATCATCATCACAATATCATCACAGCGTCATCACTACACATCACTGCATCATCACTACATCATCACAGCATCATCACTTCGTCATCATCAGAGCATCATCACAGCATCATAACTGCATCATCAAAGCATCATCTCGGCATAATCACAATGTCATAAATACATCATCACTCCATCATCACAGCATTATCACATCATCATCACAACGTTTTCAGTGTCATCACAGCATCATAACAACGTCATCAAACTGTCATCACAGCATCATCACCAAATCATCACAGAATCATCACAGCATCATTACTGCATCATCACAGCATCTTTGCATCGTCATCAGAGCATCACCACTGCATCATCACATCATCATCTCAGCATCATCACAGCATCATTACTGCTTACTCACTGCATCATCACAGCGTCATGAGTGTCATCACTGCATCATAACATCATAGCTTCATCATCAGAACATTATCACAGCATCATCACTGCATCATCACATCATCATTATAGCATCTTCACTGTCATCAATACATCATCACAGCATCATCACATCATTATCACAGCATCATCAGTGTCATCTCAGCATCATCACTGCATCATGACTGCATCATAGCAGCATAATCACAGCATCATCACAGAATCATCACAGCATCATCATAAGGTCATCACAGCATCATCACTACGTCATCAGATTGTAATCACAGCATCATCACAGTGTCCTCACTGAATCATCACTGCACCATCACTGCAACATCACAGCATCATCTCAGCATCATCATGGCATCATTACTGCATCATCACTGCTTACTCACTGCATCATCACAGCATCATCTCAGCATCATCACAGAATCATTTCTGCATAATCATTGCATTTTCACAGCGTCATCACAGTATCATCACTGCATCATCACAGTGTCATCACAGCATCATCAAAGCATCACGACAGCGTCATCTCACCATCACGACAGCGTCATCAAAGCATCATCACTGCATCATAACAACATCATCTCAGCATCATCACAGAATCATTTCTGCATAATCACTGCATCATCATAGTGTCATCACAGTATATTCACTGCATCATCACATCATCACAGTGTCATCACAGAATCATCACTGAATCATCCAAGCATCATCCAAGCATCATCACAGCACCACCAATGCATCATCACAGTATCATCACTGCATCATCACCGCATCATCACATCATCAACACTGCATCATTGCTGCATCATCACATCATTGTCACAGTATCATCAAAATATCATCACAGCATCATCACACCATCATAACAACATCATCACAGCGTCATCACAGTATCGTAAATGCATCATCACAGAATCATCACTGAATCATCATAGCATCTTCATATCATCATCACAATATCATCACAGCATCATCACTGCATCATCACAGCATCATCACTGCATAATCACTGCATCATCACCACATCATCACAGCATCATCACTGCATAATCACTGCATCATCACAGCATCATCACATCGTCATCAAAACATCATTACAAGTATCAACACAACATAATCACAGTGTCATCACAGCATCATCATTGCATCCTTACTGCATGATCACAGCATCTCCGCATCGTAATCACATCATCATCACTGACTCCTCACTGAATCATCACTGTACCATCACTGCATCATCAGAGCATAATCTGAGCATAATCTCAGCATAATCACAGCATCATCACAGAATCATCACAGCATCATTACTGCATCATCACAGCATCTTTGCATCGTCATCAGAGCATCACCACTGCATCATCACTACATCATCACATCATCATCACAGCATTTTAGCTACATAATCACAGAATCATCATAGCGTAACGACAGCATCATCACAACATCATTACAGCATCATCACAGCGTCATCGTAACATCATGACTGTATCATCACAGCATCATCACAGCATCACCGCAGCGTCATCACTGCATCATCACAGCATCATCACAGCATCATCACGGCATCGTTACAGCATCGTCATATCATCATAACTGCATCATCACAACAACATAACAAAATCATCAAAGCATCGTCACAGCATCATCACCGCGTCATCACAGCGTCATAACTGCATCGTCACTGCATCTAAACTGCATCATCACAAAATCATCACAGCTTCATCACTGCAGCATCACAGCATCATCAAAGCATCATCGCAGCATCATCACATCATCATCACTGCATCATCACAGAATCATTACTGTTTACTCACTGCGGCATCACAGCATTATCACGGTGTCATAACTGCATCATCACTGCACCATTACTGCATCATCACAGTGTCATCTCAGCATCATCACAGCATCATTACTGCCTAATCATTGCATTATCACAACGTCATCACAGTATCATCAGTGCATCATCACAGCATCATTACTGCATCATCACATCATCATCACAGAATCACGATAGTGTCATCACAGCGTCATCACTGCATCATCACAGCGTCATCTCAGCATCATCAGAGACTCATCACAGCGTCATCACTGCATCATCACAGTATCATCACAGCATCATCACAAAATTATAAGAGCGTCATCACAGCGTTATTACTGCATCATCACAGCATCAATAGAGCATCATCACAGCGTCATCACAGCGTTATCACAGCGTCATCACAGCATCACGACATCATCATCACAGCTTCACGACAGTGTCATGAGAGCGTCTTCACAGCATCATCACTACATCATCACTGCATCATCACAGCGTCATCACCGCATCATCACTGCATTGTCACAACATCATGGCGTCATAATAACTGCATCATAACAGCATGATCAAAGCATCATCACAGCGTCATCACAGCGTCATAACTGCATAAACACTGCATCATCAAAGAACCATCACAGCATCATCACAGCGTCATAACAGCATCATCAGAGCATCATCACATCGTCATCACATCGTCATCAAAGAATCTTCACAGCATCATCGCTATGTCATCATAGCATCATCATAATATTATCACAGCTTCATCACAGCGTCATAACAACATCATCACTGCATCATCACAGCATCATCATTATTGCATCATGACTGCATCATTACAGCATCATCAGAGCAGAATCAGTGCGTCGTCACAGCATCATTACTGCATCACCACATCATCACTGTGTTATCGCAGCGTCATCACAGCATCATCACAACATCATCACAGAATCATCACAGCATCATTGCAGCATCATCACATCATCATCACAGCGTCATCACAACATCATCGTAGCATCATCATGCATCATCACAGCATCATTACAGCATCATCACAGCATCATCACAGCATCATCACTGCATCATCACTGAATAATCACAGCATCATCACTGCATCATCACGGCATCGTTACAGCATCGTCATATCATCATAACTGCATCATCACAACAACATAACAAAATCATCAAAGCATCATCACAGCATCATCACAGAGTCATAACTGCATCGTCACTGCATCTAAACTGCATCATCAAAAAATCATCACTGCATCACATCATAATCACAACATCATCAAAGCGTCATCACAGCATCATCACTGCGTTATCACAGCATCATCTCAGCATCATCACAGTATCATTACTGCATAATCACTGCATCATCGCAGCTTCATCACAGCATCATGACAGCGTCATCACAGCATCAAAAATGCGTAATCACTTCATCCTCACATCATCATCATAGCATCATAGCTGCATAATCATAGAGTCATCACAGCATCATCACTACATCATCAAATTGTCATCACTGTATCATCACAGCATCATCATAGCATCATCACTGCATAATCACAGTGTCATAACAGCATCATTACAACACCATGACTACGTCATCACAGCATCACGACAGCGTCATTACAGTGTCATCACAGCATCATCACTGCATTATCACAACATCATCACAACATCATCACTGCGTCATCAGAGCGTCATCACTACATAATCACTTCTTACTCAGTGAATCATCACTGCATCATCACATCATCACAGCATCATCTCAGCATAATCACAGTATCATCACAGCGTCATCACTACATCATCACTGCATCATCACAGCATCATCACTGCATCATCACAGCATCATCAGAGCATCATCACAGCATCATCACAACATCATCACAGAGTCATCACAGCATCATCACTGCATAATCACTGCATCATCACAGCATCCTCACAGCATCAATACAGCGTCATCACAACGTCAACAATGCATCATTACAGCATCATCTCAGTATAGTCACAGCATAATCACTGCATAATCACTGCATCATCATATCGTCATCACTGCATCATCACTGCATCATCACAGCACCATCACAGCATCATTACTGCAGAATCACTGCATCATCACAGCATCATAGCTGCATAATCACAGCATCATCACATCATCATCGCATAGTCATCACTGCATCATCACTGCATCATCACAGCACCATCACAGCATCATTACTGCAGAATCACTGCATCATCACAGCATCCTCACAGCAACATCGCAGCATCATCACAGCATCATCGCATCATCATCACAGTGTCATGACAGCATCATCACTGCATAATCACCGCATAATCACAGCATCATCACAGCATAATCACAGTATCATCACAGCGTCATCACTACATCATCACTGCATCATCACAGAATCATCACTGCGTCATCACAGCATCATCAGAGCATCATCACAGCATCATCACAGCATAATCACAGTATCATCACAGCATCATCACTACATCATCACTGTATCATCACAGAATCATCACTGCGTCATCACAGCATCATCAGAGCATCATCACAGCATCATCACATCATCATCTCAGCATCATTACTGCTTACTCACTGCATCATCATAGCATCATCACATCATCATCACAACATCATCAGTTTCATGTCAGCATCATCACTGCATAATCACTGCATCATCACAGCATCCTCACAGCATCAACACAGCGTCATCACAGCGTCATCAATGCATCATTACAGCATCATCTCAGTATAGTCACAGAATTATTACAGCATAATCACTGCATCATCATATCATCACTGCATCATCACTGCATCATCACTGCATCATCACAGCACCATCACAGCATCATTACTTCAGAATCACTGCATCATCACAGCATCCTCACAGCAACATCGCAGCATCATCACAGCATCATCACACTGTCATGACAGCATCATCACTGCATAATCACTGCATAATCTCCGCATAATCACAGCATCATCACATCATCATCACAATATCATCACAGCGTCATCACTACACATCACTGCATCATCACTACATCATCACAGCATCATCACTTCGTCATCATCAGAGCATCATCACAGCATCATCACTGCATCCTCACTGCATCATGAGTGCATCATCATCACAGCATCATAACTGCATCATCAAAGCATCATCTCGGCATAATCACAATGTCATAAATACATCATCACTCCATCATCACAGCATTATCACATCATCATCACAACGTTTTCAGTGTCATCACAGCATCATAACAACGTCATCAAACTGTCATCACAGCATCATCACCAAATCATCACAGAATCATCACAGCATCATTACTGCATCATCACAGCATCTTTGCATCGTCATCAGAGCATCACCACTGCATCATCACATCATCATCTCAGCATCATCACAGCATCATTACTGCTTACTCACTGCATCATCACAGCGTCATGACAGTGTCATCACTGCATCATAACATCATAGCTTCATCATCAGAACATTATCACAGCATCATCACTGCATCATCACATCATCATTATAGCATCTTCACTGTCATCAATACATCATCACAGCATCATCACATCATTATCACAGCATCATCAGTGTCATCTCAGCATCATCACTGCATCATGACTGCATCATAGCAGCATAATCACAGCATCATCACAGAATCATCACAGCATCATCATAAGGTCATCACAGCATCATCACTACGTCATCAGATTGTAATCACAGCATCATCACAGTGTCCTCACTGAATCATCACTGCACCATCACTGCAACATCACAGCATCATCTCAGCATCATCATGGCATCATTACTGCATCATCACTGCTTACTCACTGCATCATCACAGCATCATCTCAGCATCATCACAGAATCATTTCTGCATAATCATTGCATTTTCACAGCGTCATCACAGTATCATCACTGCATCATCACAGTGTCATCACAGCATCATCAAAGCATCACGACAGCGTCATCTCACCATCACGACAGCGTCATCAAAGCATCATCACTGCATCATAACAACATCATCTCAGCATCATCACAGAATCATTTCTGCATAATCACTGCATCATCATAGTGTCATCACAGTATATTCACTGCACCATCACATCATCACAGTGTCATCACAGAATCATCACTGAATCATCCAAGCATCATCCAAGCATCATCACAGCACCACCAATGCATCATCACAGTATCATCACTGCATAATCACTGCATCATCACCGCATCATCACTGCATCAACACTGCATCATTGCTGCATCATCACATCATTGTCACAGTATCATCAAAATATCATCACACCATCATAACAACATCATCACAGCGTCATCACAGTATCGTAAATGCATCATCACAGAATCATCACTGAATCATCATAGCATCTTCATATCATCATCACAATATCATCACAGCATCATCACTGCATCATCACAGCATCATCACTGCATAATCACTGCATCATCACCACATCATCACAGCATCATCACTGCATAATCACTGCATCATCACAGCATCATCACATCGTCATCAAAACATCATTACAAGTATCAACACAACATAATCACAGTGTCATCACAGCATCATCATTGCATCCTTACTGCATGATCACAGCATCTCCGCATCGTAATCACATCATCATCACTGACTCCTCACTGAATCATCACTGTACCATCACTGCATCATCAGAGCATAATCTGAGCATAATCTCAGCATAATCACAGCATCATCACAGAATCATCACAGCATCATTACTGCATCATCACAGCATCTTTGCATCGTCATCAGAGCATCACCACTGCATCATCACTACATCATCACATCATCATCACAGCATTTTAGCTACATAATCACAGAATCATCATAGCGTAACGACAGCATCATCACAACATCATTACAGCATCATCACAGCGTCATCGTAACATCATGACTGTATCATCACAGCATCATCACAGCATCACCGCAGCGTCATCACTGCATCATCACAGCATCATCACAGCATCATCACGGCATCGTTACAGCATCGTCATATCATCATAACTGCATCATCACAACAACATAACAAAATCATCAAAGCATCGTCACAGCATCATCACCGCGTCATCACAGCGTCATAACTGCATCGTCACTGCATCTAAACTGCATCATCACAAAATCATCACAGCTTCATCACTGCAGCATCACAGCATCATCAAAGCATCATCGCAGCATCATCACATCATCATCACTGCATCATCACAGAATCATTACTGTTTACTCACTGCGGCATCACAGCATTATCACGGTGTCATAACTGCATCATCACTGCACCATTACTGCATCATCACAGTGTCATCTCAGCATCATCACAGCATCATTACTGCCTAATCATTGCATTATCACAACGTCATCACAGTATCATCAGTGCATCATCACAGCATCATTACTGCATCATCACATCATCATCACAGAATCACGATAGTGTCATCACAGCGTCATCACTGCATCATCACAGCGTCATCTCAGCATCATCAGAGACTCATCACAGCGTCATCACTGCATCATCACAGTATCATCACAGCATCATCACAAAATTATAAGAGCGTCATCACAGCGTTATTACTGCATCATCACAGCATCAATAGAGCATCATCACAGCGTCATCACAGCGTTATCACAGCGTCATCACAGCATCACGACATCATCATCACAGCTTCACGACAGTGTCATGAGAGCGTCTTCACAGCATCATCACTACATCATCACTGCATCATCACAGCGTCATCACCGCATCATCACTGCATTGTCACAACATCATGGCGTCATAATAACTGCATCATAACAGCATGATCAAAGCATCATCACAGCGTCATCACAGCGTCATAACTGCATAAACACTGCATCATCAAAGAACCATCACAGCATCATCACAGCGTCATAACAGCATCATCAGAGCATCATCACATCGTCATCACATCGTCATCAAAGAATCTTCACAGCATCATCGCTATGTCATCATAGCATCATCATAATATTATCACAGCTTCATCACAGCGTCATAACAACATCATCACTGCATCATCACAGCATCATCATTATTGCATCATGACTGCATCATTACAGCATCATCAGAGCAGAATCAGTGCGTCGTCACAGCATCATTACTGCATCACCACATCATCACTGTGTTATCGCAGCGTCATCACAGCATCATCACAACATCATCACAGAATCATCACAGCATCATTGCAGCATCATCACATCATCATCACAGCGTCATCACAACATCATCGTAGCATCATCATGCATCATCACAGCATCATTACAGCATCATCACAGCATCATCACAGCATCATCACTGCATCATCACTGAATAATCACAGCATCATCACTGCATCATCACGGCATCGTTACAGCATCGTCATATCATCATAACTGCATCATCACAACAACATAACAAAATCATCAAAGCATCATCACAGCATCATCACAGAGTCATAACTGCATCGTCACTGCATCTAAACTGCATCATCAAAAAATCATCACTGCATCACATCATAATCACAACATCATCAAAGCGTCATCACAGCATCATCACTGCGTTATCACAGCATCATCTCAGCATCATCACAGTATCATTACTGCATAATCACTGCATCATCGCAGCTTCATCACAGCATCATGACAGCGTCATCACAGCATCAAAAATGCGTAATCACTTCATCCTCACATCATCATCATAGCATCATAGCTGCATAATCATAGAGTCATCACAGCATCATCACTACATCATCAAATTGTCATCACTGTATCATCACAGCATCATCATAGCATCATCACTGCATAATCACAGTGTCATAACAGCATCATTACAACACCATGACTACGTCATCACAGCATCACGACAGCGTCATTACAGTGTCATCACAGCATCATCACTGCATTATCACAACATCATCACAACATCATCACTGCGTCATCAGAGCGTCATCACTACATAATCACTTCTTACTCAGTGAATCATCACTGCATCATCACATCATCACAGCATCATCTCAGCATAATCACAGTATCATCACAGCGTCATCACTACATCATCACTGCATCATCACAGCATCATCACTGCATCATCACAGCATCATCAGAGCATCATCACAGCATCATCACAACATCATCACAGAGTCATCACAGCATCATCACTGCATAATCACTGCATCATCACAGCATCCTCACAGCATCAATACAGCGTCATCACAACGTCAACAATGCATCATTACAGCATCATCTCAGTATAGTCACAGCATAATCACTGCATAATCACTGCATCATCATATCGTCATCACTGCATCATCACTGCATCATCACAGCACCATCACAGCATCATTACTGCAGAATCACTGCATCATCACAGCATCATAGCTGCATAATCACAGCATCATCACATCATCATCGCATAGTCATCACTGCATCATCACTGCATCATCACAGCACCATCACAGCATCATTACTGCAGAATCACTGCATCATCACAGCATCCTCACAGCAACATCGCAGCATCATCACAGCATCATCGCATCATCATCACAGTGTCATGACAGCATCATCACTGCATAATCACCGCATAATCACAGCATCATCACAGCATAATCACAGTATCATCACAGCGTCATCACTACATCATCACTGCATCATCACAGAATCATCACTGCGTCATCACAGCATCATCAGAGCATCATCACAGCATCATCACAGCATAATCACAGTATCATCACAGCATCATCACTACATCATCACTGTATCATCACAGAATCATCACTGCGTCATCACAGCATCATCAGAGCATCATCACAGCATCATCACATCATCATCTCAGCATCATTACTGCTTACTCACTGCATCATCATAGCATCATCACATCATCATCACAACATCATCAGTTTCATGTCAGCATCATCACTGCATAATCACTGCATCATCACAGCATCCTCACAGCATCAACACAGCGTCATCACAGCGTCATCAATGCATCATTACAGCATCATCTCAGTATAGTCACAGAATTATTACAGCATAATCACTGCATCATCATATCATCACTGCATCATCACTGCATCATCACTGCATCATCACAGCACCATCACAGCATCATTACTTCAGAATCACTGCATCATCACAGCATCCTCACAGCAACATCGCAGCATCATCACAGCATCATCACACTGTCATGACAGCATCATCACTGCATAATCACTGCATAATCTCCGCATAATCACAGCATCATCACATCATCATCACAATATCATCACAGCGTCATCACTACACATCACTGCATCATCACTACATCATCACAGCATCATCACTTCGTCATCATCAGAGCATCATCACAGCATCATCACTGCATCCTCACTGCATCATGAGTGCATCATCATCACAGCATCATAACTGCATCATCAAAGCATCATCTCGGCATAATCACAATGTCATAAATACATCATCACTCCATCATCACAGCATTATCACATCATCATCACAACGTTTTCAGTGTCATCACAGCATCATAACAACGTCATCAAACTGTCATCACAGCATCATCACCAAATCATCACAGAATCATCACAGCATCATTACTGCATCATCACAGCATCTTTGCATCGTCATCAGAGCATCACCACTGCATCATCACATCATCATCTCAGCATCATCACAGCATCATTACTGCTTACTCACTGCATCATCACAGCGTCATGACAGTGTCATCACTGCATCATAACATCATAGCTTCATCATCAGAACATTATCACAGCATCATCACTGCATCATCACATCATCATTATAGCATCTTCACTGTCATCAATACATCATCACAGCATCATCACATCATTATCACAGCATCATCAGTGTCATCTCAGCATCATCACTGCATCATGACTGCATCATAGCAGCATAATCACAGCATCATCACAGAATCATCACAGCATCATCATAAGGTCATCACAGCATCATCACTACGTCATCAGATTGTAATCACAGCATCATCACAGTGTCCTCACTGAATCATCACTGCACCATCACTGCAACATCACAGCATCATCTCAGCATCATCATGGCATCATTACTGCATCATCACTGCTTACTCACTGCATCATCACAGCATCATCTCAGCATCATCACAGAATCATTTCTGCATAATCATTGCATTTTCACAGCGTCATCACAGTATCATCACTGCATCATCACAGTGTCATCACAGCATCATCAAAGCATCACGACAGCGTCATCTCACCATCACGACAGCGTCATCAAAGCATCATCACTGCATCATAACAACATCATCTCAGCATCATCACAGAATCATTTCTGCATAATCACTGCATCATCATAGTGTCATCACAGTATATTCACTGCACCATCACATCATCACAGTGTCATCACAGAATCATCACTGAATCATCCAAGCATCATCCAAGCATCATCACAGCACCACCAATGCATCATCACAGTATCATCACTGCATAATCACTGCATCATCACCGCATCATCACTGCATCAACACTGCATCATTGCTGCATCATCACATCATTGTCACAGTATCATCAAAATATCATCACACCATCATAACAACATCATCACAGCGTCATCACAGTATCGTAAATGCATCATCACAGAATCATCACTGAATCATCATAGCATCTTCATATCATCATCACAATATCATCACAGCATCATCACTGCATCATCACAGCATCATCACTGCATAATCACTGCATCATCACCACATCATCACAGCATCATCACTGCATAATCACTGCATCATCACAGCATCATCACATCGTCATCAAAACATCATTACAAGTATCAACACAACATAATCACAGTGTCATCACAGCATCATCATTGCATCCTTACTGCATGATCACAGCATCTCCGCATCGTAATCACATCATCATCACTGACTCCTCACTGAATCATCACTGTACCATCACTGCATCATCAGAGCATAATCTGAGCATAATCTCAGCATAATCACAGCATCATCACAGAATCATCACAGCATCATTACTGCATCATCACAGCATCTTTGCATCGTCATCAGAGCATCACCACTGCATCATCACTACATCATCACATCATCATCACAGCATTTTAGCTACATAATCACAGAATCATCATAGCGTAACGACAGCATCATCACAACATCATTACAGCATCATCACAGCGTCATCGTAACATCATGACTGTATCATCACAGCATCATCACAGCATCACCGCAGCGTCATCACTGCATCATCACAGCATCATCACAGCATCATCACGGCATCGTTACAGCATCGTCATATCATCATAACTGCATCATCACAACAACATAACAAAATCATCAAAGCATCGTCACAGCATCATCACCGCGTCATCACAGCGTCATAACTGCATCGTCACTGCATCTAAACTGCATCATCACAAAATCATCACAGCTTCATCACTGCAGCATCACAGCATCATCAAAGCATCATCGCAGCATCATCACATCATCATCACTGCATCATCACAGAATCATTACTGTTTACTCACTGCGGCATCACAGCATTATCACGGTGTCATAACTGCATCATCACTGCACCATTACTGCATCATCACAGTGTCATCTCAGCATCATCACAGCATCATTACTGCCTAATCATTGCATTATCACAACGTCATCACAGTATCATCAGTGCATCATCACAGCATCATTACTGCATCATCACATCATCATCACAGAATCACGATAGTGTCATCACAGCGTCATCACTGCATCATCACAGCGTCATCTCAGCATCATCAGAGACTCATCACAGCGTCATCACTGCATCATCACAGTATCATCACAGCATCATCACAAAATTATAAGAGCGTCATCACAGCGTTATTACTGCATCATCACAGCATCAATAGAGCATCATCACAGCGTCATCACAGCGTTATCACAGCGTCATCACAGCATCACGACATCATCATCACAGCTTCACGACAGTGTCATGAGAGCGTCTTCACAGCATCATCACTACATCATCACAGCATCATCACTGCGTCATCAGAGCATCATCACAAAATCATCACAGCGTCATTACTGCATCATCACTGCATCATCACAGCGTCATCACCGCATCATCACTGCATTGTCACAACATCATGGCGTCATAATAACTGCATCATAACAGCATGATCAAAGCATCATCACAGCGTCATCACAGCGTCATAACTGCATAAACACTGCATCATCAAAGAACCATCACAGCATCATCACAGCGTCATAACAGCATCATCAGAGCATCATCACATCGTCATCACATCGTCATCAAAGAATCTTCACAGCATCATCGCTATGTCATCATAGCATCATCATAATATTATCACAGCTTCATCACAGCGTCATAACAACATCATCACTGCATCATCACAGCATCATCATTATTGCATCATGACTGCATCATTACAGCATCATCAGAGCAGAATCAGTGCGTCGTCACAGCATCATTACTGCATCACCACATCACCACTGTGTTATCGCAGCGTCATCACAGCATCATCACAACATCATCACAGAATCATCACAGCATCATTGCAGCATCATCACATCATCATCACAGCGTCATCACAACATCATCGTAGCATCATCATGCATCATCACAGCATCATTACAGCATCATCACAGCATCATCACAGCATCATCACTGCATCATCACTGAATAATCACAGCATCATCACTGCATCATCACGGCATCGTTACAGCATCGTCATATCATCATAACTGCATCATCACAACAACATAACAAAATCATCAAAGCATCATCACAGCATCATCACAGCGTCATAACTGCATCGTCACTGCATCTAAACTGCATCATCACAAAATCATCACTGCATCACATCATAATCACAACATCATCAAAGCGTCATCACAGCATCATCACTGCGTTATCACAGCATCATCTCAGCATCATCACAGTATCATTACTGCTTATTCACTGCATCATCACAACATCATCACAGCGTCATTACAGTGTCATAAATGCATCATCACAGTGTCATCAAAGCGTCCTAACTGCATAATCACTGCATCATCGCAGCTTCATCACAGCATCATGACAGCGTCATCACAGCATCAAAAATGCATAATCACTTCATCCTCACATCATCATCATAGCATCATAGCTGCATAATCATAGAGTCATCACAGCATCATCACTACATCATCAAATTGTCATCACTGTATCATCACAGCATCATCATAGCATCATCACTGCATAATCACAGTGTCATAACAGCATCATTACAACACCATGACTACGTCATCACAGCATCACGACAGCGTCATTACAGTGTCATCACAGCATCATCACTGCATTATCACAACATCATCACAACATCATCACTGCGTCATCAGAGCGTCATCACTACATAATCACTTCTTACTCAGTGAATCATCACTGCATCATCACATCATCACAGCATCATCTCAGCATAATCACAGTATCATCACAGCGTCATCACTACATCATCACTGCATCATCACAGCATCATCACTGCATCATCACAGCATCATCAGAGCATCATCACAGCATCATCACAACATCATCACAGAGTCATCACAGCATCATCACTGCATAATCACTGCATCATCACAGCATCCTCACAGCATCAATACAGCGTCATCACAACGTCAACAATGCATCATTACAGCATCATCTCAGTATAGTCACAGCATAATCACTGCATAATCACTGCATCATCATATCGTCATCACTGCATCATCACTGCATCATCACAGCACCATCACAGCATCATTACTGCAGAATCACTGCATCATCACAGCATCATAGCTGCATAATCACAGCATCATCACATCATCATCGCATAGTCATCACAGCGTCATCACTGCATCATCACAGCATCATCACAGCATCATTACTGCAGAATCACTGCATCATCACAGCAACATCGCAGCATCATCACAGCATCATCGCATCATCATCACAGTGTCATGACAGCATCATCACTGCATAATCACCGCATAATCACAGCATCATCACAGCATAATCACAGTATCATCACAGCGTCATCACTACATCATCACTGCATCATCACAGAATCATCACTGCGTCATCACAGCATCATCAGAGCATCATCACAGCATCATCACAGCATAATCACAGTATCATCACAGCATCATCACTACATCATCACTGCATCATCACAGAATCATCACTGCGTCATCACAGCATCATCAGAGCATCATCACAGCATCATCACATCATCATCTCAGCATCATTACTGCTTACTCACTGCATCATCATAGCATCATCACATCATCATCACAACATCATCAGTTTCATGTCAGCATCATCACTGCATAATCACTGCATCATCACAGCATCCTCACAGCATCAACACAGCGTCATCACAGCGTCATCAATGCATCATTACAGCATCATCTCAGTATAGTCACAGAATTATTACAGCATAATCACTGCATCATCATATCATCACTGCATCATCACTGCATCATCACTGCATCATCACAGCACCATCACAGCATCATTACTTCAGAATCACTGCATCATCACAGCATCCTCACAGCAACATCGCAGCATCATCACAGCATCATCACACTGTCATGACAGCATCATCACTGCATAATCACTGCATAATCTCCGCATAATCACAGCATCATCACATCATCATCACAATATCATCACAGCGTCATCACTACACATCACTGCATCATCACTACATCATCACAGCATCATCACTTCGTCATCATCAGAGCATCATCACAGCATCATCACTGCATCCTCACTGCATCATGAGTGCATCATCATCACAGCATCATAACTGCATCATCAAAGCATCATCTCGGCATAATCACAATGTCATAAATACATCATCACTCCATCATCACAGCATTATCACATCATCATCACAACGTTTTCAGTGTCATCACAGCATCATAACAACGTCATCAAACTGTCATCACAGCATCATCACCAAATCATCACAGAATCATCACAGCATCATTACTGCATCATCACAGCATCTTTGCATCGTCATCAGAGCATCACCACTGCATCATCACATCATCATCTCAGCATCATCACAGCATCATTACTGCTTACTCACTGCATCATCACAGCGTCATGACAGTGTCATCACTGCATCATAACATCATAGCTTCATCATCAGAACATTATCACAGCATCATCACTGCATCATCACATCATCATTATAGCATCTTCACTGTCATCAATACATCATCACAGCATCATCACATCATTATCACAGCATCATCAGTGTCATCTCAGCATCATCACTGCATCATGACTGCATCATAGCAGCATAATCACAGCATCATCACAGAATCATCACAGCATCATCATAAGGTCATCACAGCATCATCACTACGTCATCAGATTGTAATCACAGCATCATCACAGTGTCCTCACTGAATCATCACTGCACCATCACTGCAACATCACAGCATCATCTCAGCATCATCATGGCATCATTACTGCATCATCACTGCTTACTCACTGCATCATCACAGCATCATCTCAGCATCATCACAGAATCATTTCTGCATAATCATTGCATTTTCACAGCGTCATCACAGTATCATCACTGCATCATCACAGTGTCATCACAGCATCATCAAAGCATCACGACAGCGTCATCTCACCATCACGACAGCGTCATCAAAGCATCATCACTGCATCATAACAACATCATCTCAGCATCATCACAGAATCATTTCTGCATAATCACTGCATCATCATAGTGTCATCACAGTATATTCACTGCATCATCACATCATCACAGTGTCATCACAGAATCATCACTGAATCATCCAAGCATCATCCAAGCATCATCACAGCACCACCAATGCATCATCACAGTATCATCACTGCATAATCACTGCATCATCACCGCATCATCACTGCATCAACACTGCATCATTGCTGCATCATCACATCATTGTCACAGTATCATCAAAATATCATCACAGCATCATCACACCATCATAACAACATCATCACAGCGTCATCACAGTATCGTAAATGCATCATCACAGAATCATCACTGAATCATCATAGCATCTTCATATCATCATCACAATATCATCACAGCATCATCACTGCATCATCACTGCATAATCACTGCATCATCACCACATCATCACAGCATCATCACTGCATAATCACTGCATCATCACAGCGTCATCACATCATCATCAAAACATCATTACAAGTATCAACACAACATAATCACAGTGTCATCACAGCATCATCATTGCATCCTTACTGCATGATCACAGCATCTCCGCATCGTAATCACATCATCATCACTGACTCCTCACTGAATCATCACTGTACCATCACTGCATCATCAGAGCATAATCTGAGCATAATCTCAGCATAATCACAGCATCATCACAGAATCATCACAGCATCATTACTGCATCATCACAGCATCTTTGCATCGTCATCAGAGCATCACCACTGCATCATCACTACATCATCACATCATCATCACAGCATTTTAGCTACATAATCACAGAATCATCATAGCGTAACGACAGCATCATCACAACATCATTACAGCATCATCACAGCGTCATCGTAACATCATGACTGTATCATCACAGCATCATCACAGCATCACCGCAGCGTCATCACTGCATCATCACAGCATCATCACAGCATCATCACGGCATCGTTACAGCATCGTCATATCATCATAACTGCATCATCACAACAACATAACAAAATCATCAAAGCATCGTCACAGCATCATCACCGCGTCATCACAGCGTCATAACTGCATCGTCACTGCATCTAAACTGCATCATCACAAAATCATCACAGCTTCATCACTGCAGCATCACAGCATCATCAAAGCATCATCGCAGCATCATCACATCATCATCACTGCATCATCACAGAATCATTACTGTTTACTCACTGCGGCATCACAGCATTATCACGGTGTCATAACTGCATCATCACTGCACCATTACTGCATCATCACAGTGTCATCTCAGCATCATCACAGCATCATTACTGCCTAATCATTGCATTATCACAACGTCATCACAGTATCATCAGTGCATCATCACAGCATCATTACTGCATCATCACATCATCATCACAGAATCACGATAGTGTCATCACAGCGTCATCACTGCATCATCACAGCGTCATCTCAGCATCATCAGAGACTCATCACAGCGTCATCACTGCATCATCACAGTATCATCACAGCATCATCACAAAATTATAAGAGCGTCATCACAGCGTTATTACTGCATCATCACAGCATCAATAGAGCATCATCACAGCGTCATCACAGCGTTATCACAGCGTCATCACAGCATCATCACAGCATCACGACATCATCATCACAGCTTCACGACAGTGTCATGAGAGCGTCTTCACAGCATCATCACTACATCATCACAGCATCATCACTGCGTCATCAGAGCATCATCACAAAATCATCACAGCGTCATTACTGCATCATCACT
The DNA here is from genome assembly GCA_963989345.1 of Clangula hyemalis. The sequence continues at coordinate 755,148 of OZ022447.1, forward strand.
GCATCATCACAGCGTCATCACCGCATCATCACTGCATTGTCACAACATCATGGCGTCATAATAACTGCATCATAACAGCATGATCAAAGCATCATCACAGCGTCATCACAGCGTCATAACTGCATAAACACTGCATCATCAAAGAACCATCACAGCATCATCACAGCGTCATAACAGCATCATCAGAGCATCATCACATCGTCATCACATCGTCATCAAAGAATCTTCACAGCATCATCGCTATGTCATCATAGCATCATCATAATATTATCACAGCTTCATCACAGCGTCATAACAACATCATCACTGCATCATCACAGCATCATCATTATTGCATCATGACTGCATCATTACAGCATCATCAGAGCAGAATCAGTGCGTCGTCACAGCATCATTACTGCATCACCACATCATCACTGTGTTATCGCAGCGTCATCACAGCATCATCACAACATCATCACAGAATCATCACAGAATCATTGCAGCATCATCACATCATCATCACAGCGTCATCACAACATCATCGTAGCATCATCATGCATCATCACAGCATCATTACTGCATCATCACAGCATCATCACAGCATCATCACTGCATCATCACTGAATAATCACAGCATCATCACTGCATCATCACGGCATCGTTACAGCATCGTCATATCATCATAACTGCATCATCACAACAACATAACAAAATCATCAAAGCATCATCACAGCATCATCACAGCGTCATAACTGCATCGTCACTGCATCTAAACTGCATCATAAAAAAATCATCACTGCATCACATCATAATCACAACATCATCAAAGCGTCATCACAGCATCATCACTGCGTTATCACAGCATCATCTCAGCATCATCACAGTATCATTACTGCTTATTCACTGCATCATCACAACATCATCACAGCGTCATTACAGTGTCATAAATGCATCATCACAGTGTCATCAAAGCGTCCTAACTGCATAATCACTGCATCATCGCAGCTTCATCACAGCATCATGACAGCGTCATCACAGCATCAAAAATGCATAATCACTTCATCCTCACATCATCATCATAGCATCATAGCTGCATAATCATAGAGTCATCACAGCATCATCACTACATCATCAAATTGTCATCACTGTATCATCACAGCATCATCACAGCATCATCACTGCATAATCACAGTGTCATAACAGCATCATTACAACACCATGACTACGTCATCACAGCATCACGACAGCGTCATTACAGTGTCATCACAGCATCATCACTGCATTATCACAACATCATCACAACATCATCACTGCGTCATCAGAGCGTCATCACTACATAATCACTTCTTACTCAGTGAATCATCACTGCATCATCACATCATCACAGCATCATCTCAGCATAATCACAGTATCATCACAGCGGCATCACTACATCATCACTGCATCATCACAGCATCATCACTGCATCATCACAGCATCATCAGAGCATCATCACAGCATCATCACAACATCATCACAGAGTCATCACAGCATCATCACTGCATAATCACTGCATCATCACAGCATCCTCACAGCATCAATACAGCGTCATCACAACGTCAACAATGCATCATTACAGCATCATCTCAGTATAGTCACAGCATAATCACTGCATAATCACTGCATCATCATATCGTCATCACTGCATCATCACTGCATCATCACAGCACCATCACAGCATCATAGCTGCATAATCACAGCATCATCACATCATCATCGCATAGTCATCACAGCGTCATCACTGCATCATCACAGCATCATAACAGCATTATTACTGCAGAATCACTGCATCATCACAGCATCCTCACAGCAACATCGCAGCATCATCACAGCATCATCGCATCATCATCACAGTGTCATGACAGCATCATCACTGAATAATCACCGCATAATCACAGCATCGTCACAGCATAATCACAGTATCATCACAGCGTCATCACTACATCATCACTGCATCATCACAGAATCATCACTGCGTCATCACAGCATCATCAGAGCATCATCACAGCATCATCACATCATCATCTCAGCATCATTACTGCTTACTCACTGCATCATCATAGCATCATCACATCATCATCACAACATCATCAGTTTCATGTCAGCATCATCACTGCATAATCACTGCATCATCACAGCATCCTCACAGCATCAACACAGCGTCATCACAGCGTCATCAATGCATCATTACAGCATCATCTCAGTATAGTCACAGAATTATTACAGCATAATCACTGCATCATCATATCATCACTGCATCACCACTGCATCATCACTGCATCATCACAGCACCATCACAGCATCATTACTTCAGAATCACTGCATCATCACAGCATCCTCACAGCAACATCGCAGCATCATCACAGCATCATCACACTGTCATGACAGCATCATCACTGCATAATCACTGCATAATCTCCGCATAATCACAGCATCATCACATCATCATCACAATATCATCACAGCGTCATCACTACACATCACTGCATCATCACTACATCATCACAGCATCATCACTTCGTCATCATCAGAGCATCATCACAGCATCATCACTGCATCCTCACTGCATCATGAGTGCATCATCATCACAGCATCATAACTGCATCATCAAAGCATCATCTCGGCATAATCACAATGTCATAAATACATCATCACTCCATCATCACAGCATTATCACATCATCATCACAACGTTTTCAGTGTCATCACAGCATCATAACAACGTCATCAAACTGTCATCACAGCATCATCACCAAATCATCACAGAATCATCACAGCATCATGACTGCATCATCACAGCATCTTTGCATCGTCATCAGAGCATCACCACTGCATCATCACATCATCATCTCAGCATCATCACAGCATCATTACTGCTTACTCACTGCATCATCACAGCGTCATGACAGTGTCATCACTGCATCATAACATCATAGCTTCATCATCAGAACATTATCACAGCATCATCACTGCATCATCACATCATCATTATAGCATCTTCACTGTCATCAATACATCAACACAGCATCATCACATCATTATCACAGCATCATCAGTGTCATCTCAGCATCATCACTGCATCATGACTGCATCATAGCAGCATAATCACAGCATCATCACAGAATCATCACAGCATCATCATAAGGTCATCACAGCATCATCACTACGTCATCAAATTGTAATCACAGCATCATCACAGTGTCCTCACTGAATCATCACTGCAACATCACAGCATCATCTCAGCATCATCATGGCATCATTACTGCATCATCACTGCTTACTCACTGCATCATCACAGCATCATCTCAGCATCATCACAGAATCATTTCTGCATAATCATTGCATTTTCACAGCGTCATCACAGTATCATCACTGCATCATCACAGTGTCATCACAGCATCATCAAAGCATCACGACAGCGTCATCTCACCATCACGACAGCGTCATCAAAGCATCATCACTGCATCATAACAACATCATCTCAGCATCATCACAGAATCATTTCTGCATAATCACTGCATCATCATAGTGTCATCACAGCATATTCACTGCATCATCACATCATCACAGTGTCATCACAGAATCATCACTGAATCATCCAAGCATCATCCAAGCATCATCACAGCACCACCAATGCATCATCACAGTATCATCACTGCATAATCACTGCATCATCACCGCATCATCACTGCATCAACACTGCATCATTGCTGCATCATCACATCATTGTCACAGTATCATCAAAATATCATCACAGCATCATCACACCATCATAACAACATCATCACAGCGTCATCACAGTATCGTAAATGCATCATCACAGAATCATCACTGAATCATCATAGCATCTTCATATCATCATCACAATATCATCACAGCATCATCACTGCATCATCACAGCATCATCACTGCATAATCACTGCATCATCACCACATCATCACAGCATCATCACTGCATAATCACTGCATCATCACAGCATCATCACATCGTCATCAAAACATCATTACAAGTATCAACACAACATAATCACAGTGTCATCACAGCATCATCATTGCATCCTTACTGCATGATCACAGCATCTCCGCATCGTAATCACATCATCATCACTGACTCCTCACTGAATCATCACTGTACCATCACTGCATCATCAGAGCATAATCTGAGCATAATCTCAGCATAATCACAGCATCATCACAGAATCATCACAGCATCATTACTGCATCATCACAGCATCTTTGCATCGTCATCAGAGCATCACCACTGCATCATCACTACATCATCACATCATCATCACAGCATTTTAGCTACATAATCACAGAATCATCATAGCGTAACGACAGCATCATCACAACATCATTACAGCATCATCACAGCGTCATCGTAACATCATGACTGTATCATCACAGCATCATCACAGCATCACCGCAGCGTCATCACTGCATCATCACAGCATCATCACAGCATCATCACGGCATCGTTACAGCATCGTCATATCATCATAACTGCATCATCACAACAACATAACAAAATCATCAAAGCATCGTCACAGCATCATCACCGCGTCATCACAGCGTCATAACTGCATCGTCACTGCATCTAAACTGCATCATCACAAAATCATCACAGCTTCATCACTGCAGCATCACAGCATCATCAAAGCATCATCGCAGCATCATCACATCATCATCACTGCATCATCACAGAATCATTACTGTTTACTCACTGCGGCATCACTGCATCATCACGGTGTCATCTCAGCATCATCACAGCATCATTACTGCCTAATCATTGCATTATCACAACGTCATCACAGTATCATCAGTGCATCATCACAGCATCATTACTGCATCATCACATCATCATCACAGAATCACGATAGTGTCATCACTGCATCATCACTGCATCACCACAGTATCATCACAGCATCATCACAAAATTATAAGAGCGTCATCACAGCGTTATTACTGCATCATCACAGCATCAATAGAGCATCATCACAGCGTCATCACAGCGTTATCACAGCGTCATCACAGCATCACAACATCATCATCACAGCTTCACGACAGTGTCATGAGAGCGTCTTCACAGCATCATCACTACATCATCACAGCATCATCACTGCGTCATCAGAGCATCATCACAAAATCATCACAGCGTCATTACTGCATCATCACTGCATCATCACAGCGTCATCACCGCATCATCACTGCATTGTCACAACATCATGGCGTCATAATAACTGCATCATAACAGCATGATCAAAGCATCATCACAGCGTCATCACAGCGTCATAACTGCATAAACACTGCATCATCAAAGAACCATCACAGCATCATCACAGCGTCATAACAGCATCATCAGAGCATCATCACATCGTCATCATATCGTCATCAAAGAATCTTCACAGCATCATCGCTATGTCATCATAGCATCATCATAATATTATCACAGCTTCATCACAGCGTCATAACAACATCATCACTGCATCATCACAGCATCATCATTATTGCATCATGACTGCATCATTACAGCATCATCAGAGCGTCGTCACAGCATCATTACTGCATCACCACATCATCACTGTGTTATCGCAGCGTCATCACAGCATCATCACAACATCATCACAGAATCATCACAGCATCATTGCAGCATCATCACATCATCATCACAGCGTCATCACAACATCATCGTAGCATCATCATGCATCATCACAGCATCATTACTGCATCATCACAGCATCATCACAGCATCATCACTGCATCATCACTGAATAATCACAGCATCATCACTGCATCATCACGGCATCGTTACAGCATCGTCATATCATCATAACTGCATCATCACAACAACATAACAAAATCATCAAAGCATCATCACAGCATCATCACCGCGTCATCACAGCGTCATAACTGCATCGTCACTGCATCTAAACTGCATCATCACAAAATCATCACTGCATCACATCATAATCACAACATCATCAAAGCGTCATCACAGCATCATCACTGCGTTATCACAGCATCATCTCAGCATCATCACAGTATCATTACTGCTTATTCACTGCATCATCACAACATCATCACAGCGTCATTACAGTGTCATAAATGCATCATCACAGTGTCATCAAAGCGTCCTAACTGCATAATCACTGCATCATCGCAGCTTCATCACAGCATCATGACAGCGTCATCACAGCATCAAAAATGCATAATCACTTCATCCTCACATCATCATCATAGCATCATAGCTGCATAATCATAGAGTCATCACAGCATCATCACTACATCATCAAATTGTCATCACTGTATCATCACAGCATCATCATAGCATCATCACTGCATAATCACAGTGTCATAACAGCATCATTACAACACCATGACTACGTCATCACAGCATCACGACAGCGTCATTACAGTGTCATCACAGCATCATCACTGCATTATCACAACATCATCACAACATCATCACTGCGTCATCAGAGCGTCATCACTACATAATCACTTCTTACTCAGTGAATCATCACTGCATCATCACATCATCACAGCATCATCTCAGCATAATCACAGTATCATCACAGCGTCATCACTACATCATCACTGCATCATCACAGCATCATCACTGCATCATCACAGCATCATCAGAGCATCATCACAGCATCATCACAACATCATCACAGAGTCATCACAGCATCATCACTGCATAATCACTGCATCATCACAGCATCCTCACAGCATCAATACAGCGTCATCACAACGTCAACAATGCATCATTACAGCATCATCTCAGTATAGTCACAGCATAATCACTGCATAATCACTGCATCATCATATCGTCATCACTGCATCATCACTGCATCATCACAGCACCATCACAGCATCATTACTGCAGAATCACTGCATCATCACAGCATCATAGCTGCATAATCACAGCATCATCACATCATCATCGCATAGTCATCACAGCGTCATCACTGCATCATCACAGCATCATCACAGCATCATTACTGCAGAATCACTGCATCATCACAGCATCCTCACAGCAACATCGCAGCATCATCACAGCATCATCGCATCATCATCACAGTGTCATGACAGCATCATCACTGCATAATCACCGCATAATCACAGCATCATCACAGCATAATCACAGTATCATCACAGCGTCATCACTACATCATCACTGCATCATCACAGAATCATCACTGCGTCATCACAGCATCATCAGAGCATCATCACAGCATCATCACAGCATAATCACAGTATCATCACAGCATCATCACTACATCATCACTGCATCATCACAGAATCATCACTGCGTCATCACAGCATCATCAGAGCATCATCACAGCATCATCACATCATCATCTCAGCATCATTACTGCTTACTCACTGCATCATCATAGCATCATCACATCATCATCACAACATCATCAGTTTCATGTCAGCATCATCACTGCATAATCACTGCATCATCACAGCATCCTCACAGCATCAACACAGCGTCATCACAGCGTCATCAATGCATCATTACAGCATCATCTCAGTATAGTCACAGAATTATTACAGCATAATCACTGCATCATCATATCATCACTGCATCATCACTGCATCATCACTGCATCATCACAGCACCATCACAGCATCATTACTTCAGAATCACTGCATCATCACAGCATCCTCACAGCAACATCGCAGCATCATCACAGCATCATCACACTGTCATGACAGCATCATCACTGCATAATCACTGCATAATCTCCGCATAATCACAGCATCATCACATCATCATCACAATATCATCACAGCGTCATCACTACACATCACTGCATCATCACTACATCATCACAGCATCATCACTTCGTCATCATCAGAGCATCATCACAGCATCATCACTGCATCCTCACTGCATCATGAGTGCATCATCATCACAGCATCATAACTGCATCATCAAAGCATCATCTCGGCATAATCACAATGTCATAAATACATCATCACTCCATCATCACAGCATTATCACATCATCATCACAACGTTTTCAGTGTCATCACAGCATCATAACAACGTCATCAAACTGTCATCACAGCATCATCACCAAATCATCACAGAATCATCACAGCATCATTACTGCATCATCACAGCATCTTTGCATCGTCATCAGAGCATCACCACTGCATCATCACATCATCATCTCAGCATCATCACAGCATCATTACTGCTTACTCACTGCATCATCACAGCGTCATGACAGTGTCATCACTGCATCATAACATCATAGCTTCATCATCAGAACATTATCACAGCATCATCACTGCATCATCACATCATCATTATAGCATCTTCACTGTCATCAATACATCATCACAGCATCATCACATCATTATCACAGCATCATCAGTGTCATCTCAGCATCATCACTGCATCATGACTGCATCATAGCAGCATAATCACAGCATCATCACAGAATCATCACAGCATCATCATAAGGTCATCACAGCATCATCACTACGTCATCAAATTGTAATCACAGCATCATCACAGTGTCCTCACTGAATCATCACTGCACCATCACTGCAACATCACAGCATCATCTCAGCATCATCATGGCATCATTACTGCATCATCACTGCTTACTCACTGCATCATCACAGCATCATCTCAGCATCATCACAGAATCATTTCTGCATAATCATTGCATTTTCACAGCGTCATCACAGTATCATCACTGCATCATCACAGTGTCATCACAGCATCATCAAAGCATCACGACAGCGTCATCTCACCATCACGACAGCGTCATCAAAGCATCATCACTGCATCATAACAACATCATCTCAGCATCATCACAGAATCATTTCTGCATAATCACTGCATCATCATAGTGTCATCACAGTATATTCACTGCATCATCACATCATCACAGTGTCATCACAGAATCATCACTGAATCATCCAAGCATCATCCAAGCATCATCACAGCACCACCAATGCATCATCACAGTATCATCACTGCATCATCACCGCATCATCACATCATCAACACTGCATCATTGCTGCATCATCACATCATTGTCACAGTATCATCAAAATATCATCACAGCATCATCACACTATCATAACAACATCATCACAGCGTCATCACAGTATCGTAAATGCATCATCACAGAATCATCACTGAATCATCATAGCATCTTCATATCATCATCACAATATCATCACAGCATCATCACTGCATCATCACAGCATCATCACTGCATAATCACTGCATCATCACCACATCATCACAGCATCATCACTGCATAATCACTGCATCATCACAGCATCATCACATCGTCATCAAAACATCATTACAAGTATCAACACAACATAATCACAGTGTCATCACAGCATCATCATTGCATCCTTACTGCATGATCACAGCATCTCCGCATCGTAATCACATCATCATCACTGACTCCTCACTGAATCATCATTGTACCATCACTGCATCATCAGAGCATAATCTGAGCATAATCTCAGCATAATCACAGCATCATCACAGAATCATCACAGCATCATTACTGCATCATCACAGCATCTTTGCATCGTCATCAGAGCATCACCACTGCATCATCACTACATCATCACATCATCATCACAGCATTTTAGCTACATAATCACAGAATCATCATAGCGTAACGACAGCATCATCACAGCGTCATCGTAACATCATGACTGTATCATCACAGCATCATCACAGCATCACCGCAGCGTCATCACTGCATCATCACAGCATCATCACAGCATCATCACGGCATCGTTACAGCATCGTCATATCATCATAACTGCATCATCACAACAACATAACAAAATCATCAAAGCATCGTCACAGCATCATCACCGCGTCATCACAGCGTCATAACTGCATCGTCACTGCATCTAAACTGCATCATCACAAAATCATCACAGCTTCATCACTGCAGCATCACAGCATCATCAAAGCATCATCGCAGCATCATCACATCATCATCACTGCATCATCACAGAATCATTACTGTTTACTCACTGCGGCATCACAGCATTATCACGGTGTCATAACTGCATCATCACTGCACCATTACTGCATCATCACAGTGTCATCTCAGCATCATCACAGCATCATTACTGCCTAATCATTGCATTATCACAACGTCATCACAGTATCATCAGTGCATCATCACAGCATCATTACTGCATCATCACATCATCATCACAGAATCACGATAGTGTCATCACAGCGTCATCACTGCATCATCACAGCGTCATCTCAGCATCATCAGAGACTCATCACAGCGTCATCACTGCATCATCACAGTATCATCACAGCATCATCACAAAATTATAAGAGCGTCATCACAGCGTTATTACTGCATCATCACAGCATCAATAGAGCATCATCACAGCGTCATCACAGCGTTATCACAGCGTCATCACAGCATCACGACATCATCATCACAGCTTCACGACAGTGTCATGAGAGCGTCTTCACAGCATCATCACTACATCATCACAGCATCATCACTGCGTCATCAGAGCATCATCACAAAATCATCACAGCGTCATTACTGCATCATCACTGCATCATCACAGCGTCATCACCGCATCATCACTGCATTGTCACAACATCATGGCGTCATAATAACTGCATCATAACAGCATGATCAAAGCATCATCACAGCGTCATCACAGCGTCATAACTGCATAAACACTGCATCATCAAAGAACCATCACAGCATCATCACAGCGTCATAACAGCATCATCAGAGCATCATCACATCGTCATCACATCGTCATCAAAGAATCTTCACAGCATCATCGCTATGTCATCATAGCATCATCATAATATTATCACAGCTTCATCACAGCGTCATAACAACATCATCACTGCATCATCACAGCATCATCATTATTGCATCATGACTGCATCATTACAGCATCATCAGAGCAGAATCAGTGCGTCGTCACAGCATCATTACTGCATCACCACATCATCACTGTGTTATCGCAGCGTCATCACAGCATCATCACAACATCATCACAGAATCATCACAGCATCATTGCAGCATCATCACATCATCATCACAGCGTCATCACAACATCATCGTAGCATCATCATGCATCATCACAGCATCATTACTGCATCATCACAGCATCATCACAGCATCATCACTGCATCATCACTGAATAATCACAGCATCATCACTGCATCATCACGGCATCGTTACAGCATCGTCATATCATCATAACTGCATCATCACAACAACATAACAAAATCATCAAAGCATCATCACCGCGTCATCACAGCGTCATAACTGCATCGTCACTGCATCTAAACTGCATCATCACAAAATCATCACTGCATCACATCATAATCACAACATCATCAAAGCGTCATCACAGCATCATCACTGCGTTATCACAGCATCATCTCAGCATCATCACAGTATCATTACTGCTTATTCACTGCATCATCACAACATCATCACAGCGTCATTACAGTGTCATAAATGCATCATCACAGTGTCATCAAAGCGTCCTAACTGCATAATCACTGCATCATCGCAGCTTCATCACAGCATCATGACAGCGTCATCACAGCATCAAAAATGCATAATCACTTCATCCTCACATCATCATCATAGCATCATAGCTGCATAATCATAGAGTCATCACAGCATCATCACTACATCATCAAATTGTCATCACTGTATCATCACAGCATCATCATAGCATCATCACTGCATAATCACAGTGTCATAACAGCATCATTACAACACCATGACTACGTCATCACAGCATCACGACAGCGTCATTACAGTGTCATCACAGCATCATCACTGCATTATCACAACATCATCACAACATCATCACTGCGTCATCAGAGCGTCATCACTACATAATCACTTCTTACTCAGTGAATCATCACTGCATCATCACATCATCACAGCATCATCTCAGCATCATCACAGTATCATCACAGCGTCATCACTACATCATCACTGCATCATCACAGCGTCATCACTGCATCATCACAGCATCATCAGAGCATCATCACAGCATCATCACAACATCATCACAGAGTCATCACAGCATCATCACTGCATAATCACTGCATCATCACAGCATCCTCACAGCATCAATACAGCGTCATCACAACGTCAACAATGCATCATTACAGCATCATCTCAGTATAGTCACAGCATAATCACTGCATAATCACTGCATCATCATATCGTCATCACTGCATCATCACTGCATCATCACAGCACCATCACAGCATCATTACTGCAGAATCACTGCATCATCACAGCATCATAGCTGCATAATCACAGCATCATCACATCATCATCGCATAGTCATCACAGCGTCATCACTGCATCATCACAGCATCATCACAGCATCATTACTGCAGAATCACTGCATCATCACAGCAACATCGCAGCATCATCACAGCATCATCGCAGCATCATCACAGTGTCATGACAGCATCATCACTGCATAATCACCGCATAATCACAGCATCATCACAGCATAATCACAGTATCATCACAGCGTCATCACTACATCATCACTGCATCATCACAGAATCATCACTGCGTCATCACAGCATCATCAGAGCATCATCACAGCATCATCACAGCATAATCACAGTATCATCACAGCATCATCACTACATCATCACTGCATCATCACAGAATCATCACTGCGTCATCACAGCATCATCAGAGCATCATCACAGCATTACAGAGCATCATCTCAGCATCATTACTGCTTACTCACTGCATCATCATAGCATCATCACATCATCATCACAACATCATCAGTTTCATGTCAGCATCATCACTGCATAATCACTGCATCATCACAGCATCCTCACAGCATCAACACAGCGTCATCACAGCGTCATCAATGCATCATTACAGCATCATCTCAGTATAGTCACAGAATTATTACAGCATAATCACTGCATCATCATATCATCACTGCATCATCACTGCATCATCACTGCATCATCACAGCACCATCACAGCATCATTACTTCAGAATCACTGCATCATCACAGCATCCTCACAGCAACATCGCAGCATCATCACAGCATCATCACACTGTCATGACAGCATCATCACTGCATAATCACTGCATAATCTCCGCATAATCACAGCATCATCACATCATCATCACAATATCATCACAGCGTCATCACTACACATCACTGCATCATCACTACATCATCACAGCATCATCACTTCGTCATCATCAGAGCATCATCACAGCATCATCACTGCATCCTCACTGCATCATGAGTGCATCATCATCACAGCATCATAACTGCATCATCAAAGCATCATCTCGGCATAATCACAATGTCATAAATACATCATCACTCCATCATCACAGCATTATCACATCATCATCACAACGTTTTCAGTGTCATCACAGCATCATAACAACGTCATCAAACTGTCATCACAGCATCATCACCAAATCATCACAGAATCATCACAGCATCATTACTGCATCATCACAGCATCTTTGCATCGTCATCAGAGCATCACCACTGCATCATCACATCATCATCTCAGCATCATCACAGCATCATTACTGCTTACTCACTGCATCATCACAGCGTCATGACAGTGTCATCACTGCATCATAACATCATAGCTTCATCATCAGAACATTATCACAGCATCATCACTGCATCATCACATCATCATTATAGCATCTTCACTGTCATCAATACATCATCACAGCATCATCATAAGGTCATCACAGCATCATCAGTGTCATCTCAGCATCATCACTGCATCATGACTGCATCATAGCAGCATAATCACAGCATCATCACAGAATCATCACAGCATCATCATAAGGTCATCACAGCATCATCACTACGTCATCAAATTGTAATCACAGCATCATCACAGTGTCCTCACTGAATCATCACTGCACCATCACTGCAACATCACAGCATCATCTCAGCATCATCATGGCATCATTACTGCATCATCACTGCTTACTCACTGCATCATCACAGCATCATCTCAGCATCATCACAGAATCATTTCTGCATAATCATTGCATTTTCACAGCGTCATCACAGTATCATCACTGCATCATCACAGTGTCATCACAGCATCATCAAAGCATCACGACAGCGTCATCTCACCATCACGACAGCGTCATCAAAGCATCATCACTGCATCATAACAACATCATCTCAGCATCATCACAGAATCATTTCTGCATAATCACTGCATCATCATAGTGTCATCACAGTATATTCACTGCATCATCACATCATCACAGTGTCATCACAGAATCATCACTGAATCATCCAAGCATCATCCAAGCATCATCACAGCACCACCAATGCATCATCACAGTATCATCACTGCATAATCACTGCATCATCACCGCATCATCACTGCATCAACACTGCATCATTGCTGCATCATCACATCATTGTCACAGTATCATCAAAATATCATCACAGCATCATCACACCATCATAACAACATCATCACAGCGTCATCACAGTATCGTAAATGCATCATCACAGAATCATCACTGAATCATCATAGCATCTTCATATCATCATCACAATATCATCACAGCATCATCACTGCATCATCACAGCATCATCACTGCATAATCACTGCATCATCACCACATCATCACAGCATCATCACTGCATAATCACTGCATCATCACAGCGTCATCACATCATCATCAAAACATCATTACAAGTATCAACACAACATAATCACAGTGTCATCACAGCATCATCGCATCATCATCACAGTGTCATGACAGCATCATCACTGCATAATCACTGCATAATCACAGCATCATAACAGCATAATCACAGTATCATCACAGCGTCATCACTACATCATCACTGCATCATCACAGAATCATCACTGCGTCATCACAGCATCATCAGAGCATCATCACAGCATCATCACATCATCATCTCAGCATCATTACTGCTTACTCACTGCATCATCATAGCATCATCACATCATCATCACAACATCATCAGTTTCATGTCAGCATCATCACTGCATAATCACTGCATCATCACAGCATCCTCACAGCATCAACACAGCGTCATCACAGCGTCATCAATGCATCATTACAGCATCATCTCAGTATAGTCACAGAATTATTACAGCATAATCACTGCATCATCATATCATCACTGCATCATCGCTGCATCATCACTGCATCATCACAGCACCATCACAGCATCATTACTTCAGAATCACTGCATCATCACAGCATCCTCACAGCAACATCGCAGCATCATCACAGCATCATCACACTGTCATGACAGCATCATCACTGCATAATCACTGCATAATCTCCGCATAATCACAGCATCATCACATCATCATCACAATATCATCACAGCGTCATCACTACACATCACTGCATCATCACTACATCATCACAGCATCATCACTTCGTCATCATCAGAGCATCATCACAGCATCATCACTGCATCCTCACTGCATCATGAGTGCATCATCATCACAGCATCATAACTGCATCATCAAAGCATCATCTCGGCATAATCACAATGTCATAAATACATCATCACTCCATCATCACAGCATTATCACATCATCATCACAACGTTTTCAGTGTCATCACAGCATCATAACAACGTCATCAAACTGTCATCACAGCATCATCACCAAATCATCACAGAATCATCACAGCATCATTACTGCATCATCACAGCATCTTTGCATCGTCATCAGAGCATCACCACTGCATCATCACATCATCATCTCAGCATCATCACAGCATCATTACTGCTTACTCACTGCATCATCACAGCGTCATGACAGTGTCATCACTGCATCATAACATCATAGCTTCATCATCAGAACATTATCACAGCATCATCACTGCATCATCACATCATCATTATAGCATCTTCACTGTCATCAATACATCATCACAGCATCATCATAAGGTCATCACAGCATCATCAGTGTCATCTCAGCATCATCACTGCATCATGACTGCATCATAGCAGCATAATCACAGCATCATCACAGAATCATCACAGCATCATCATAAGGTCATCACAGCATCATCACTACGTCATCAAATTGTAATCACAGCATCATCACAGTGTCCTCACTGAATCATCACTGCACCATCACTGCACCATCACAGCATCATCTCAACATCATCATGGCATCATTACTGCATCATCACTGCTTACTCACTGCATCATCACAGCATCATCTCAGCATCATCACAGAATCATTTCTGCATAATCATTGCATTTTCACAGCGTCATCACAGTATCATCACTGCATCATCACAGTGTCATCACAGCACCATCAAAGCATCACGACAGCGTCATCTCACCATCACGACAGCGTCATCAAAGCATCATCACTGCATCATAACAACATCATCTCAGCATCATCACAGAATCATTTCTGCATAATCACTGCATCATCATAGTGTCATCACAGTATATTCACTGCATCATCACATCATCACAGTGTCATCACAGAATCATCACTGAATCATCCAAGCATCATCCAAGCATCATCACAGCACCACCAATGCATCATCACTGCATCATCACAGCATCATCACTGCATAATCACTGCATCATCACCACATCATCACAGCATCATCACTGCATAATCACTGCATCATCACAGCATCATCACATCGTCATCAAAACATCATTACAAGTATCAACACAACATAATCACAGTGTCATCACAGCATCATCATTGCATCCTTACTGCATGATCACAGCATCTCCGCATCGTAATCACATCATCATCACTGACTCCTCACTGAATCATCACTGTACCATCACTGCATCATCAGAGCATAATCTGAGCATAATCTCAGCATAATCACAGCATCATCACAGAATCATCACAGCATCATTACTGCATCATCACAGCATCTTTGCATCGTCATCAGAGCATCACCACTGCATCATCACTACATCATCACATCATCATCACAGCATTTTAGCTACATAATCACAGAATCATCATAGCGTAACGACAGCATCATCACAACATCATTACAGCATCATCACAGCGTCATTGTAACATCATGACTGTATCATCACAGCATCATCACAGCATCACCGCAGCGTCATCACTGCATCATCACAGCATCATCACGGCATCGTTACAGCATCGTCATATCATCATAACTGCATCATCACAACAACATAACAAAATCATCAAAGCATCCTCACAGCATCATCACCGCGTCATCACAGCGTCATAACTGCATCGTCACTGCATCTAAACTGCATCATCACAAAATCATCACAGCTTCATCACTGCAGCATCACAGCATCATCAAAGCATCATCGCAGCATCATCACATCATCATCACTGCATCATCACAGAATCATTACTGTTTACTCACTGCGGCATCACAGCATTATCACGGTGTCATAACTGCATCATCACTGCACCATTACTGCATCATCACAGTGTCATCTCAGCATCATCACAGCATCATTACTGCCTAATCATTGCATTATCACAACGTCATCACAGTATCATCAGTGCATCATCACAGCATCATTACTGCATCATCACATCATCATCACAGAATCACGATAGTGTCATCACAGCGTCATCACTGCATCATCACAGCGTCATCTCAGCATCATCAGAGACTCATCACAGCGTCATCACTGCATCATCACAGTATCATCACAGCATCATCACAGCATCATCACAAAATTATAAGAGCGTCATCACAGCGTTATTACTGCATCATCACAGCATCAATAGAGCATCATCACAGCGTCATCACAGCGTTATCACAGCGTCATCACAGCATCATCACAGCATCACGACATCATCATCACAGCGTCACGACAGTGTCATGAGAGCGTCTTCACAGCATCATCACTACATCATCACAGCATCATCACTGCGTCATCAGAGCATCATCACAAAATCATCACAGCGTCATTACTGCATCATCACTGCATCATCACAGCGTCATCACCGCATCATCACTGCATTGTCACAACATCATGGCGTCATAATAACTGCATCATAACAGCATGATCAAAGCATCATCACAGCGTCATCACAGCGTCATAACTGCATAAACACTGCATCATCAAAGAACCATCACAGCATCATCACAGCGTCATAACAGCATCATCAGAGCATCATCACATCGTCATCACATCGTCATCAAAGAATCTTCACAGCATCATCGCTATGTCATCATAGCATCATCATAATATTATCACAGCTTCATCACAGCGTCATAACAACATCATCACTGCATCATCACAGCATCATCATTATTGCATCATGACTGCATCATTACAGCATCATCAGAGCAGAATCAGTGCGTCGTCACAGCATCATTACTGCATCACCACATCATCACTGTGTTATCGCAGCGTCATCACAGCATCATCACAACATCATCACAGAATCATCACAGCATCATTGCAGCATCATCACATCATCATCACAGCATCATCACTGCATCATCACTGAATAATCACAGCATCATCACTGCATCATCACGGCATCGTTACAGCATCGTCATATCATCATAACTGCATCATCACAACAACATAACAAAATCATCAAAGCATCATCACAGCATCATCACCGCGTCATCACAGCGTCATAACTGCATCGTCACTGCATCTAAACTGCATCATCACAAAATCATCATTGCATCACATCATAATCACAACATCATCAAAGCGTCATCACAGCATCATCACTGCGTTATCACAGCATCATCTCAGCATCATCACAGTATCATTACTGCTTATTCACTGCATCATCACAACATCATCACAGCGTCATTACAGTGTCATAAATGCATCATCACAGTGTCATCAAAGCGTCCTAACTGCATAATCACTGCATCATCGCAGCTTCATCACAGCATCATGACAGCGTCATCACAGCATCAAAAATGCATAAGCACTTCATCCGCACATCATCATCATAGCATCATAGCTGCATAATCATAGAGTCATCACAGCATCATCACTACATCATCAAATTGTCATCACTGTATCATCACAGCATCATCACTGCATCATCAGAGCGTCATCACTACATAATCACTTCTTACTCAGTGAATCATCACTGCATCATCACATCATCACAGCATCATCTCAGCATAATCACAGTATCATCACAGCGTCATCACTACATCATCAATGCATCATCACTGCATCATCACAGCATCATCACTGCATCATCACAGCATCATCAGAGCATCATCACAGCATCATCACAACATCATCACAGAGTCATCACAGCATCATCACTGCATAATCACTGCATCATCACAGCATCCTCACAGCATCAATACAGCGTCATCACAACGTCAACAATGCATCATTACAGCATCATCTCAGTATAGTCACAGCATAATCACTGCATAATCACTGCATCATCATATCGTCATCACTGCATCATCACTGCATCATCACAGCACCATCACAGCATCATTACTGCAGAATCACTGCATCATCACAGCATCATAGCTGCATAATCACAGCATCATCACATCATCATCGCATAGTCATCACAGCGTCATCACTGCATCATCACAGCATCATCACAGCATCATTACTGCAGAATCACTGCATCATCACAGCATCCTCACAGCAACATCGCAGCATCATCACAGCATCATCGCATCATCATCACAGTGTCATGACAGCATCATCACTGCATAATCACCGCATAATCACAGCATCATCACAGCATAATCACAGTATCATCACAGCGTCATCACTACATCATCACTGCATCATCACAGAATCATCACTGCGTCATCACAGCATCATCAGAGCATCATCACAGCATCATCACATCATCATCTCAGCATCATTACTGCTTACTCACTGCATCATCATAGCATCATCACATCATCATCACAACATCATCAGTTTCATGTCAGCATCATCACTGCATCATCACTGCATCATCACAGCATCCTCACAGCATCAACACAGCGTCATCACAGCGTCATCAATGCATCATTACAGCATCATCTCAGTATAGTCACAGAATTATTACAGCATAATCACTGCATCATCATATCATCACTGCATCATCACTGCATCATCACTGCATCATCACAGCACCATCACAGCATCATTACTTCAGAATCACTGCATCATCACAGCATCCTCACAGCAACATCGCAGCATCATCACAGCATCATCACACTGTCATGACAGCATCATCACTGCATAATCACTGCATAATCTCCGCATAATCACAGCATCATCACATCATCATCACAATATCATCACAGCGTCATCACTACACATCACTGCATCATCACTACATCATCACAGCATCATCACTTCGTCATCATCAGAGCATCATCACAGCATCATCACTGCATCCTCACTGCATCATGAGTGCATCATCATCACAGCATCATAACTGCATCATCAAAGCATCATCTCGGCATAATCACAATGTCATAAATACATCATCACTCCATCATCACAGCATTATCACATCATCATCACAACGTTTTCAGTGTCATCACAGCATCATAACAACGTCATCAAACTGTCATCACAGCATCATCACCAAATCATCACAGAATCATCACAGCATCATTACTGCATCATCACAGCATCTTTGCATCGTCATCAGAGCATCACCACTGCATCATCACATCATCATCTCAGCATCATCACAGCATCATTACTGCTTACTCACTGCATCATCACAGCGTCATGACAGTGTCATCACTGCATCATAACATCATAGCTTCATCATCAGAACATTATCACAGCATCATCACTGCATCATCACATCATCATTATAGCATCTTCACTGTCATCAATACATCATCACAGCATCATCACATCATTATCACAGCATCATCAGTGTCATCTCAGCATCATCACTGCATCATGACTGCATCATAGCAGCATAATCACAGCATCATCACAGAATCATCACAGCATCATCATAAGGTCATCACAGCATCATCACTACGTCATCAGATTGTAATCACAGCATCATCACAGTGTCCTCACTGAATCATCACTGCACCATCACTGCAACATCACAGCATCATCTCAGCATCATCATGGCATCATTACTGCATCATCACTGCTTACTCACTGCATCATCACAGCATCATCTCAGCATCATCACAGAATCATTTCTGCATAATCATTGCATTTTCACAGCGTCATCACAGTATCATCACTGCATCATCACAGTGTCATCACAGCATCATCAAAGCATCACGACAGCGTCATCTCACCATCACGACAGCGTCATCAAAGCATCATCACTGCATCATAACAACATCATCTCAGCATCATCACAGAATCATTTCTGCATAATCACTGCATCATCATAGTGTCATCACAGCATATTCACTGCATCATCACATCATCACAGTGTCATCACAGAATCATCACTGAATCATCCAAGCATCATCCAAGCATCATCACAGCACCACCAATGCATCATCACAGTATCATCACTGCATAATCACTGCATCATCACCACATCATCACTGCATCAACACTGCATCATTGCTGCATCATCACATCATTGTCACAGTATCATCAAAATATCATCACAGCATCATCACACCATCATAACAACATCATCACAGCGTCATCACAGTATCGTAAATGCATCATCACAGAATCATCACTGAATCATCATAGCATCTTCATATCATCATCACAATATCATCACAGCATCATCACTGCATCATCACAGCATCATCACTGCATAATCACTGCATCATCACCACATCATCACAGCATCATCACTGCATAATCACTGCATCATCACAGCATCATCACATCGTCATCAAAACATCATTACAAGTATCAACACAACATAATCACAGTGTCATCACAGCATCATCATTGCATCCTTACTGCATGATCACAGCATCTCCGCATCGTAATCACATCATCATCACTGACTCCTCACTGAATCATCACTGTACCATCACTGCATCATCAGAGCATAATCTGAGCATAATCTCAGCATAATCACAGCATCATCACAGAATCATCACAGCATCATTACTGCATCATCACAGCATCTTTGCATCGTCATCAGAGCATCACCACTGCATCATCACTACATCATCACATCATCATCACAGCATTTTAGCTACATAATCACAGAATCATCATAGCGTAACGACAGCATCATCACAACATCATTACAGCATCATCACAGCGTCATCGTAACATCATGACTGTATCATCACAGCATCATCACAGCATCACCGCAGCGTCATCACTGCATCATCACAGCATCATCACAGCATCATCACGGCATCGTTACAGCATCGTCATATCATCATAACTGCATCATCACAACAACATAACAAAACCATCAAAGCATCGTCACAGCATCATCACCGCGTCATCACAGCGTCATAACTGCATCGTCACTGCATCTAAACTGCATCATCACAAAATCATCACAGCTTCATCACTGCAGCATCACAGCATCATCAAAGCATCATCGCAGCATCATCACATCATCATCACTGCATCATCACAGAATCATTACTGTTTACTCACTGCGGCATCACAGCATTATCACGGTGTCATAACTGCATCATCACTGCACCATTACTGCATCATCACAGTGTCATCTCAGCATCATCACAGCATCATTACTGCCTAATCATTGCATTATCACAACGTCATCACAGTATCATCAGTGCATCATCACAGCATCATTACTGCATCATCACATCATCATCACAGAATCACGATAGTGTCATCACAGCGTCATCACTGCATCATCACAGCGTCATCTCAGCATCATCAGAGACTCATCACAGCGTCATCACTGCATCATCACTGCATCACCACAGTATCATCACAGCATCATCACAAAATTATAAGAGCGTCATCACAGCGTTATTACTGCATCATCACAGCATCAATAGAGCATCATCACAGCGTCATCACAGCGTTATCACAGCGTCATCACAGCATCACGACATCATCATCACAGCTTCACGACAGTGTCATGAGAGCGTCTTCACAGCATCATCACTACATCATCACAGCATCATCACTGCGTCATCAGAGCATCATCACAAAATCATCACAGCGTCATTACTGCATCATCACTGCATCATCACAGCGTCATCACCGCATCATCACTGCATTGTCACAACATCATGGCGTCATAATAACTGCATCATAACAGCATGATCAAAGCATCATCACAGCGTCATCACAGCGTCATAACTGCATAAACACTGCATCATCAAAGAACCATCACAGCATCATCACAGCGTCATAACAGCATCATCAGAGCATCATCACATCGTCATCACATCGTCATCAAAGAATCTTCACAGCATCATCGCTATGTCATCATAGCATCATCATAATATTATCACAGCTTCATCACAGCGTCATAACAACATCATCACTGCATCATCACAGCATCATCATTATTGCATCATGACTGCATCATTACAGCATCATCAGAGCAGAATCAGTGCGTCGTCACAGCATCATTACTGCATCACCACATCATCACTGTGTTATCGCAGCGTCATCACAGCATCATCACAACATCATCACAGAATCATCACAGCATCATTGCAGCATCATCACATCATCATCACAGCGTCATCACAACATCATCGTAGCATCATCATGCATCATCACAGCATCATTACTGCATCATCACAGCATCATCACAGCATCATCACTGCATCATCACTGAATAATCACAGCATCATCACTGCATCATCACGGCATCGTTACAGCATCGTCATATCATCATAACTGCATCATCACAACAACATAACAAAATCATCAAAGCATCATCACAGCATCATCACCGCGTCATCACAGCGTCATAACTGCATCGTCACTGCATCTAAACTGCATCATCACAAAATCATCACTGCATCACATCATAATCACAACATCATCAAAGCGTCATCACAGCATCATCACTGCGTTATCACAGCATCATCTCAGCATCATCACAGTATCATTACTGCTTATTCACTGCATCATCACAACATCATCACAGCGTCATTACAGTGTCATAAATGCATCATCACAGTGTCATCAAAGCGTCCTAACTGCATAATCACTGCATCATCGCAGCTTCATCACAGCATCATGACAGCGTCATCACAGCATCAAAAATGCATAATCACTTCATCCTCACATCATCATCATAGCATCATAGCTGCATAATCATAGAGTCATCACAGCATCATCACTACATCATCAAATTGTCATCACTGTATCATCACAGCATCATCATAGCATCATCACTGCATAATCACAGTGTCATAACAGCATCATTACAACACCATGACTACGTCATCACAGCATCACGACAGCGTCATTACAGTGTCATCACAGCA
Organism: Clangula hyemalis; assembly: GCA_963989345.1. Next base: position 779,605 of record OZ022447.1, read on the forward strand.
TCATCACTGCATTATCACAACATCATCACAACATCATCACTGCGTCATCAGAGCGTCATCACTACATAATCACTTCTTACTCAGTGAATCATCACTGCATCATCACATCATCACAGCATCATCTCAGCATAATCACAGTATCATCACAGCGTCATCACTACATCATCAATGCATCATCACTGCATCATCACAGCATCATCACTGCATCATCACAGCATCATCAGAGCATCATCACAGCATCATCACAACATCATCACAGAGTCATCACAGCATCATCACTGCATAATCACTGCATCATCACAGCATCCTCACAGCATCAATACAGCGTCATCACAACGTCAACAATGCATCATTACAGCATCATCTCAGTATAGTCACAGCATAATCACTGCATAATCACTGCATCATCATATCGTCATCACTGCATCATCACTGCATCATCACAGCACCATCACAGCATCATTACTGCAGAATCACTGCATCATCACAGCATCATAGCTGCATAATCACAGCATCATCACATCATCATCGCATAGTCATCACAGCGTCATCACTGCATCATCACAGCATCATCACAGCATCATTACTGCAGAATCACTGCATCATCACAGCATCCTCACAGCAACATCGCAGCATCATCACAGCATCATCGCATCATCATCACAGTGTCATGACAGCATCATCACTGCATAATCACCGCATAATCACAGCATCATCACAGCATAATCACAGTATCATCACAGCGTCATCACTACATCATCACTGCATCATCACAGAATCATCACTGCGTCATCACAGCATCATCAGAGCATCATCACAGCATCATCACAGCATAATCACAGTATCATCACAGCATCATCACTACATCATCACTGCATCATCACAGAATCATCACTGCGTCATCACAGCATCATCAGAGCATCATCACAGCATCATCAGAGCATCATCACAGCATCATCACATCATCATCTCAGCATCATTACTGCTTACTCACTGCATCATCATAGCATCATCACATCATCATCACAACATCATCAGTTTCATGTCAGCATCATCACTGCATAATCACTGCATCATCACAGCATCCTCACAGCATCAACACAGCGTCATCACAGCGTCATCAATGCATCATTACAGCATCATCTCAGTATAGTCACAGAATTATTACAGCATAATCACTGCATCATCATATCATCACTGCATCATCACTGCATCATCACTGCATCATCACAGCACCATCACAGCATCATTACTTCAGAATCACTGCATCATCACAGCATCCTCACAGCAACATCGCAGCATCATCACAGCATCATCACACTGTCATGACAGCATCATCACTGCATAATCACTGCATAATCTCCGCATAATCACAGCATCATCACATCATCATCACAATATCATCACAGCGTCATCACTACACATCACTGCATCATCACTACATCATCACAGCATCATCACTTCGTCATCATCAGAGCATCATCACAGCATCATCACTGCATCCTCACTGCATCATGAGTGCATCATCATCACAGCATCATAACTGCATCATCAAAGCATCATCTCGGCATAATCACAATGTCATAAATACATCATCACTCCATCATCACAGCATTATCACATCATCATCACAACGTTTTCAGTGTCATCACAGCATCATAACAACGTCATCAAACTGTCATCACAGCATCATCACCAAATCATCACAGAATCATCACAGCATCATTACTGCATCATCACAGCATCTTTGCATCGTCATCAGAGCATCACCACTGCATCATCACATCATCATCTCAGCATCATCACAGCATCATTACTGCTTACTCACTGCATCATCACAGCGTCATGACAGTGTCATCACTGCATCATAACATCATAGCTTCATCATCAGAACATTATCACAGCATCATCACTGCATCATCACATCATCATTATAGCATCTTCACTGTCATCAATACATCATCACAGCATCATCACATCATTATCACAGCATCATCAGTGTCATCTCAGCATCATCACTGCATCATGACTGCATCATAGCAGCATAATCACAGCATCATCACAGAATCATCACAGCATCATCATAAGGTCATCACAGCATCATCTCAGCATCATCACAGCATCATTTCTGCATAATCATTGCATTTTCACAGCGTCATCACAGTATCATCACTGCATCATCACAGTGTCATCACAGCATCATCAAAGCATCACGACAGCGTCATCTCACCATCACGACAGCGTCATCAAAGCATCATCACTGCATCATAACAACATCATCTCAGCATCATCACAGAATCATTTCTGCATAATCACTGCATCATCATAGTGTCATCACAGCATATTCACTGCATCATCACATCATCACAGTGTCATCACAGAATCATCACTGAATCATCCAAGCATCATCCAAGCATCATCACAGCACCACCAATGCATCATCACAGTATCATCACTGCATAATCACTGCATCATCACCGCATCATCACATCATCAACACTGCATCATTGCTGCATCATCACATCATTGTCACAGTATCATCAAAATATCATCACAGCATCATCACACCATCATAACAACATCATCACAGCGTCATCACAGTATCGTAAATGCATCATCACAGAATCATCACTGAATCATCATAGCATCTTCATATCATCATCACAATATCATCACAGCATCATCACTGCATCATCACAGCATCATCACTGCATAATCACTGCATCATCACCACATCATCACAGCATCATCACTGCATAATCACTGCATCATCACAGCATCATCACATCGTCATCAAAACATCATTACAAGTATCAACACAACATAATCACAGTGTCATCACAGCATCATCATTGCATCCTTACTGCATGATCACAGCATCTCCGCATCGTAATCACATCATCATCACTGACTCCTCACTGAATCATCACTGTACCATCACTGCATCATCAGAGCATAATCTGAGCATAATCTCAGCATAATCACAGCATCATCACAGAATCATCACAGCATCATTACTGCATCATCACAGCATCTTTGCATCGTCATCAGAGCATCACCACTGCATCATCACTACATCATCACATCATCATCACAGCATTTTAGCTACATAATCACAGAATCATCATAGCGTAACGACAGCATCATCACAACATCATTACAGCATCATCACAGCGTCATCGTAACATCATGACTGTATCATCACAGCATCATCACAGCATCACCGCAGCGTCATCACTGCATCATCACAGCATCATCACAGCATCATCACGGCATCGTTACAGCATCGTCATATCATCAAAACTGCATCATCACAACAACATAACAAAATCATCAAAGCATCGTCACAGCATCATCACCGCGTCATCACAGCGTCATAACTGCATCGTCACTGCATCTAAACTGCATCATCACAAAATCATCACAGCTTCATCACTGCAGCATCACAGCATCATCAAAGCATCATGGCAGCATCATCACATCATCATCACTGCATCATCACAGAATCATTACTGTTTACTCACTGCGGCATCACAGCATTATCACGGTGTCATAACTGCATCATCACTGCACCATTACTGCATCATCACAGTGTCATCTCAGCATCATCACAGCATCATTACTGCCTAATCATTGCATTATCACAACGTCATCACAGTATCATCAGTGCATCATCACAGCATCATTACTGCATCATCACATCATCATCACAGAATCACGATAGTGTCATCACAGCGTCATCACTGCATCATCACAGCGTCATCTCAGCATCATCAGAGACTCATCACAGCGTCATCACTGCATCATCACTGCATCACCACAGTATCAACACAGCATCATCACAAAATTATAAGAGCGTCATCACAGCGTTATTACTGCATCATCACAGCATCAATAGAGCATCATCACAGCGTCATCACAGCGTTATCACAGCGTCATCACAGCATCATCACAGCATCACGACATCATCATCACAGCTTCACGACAGTGTCATGAGAGCGTCTTCACAGCATCATCACTACATCATCACAGCATCATCACTGCGTCATCAGAGCATCATCACAAAATCATCACAGCGTCATTACTGCATCATCACTGCATCATCACAGCGTCATCACCGCATCATCACTGCATTGTCACAACATCATGGCGTCATAATAACTGCATCATAACAGCATGATCAAAGCATCATCACAGCGTCATCACAGCGTCATTACTGCATAAACACTGCATCATCAAAGAACCATCACAGCATCATCACAGCGTCATAACAGCATCATCAGAGCATCATCACATCGTCATCACATCGTCATCAAAGAATCTTCACAGCATCATCGCTATGTCATCATAGCATCATCATAATATTATCACAGCTTCATCACAGCGTCATAACAACATCATCACTGCATCATCACAGCATCATCATTATTGCATCATGACTGCATCATTACAGCATCATCAGAGCAGAATCAGTGCGTCGTCACAGCATCATTACTGCATCACCACATCATCACTGTGTTATCGCAGCGTCATCACAGCATCATCACAACATCATCACAGAATCATCACAGCATCATTGCAGCATCATCACATCATCATCACAGCGTCATCACAACATCATCGTAGCATCATCATGCATCATCACAGCATCATTACTGCATCATCACAGCATCATCACAGCATCATCACTGCATCATCACTGAATAATCACAGCATCATCACTGCATCATCACGGCATCGTTACAGCATCGTCATATCATCATAACTGCATCATCACAACAACATAACAAAATCATCAAAGCATCATCACAGCATCATCACCGCGTCATCACAGCGTCATAACTGCATCGTCACTGCATCGTCACTGCATCATCACAAAATCATCACTGCATCACATCATAATCACAACATCATCAAAGCGTCATCACAGCATCATCACTGCGTTATCACAGCATCATCTCAGCATCATCACAGTATCATTACTGCTTATTCACTGCATCATCACAACATCATCACAGCGTCATTACAGTGTCATAAATGCATCATCACAGTGTCATCAAAGCGTCCTAACTGCATAATCACTGCATCATCGCAGCTTCATCACAGCATCATGACAGCGTCATCACAGCATCAAAAATGCATAATCACTTCATCCTCACATCATCATCATAGCATCATAGCTGCATAATCATAGAGTCATCACAGCATCATCACTACATCATCAAATTGTCATCACTGTATCATCACAGCATCATCATAGCATCATCACTGCATAATCACAGTGTCATAACAGCATCATTACAACACCATGACTACGTCATCACAGCATCACGACAGCGTCATTACAGTGTCATCACAGCATCATCACTGCATTATCACAACATCATCACAACATCATCACTGCGTCATCAGAGCGTCATCACTACATAATCACTTCTTACTCAGTGAATCATCACTGCATCATCACATCATCACAGCATCATCTCAGCATAATCACAGTATCATCACAGCGTCATCACTACATCATCAATGCATCATCACTGCATCATCACAGCATCATCACTGCATCATCACAGCATCATCAGAGCATCATCACAGCATCATCACAACATCATCACAGAGTCATCACAGCATCATCACTGCATAATCACTGCATCATCACAGCATCCTCACAGCATCAATACAGCGTCATCACAACGTCAACAATGCATCATTACAGCATCATCTCAGTATAGTCACAGCATAATCACTGCATAATCACTGCATCATCATATCGTCATCACTGCATCATCACTGCATCATCACAGCACCATCACAGCATCATTACTGCAGAATCACTGCATCATCACAGCATCATAGCTGCATAATCACAGCATCATCACATCATCATCGCATAGTCATCACAGCGTCATCACTGCATCATCACAGCATCATCACAGCATCATTACTGCAGAATCACTGCATCATCACAGCATCCTCACAGCAACATCGCAGCATCATCACAGCATCATCGCATCATCATCACAGTGTCATGACAGCATCATCACTGCATAATCACCGCATAATCACAGCATCATCACAGCATAATCACAGTATCATCACAGCGTCATCACTACATCATCACTGCATCATCACAGAATCATCACTGCGTCATCACAGCATCATCAGAGCATCATCACAGCATCATCACAGCATAATCACAGTATCATCACAGCATCATCACTACATCATCACTGCATCATCACAGAATCATCACTGCGTCATCACAGCATCATCAGAGCATCATCACAGCATCATCACATCATCATCTCAGCATCATTACTGCTTACTCACTGCATCATCATAGCATCATCACATCATCATCACAACATCATCAGTTTCATGTCAGCATCATCACTGCATAATCACTGCATCATCACAGCATCCTCACAGCATCAACACAGCGTCATCACAGCGTCATCAATGCATCATTACAGCATCATCTCAGTATAGTCACAGAATTATTACAGCATAATCACTGCATCATCATATCATCACTGCATCATCACTGCATCATCACTGCATCATCACAGCACCATCACAGCATCATTACTTCAGAATCACTGCATCATCACAGCATCCTCACAGCAACATCGCAGCATCATCACAGCATCATCACACTGTCATGACAGCATCATCACTGCATAATCACTGCATAATCTCCGCATAATCACAGCATCATCACATCATCATCACAATATCATCACAGCGTCATCACTACACATCACTGCATCATCACTACATCATCACAGCATCATCACTTCGTCATCATCAGAGCATCATCACAGCATCATCACTGCATCCTCACTGCATCATGAGTGCATCATCATCACAGCATCATAACTGCATCATCAAAGCATCATCTCGGCATAATCACAATGTCATAAATACATCATCACTCCATCATCACAGCATTATCACATCATCATCACAACGTTTTCAGTGTCATCACAGCATCATAACAACGTCATCAAACTGTCATCACAGCATCATCACCAAATCATCACAGAATCATCACAGCATCATTACTGCATCATCACAGCATCTTTGCATCGTCATCAGAGCATCACCACTGCATCATCACATCATCATCTCAGCATCATCACAGCATCATTACTGCTTACTCACTGCATCATCACAGCGTCATGACAGTGTCATCACTGCATCATAACATCATAGCTTCATCATCAGAACATTATCACAGCATCATCACTGCATCATCACATCATCATTATAGCATCTTCACTGTCATCAATACATCATCACAGCATCATCACATCATTATCACAGCATCATCAGTGTCATCTCAGCATCATCACTGCATCATGACTGCATCATAGCAGCATAATCACAGCATCATCACAGAATCATCACAGCATCATCATAAGGTCATCACAGCATCATCTCAGCATCATCACAGCATCATTTCTGCATAATCATTGCATTTTCACAGCGTCATCACAGTATCATCACTGCATCATCACAGTGTCATCACAGCATCATCAAAGCATCACGACAGCGTCATCTCACCATCACGACAGCGTCATCAAAGCATCATCACTGCATCATAACAACATCATCTCAGCATCATCACAGAATCATTTCTGCATAATCACTGCATCATCATAGTGTCATCACAGCATATTCACTGCATCATCACATCATCACAGTGTCATCACAGAATCATCACTGAATCATCCAAGCATCATCCAAGCATCATCACAGCACCACCAATGCATCATCACAGTATCATCACTGCATAATCACTGCATCATCACCGCATCATCACATCATCAACACTGCATCATTGCTGCATCATCACATCATTGTCACAGTATCATCAAAATATCATCACAGCATCATCACACCATCATAACAACATCATCACAGCGTCATCACAGTATCGTAAATGCATCATCACAGAATCATCACTGAATCATCATAGCATCTTCATATCATCATCACAATATCATCACAGCATCATCACTGCATCATCACAGCATCATCACTGCATAATCACTGCATCATCACCACATCATCACAGCATCATCACTGCATAATCACTGCATCATCACAGCATCATCACATCGTCATCAAAACATCATTACAAGTATCAACACAACATAATCACAGTGTCATCACAGCATCATCATTGCATCCTTACTGCATGATCACAGCATCTCCGCATCGTAATCACATCATCATCACTGACTCCTCACTGAATCATCACTGTACCATCACTGCATCATCAGAGCATAATCTGAGCATAATCTCAGCATAATCACAGCATCATCACAGAATCATCACAGCATCATTACTGCATCATCACAGCATCTTTGCATCGTCATCAGAGCATCACCACTGCATCATCACTACATCATCACATCATCATCACAGCATTTTAGCTACATAATCACAGAATCATCATAGCGTAACGACAGCATCATCACAACATCATTACAGCATCATCACAGCGTCATCGTAACATCATGACTGTATCATCACAGCATCATCACAGCATCACCGCAGCGTCATCACTGCATCATCACAGCATCATCACAGCATCATCACGGCATCGTTACAGCATCGTCATATCATCATAACTGCATCATCACAACAACATAACAAAATCATCAAAGCATCGTCACAGCATCATCACCGCGTCATCACAGCGTCATAACTGCATCGTCACTGCATCTAAACTGCATCATCACAAAATCATCACAGCTTCATCACTGCAGCATCACAGCATCATCAAAGCATCATGGCAGCATCATCACATCATCATCACTGCATCATCACAGAATCATTACTGTTTACTCACTGCGGCATCACAGCATTATCACGGTGTCATAACTGCATCATCACTGCACCATTACTGCATCATCACAGTGTCATCTCAGCATCATCACAGCATCATTACTGCCTAATCATTGCATTATCACAACGTCATCACAGTATCATCAGTGCATCATCACAGCATCATTACTGCATCATCACATCATCATCACAGAATCACGATAGTGTCATCACAGCGTCATCACTGCATCATCACAGCGTCATCTCAGCATCATCAGAGACTCATCACAGCGTCATCACTGCATCATCACTGCATCACCACAGTATCAACACAGCATCATCACAAAATTATAAGAGCGTCATCACAGCGTTATTACTGCATCATCACAGCATCAATAGAGCATCATCACAGCGTCATCACAGCGTTATCACAGCGTCATCACAGCATCATCACAGCATCACGACATCATCATCACAGCTTCACGACAGTGTCATGAGAGCGTCTTCACAGCATCATCACTACATCATCACAGCATCATCACTGCGTCATCAGAGCATCATCACAAAATCATCACAGCGTCATTACTGCATCATCACTGCATCATCACAGCGTCATCACCGCATCATCACTGCATTGTCACAACATCATGGCGTCATAATAACTGCATCATAACAGCATGATCAAAGCATCATCACAGCGTCATCACAGCGTCATAACTGCATAAACACTGCATCATCAAAGAACCATCACAGCATCATCACAGCGTCATAACAGCATCATCAGAGCATCATCACATCGTCATCACATCGTCATCAAAGAATCTTCACAGCATCATCGCTATGTCATCATAGCATCATCATAATATTATCACAGCTTCATCACAGCGTCATAACAACATCATCACTGCATCATCACAGCATCATCATTATTGCATCATGACTGCATCATTACAGCATCATCAGAGCAGAATCAGTGCGTCGTCACAGCATCATTACTGCATCACCACATCATCACTGTGTTATCGCAGCGTCATCACAGCATCATCACAACATCATCACAGAATCATCACAGCATCATTGCAGCATCATCACATCATCATCACAGCGTCATCACAACATCATCGTAGCATCATCATGCATCATCACAGCATCATTACTGCATCATCACAGCATCATCACAGCATCATCACTGCATCATCACTGAATAATCACAGCATCATCACTGCATCATCACGGCATCGTTACAGCATCGTCATATCATCATAACTGCATCATCACAACAACATAACAAAATCATCAAAGCATCATCACAGCATCATCACCGCGTCATCACAGCGTCATAACTGCATCGTCACTGCATCTAAACTGCATCATCAAAAAATCATCACTGCATCACATCATAATCACAACATCATCAAAGCGTCATCACAGCATCATCACTGCGTTATCACAGCATCATCTCAGCATCATCACAGTATCATTACTGCTTATTCACTGCATCATCACAACATCATCACAGCGTCATTACAGTGTCATAAATGCATCATCACAGTGTCATCAAAGCGTCCTAACTGCATAATCACTGCATCATCGCAGCTTCATCACAGCATCATGACAGCGTCATCACAGCATCAAAAATGCATAATCACTTCATCCTCACATCATCATCATAGCATCATAGCTGCATAATCATAGAGTCATCACAGCATCATCACTACATCATCAAATTGTCATCACTGTATCATCACAGCATCATCATAGCATCATCACTGCATAATCACAGTGTCATAACAGCATCATTACAACACCATGACTACGTCATCACAGCATCACGACAGCGTCATTACAGTGTCATCACAGCATCATCACTGCATTATCACAACATCATCACAACATCATCACTGCGTCATCAGAGCGTCATCACTACATAATCACTTCTTACTCAGTGAATCATCACTGCATCATCACATCATCACAGCATCATCTCAGCATAATCACAGTATCATCACAGCGTCATCACTACATCATCAATGCATCATCACTGCATCATCACAGCATCATCACTGCATCATCACAGCATCATCAGAGCATCATCACAGCATCATCACAACATCATCACAGAGTCATCACAGCATCATCACTGCATAATCACTGCATCATCACAGCATCCTCACAGCATCAATACAGCGTCATCACAACGTCAACAATGCATCATTACAGCATCATCTCAGTATAGTCACAGCATAATCACTGCATAATCACTGCATCATCATATCGTCATCACTGCATCATCACTGCATCATCACAGCACCATCACAGCATCATTACTGCAGAATCACTGCATCATCACAGCATCATAGCTGCATAATCACAGCATCATCACATCATCATCGCATAGTCATCACAGCGTCATCACTGCATCATCACAGCATCATCACAGCATCATTACTGCAGAATCACTGCATCATCACAGCATCCTCACAGCAACATCGCAGCATCATCACAGCATCATCGCATCATCATCACAGTGTCATGACAGCATCATCACTGCATAATCACCGCATAATCACAGCATCATCACAGCATAATCACAGTATCATCACAGCGTCATCACTACATCATCACTGCATCATCACAGAATCATCACTGCGTCATCACAGCATCATCAGAGCATCATCACAGCATCATCACAGCATAATCACAGTATCATCACAGCATCATCACTACATCATCACTGCATCATCACAGAATCATCACTGCGTCATCACAGCATCATCAGAGCATCATCACAGCATCATCAGAGCATCATCACAGCATCATCACATCATCATCTCAGCATCATTACTGCTTACTCACTGCATCATCATAGCATCATCACATCATCATCACAACATCATCAGTTTCATGTCAGCATCATCACTGCATAATCACTGCATCATCACAGCATCCTCACAGCATCAACACAGCGTCATCACAGCGTCATCAATGCATCATTACAGCATCATCTCAGTATAGTCACAGAATTATTACAGCATAATCACTGCATCATCATATCATCACTGCATCATCACTGCATCATCACTGCATCATCACAGCACCATCACAGCATCATTACTTCAGAATCACTGCATCATCACAGCATCCTCACAGCAACATCGCAGCATCATCACAGCATCATCACACTGTCATGACAGCATCATCACTGCATAATCACTGCATAATCTCCGCATAATCACAGCATCATCACATCATCATCACAATATCATCACAGCGTCATCACTACACATCACTGCATCATCACTACATCATCACAGCATCATCACTTCGTCATCATCAGAGCATCATCACAGCATCATCACTGCATCCTCACTGCATCATGAGTGCATCATCATCACAGCATCATAACTGCATCATCAAAGCATCATCTCGGCATAATCACAATGTCATAAATACATCATCACTCCATCATCACAGCATTATCACATCATCATCACAACGTTTTCAGTGTCATCACAGCATCATAACAACGTCATCAAACTGTCATCACAGCATCATCACCAAATCATCACAGAATCATCACAGCATCATTACTGCATCATCACAGCATCTTTGCATCGTCATCAGAGCATCACCACTGCATCATCACATCATCATCTCAGCATCATCACAGCATCATTACTGCTTACTCACTGCATCATCACAGCGTCATGACAGTGTCATCACTGCATCATAACATCATAGCTTCATCATCAGAACATTATCACAGCATCATCACTGCATCATCACATCATCATTATAGCATCTTCACTGTCATCAATACATCATCACAGCATCATCATAAGGTCATCACAGCATCATCAGTGTCATCTCAGCATCATCGCTGCATCATGACTGCATCATAGCAGCATAATCACAGCATCATCACAGAATCATCACAGCATCATCATAAGGTCATCACAGCATCATCACTACGTCATCAAATTGTAATCACAGCATCATCACAGTGTCCTCACTGAATCATCACTGCACCATCACTGCACCATCACAGCATCATCTCAGCATCATCATGGCATCATTACTGCATCATCACTGCTTACTCACTGCATCATCACAGCATCATCTCAGCATCATCACAGAATCATTTCTGCATAATCATTGCATTTTCACAGCGTCATCACAGTATCATCACTGCATCATCACAGTGTCATCACAGCATCATCAAAGCATCACGACAGCGTCATCTCACCATCACGACAGCGTCATCAAAGCATCATCACTGCATCATAACAACATCATCTCAGCATCATCACAGAATCATTTCTGCATAATCACTGCATCATCATAGTGTCATCACAGTATATTCACTGCATCATCACATCATCACAGTGTCATCACAGAATCATCACTGAATCATCCAAGCATCATCCAAGCATCATTCAAGCATCATCACAGCACCACCAATGCATCATCACAGTATCATCACTGCATAATCACTGCATCATCACCGCATCATCACTGCATCAACACTGCATCATTGCTGCATCATCACATCATTGTCACAGTATCATCAAAATATCATCACAGCATCATCACACCATCATAACAACATCATCACAGCGTCATCACAGTATCGTAAATGCATCATCACAGAATCATCACTGAATCATCATAGCATCTTCATATCATCATCACAATATCATCACAGCATCATCACTGCATCATCACAGCATCATCACTGCATAATCACTGCATCATCACCACATCATCACAGCATCATCACTGCATAATCACTGCATCATCACAGCATCATCACATCGTCATCAAAACATCATTACAAGTATCAACACAACATAATCACAGTGTCATCACAGCATCATCATTGCATCCTTACTGCATGATCACAGCATCTCCGCATCGTAATCACATCATCATCACTGACTCCTCACTGAATCATCACTGTACCATCACTGCATCATCAGAGCATAATCTGAGCATAATCTCAGCATAATCACAGCATCATCACAGAATCATCACAGCATCATTACTGCATCATCACAGCATCTTTGCATCGTCATCAGAGCATCACCACTGCATCATCACTACATCATCACATCATCATCACAGCATTTTAGCTACATAATCACAGAATCATCATAGCGTAACGACAGCATCATCACAACATCATTACAGCATCATCACAGCGTCATCGTAACATCATGACTGTATCATCACAGCATCATCACAGCATCACCGCAGCGTCATCACTGCATCATCACAGCATCATCACAGCATCATCACGGCATCGTTACAGCATCGTCATATCATCATAACTGCATCATCACAACAACATAACAAAATCATCAAAGCATCGTCACAGCATCATCACCGCGTCATCACAGCGTCATAACTGCATCGTCACTGCATCTAAACTGCATCATCACAGCATCATCACAAAATTATAAGAGCGTCATCACAGCGTTATTACTGCATCATCACAGCATCAATAGAGCATCATCACAGCGTCATCACAGCGTTATCACAGCGTCATCACAGCATCACGACATCATCATCACAGCTTCACGACAGTGTCATGAGAGCGTCTTCACAGCATCATCACTACATCATCACAGCATCATCACTGCGTCATCAGAGCATCATCACAAAATCATCACAGCGTCATTACTGCATCATCACTGCATCATCACAGCGTCATCACCGCATCATCACTGCATTGTCACAACATCATGGCGTCATAATAACTGCATCATAACAGCATGATCAAAGCATCATCACAGCGTCATCACAGCGTCATAACTGCATAAACACTGCATCATCAAAGAACCATCACAGCATCATCACAGCGTCATAACAGCATCATCAGAGCATCATCACATCGTCATCACATCGTCATCAAAGAATCTTCACAGCATCATCGCTATGTCATCATAGCATCATCATAATATTATCACAGCTTCATCACAGCGTCATAACAACATCATCACTGCATCATCACAGCATCATCATTATTGCATCATGACTGCATCATTACAGCATCATCAGAGCAGAATCAGTGCGTCGTCACAGCATCATTACTGCATCACCACATCATCACTGTGTTATCGCAGCGTCATCACAGCATCATCACAACATCATCACAGAATCATCACAGCATCATTGCAGCATCATCACATCATCATCACAGCGTCATCACAACATCATCGTAGCATCATCATGCATCATCACAGCATCATTACTGCATCATCACAGCATCATCACGGCATCATCACTGCATCATCACTGAATAATCACAGCATCATCACTGCATCATCACGGCATCGTTACAGCATCGTCATATCATCATAACTGCATCATCACAACAACATAACAAAATCATCAAAGCATCATCACAGCATCATCACCGCGTCATCACAGCGTCATAACTGCATCGTCACTGCATCTAAACTGCATTATCACAAAATCATCACTGCATCACATCATAATCACAACATCATCAAAGCGTCATCACAGCATCATCACTGCGTTATCACAGCATCATCTCAGCATCATCACAGTATCATTACTGCTTATTCACTGCATCATCACAACATCATCACAGCGTCATTACAGTGTCATAAATGCATCATCACAGTGTCATCAAAGCGTCCTAACTGCATAATCACTGCATCATCGCAGCTTCATCACAGCATCATGACAGCGTCATCACAGCATCAAAAATGCATAATCACTTCATCCTCACATCATCATCATAGCATCATAGCTGCATAATCATAGAGTCATCACAGCATCATCACTACATCATCAAATTGTCATCACTGTATCATCACAGCATCATCACTGCATAATCACAGTGTCATAACAGCATCATTACAACACCATGACTACGTCATCACAGCATCACGACAGCGTCATTACAGTGTCATCACAGCATCATCACTGCATTATCACAACATCATCACAACATCATCACTGCGTCATCAGAGCGTCATCACTACATAATCACTTCTTACTCAGTGAATCATCACTGCATCATCACATCATCACAGCATCATCTCAGCATAATCACAGTATCATCACAGCGTCATCACTACATCATCAATGCATCATCACTGCATCATCACAGCATCATCACTGCATCATCACAGCATCATCAGAGCATCATCACAGCATCATCACAACATCATCACAGAGTCATCACAGCATCATCACTGCATAATCACTGCATCATCACAGCATCCTCACAGCATCAATACAGCGTCATCACAACGTCAACAATGCATCATTACAGCATCATCTCAGTATAGTCACAGCATAATCACTGCATAATCACTGCATCATCATATCGTCATCACTGCATCATCACTGCATCATCACAGCACCATCACAGCATCATTACTGCAGAATCACTGCATCATCACAGCATCATAGCTGCATAATCACAGCATCATCACATCATCATCGCATAGTCATCACAGCGTCATCACTGCATCATCACAGCATCATCACAGCATCATTACTGCAGAATCACTGCATCATCACAGCATCCTCACAGCAACATCGCAGCATCATCACAGCATCATCGCATCATCATCACAGTGTCATGACAGCATCATCACTGCATAATCACCGCATAATCACAGCATCATCACAGCATAATCACAGTATCATCACAGCGTCATCACTACATCATCACTGCATCATCACAGAATCATCACTGCGTCATCACAGCATCATCAGAGCATCATCACAGCATAATCACAGTATCATCACAGCATCATCACTACATCATCACTGCATCATCACAGAATCATCACTGCGTCATCACAGCATCATCAGAGCATCATCACAGCATCATCAGAGCATCATCACAGCATCATCACATCATCATCTCAGCATCATTACTGCTTACTCACTGCATCATCATAGCATCATCACAACATCATCAGTTTCATGTCAGCATCATCACTGCATAATCACTGCATCATCACAGCATCCTCACAGCATCAACACAGCGTCATCACAGCGTCATCAATGCATCATTACAGCATCATCTCAGTATAGTCACAGAATTATTACAGCATAATCACTGCATCATCATATCATCACTGCATCATCACTGCATCATCACTGCATCGTCACAGCACCATCACAGCATCATTACTTCAGAATCACTGCATCATCACAGCATCCTCACAGCAACATCGCAGCATCATCACAGCATCATCACACTGTCATGACAGCATCATCACTGCATAATCACTGCATAATCTCCGCATAATCACAGCATCATCACATCATCATCACAATATCATCACAGCGTCATCACTACACATCACTGCATCATCACTACATCATCACAGCATCATCACTTCGTCATCATCAGAGCATCATCACAGCATCATAACTGCATCATCAAAGCATCATCTCGGCATAATCACAATGTCATAAATACATCATCACTCCATCATCACAGCATTATCACATCATCATCACAACGTTTTCAGTGTCATCACAGCATCATAACAACGTCATCAAACTGTCATCACAGCATCATCACCAAATCATCACAGAATCATCACAGCATCATTACTGCATCATCACAGCATCTTTGCATCGTCATCAGAGCATCACCACTGCATCATCACATCATCATCTCAGCATCATCACAGCATCATTACTGCTTACTCACTGCATCATCACAGCGTCATGACAGTGTCATCACTGCATCATAACATCATAGCTTCATCATCAGAACATTATCACAGCATCATCACTGCATCATCACATCATCATTATAACATCTTCACTGTCATCAATACATCATCACAGCATCACAATAAGGTCATCACAGCATCATCAGTGTCATCTCAGCATCATCACTGCATCATGACTGCATCATAGCAGCATAATCACAGCATCATCACAGAATCATCACAGCATCATCATAAGGTCATCACAGCATCATCACTACGTCATCAGATTGTAATCACAGCATCATCACAGTGTCCTCACTGAATCATCACTGCACCATCACTGCAACATCACAGCATCATCTCAGCATCATCATGGCATCATTACTGCATCATCACTGCTTACTCACTGCATCATCACAGCATCATCTCAGCATCATCACAGAATCATTTCTGCATAATCATTGCATTTTCACAGCGTCATCACAGTATCATCACTGCATCATCACAGTGTCATCACAGCATCATCAAAGCATCACGACAGCGTCATCTCACCATCACGACAGCGTCATCAAAGCATCATCACTGCATCATAACAACATCATCTCAGCATCATCACAGAATCATTTCTGCATAATCACTGCATCATCATAGTGTCATCACAGTATATTCACTGCATCATCACATCATCACAGTGTCATCACAGAATCATCACTGAATCATCCAAGCATCATCCAAGCATCATCACAGCACCACCAATGCATCATCACAGTATCATCACTGCATAATCACTGCATCATCACCGCATCATCACTGCATCAACACTGCATCATTGCTGCATCATCACATCATTGTCACAGTATCATCAAAATATCATCACAGCATCATCACACCATCATAACAACATCATCACAGCGTCATCACAGTATCGTAAATGCATCATCACAGAATCATCACTGAATCATCATAGCATCTTCATATCATCATCACAATATCATCACAGCATCATCACTGCATCATCACAGCATCATCACTGCATAATCACTGCATCATCACCACATCATCACAGCATCATCACTGCATAATCACTGCATCATCACAGCATCATCACATCGTCATCAAAACATCATTACAAGTATCAACACAACATAATCACAGTGTCATCACAGCATCATCATTGCATCCTTACTGCATGATCACAGCATCTCCGCATCGTAATCACATCATCATCACTGACTCCTCACTGAATCATCACTGTACCATCACTGCATCATCAGAGCATAATCTGAGCATAATCTCAGCATAATCACAGCATCATCACAGAATCATCACAGCATCATTACTGCATCATCACAGCATCTTTGCATCGTCATCAGAGCATCACCACTGCATCATCACTACATCATCACATCATCATCACAGCATTTTAGCTACATAATCACAGAATCATCATAGCGTAACGACAGCATCATCACAACATCATTACAGCATCATCACAGCGTCATCGTAACATCATGACTGTATCATCACAGCATCATCACAGCATCACCGCAGCGTCATCACTGCATCATCACAGCATCATCACAGCATCATCACGGCATCGTTACAGCATCGTCATATCATCATAACTGCATCATCACAACAACATAACAAAATCATCAAAGCATCGTCACAGCATCATCACCGCGTCATCACAGCGTCATAACTGCATCGTCACTGCATCTAAACTGCATCATCACAAAATCATCACAGCTTCATCACTGCAGCATCACAGCATCATCAAAGCATCATCGCAGCATCATCACATCATCATCACTGCATCATCACAGAATCATTACTGTTTACTCACTGCGGCATCACAGCATTATCACGGTGTCATAACGGCATCATCACTGCACCATTACTGCATCATCACAGTGTCATCTCAGCATCATCACAGCATCATTACTGCCTAATCATTGCATTATCACAACGTCATCACAGTATCATCAGTGCATCATCACAGCATCATTACTGCATCATCACATCATCATCACAGAATCACGATAGTGTCATCACAGCGTCATCACTGCATCATCACAGCGTCATCTCAGCATCATCAGAGACTCATCACAGCGTCATCACTGCATCATCACTGCATCACCACAGTATCATCACAGCATCATCACAAAATTATAAGAGCGTCATCACAGCGTTATTACTGCATCATCACAGCATCAATAGAGCATCATCACAGCGTCATCACAGCGTTATCACAGCGTCATCACAGCATCACGACATCATCATCACAGCTTCACGACAGTGTCATGAGAGCGTCTTCACAGCATCATCACTACATCATGACAGCATCATCACTGCGTCATCAGAGCATCATCACAAAATCATCACAGCGTCATTACTGCATCATCACTGCATCATCACCGCATCATCACTGCATTGTCACAACATCATGGCGTCATAATAACTGCATCATAACAGCATGATCAAAGCATCATCACAGCGTCATCACAGCGTCATAACTGCATAAACACTGCATCATCAAAGAACCATCACAGCATCATCACAGCGTCATAACAGCATCATCAGAGCATCATCACATCGTCATCACATCGTCATCAAAGAATCTTCACAGCATCATCGCTATGTCATCATAGCATCATCATAATATTATCACAGCTTCATCACAGCGTCATAACAACATCATCACTGCATCATCACAGCATCATCATTATTGCATCATGACTGCATCATTACAGCATCATCAGAGCAGAATCAGTGCGTCGTCACAGCATCATTACTGCATCACCACATCATCACTGTGTTATCGCAGCGTCATCACAGCATCATCACAACATCATCACAGAATCATCACAGCATCATTGCAGCATCATCACATCATCATCACAGCGTCATCACAACATCATCGTAGCATCATCATGCATCATCACAGCATCATTACTGCATCATCACAGCATCATCACAGCATCATCACTGCATCATCACTGAATAATCACAGCATCATCACTGCATCATCACGGCATCGTTACAGCATCGTCATATCATCATAACTGCATCATCACAACAACATAACAAAATCATCAAAGCATCATCACAGCATCATCACCGCGTCATCACAGCGTCATAACTGCATCGTCACTGCATCTAAACTGCATCATCACAAAATCATCACTGCATCACATCATAATCACAACATCATCAAAGCGTCATCACAGCATCATCACTGCGTTATCACAGCATCATCTCAGCATCATCACAGTATCATTACTGCTTATTCACTGCATCATCACAACATCATCACAGCGTCATTACAGTGTCATAAATGCATCATCACAGTGTCATCAAAGCGTCCTAACTGCATAATCACTGCATCATCGCAGCTTCATCACAGCATCATGACAGCGTCATCACAGCATCAAAAATGCATAATCACTTCATCCTCACATCATCATCATAGCATCATAGCTGCATAATCATAGAGTCATCACAGCATCATCACTACATCATCAAATTGTCATCACTGTATCATCACAGCATCATCATAGCATCATCACTGCATAATCACAGTGTCATAACAGCATCATTACAACACCATGACTACGTCATCACAGCATCACGACAGCGTCATTACAGTGTCATCACAGCATCATCACTGCATTATCACAACATCATCACAACATCATCACTGCGTCATCAGAGCGTCATCACTACATAATCACTTCTTACTCAGTGAATCATCACTGCATCATCACATCATCACAGCATCATCTCAGCATAATCACAGTATCATCACAGCGTCATCACTACATCATCAATGCATCATCACTGCATCATCACAGCATCATCACTGCATCATCACAGCATCATCAGAGCATCATCACAGCATCATCACAACATCATCACAGAGTCATCACAGCATCATCACTGCATAATCACTGCATCATCACAGCATCCTCACAGCATCAATACAGCGTCATCACAACGTCAACAATGCATCATTACAGCATCATCTCAGTATAGTCACAGCATAATCACTGCATAATCACTGCATCATCATATCGTCATCACTGCATCATCACTGCATCATCACAGCACCATCACAGCATCATTACTGCAGAATCACTGCATCATCACAGCATCATAGCTGCATAATCACAGCATCATCACATCATCATCGCATAGTCATCACAGCATCATCACTGCATCATCACAGCATCATCACAGCATCATTACTGCAGAATCACTGCATCATCACAGCATCCTCACATCATCATCGCATAGTCATCACAGCGTCATCGCATCATCATCACAGTGTCATGACAGCATCATCACTGCATAATCATCGCATAATCACAGCATCATCTCAGCATAATCACAGTATCATCACAGCGTCATCACTACATCATCACTGCATCATCACAGAATCATCACTGCGTCATCACAGCATCATCAGAGCATCATCACAGCATTACAGAGCATCATCTCAGCATCATTACTGCTTACTCACTGCATCATCATAGCATCATCACATCATCATCACAACATCATCAGTTTCATGTCAGCATCATCACTGCATAATCACTGCATCATCACAGCATCCTCACAGCATCAACACAGCGTCATCACAGCGTCATCAATGCATCATTACAGCATCATCTCAGTATAGTCACAGAATTATTACAGCATAATCACTGCATCATCATATCATCACTGCATCATCACTGCATCATCACTGCATCATCACAGCACCATCACAGCATCATTACTTCAGAATCACTGCATCATCACAGCATCCTCACAGCAACATCGCAGCATCATCACAGCATCATCACACTGTCATGACAGCATCATCACTGCATAATCACTGCATAATCTCCGCATAATCACAGCATCATCACATCATCATCACAATATCATCACAGCGTCATCACTACACATCACTGCATCATCACTACATCATCACAGCATCATCACTTCGTCATCATCAGAGCATCATCACAGCATCATCACTGCATCCTCACTGCATCATGAGTGCATCATCATCACAGCATCATAACTGCATCATCAAAGCATCATCTCGGCATAATCACAATGTCATAAATACATCATCACTCCATCATCACAGCATTATCACATCATCATCACAACGTTTTCAGTGTCATCACAGCATCATAACAACGTCATCAAACTGTCATCACAGCATCATCACCAAATCATCACAGAATCATCACAGCATCATTACTGCATCATCACAGCATCTTTGCATCGTCATCAGAGCATCACCACTGCATCATCACATCATCATCTCAGCATCATCACAGCATCATTACTGCTTACTCACTGCATCATCACAGCGTCATGACAGTGTCATCACTGCATCATAACATCATAGCTTCATCATCAGAACATTATCACAGCATCATCACTGCATCATCACATCATCATTATAGCATCTTCACTGTCATCAATACATCATCACAGCATCATCACATCATTATCACAGCATCATCAGTGTCATCTCAGCATCATCGCTGCATCATGACTGCATCATAGCAGCATAATCACAGCATCATCACAGAATCATCACAGCATCATCATAAGGTCATCACAGCATCATCACTACGTCATCAAATTGTAATCACAGCATCATCACAGTGTCCTCACTGAATCATCACTGCACCATCACTGCAACATCACAGCATCATCTCAGCATCATCATGGCATCATTACTGCATCATCACTGCTTACTCACTGCATCATCACAGCATCATCTCAGCATCATCACAGAATCATTTCTGCATAATCATTGCATTTTCACAGCGTCATCACAGTATCATCACTGCATCATCACAGTGTCATCACAGCATCATCAAAGCATCACGACAGCGTCATCTCACCATCACGACAGCGTCATCAAAGCATCATCACTGCATCATAACAACATCATCTCAGCATCATCACAGAATCATTTCTGCATAATCACTGCATCATCATAGTGTCATCACAGTATATTCACTGCATCATCACATCATCACAGTGTCATCACAGAATCATCACTGAATCATCCAAGCATCATCCAAGCATCATCACAGCACCACCAATGCATCATCACAGCATCATCACAGCATCATCACTGCATAATCACTGCATCATCACCACATCATCACAGCATCATCACTGCATAATCACTGCATCATCACAGCATCATCACATCGTCATCAAAACATCATTACAAGTATCAACACAACATAATCACAGTGTCATCACAGCATCATCATTGCATCCTTACTGCATGATCACAGCATCTCCGCATCGTAATCACATCATCATCACTGACTCCTCACTGAGTCATCACTGTACCATCACTGCATCATCAGAGCATAATCTGAGCATAATCTCAGCATAATCACAGCATCATCACAGAATCATCACAGCATCATTACTGCATCATCACAGCATCTTTGCATCGTCATCAGAGCATCACCACTGCATCATCACTACATCATCACATCATCATCACAGCATTTTAGCTACATAATCACAGAATCATCATAGCGTAACGACAGCATCATCACAACATCATTACAGCATCATCACAGCGTCATCGTAACATCATGACTGTATCATCACAGCATCATCACAGCATCACCGCAGCGTCATCACTGCATCATCACAGCATCATCACAGCATCATCACGGCATCGTTACAGCATCGTCATATCATCATAACTGCATCATCACAACAACATAACAAAATCATCAAAGCATCGTCACAGCATCATCACCGCGTCATCACAGCGTCATAACTGCATCGTCACTGCATCTAAACTGCATCATCACAAAATCATCACAGCTTCATCACTGCAGCATCACAGCATCATCAAAGCATCATCGCAGCATCATCACATCATCATCACTGCATCATCACAGAATCATTACTGTTTACTCACTGCGGCATCACAGCATTATCACGGTGTCATAACTGCATCATCACTGCACCATTACTGCATCATCACAGTGTCATCTCAGCATCATCACAGCATCATTACTGCCTAATCATTGCATTATCACAACGTCATCACAGTATCATCAGTGCATCATCACAGCATCATTACTGCATCATCACATCATCATCACAGAATCACGATAGTGTCATCACAGCGTCATCACTGCATCATCACAGCGTCATTTCAGCATCATCAGAGACTCATCACAGCGTCATCACTGCATCATCACTGCATCACCACAGTATCATCACAGCATCATCACAAAATTATAAGAGCGTCATCACAGCGTTATTACTGCATCATCACAGCATCAATAGAGCATCATCACAGCGTCATCACAGCGTTATCACAGCGTCATCACAGCATCATCACAGCATCACGACATCATCATCACAGCTTCACGACAGTGTCATGAGAGCGTCTTCACAGCATCATCACTACATCATCACAGCATCATCACTGCGTCATCAGAGCATCATCACAAAATCATCACAGCGTCATTACTGCATCATCACTGCATCATCACAGCGTCATCACCGCATCATCACTGCATTGTCACAACATCATGGCGTCATAATAACTGCATCATAACAGCATGATCAAAGCATCATCACAGCGTCATCACAGCGTCATAACTGCATAAACACTGCATCATCAAAGAACTATCACAGCATCATCACAGCGTCATAACAGCATCATCAGAGCATCATCACATCGTCATCACATCGTCATCAAAGAATCTTCACAGCATCATCGCTATGTCATCATAGCATCATCATAATATTATCACAGCTTCATCACAGCGTCATAACAACATCATCACTGCATCATCACAGCATCATCATTATTGCATCATGACTGCATCATTACAGCATCATCAGAGCAGAATCAGTGCGTCGTCACAGCATCATTACTGCATCACCACATCATCACTGTGTTATCGCAGCGTCATCACAGCATCATCACAACATCATCACAGAATCATCACAGCATCATTGCAGCATCATCACATCATCATCACAGCGTCATCACAACATCATCGTAGCATCATCATGCATCATCACAGCATCATTACTGCATCATCACAGCATCATCACAGCATCATCACTGCATCATCACTGAATAATCACAGCATCATCACTGCATCATCACGGCATCGTTACAGCATCGTCATATCATCATAACTGCATCATCACAACAACATAACAAAATCATCAAAGCATCATCACAGCATCATCACCGCGTCATCACAGCGTCATAACTGCATCGTCACTGCATCTAAACTGCATCATCACAAAATCATCACTGCATCACATCATAATCACAACATCATCAAAGCGTCATCACAGCATCATCACTGCGTTATCACAGCATCATCTCAGCATCATCACAGTATCATTACTGCTTATTCACTGCATCATCACAACATCATCACAGCGTCATTACAGTGTCATAAATGCATCATCACAGTGTCATCAAAGCGTCCTAACTGCATAATCACTGCATCATCGCAGCTTCATCACAGCATCATGACAGCGTCATCACAGCATCAAAAATGCATAATCACTTCATCCTCACATCATCATCATAGCATCATAGCTGCATAATCATAGAGTCATCACAGCATCATCACTACATCATCAAATTGTCATCACTGTATCATCACAGCATCATCATAGCATCATCACTGCATAATCACAGTGTCATAACAGCATCATTACAACACCATGACTACGTCATCACAGCATCACGACAGCGTCATTACAGTGTCATCACAGCATCATCACTGCATTATCACAACATCATCACAACATCATCACTGCGTCATCAGAGCGTCATCACTACATAATCACTTCTTACTCAGTGAATCATCACTGCATCATCACATCATCACAGCATCATCTCAGCATAATCACAGTATCATCACAGCGTCATCACTACATCATCAATGCATCATCACTGCATCATCACAGCATCATCACTGCATCATCACAGCATCATCAGAGCATCATCACAGCATCATCACAACATCATCACAGAGTCATCACAGCATCATCACTGCATAATCACTGCATCATCACAGCATCCTCACAGCATCAATACAGCGTCATCACAACGTCAACAATGCATCATTACAGCATCATCTCAGTATAGTCACAGCATAATCACTGCATAATCACTGCATCATCATATCGTCATCACTGCATCATCACTGCATCATCACAGCACCATCACAGCATCATTACTGCAGAATCACTGCATCATCACAGCATCATAGCTGCATAATCACAGCATCATCACATCATCATCGCATAGTCATCACAGCATCATCACTGCATCATCACAGCATCATCACAGCATCATTACTGCAGAATCACTGCATCATCACAGCATCCTCACATCATCATCGCATAGTCATCACAGCGTCATCGCATCATCATCACAGTGTCATGACAGCATCATCACTGCATAATCATCGCATAATCACAGCATCATCTCAGCATAATCACAGTATCATCACAGCGTCATCACTACATCATCACTGCATCATCACAGAATCATCACTGCGTCATCACAGCATCATCAGAGCATCATCACAGCATTACAGAGCATCATCTCAGCATCATTACTGCTTACTCACTGCATCATCATAGCATCATCACATCATCATCACAACATCATCAGTTTCATGTCAGCATCATCACTGCATAATCACTGCATCATCACAGCATCCTCACAGCATCAACACAGCGTCATCACAGCGTCATCAATGCATCATTACAGCATCATCTCAGTATAGTCACAGAATTATTACAGCATAATCACTGCATCATCATATCATCACTGCATCATCACTGCATCATCACTGCATCATCACAGCACCATCACAGCATCATTACTTCAGAATCACTGCATCATCACAGCATCCTCACAGCAACATCGCAGCATCATCACAGCATCATCACACTGTCATGACAGCATCATCACTGCATAATCACTGCATAATCTCCGCATAATCACAGCATCATCACATCATCATCACAATATCATCACAGCGTCATCACTACACATCACTGCATCATCACTACATCATCACAGCATCATCACTTCGTCATCATCAGAGCATCATCACAGCATCATCACTGCATCCTCACTGCATCATGAGTGCATCATCATCACAGCATCATAACTGCATCATCAAAGCATCATCTCGGCATAATCACAATGTCATAAATACATCATCACTCCATCATCACAGCATTATCACATCATCATCACAACGTTTTCAGTGTCATCACAGCATCATAACAACGTCATCAAACTGTCATCACAGCATCATCACCAAATCATCACAGAATCATCACAGCATCATTACTGCATCATCACAGCATCTTTGCATCGTCATCAGAGCATCACCACTGCATCATCACATCATCATCTCAGCATCATCACAGCATCATTACTGCTTACTCACTGCATCATCACAGCGTCATGACAGTGTCATCACTGCATCATAACATCATAGCTTCATCATCAGAACATTATCACAGCATCATCACTGCATCATCACATCATCATTATAGCATCTTCACTGTCATCAATACATCATCACAGCATCATCACATCATTATCACAGCATCATCAGTGTCATCTCAGCATCATCGCTGCATCATGACTGCATCATAGCAGCATAATCACAGCATCATCACAGAATCATCACAGCATCATCATAAGGTCATCACAGCATCATCACTACGTCATCAAATTGTAATCACAGCATCATCACAGTGTCCTCACTGAATCATCACTGCACCATCACTGCAACATCACAGCATCATCTCAGCATCATCATGGCATCATTACTGCATCATCACTGCTTACTCACTGCATCATCACAGCATCATCTCAGCATCATCACAGAATCATTTCTGCATAATCATTGCATTTTCACAGCGTCATCACAGTATCATCACTGCATCATCACAGTGTCATCACAGCATCATCAAAGCATCACGACAGCGTCATCTCACCATCACGACAGCGTCATCAAAGCATCATCACTGCATCATAACAACATCATCTCAGCATCATCACAGAATCATTTCTGCATAATCACTGCATCATCATAGTGTCATCACAGTATATTCACTGCATCATCACATCATCACAGTGTCATCACAGAATCATCACTGAATCATCCAAGCATCATCCAAGCATCATCACAGCACCACCAATGCATCATCACAGCATCATCACAGCATCATCACTGCATAATCACTGCATCATCACCACATCATCACAGCATCATCACTGCATAATCACTGCATCATCACAGCATCATCACATCGTCATCAAAACATCATTACAAGTATCAACACAACATAATCACAGTGTCATCACAGCATCATCATTGCATCCTTACTGCATGATCACAGCATCTCCGCATCGTAATCACATCATCATCACTGACTCCTCACTGAGTCATCACTGTACCATCACTGCATCATCAGAGCATAATCTGAGCATAATCTCAGCATAATCACAGCATCATCACAGAATCATCACAGCATCATTACTGCATCATCACAGCATCTTTGCATCGTCATCAGAGCATCACCACTGCATCATCACTACATCATCACATCATCATCACAGCATTTTAGCTACATAATCACAGAATCATCATAGCGTAACGACAGCATCATCACAACATCATTACAGCATCATCACAGCGTCATCGTAACATCATGACTGTATCATCACAGCATCATCACAGCATCACCGCAGCGTCATCACTGCATCATCACAGCATCATCACAGCATCATCACGGCATCGTTACAGCATCGTCATATCATCATAACTGCATCATCACAACAACATAACAAAATCATCAAAGCATCGTCACAGCATCATCACCGCGTCATCACAGCGTCATAACTGCATCGTCACTGCATCTAAACTGCATCATCACAAAATCATCACAGCTTCATCACTGCAGCATCACAGCATCATCAAAGCATCATCGCAGCATCATCACATCATCATCACTGCATCATCACAGAATCATTACTGTTTACTCACTGCGGCATCACAGCATTATCACGGTGTCATAACTGCATCATCACTGCACCATTACTGCATCATCACAGTGTCATCTCAGCATCATCACAGCATCATTACTGCCTAATCATTGCATTATCACAACGTCATCACAGTATCATCAGTGCATCATCACAGCATCATTACTGCATCATCACATCATCATCACAGAATCACGATAGTGTCATCACAGCGTCATCACTGCATCATCACAGCGTCATCTCAGCATCATCAGAGACTCATCACAGCGTCATCACTGCATCATCACTGCATCACCACAGTATCATCACAGCATCATCACAAAATTATAAGAGCGTCATCACAGCGTTATTACTGCATCATCACAGCATCAATAGAGCATCATCACAGCGTCATCACAGCGTTATCACAGCGTCATCACAGCATCATCACAGCATCACGACATCATCATCACAGCTTCACGACAGTGTCATGAGAGCGTCTTCACAGCATCATCACTACATCATCACAGCATCATCACTGCGTCATCAGAGCATCATCACAAAATCATCACAGCGTCATTACTGCATCATCACTGCATCATCACAGCGTCATCACTGCATCATCACTGCATTGTCACAACATCATGGCGTCATAATAACTGCATCATCACTGAATAATCACAGCATCATCACTGCATCATCACGGCATCGTTACAGCATCGTCATATCATCATAACTGCATCATCACAACAACATAACAAAATCATCAAAGCATCATCACAGCATCATCACCGCGTCATCACAGCGTCATAACTGCATCGTCACTGCATCTAAACTGCATCATCACAAAATCATCACTGCATCACATCATAATCACAACATCATCAAAGCGTCATCACAGCATCATCACTGCGTTATCACAGCATCATCTCAGCATCATCACAGTATCATTACTGCTTATTCACTGCATCATCACAACATCATCACAGCGTCATTACAGTGTCATAAATGCATCATCACAGTGTCATCAAAGCGTCCTAACTGCATAATCACTGCATCATCGCAGCTTCATCACAGCATCATGACAGCGTCATCACAGCATCAAAAATGCATAATCACTTCATCCTCACATCATCATCATAGCATCATAGCTGCATAATCATAGAGTCATCACAGCATCATCACTACATCATCAAATTGTCATCACTGTATCATCACAGCATCATCATAGCATCATCACTGCATAATCACAGTGTCATAACAGCATCATTACAACACCATGACTACGTCATCACAGCATCACGACAGCGTCATTACAGTGTCATCACAGCATCATCACTGCATTATCACAACATCATCACAACATCATCACTGTGTCATCAGAGCGTCATCACTACATAATCACTTCTTACTCAGTGAATCATCACTGCATCATCACATCATCACAGCATCATCTCAGCATAATCACAGTATCATCACAGCGTCATCACTACATCATCAATGCATCATCACTGCATCATCACAGTATCATCACTGCATCATCACAGCATCATCAGAGCATCATCACAGCATCATCACAACATCATCACAGAGTCATCACAGCATCATCACTGCATAATCACTGCATCATCACAGCATCCTCACAGCATCAATACAGCGTCATCACAACGTCAACAATGCATCATTACAGCATCATCTCAGTATAGTCACAGCATAATCACTGCATAATCACTGCATCATCATATCGTCATCACTGCATCATCACTGCATCATCACAGCACCATCACAGCATCATTACTGCAGAATCACTGCATCATCACAGCATCCTCACAGCAACATCGCAGCATCATCACAGCATCATCGCATCATCATCACAGTGTAATGACAGCATCATCACTGCATAATCACAGCATCATCACAGCATAATCACAGTATCATCACAGCGTCATCACTACATCATCACTGCATCATCACAGAATCATCACTGAGTCATCACAGCATCATCAGAGCATCATCACAGCATCATCACAGCATAATCACAGTATCATCACAGCATCATCACTACATCATCACTGCATCATCACAGAATCATCACTGCGTCATCACAGCATCATCAGAGCATCATCACAGCATCATCACATCATCATCTCAGCATCATTACTGCTTACTCACTGCATCATCATAGCATCATCACATCATCATCACAACATCATCAGTTTCATGTCAGCATCATCACTGCATCATCACAGCATCCTCACAGCATCAACACAGCGTCATCACAGCGTCATCAATGCATCATTACAGCATCATCTCAGTATAGTCACAGAATTATTACAGCATAATCACTGCATCATCATATCATCACTGCATCATCACTGCATCATCACTGCATCATCACAGCACCATCACAGCATCATTACTTCAGAATCACTGCATCATCACAGCATCCTCACAGCAACATCGCAGCATCATCACAGCATCATCACACTGTCATGACAGCATCATCACTGCATAATCACTGCATAATCTCCGCATAATCACAGCATCATCACATCATCATCACAATATCATCACAGCGTCATCACTACACATCACTGCATCATCACTACATCATCACAGCATCATCACTTCGTCATCATCAGAGCATCATCACAGCATCATCACTGCATCCTCACTGCATCATGAGTGCATCATCATCACAGCATCATAACTGCATCATCAAAGCATCATCTCGGCATAATCACAATGTCATAAATACATCATCACTCCATCATCACAGCATTATCACATCATCATCACAACGTTTTCAGTGTCATCACAGCATCATAACAACGTCATCAAACTGTCATCACAGCATCATCACCAAATCATCACAGAATCATCACAGCATCATTACTGCATCATCACAGCATCTTTGCATCGTCATCAGAGCATCACCACTGCATCATCACATCATCATCTCAGCATCATCACAGCATCATTACTGCTTACTCACTGCATCATCACAGCGTCATGACAGTGTCATCACTGCATCATAACATCATAGCTTCATCATCAGAACATTATCACAGCATCATCACTGCATCATCACATCATCATTATAGCATCTTCACTGTCATCAATACATCATCACAGCATCATCATAAGGTCATCACAGCATCATCAGTGTCATCTCAGCATCATCGCTGCATCATGACTGCATCATAGCAGCATAATCACAGCATCATCACAGAATCATCACAGCATCATCATAAGGTCATCACAGCATCATCACTACGTCATCAAATTGTAATCACAGCATCATCACAGTGTCCTCACTGAATCATCACTGCACCATCACTGCAACATCACAGCATCATCTCAGCATCATCATGGCATCATTACTGCATCATCACTGCTTACTCACTGCATCATCACAGCATCATCTCAGCATCATCACAGAATCATTTCTGCATAATCATTGCATTTTCACAGCGTCATCACAGTATCATCACTGCATCATCACAGTGTCATCACAGCATCATCAAAGCATCACGACAGCGTCATCTCACCATCACGACAGCGTCATCAAAGCATCATCACTGCATCATAACAACATCATCTCAGCATCATCACAGAATCATTTCTGCATAATCACTGCATCATCATAGTGTCATCACAGCATATTCACTGCATCATCACATCATCACAGTGTCATCACAGAATCATCACTGAATCATCCAAGCATCATCCAAGCATCATCACAGCACCACCAATGCATCATCACAGTATCATCACTGCATAATCACTGCATCATCACCGCATCATCACTGCATCAACACTGCATCATTGCTGCATCATCACATCATTGTCACAGTATCATCAAAATATCATCACAGCATCATCACACCATCATAACAACATCATCACAGCGTCATCACAGTATCGTAAATGCATCATCACAGAATCATCACTGAATCATCATAGCATCTTCATATCATCATCACAATATCATCACAGCATCATCACTGCATCATCACAGCATCATCACTGCATAATCACTGCATCATCACCACATCATCACAGCATCATCACTGCATAATCACTGCATCATCACAGCATCATCACATCGTCATCAAAACATCATTACAAGTATCAACACAACATAATCACAGTGTCATCACAGCATCATCATTGCATCCTTACTGCATGATCACAGCATCTCCGCATCGTAATCACATCATCATCACTGACTCCTCACTGAATCATCACTGTACCATCACTGCATCATCAGAGCATAATCTGAGCATAATCTCAGCATAATCACAGCATCATCACAGAATCATCACAGCATCATTACTGCATCATCACAGCATCTTTGCATCGTCATCAGAGCATCACCACTGCATCATCACTACATCATCACATCATCATCACAGCATTTTAGCTACATAATCACAGAATCATCATAGCGTAACGACAGCATCATCACAACATCATTACAGCATCATCACAGCGTCATCGTAACATCATGACTGTATCATCACAGCATCATCACAGCATCACCGCAGCGTCATCACTGCATCATCACAGCATCATCACAGCATCATCACGGCATCGTTACAGCATCGTCATATCATCATAACTGCATCATCACAACAACATAACAAAATCATCAAAGCATCGTCACAGCATCATCACCGCGTCATCACAGCGTCATAACTGCATCGTCACTGCATCTAAACTGCATCATCACAAAATCATCACAGCTTCATCACTGCAGCATCACAGCATCATCAAAGCATCATCGCAGCATCATCACATCATCATCACTGCATCATCACAGAATCATTACTGTTTACTCACTGCGGCATCACAGCATTATCACGGTGTCATAACTGCATCATCACTGCACCATTACTGCATCATCACAGTGTCATCTCAGCATCATCACAGCATCATTACTGCCTAATCATTGCATTATCACAACGTCATCACAGTATCATCAGTGCATCATCACAGCATCATTACTGCATCATCACATCATCATCACAGAATCACGATAGTGTCATCACAGCGTCATCACTGCATCATCACAGCGTCATCTCAGCATCATCAGAGACTCATCACAGCGTCATCACTGCATCATCACTGCATCACCACAGTATCATCACAGCATCATCACAAAATTATAAGAGCGTCATCACAGCGTTATTACTGCATCATCACAGCATCAATAGAGCATCATCACAGCGTCATCACAGCGTTATCACAGCATCATCACAGCATCACAACATCATCATCACAGCTTCACGACAGTGTCATGAGAGCGTCTTCACAGCATCATCACTACATCATCACAGCATCATCACTGCGTCATCAGAGCATCATCACAAAATCATCACAGCGTCATTACTGCATCATCACTGCATCATCACAGCGTCATCACCGCATCATCACTGCATTGTCACAACATCATGGCGTCATAATAACTGCATCATAACAGCATGATCAAAGCATCATCACAGCGTCATCACAGCGTCATAACTGCATAAACACTGCATCATCAAAGAACCATCACAGCATCATCACAGCGTCATAACAGCATCATCAGAGCATCATCACAGCATCATCATTATTGCATCATGACTGCATCATTACAGCATCATCAGAGCAGAATCAGTGCGTCGTCACAGCATCATTACTGCATCACCACATCATCACTGTGTTATCGCAGCGTCATCACAGCATCATCACAACATCATCACAGAATCATCACAGCATCATTGCAGCATCATCACATCATCATCACAGCGTCATCACAACATCATCGTAGCATCATCATGCATCATCACAGCATCATTACTGCATCATCACAGCATCATCACAGCATCATCACTGCATCATCACTGAATAATCACAGCATCATCACTGCATCATCACGGCATCGTTACAGCATCGTCATATCATCATAACTGCATCATCACAACAACATAACAAAATCATCAAAGCATCATCACAGCATCATCACCGCGTCATCACAGCGTCATAACTGCATCGTCACTGCATCTAAACTGCATCATCACAAAATCATCACTGCATCACATCATAATCACAACATCATCAAAGCGTCATCACAGCATCATCACTGCGTTATCACAGCATCATCTCAGCATCATCACAGTATCATTACTGCTTATTCACTGCATCATCACAACATCATCACAGCGTCATTACAGTGTCATAAATGCATCATCACAGTGTCATCAAAGCGTCCTAACTGCATAATCACTGCATCATCGCAGCTTCATCACAGCATCATGACAGCGTCATCACAGCATCAAAAATGCATAATCACTTCATCCTCACATCATCATCATAGCATCATAGCTGCATAATCATAGAGTCATCACAGCATCATCACTACATCATCAAATTGTCATCACTGTATCATCACAGCATCATCATAGCATCATCACTGCATAATCACAGTGTCATAACAGCATCATTACAACACCATGACTACGTCATCACAGCATCACGACAGCGTCATTACAGTGTCATCACAGCATCATCACTGCATTATCACAACATCATCACAACATCATCACTGCGTCATCAGAGCGTCATCACTACATAATCACTTCTTACTCAGTGAATCATCACTGCATCATCACATCATCACAGCATCATCTCAGCATAATCACAGTATCATCACAGCGTCATCACTACATCATCAATGCATCATCACTGCATCATCACAGCATCATCACTGCATCATCACAGCATCATCAGAGCATCATCACAGCATCATCACAACATCATCACAGAGTCATCACAGCATCATCACTGCATAATCACTGCATCATCACAGCATCCTCACAGCATCAATACAGCGTCATCACAACGTCAACAATGCATCATTACAGCATCATCTCAGTATAGTCACAGCATAATCACTGCATAATCACTGCATCATCATATCGTCATCACTGCATCATCACTGCATCATCACAGCACCATCACAGCATCATTACTGCAGAATCACTGCATCATCACAGCATCATAGCTGCATAATCACAGCATTATCACATCATCATCGCATAGTCATCACAGCGTCATCACAGCATCATCACAGCATCATTACTGCAGAATCACTGCATCATCACAGCATCCTCACAGCAACATCGCAGCATCATCACAGCATCATCGCATCATCATCACAGTGTCATGACAGCATCATCACTGCATAATCACCGCATAATCACAGCATCATCACAGCATAATCACAGTATCATCACAGCGTCATCACTACATCATCACTGCATCATCACAGAATCATCACTGCGTCATCACAGCATCATCAGAGCATCATCACAACATCATCACAGCATAATCACAGTATCATCACAGCATCATCACTACATCATCACTGCATCATCACAGAATCATAACTGCGTCATCACAGCATCATCAGAGCATCATCACAGCATCATCAGAGCATCATCACAGCATCATCACATCATCATCTCAGCATCATTACTGCTTACTCACTGCATCATCATAGCATCATCACATCATCATCACAACATCATCAGTTTCATGTCAGCATCATCACTGCATAATCACTGCATCATCACAGCATCCTCACAGCATCAACACAGCGTCATCACAGCGTCATCAATGCATCATTACAGCATCATCTCAGTATAGTCACAGAATTATTACAGCATAATCACTGCATCATCATATCATCACTGCATCATCACTGCATCATCACTGCATCGTCACAGCACCATCACAGCATCATTACTTCAGAATCACTGCATCATCACAGCATCCTCACAGCAACATCGCAGCATCATCACAGCATCATCACACTGTCATGACAGCATCATCACTGCATAATCACTGCATAATCTCCGCATAATCACAGCATCATCACATCATCATCACAATATCATCACAGCGTCATCACTACACATCACTGCATCATCACTACATCATCACAGCATCATCACTTCGTCATCATCAGAGCATCATCACAGCATCATCACTGCATCCTCACTGCATCATGAGTGCATCATCATCACAGCATCATAACTGCATCATCAAAGCATCATCTCGGCATAATCACAATGTCATAAATACATCATCACTCCATCATCACAGCATTATCACATCATCATCACAACGTTTTCAGTGTCATCACAGCATCATAACAACGACATCAAACTGTCATCACAGCATCATCACCAAATCATCACAGAATCATCACAGCATCATTACTGCATCATCACAGCATCTTTGCATCGTCATCAGAGCATCACCACTGCATCATCACATCATCATCTCAGCATCATCACAGCATCATTACTGCTTACTCACTGCATCATCACAGCGTCATGACAGTGTCATCACTGCATCATAACATCATAGCTTCATCATCAGAACATTATCACAGCATCATCACTGCATCATCACATCATCACTATAGCATCTTCACTGTCATCAATACATCATCACAGCATCATCATAAGGTCATCACAGCATCATCAGTGTCATCTCAGCATCATCACTGCATCATGACTGCATCATAGCAGCATAATCACAGCATCATCACAGAATCATCACAGCATCATCATAAGGTCATCACAGCATCATCACTACGTCATCAGATTGTAATCACAGCATCATCACAGTGTCCTCACTGAATCATCACTGCACCATCACTGCAACATCACAGCATCATCTCAGCATCATCATGGCATCATTACTGCATCATCACTGCTTACTCACTGCATCATCACAGCATCATCTCAGCATCATCACAGAATCATTTCTGCATAATCATTGCATTTTCACAGCGTCATCACAGTATCATCACTGCATCATCACAGTGTCATCACAGCATCATCAAAGCATCACGACAGCGTCATCTCACCATCACGACAGCGTCATCAAAGCATCATCACTGCATCATAACAACATCATCTCAGCATCATCACAGAATCATTTCTGCATAATCACTGCATCATCATAGTGTCATCACAGCATATTCACTGCATCATCACATCATCACAGTGTCATCACAGAATCATCACTGAATCATCCAAGCATCATCCAAGCATCATCACAGCACCACCAATGCATCATCACAGTATCATCACTGCATAATCACTGCATCATCACCGCATCATCACTGCATCAACACTGCATCATTGCTGCATCATCACATCATTGTCACAGTATCATCAAAATATCATCACAGCATCATCACACCATCATAACAACATCATCACAGCGTCATCACAGTATCGTAAATGCATCATCACAGAATCATCACTGAATCATCATAGCATCTTCATATCATCATCACAATATCATCACAGCATCATCACTGCATCATCACAGCATCATCACTGCATAATCACTGCATCATCACCACATCATCACAGCATCATCACTGCATAATCACTGCATCATCACAGCATCATCACATCGTCATCAAAACATCATTACAAGTATCAACACAACATAATCACAGTGTCATCACAGCATCATCATTGCATCCTTACTGCATGATCACAGCATCTCCGCATCGTAATCACATCATCATCACTGACTCCTCACTGAATCATCACTGTACCATCACTGCATCATCAGAGCATAATCTGAGCATAATCTCAGCATAATCACAGCATCATCACAGAATCATCACAGCATCATTACTGCATCATCACAGCATCTTTGCATCGTCATCAGAGCATCACCACTGCATCATCACTACATCATCACATCATCATCACAGCATTTTAGCTACATAATCACAGAATCATCATAGCGTAACGACAGCATCATCACAACATCATTACAGCATCATCACAGCGTCATCGTAACATCATGACTGTATCATCACAGCATCATCACAGCATCACCGCAGCGTCATCACAGCATCATCACAGCATCATCACGGCATCGTTACAGCATCGTCATATCATCATAACTGCATCATCACAACAACATAACAAAATCATCAAAGCATCGTCACAGCATCATCACCGCGTCATCACAGCGTCATAACTGCATCGTCACTGCATCTAAACTGCATCATCACAAAATCATCACAGCTTCATCACTGCAGCATCACAGCATCATCAAAGCATCATCGCAGCATCATCACATCATCATCACTGCATCATCACAGAATCATTACTGTTTACTCACTGCGGCATCACAGCATTATCACGGTGTCATAACTGCATCATCACTGCACCATTACTGCATCATCACAGTGTCATCTC
This sequence comes from Clangula hyemalis, assembly GCA_963989345.1. The sequence continues at coordinate 819,519 of OZ022447.1, forward strand.
AGCATCATCACAGCATCATTACTGCCTAATCATTGCATTATCACAACGTCATCACAGTATCATCAGTGCATCATCACAGCATCATTACTGCATCATCACATCATCATCACAGAATCACGATAGTGTCATCACAGCGTCATCACTGCATCATCACAGCGTCATCTCAGCATCATCAGAGACTCATCACTGCATCATCACTGCATCACCACAGTATCATCACAGCATCATCACAAAATTATAAGAGCGTCATCACAGCGTTATTACTGCATCATCACAGCATCAATAGAGCATCATCACAGCGTCATCACAGCGTTATCACAGCGTCATCATAGCATCATCACAGCATCACGACATCATCATCACAGCTTCACGACAGTGTCATGAGAGCGTCTTCACAGCATCATCACTATATCATCACAGCATCATCACTGCGTCATCAGAGCATCATCACAAAATCATCACAGCGTCATTACTGCATCATCACTGCATCATCACAGCGTCATCACCGCATCATCACTGCATTGTCACAACATCATGGCGTCATAATAACTGCATCATAACAGCATGATCAAAGCATCATCACAGCGTCATCACAGCGTCATAACTGCATAAACACTGCATCATCAAAGAACCATCACAGCATCATCACAGCGTCATAACAGCATCATCAGAGCATCATCACATCGTCATCACATCGTCATCAAAGAATCTTCACAGCATCATCGCTATGTCATCATAGCATCATCATAATATTATCACAGCTTCATCACAGCGTCATAACAACATCATCACTGCATCATCACAGCATCATCATTATTGCATCATGACTGCATCATTACAGCATCATCAGAGCAGAATCAGTGCGTCGTCACAGCATCATTACTGCATCACCATATCATCACTGTGTTATCGCAGCGTCATCACAGCATCATCACAGCATCATCACTGCATCATCACTGAATAATCACAGCATCATCACTGCATCATCACGGCATCGTTACAGCATCGTCATATCATCATAACTACATCATCACAACAACATAACAAAATCATCAAAGCATCATCACAGCATCATCACCGCGTCATCACAGCGTCATAACTGCATCGTCACTGCATCTAAACTGCATCATCACAAAATCATCACTGCATCACATCATAATCACAACATCATCAAAGCGTCATCACAGCATCATCACTGCGTTATCACAGCATCATCTCAGCATCATCACAGTATCATTACTGCTTATTCACTGCATCATCACAACATCATCACAGCGTCATTACAGTGTCATAAATGCATCATCACAGTGTCATCAAAGCGTCCTAACTGCATAATCACTGCATCATCGCAGCTTCATCACAGCATCATGACAGCGTCATCACAGCATCAAAAATGCATAATCACTTCATCCTCACATCATCATCATAGCATCATAGCTGCATAATCATAGAGTCATCACAGCATCATCACTACATCATCAAATTGTCATCACTGTATCATCACAGCATCATCATAGCATCATCACTGCATAATCACAGTGTCATAACAGCATCATTACAACACCATGACTACGTCATCACAGCATCACGACAGCGTCATTACAGTGTCATCACAGCATCATCACTGCATTATCACAACATCATCACAACATCATCACTGCGTCATCAGAGCGTCATCACTACATAATCACTTCTTACTCAGTGAATCATCACTGCATCATCACATCATCACAGCATCATCTCAGCATAATCACAGTATCATCACAGCGTCATCACTACATCATCAATGCATCATCACTGCATCATCACAGCATCATCACTGCATCATCACAGCATCATCAGAGCATCATCACAGCATCATCACAACATCATCACAGTCATCACAGCATCATCACTGCATAATCACTGCATCATCACAGCATCCTCACAGCATCAATACAGCGTCATCACAACGTCAACAATGCATCATTACAGCATCATCTCAGTATAGTCACAGCATAATCACTGCATAATCACTGCATCATCATATCGTCATCACTGCATCATCACTGCATCATCACAGCACCATCACAGCATCATTACTGCAGAATCACTGCATCATCACAGCATCATAGCTGCATAATCACAGCATCATCACATCATCATCGCATAGTCATCACAGCGTCATCACTGCATCATCACAGCATCATCACAGCATCATTACTGCAGAATCACTGCATCATCACAGCATCCTCACAGCAACATCGCAGCATCATCACAGCATCATCGCATCATCATCACAGTGTCATGACAGCATCATCACTGCATAATCACCGCATAATCACAGCATCATCACAGCATAATCACAGTATCATCACAGCGTCATCACTACATCATCACTGCATCATCACAGAATCATCACTGCGTCATCACAGCATCATCAGAGCATCATCACAGCATCATCACAGCATAATCACAGTATCATCACAGCATCATCACAGAATCATCACTGCGTCATCACAGAATCATCACTGCGTCATCACAGCATCATCAGAGCATCATCACAGCATCATCACATCATCATCTCAGCATCATTACTGCTTACTCACTGCATCATCATAGCATCATCACATCATCATCACAACATCATCAGTTTCATGTCAGCATCATCACTGCATCATCACTGCATCATCACAGCATCCTCACAGCATCAACACAGCGTCATCACAGCGTCATCAATGCATCATTACAGCATCATCTCAGTATAGTCACAGAATTATTACAGCATAATCACTGCATCATCATATCATCACTGCATCATCACTGCATCATCACTGCATCGTCACAGCACCATCACAGCATCATTACTTCAGAATCACTGCATCATCACAGCATCCTCACAGCAACATCGCAGCATCATCACAGCATCATCACACTGTCATGACAGCATCATCACTGCATAATCACTGCATAATCTCCGCATAATCACAGCATCATCACATCATCATCACAATATCATCACAGCGTCATCACTACACATCACTGCATCATCACTACATCATCACAGCATCATCACTTCGTCATCATCAGAGCATCATCACAGCATCATCACTGCATCCTCACTGCATCATGAGTGCATCATCATCACAGCATCATAACTGCATCATCAAAGCATCATCTCGGCATAATCACAATGTCATAAATACATCATCACTCCATCATCACAGCATTATCACATCATCATCACAACGTTTTCAGTGTCATCACAGCATCATAACAACGTCATCAAACTGTCATCACAGCATCATCACCAAATCATCACAGAATCATCACAGCATCATTACTGCATCATCACAGCATCTTTGCATCGTCATCAGAGCATCACCACTGCATCATCACATCATCATCTCAGCATCATCACAGCATCATTACTGCTTACTCACTGCATCATCACAGCGTCATGACAGTGTCATCACTGCATCATAACATCATAGCTTCATCATCAGAACATTATCACAGCATCATCACTGCATCATCACATCATCATTATAGCATCTTCACTGTCATCAATACATCATCACAGCATCATCACATCATTATCACAGCATCATCAGTGTCATCTCAGCATCATCACTGCATCATGACTGCATCATAGCAGCATAATCACAGCATCATCACAGAATCATCACAGCATCATCATAAGGTCATCACAGCATCATCACTACGTCATCAGATTGTAATCACAGCATCATCACAGTGTCCTCACTGAATCATCACTGCACCATCACTGCAACATCACAGCATCATCTCAGCATCATCATGGCATCATTACTGCATCATCACTGCTTACTCACTGCATCATCACAGCATCATCTCAGCATCATCACAGAATCATTTCTGCATAATCATTGCATTTTCACAGCGTCATCACAGTATCATCACTGCATCATCACAGTGTCATCACAGCATCATCAAAGCATCACGACAGCGTCATCTCACCATCACGACAGCGTCATCAAAGCATCATCACTGCATCATAACAACATCATCTCAGCATCATCACAGAATCATTTCTGCATAATCACTGCATCATCATAGTGTCATCACAGCATATTCACTGCATCATCATATCATCACAGTGTCATCACAGAATCATCACTGAATCATCCAAGCATCATCCAAGCATCATCACAGCACCACCAATGCATCATCACAGTATCATCACTGCATAATCACTGCATCATCACCGCATCATCACATCATCAACACTGCATCATTGCTGCATCATCACATCATTGTCACAGTATCATCAAAATATCATCACAGCATCATCACACCATCATAACAACATCATCACAGCGTCATCACAGTATCGTAAATGCATCATCACAGAATCATCACTGAATCATCATAGCATCTTCATATCATCATCACAATATCATCACAGCATCATCACTGCATCATCACAGCATCATCACTGCATAATCACTGCATCATCACCACATCATCACAGCATCATCACTGCATAATCACTGCATCATCACAGCATCATCACATCGTCATCAAAACATCATTACAAGTATCAACACAACATAATCACAGTGTCATCACAGCATCATCATTGCATCCTTACTGCATGATCACAGCATCTCCGCATCGTAATCACATCATCATCACTGACTCCTCACTGAATCATCACTGTACCATCACTGCATCATCAGAGCATAATCTGAGCATAATCTCAGCATAATCACAGCATCATCACAGAATCATCACAGCATCATTACTGCATCATCACAGCATCTTTGCATCGTCATCAGAGCATCACCACTGCATCATCACTACATCATCACATCATCATCACAGCATTTTAGCTACATAATCACAGAATCATCATAGCGTAACGACAGCATCATCACAACATCATTACAGCATCATCACAGCGTCATCGTAACATCATGACTGTATCATCACAGCATCATCACAGCATCACCGCAGCGTCATCACAGCATCATCACAGCATCATCACGGCATCGTTACAGCATCGTCATATCATCATAACTGCATCATCACAACAACATAACAAAATCATCAAAGCATCGTCACAGCATCATCACCGCGTCATCACAGCGTCATAACTGCATCGTCACTGCATCTAAACTGCATCATCACAAAATCATCACAGCTTCATCACTGCAGCATCACAGCATCATCAAAGCATCATCGCAGCATCATCACATCATCATCACTGCATCATCACAGAATCATCACTGCGTCATCACAGCATCATTAGAGCATCATCACAGCATCATCACATCATCATCTCAGCATCATTACTGCTTACTCACTGCATCATCATAGCATCATCACATCATCATCACAACATCATCAGTTTCATGTCAGCATCATCACTGCATAATCTCTGCATCATCACAGCATCCTCACAGCATCAACACAGCGTCATCACAGTGTCATCAATGCATCATTACAGCATCATCTCAGTATAGTCACAGAATTATTACAGCATAATCACTGCATCATCATATCATCACTGCATCATCACTGCATCATCACTGCATCATCACAGCACCATCACAGCATCATTACTTCAGAATCACTGCATCATCACAGCATCCTCACAGCAACATCGCAGCATCATCACAGCATCATCACACTGTCATGACAGCATCATCACTGCATAATCACTGCATAATCTCCGCATAATCACAGCATCATCACATCATCATCACAATATCATCACAGCGTCATCACTTCGTCATCATCAGAGCATCATCACAGCATCATCACTGCATCATGAGTGCATCATCATCACAGCATCATAACTGCATCATCAAAGCATCATCTCGGCATAATCACAATGTCATAAATACATCATCACTCCATCATCACAGCATTATCACATCATCATCACAACGTTTTCAGTGTCATCACAGCATCATAACAACGTCATCAAACTGTCATCACAGCATCATCACCAAATCATCACAGAATCATCACAGCATCATTACTGCATCATCACAGCATCTTTGCATCGTCATCAGAGCATCACCACTGCATCATCACATCATCATCTCAGCATCATCACAGCATCATTACTGCTTACTCACTGCATCATCACAGCATCATGACAGTGTCATCACTGCATCATAACATCATAGCTTCATCATCAGAACATTATCACAGCATCATCACTGCATCATCACATCATCATTATAGCATCTTCACTGTCATCAATACATCATCACAGCATCATCACATCATTATCACAGCATCATCAGTGTCATCTCAGCATCATCACTGCATCATGACTGCATCATAGCAGCGTAATCACAGCATCATCACAGAATCATCACAGCATCATCATAAGGTCATCACAGCATCATCACTACGTCATCAAATTGTAATCACAGCATCATCACAGTGTCCTCACTGAATCATCACTGCACCATCACTGCAACATCACAGCATCATCTCAGCATCATCATGGCATCATTACTGCATCATCACTGCTTACTCACTGCATCATCACAGCATCATCACAGAATCATTTCTGCATAATCATTGCATTTTCACAGCGTCATCACAGTATCATCACTGCATCATCACAGTGTCATCACAGCATCATCAAAGCATCACGACAGCGTCATCTCACCATCACGACAGCGTCATCAAAGCATAATCACTGCATCATAACAACATCATCTCAGCATCATCACAGAATCATTTCTGCATAATCACTGCATCATCATAGTGTCATCACAGCATATTCACTGCATCATCACATCATCACAGTGTCATCACAGAATCATCACTGAATCATCCAAGCATCATCCAAGCATCATCACAGCACCACCAATGCATCATCACAGTATCATCACTGCATAATCACTGCATCATCACCGCATCATCACAAAATTATAAGAGCGTCATCACAGCGTTATTACTGCATCATCTCAGCATCAATAGAGCATCATCACAGCGTTATCACAGCGTCATCACAGCATCACGACATCATCATCACAGCTTCACGACAGTGTCATGAGAGCGTCTTCACAGCATCATCACTACATCATCACAGCATCATCACTGCGTCATCAGAGCATCATCACAAAATCATCACAGCGTCATTACTGCATCATCACTGCATCATCACAGCGTCATCACCGCATCATCACTGCATTGTCACAACATCATGGCGTCATAATAACTGCATCATAACAGCATGATCAAAGCATCATCACAGCGTCATCACAGCGTCATAACTGCATAAACACTGCATCATCAAAGAACCATCACAGCATCATCACAGCGTCATAACAGCATCATCAGAGCATCATCACATCGTCATCACATCGTCATCAAAGAATCTTCACAGCATCATCGCTATGTCATCATAGCATCATCATAATATTATCACAGCTTCATCACAGCGTCATAACAACATCATCACTGCATCATCGCAGCGTCATCACCGCATCATCACTGCATTGTCACAACATCATGGCGTCATAATAACTGCATCATAACAGCATGATCAAAGCATCATCACAGCGTCATCACAGCGTCATAACTGCATAAACACTGCATCATCAAAGAACCATCACAGCATCATCACAGCGTCATAACAGCATCATCAGAGCATCATCACATCGTCATCACATCGTCATCAAAGAATCTTCACAGCATCATCGCTATGTCATCATAGCATCATCATAATATTATCACAGCTTCATCACAGCGTCATAACAACATCATCACTGCATCATCACAGCATCATCATTATTGCATCATGACTGCATCATTACAGCATCATCAGAGCAGAATCAGTGCGTCGTCACAGCATCATTACTGCATCACCACATCATCACTGTGTTATCGCAGCGTCATCACAGCATCATCACAACATCATCACAGAATCATCACAGCATCATTGCAGCATCATCACATCATCATCACAGCGTCATCACAACATCATCGTAGCATCATCATGCATCATCACAGCATCATTACTGCATCATCACAGCATCATCACGGCATCATCACTGCATCATCACTGAATAATCACAGCATCATCACTGCATCATCACGGCATCGTTACAGCATCGTCATATCATCATAACTGCATCATCACAACAACATAACAAAATCATCAAAGCATCATCACAGCATCATCACCACGTCATCACAGCGTCATAACTGCATCGTCACTGCATCTAAACTGCATCATCACAAAATCATCACTGCATCACATCATAATCACAACATCATCAAAGCGTCATCACAGCATCATCACTGCGTTATCACAGCATCATCTCAGCATCATCACAGTATCATTACTGCTTATTCACTGCATCATCACAACATCATCACAGCGTCATTACAGTGTCATAAATGCATCATCACAGTGTCATCAAAGCGTCCTAACTGCATAATCACTGCATCATCGCAGCTTCATCACAGCATCATGACAGCGTCATCACAGCATCAAAAATGCATAATCACTTCATCCTCACATCATCATCATAGCATCATAGCTGCATAATCATAGTCATCACAGCATCATCACTACATCATCAAATTGTCATCACTGTATCATCACAGCATCATCATAGCATCATCACTGCATAATCACAGTGTCATAACAGCATCATTACAACACCATGACTACGTCATCACAGCATCACAACAGCGTCATTACAGTGTCATCACAGCATCATCACTGCATTATCACAACATCATCACAACATCATCACTGCGTCATCAGAGCGTCATCACTACATAATCACTTCTTACTCAGTGAATCATCACTGCATCATCACATCATCACAGCATCATCTCAGCATAATCACAGTATCATCACAGCGTCATCACTACATCATCAATGCATCATCACTGCATCATCACAGCATCATCACTGCATCATCACAGCATCATCAGAGCATCATCACAGCATCATCACAACATCATCACAGAGTCATCACAGCATCATCACTGCATAATCACTGCATCATCACAGCATCTTCACAGCATCAATACAGCGTCATCACAACGTCAACAATGCATCATTACAGCATCATCTCAGTATAGTCACAGCATAATCACTGCATAATCACTGCATCATCATATCGTCATCACTGCATCATCACTGCATCATCACAGCACCATCACAGCATCATTACTGCAGAATCACTGCATCATCACAGCATCATAGCTGCATAATCACAGCATCATCACATCATCATCGCATAGTCATCACAGCGTCATCACTGCATCATCACAGCATCATCACAGCATCATTACTGCAGAATCACTGCATCATCACAGCATCCTCACAGCAACATCGCAGCATCATCACAGCATCATCGCATCATCATCACAGTGTCATGACAGCATCATCACTGCATAATCACAGCATCATCACAGCATAATCACAGTATCATCACAGCGTCATCACTACATCATCACTGCATCATCACAGAATCATCACTGCGTCATCACAGCATCATCAGAGCATCATCACAGCATCATCACAGCATAATCACAGTATCATCACAGCATCATCACTACATCATCACTGCATCATCACAGAATCATCACTGCGTCATCACAGCATCATCAGAGCATCATCACAGCATCATCACATCATCATCTCAGCATCATTACTGCTTACTCACTGCATCATCATAGCATCATCACATCATCATCACAACATCATCAGTTTCATGTCAGCATCATCACTGCATAATCACTGCATCATCACAGCATCCTCACAGCATCAACACAGCGTCATCACAGCGTCATCAATGCATCATTACAGCATCATCTCAGTATAGTCACAGAATTATTACAGCATAATCACTGCATCATCATATCATCACTACACATCACTGCATCATCACTACATCATCACAGCATCATCACTTCGTCATCATCAGAGCATCATCACTGCATCCTCACTGCATCATGAGTGCATCATCATCACAGCATCATAACTGCATCATCAAAGCATCATCTCGGCATAATCACAATGTCATAAATACATCATCACTCCATCATCACAGCATTATCACATCATCATCACAACGTTTTCAGTGTCATCACAGCATCATAACAACGTCATCAAACTGTCATCACAGCATCATCACCAAATCATCACAGAATCATCACAGCATCATTACTGCATCATCACAGCATCTTTGCATCGTCATCAGAGCATCACCACTGCATCATCACATCATCATCTCAGCATCATCACAGCATCATTACTGCTTACTCACTGCATCATCACAGCGTCATGACAGTGTCATCACTGCATCATAACATCATAGCTTCATCATCAGAACATTATCACAGCATCATCACTGCATCATCACATCATCATTATAGCATCTTCACTGTCATCAATACATCATCACAGCATCATCACATCATTATCACAGCATCATCAGTGTCATCTCAGCATCATCACTGCATCATGACTGCATCATAGCAGCATAATCACAGCATCATCACAGAATCATCACAGCATCATCATAAGGTCATCACAGCATCATCACTACGTCATCAAATTGTAATCACAGCATCATCACAGTGTCCTCACTGAATCATCACTGCACCATCACTGCAACATCACAGCATCATCTCAGCATCATCATGGCATCATTACTGCATCATCACTGCTTACTCACTGCATCAGTTTGACCTCAGTACCGGGGAAGCTCATGGAGCAGATCCTCTTGAGAGTCATCATGCAGCACTTGCAGGGCAAGCAGGCGATCAGGCCCAGCCAGCATGGGTTTATGGAAGGCAGATCCTGCTTGACGAACCTGATCTCCTTCTATGACAAAGTGACGCGCTGGGTGGATGAGGGAAAGGCTGTGGATGTGGTCTACCTTGACTTCAGCAAGGCATTTGACACCGTCTCCCACAGCATTCTCCTCAAGAAACTGTCTGCTCTTGACTTGGACTGGCGCACGCTTCGTTGGGTTAGAAACTGGCTGGATAGCCGGGCCCAAAGAGTCGTGGTAAATGGAGTCAAGTCCAGTTGGAGGCCAGTCACTAGTGGTGTCCCCCAGGGCTCGGTGCTGGGGCCGGTCCTCTTTAATATCTTCATCAATGATCTGGACGAGGGCATTGAGTGCACCCTCAGTAAGTTTGCAGATGACACCAAGTTAGGTACGTGTGTCGATCTGCTCGAGGGTAGGAAAGCTCTGCAGGAGGATCTGGATAGGCTGCACCGATGGGCTGAGGTCAACTGTATGAAGTTCAATAAGGCAAAGTGCCGGGTCCTGCACCTGGGGCGCAACAACCCCAAGCAGAGCTACAGGCTGGGAGATGAGTGGTTGGAGAGCTGCCAGGCAGAGAAGGACCTGGGAGTGATGGTGGACAGTCGGCTGGATATGAGCCAGCAGTGTGCTCAGGTGGCCAAGAAGGCCAACGGCATCCTGGCTTGTATCAGAAACAGTGTGACCAGCAGGGCTAGGGAGGTGATCGTCCCCCTGTACTCGGCTCTGGTGAGGCCGCACCTCGAGTACTGTGTTCAGTTTTGGGCCCCTCGCTACAAGAAGGACATCGAGGTGCTTGAGCGGGTCCAGAGGAGGGCGACGAAGCTGGTGAGGGGCCTGGAGAACAAGTCCTACGAGGAGCGGCTGAAGGAGCTGGGCTTGTTCAGCCTGGAGAAGAGGAGGCTCAGGGGCGACCTTATCGCTCTTTACAGGTACCTTAAAGGTGGCTGTAGTGAGGTGGGGGTTGGCCTGTTCTCCCACGTGCCTGGTGACAGGACGAGGGGGAATGGGCTTAAGTTGCGCCAGGGGAGTTTTAGGTTAGATGTTAGGAAGAACTTCTTTACTGAAAGGGTTGTTAGGCACTGGAACAGGCTGCCCAGGGAAGTGGTGGAGTCACCATCCCTGGAAGTCTTTAAAAGACGTTTAGATGTAGAGCTTAGGGATATGGTTTAGTGGGGACTGTTAGCGTTAGGTCAAAGGTTGGACTCGATGATCTTGAGGTCTCTTCCAACCTAGAAATTCTGTGATTCTGTGATTCTGTGATCATCACAGCATCATCTCAGCATCATCACAGAATCATTTCTGCATAATCATTGCATTTTCACAGCGTCATCACAGTATCATCACTGCGTCATCACAGCATCATCAAAGCATCACGACAGCGTCATCTCACCATCACGACAGCGTCATCAAAGCATCATCACTGCATCATAACAACATCATCTCAGCATCATCACAGAATCATTTCTGCATAATCACTGCATCATCATAGTGTCATCACAGTATATTCACTGCATCATCACATCATCACAGTGTCATCACAGAATCATCACTGAATCATCCAAGCATCATCCAAGCATCATCACAGCACCACCAATGCATCATCACAGTATCATCACTGCATCATCACCGCATCATCACATCATCAACACTGCATCATTGCTGCATCATCACATCATTGTCACAGTATCATCAAAATATCATCACAGCATCATCACACCATCATAACAACATCATCACAGCGTCATCACAGTATCGTAAATGCATCATCACAGAATCATCACTGAATCATCATAGCATCTTCATATCATCATCACAATATCATCACAGCATCATCACTGCATCATCACAGCATCATCACTGCATAATCACTGCATCATCACCACATCATCACAGCATCATCACTGCATAATCACTGCATCATCACAGCATCATCACATCGTCATCAAAACATCATTACAAGTATCAACACAACATAATCACAGTGTCATCACAGCATCATCATTGCATCCTTACTGCATGATCACAGCATCTCCGCATCGTAATCACATCATCATCACTGACTCCTCACTGAATCATCACTGTACCATCACTGCATCATCAGAGCATAATCTGAGCATAATCTCAGCATAATCACAGCATCATCACAGAATCATCACAGCATCATTACTGCATCATCACAGCATCTTTGCATCGTCATCAGAGCATCACCACTGCATCATCACTACATCATCACATCATCATCACAGCATTTTAGCTACATAATCACAGAATCATCATAGCGTAACGACAGCATCATCACAACATCATTACAGCATCATCACAGCGTCATCTCAGCATCATCACAGCATCATTACTGCCTAATCATTGCATTATCACAACGTCATCACAGTATCATCAGTGCATCATCACAGCATCATTACTGCATCATCACATCATCATCACAGAATCACGATAGTGTCATCACAGCGTCATCACTGCATCATCACAGCGTCATCTCAGCATCATCAGAGACTCATCACAGCGTCATCACTGCATCATCACTGCATCACCACAGTATCAACACAGCATCATCACAAAATTATAAGAGCGTCATCACAGCGTTATTACTGCATCATCACAGCATCAATAGAGCATCATCACAGCGTCATCACAGCGTTATCACAGCGTCATCACAGCATCATCACAGCATCACGACATCATCATCACAGCTTCACGACAGTGTCATGAGAGCGTCTTCACAGCATCATCACTACATCATCACAGCATCATCACTGCGTCATCAGAGCATCATCACAAAATCATCACAGCGTCATTACTGCATCATCACTGCATCATCACAGCGTCATCACCGCATCATCACTGCATTGTCACAACATCATGGCGTCATAATAACTGCATCATAACAGCATGATCAAAGCATCATCACAGCGTCATCACAGCGTCATAACTGCATAAACACTGCATCATCAAAGAACCATCACAGCATCATCACAGCGTCATAACAGCATCATCAGAGCATCATCACATCGTCATCACATCGTCATCAAAGAATCTTCACAGCATCATCGCTATGTCATCATAGCATCATCATAATATTATCACAGCTTCATCACAGCGTCATAACAACATCATCACTGCATCATCACAGCATCATCATTATTGCATCATGACTGCATCATTACAGCATCATCAGAGCAGAATCAGTGCGTCGTCACAGCATCATTACTGCATCACCACATCATCACTGTGTTATCGCAGCGTCATCACAGCATCATCACAACATCATCACAGAATCATCACAGCATCATTGCAGCATCATCACATCATCATCACAGCGTCATCACAACATCATCGTAGCATCATCATGCATCATCACAGCATCATTACTGCATCATCACAGCATCATCACAGCATCATCACTGCATCATCACTGAATAATCACAGCATCATCACTGCATCATCACGGCATCGTTACAGCATCGTCATATCATCATAACTGCATCATCACAACAACATAACAAAATCATCAAAGCATCATCACAGCATCATCACCGCGTCATCACAGCGTCATAACTGCATCGTCACTGCATCTAAACTGCATCATCACAAAATCATCACTGCATCACATCATAATCACAACATCATCAAAGCGTCATCACAGCATCATCACTGCGTTATCACAGCATCATCTCAGCATCATCACAGTATCATTACTGCTTATTCACTGCATCATCACAACATCATCACAGCGTCATTACAGTGTCATAAATGCATCATCACAGTGTCATCAAAGCGTCCTAACTGCATAATCACTGCATCATCGCAGCTTCATCACAGCATCATGACAGCGTCATCACAGCATCAAAAATGCATAATCACTTCATCCTCACATCATCATCATAGCATCATAGCTGCATAATCATAGAGTCATCACAGCATCATCACTACATCATCAAATTGTCATCACTGTATCATCACAGCATCATCATAGCATCATCACTGCATAATCACAGTGTCATAACAGCATCATTACAACACCATGACTACGTCATCACAGCATCACGACAGCGTCATTACAGTGTCATCACAGCATCATCACTGCATTATCACAACATCATCACAACATCATCACTGCGTCATCAGAGCGTCATCACTACATAATCACTTCTTACTCAGTGAATCATCACTGCATCATCACATCATCACAGCATCATCTCAGCATAATCACAGTATCATCACAGCGTCATCACTACATCATCAATGCATCATCACTGCATCATCACAGCATCATCACTGCATCATCACAGCATCATCAGAGCATCATCACAGCATCATCACAACATCATCACAGAGTCATCACAGCATCATCACTGCATAATCACTGCATCATCACAGCATCCTCACAGCATCAATACAGCGTCATCACAACGTCAACAATGCATCATTACAGCATCATCTCAGTATAGTCACAGCATAATCACTGCATAATCACTGCATCATCATATCGTCATCACTGCATCATCACAGCACCATCACAGCATCATTACTGCAGAATCACTGCATCATCACAGCATCATCACAGCAACATCGCAGCATCATCACAGCATCATCGCATCATCATCACAGTGTCATGACAGAATCATCACTGCATAATCACCGCATAATCACAGCATCATCACAGCATAATCACAGTATCATCACAGCGTCATCACTACATCATCACTGCATCATCACAGAATCATCACTGCGTCATCACAGCATCATCAGAGCATCATCACAGCATCATCACAGCATAATCACAGTATCATCACAGCATCATCACTACATCATCACTGCATCATCACAGAATCATCACTGCGTCATCACAGCATCATCAGAGCATCATCACAGCATCATCACATCATCATCTCAGCATCATTACTGCTTACTCACTGCATCATCATAGCATCATCACATCATCATCACAACATCATCAGTTTCATGTCAGCATCATCACTGCATCATCACAGCATCCTCACAGCATCAACACAGCGTCATCACAGCATCATCAATGTATCATTACAGCATCATCTCAGTATAGTCACAGAATTATTACAGCATAATCACTGCATCATCATATCATCACTGCATCATCACTGCATCATCACTGCATCATCACAGCACCATCACAACATCATTACTTCAGAATCACTGCATCATCACAGCATCCTCACAGCAACATCGCAGCATCATCACACTGTCATGACAGCATCATCACTGCATAATCACTGCATAATCTCCGCATAATCACAGCATCATCACATCATCATCACAATATCATCACAGCGTCATCACTACACATCACTGCATCATCACTACATCATCACAGCATCATCACTTCGTCATCATCAGAGCATCATCACAGCATCATCACTGCATCATGAGTGCATCATCATCACAGCATCATAACTGCATCATCAAAGCATCATCTCGGCATAATCACAATGTCATAAATACATCATCACTCCATCATCACAGCATTATCACATCATCATCACAACGTTTTCAGTGTCATCACAGCATCATAACATCATAGCTTCATCATCAGAACATTATCACAGCATCATCACTGCATCATCACATCATCATTATAGCATCTTCACTGTCATCAATACATCATCACAGCATCATCACATCATTATCACAGCATCATCAGTGTCATCTCAGCATCATCACTGCATCATGACTGCATCATAGCAGCATAATCACAGCATCATCACAGAATCATCACAGCATCATCATAAGGTCATCACAGCATCATCACTACGTCATCAAATTGTAATCACAGCATCATCACAGTGTCCTCACTGAATCATCACTGCACCATCACTGCAACATCACAGCATCATCTCAGCATCATCATGGCATCATTACTGCATCATCACTGCTTACTCACTGCATCATCACAGCATCATCTCAGCATCATCACAGAATCATTTCTGCATAATCACGGCTGACACAACAAAGTCCAGGAGGTTCATGAAGCACCTAGATGATAACTTCTTGGTGCAGGTGCTAACGGAACCAGCTAGGAAAGGTTCCCTCCTAGACCTGTTGCTAGTAAACAGAGAGGGTCTGGTGGGAGATGTGGTGATTGGTGGCCGCCTTGGTCATAGCGACCATGAAGTGGTTGAGTTCAAAATTTACGGTGACAGCAGGAAAAGTGCCACTAAAACCTCATCCCTAGATATGGGGAAAGCGGACTTCAGGCTGCTCAGGGAACTAGTCAGCAAGGTTCCCTGGGAAACTGCTCTTGAAGGCCTCGATGTCCACCAGTGCTGGTCATTCTTTAAGCGTTGCCTCCTAGAAGCACAAGATCAGGCAATTCCTAAATATCGCAAGTCAGGCAGGCGGGGCAGGAGGCCAGCGTGGCTGACCAGGAACATTCTAATGGAGATTAGGCGGAAACAGAGAGTGTTTCGCTACTGGAAGGAGGGCCAGGTGTCAAGGAAAGAATACAGGGATGCTGTTCGTGTTTGTAGGGAGAAAATTCGTGTGGCCAAAGCACACCTAGAGTTGAAGCTGGCTGTGTCTGTGAGAGAAAATAAAAAGGGTTTTTTTAGATATGTGAATGGAAAAAGGAGAACTAAAGAATACATAGGGCCGCTCCTTGATAGGGAAGGTCTCCTCACAGACAATGACATAGGCAAAGCAGAGACGCTTAACGCCTTCTTTGCCTCTGTCTTCAATGCCGATGATGGGCTTTGGGACCCAGGGTGCCCTGAGCTGGAGGACCGGGACAGTGGGGATGACAAACTCCCAACCGACCCTGAACGTGTGCGGGATTTGCTACTCCACCTGGATCCCTACAAGTCCATGGGTCCGGATGGGATTCATCCCCGGGTGCTGAAAGAGCTGGCGGACATCATCGCGGAACCTCTCTCAATTATTTTTCAACGATCCTGGGAATTTGGAGAGGTCCCGGTAGACTGGAAGCTGGCAAATGTTGTGCCGATTTTCAAGAAGGGTCAGAAAGAAGACCCTAGCAATTACAGGCCTGTCAGTCTCACGTCAGTGCCGGGTAAAATCATGGAGAAGATGGTTCTTGAACTTATTGAGGCGCACCTGGGGGACAAAGCAGTCATTGGTCCCAGCCAGCATGGGTTTGTGAAGGGTAGGTCCTGCCTAACTAACCTGATTTCCTTTTATGATAAGATCACCCGTATGGTGGACCAAGGGAAACCAGCTGATGTGATTTTTTTGGACTTCAGCAAGGCTTTTGACACGGTTTCCCATAGGATCCTACTGGACAAAATGTCCACCATACAGCTAAATAAAAACATCATACGATGGGTGAGCAATTGGCTAACGGGCAGGGCCCAAAGGGTTATGGTAAATGGGGCTGCGTCAGGCTGGCGGGCGGTCACCAGTGGGGTCCCTCAAGGCTCCATTTTAGGGCCGGTACTTTTCAATATTTTTATAAACGATCTGGATGTAGGAATAGAGGGTATTTTGAGCAAGTTTGCTGATGACACCAAACTTGGAGGAGTTGTGGACTCGAATGAGGGTGGAAAGGCCTTGCAGAGGGACCTGGATAGGTTGGAGAGCTGGGCGATCACCAACCGCATGAAGTTCAACAAGAGCAAGTGCCGGGTCCTGCACCTGGGACGGGGAAACCCTGGCTGCACGTACAGACTGGGCGATGAGACGCTGGAGAGCAGCCTAGAAGAGAGGGATCTGGGGGTCGTGGTAGACAGCAAGTTGAATATGAGCCAGCAGTGTGCCCTGGCAGCCAGGAGGGCCAACCGGGTCCTGGGGTGCATCAAGCACGGCATCGCTAGTAGGTCACGGGAGGTGATTGTCCCGCTCTACTCTGCACTGGTGCGGCCTCACCTCGAGTACTGTGTGCAGTTCTGGGCACCACAGTATAAAAAGGACATGAAACTGTTGGAGAGTGTCCAGAGGAGGGCTACGAAGATGGTGAAAGGCCTAGAGGGGAAGACGTACGAGGAACGGCTGAGGTCACTGGGCCTGTTCAGCCTGGAGAAGAGGAGGCTGAGGGGAGACCTCATCACAGTCTACAACTTCCTCGTAAGGGGGTGTCGAGAGGCAGGAGACCTTTTCTCCATTAACACCAGTGACAGGACCCGCGGGAACGGGGTTAAGCTGAGGCAGGGGAAATTTAGGCTAGACATCAGGAGGGGGTTCTTCACAGAGAGGGTGGTTGCACACTGGAACAGGCTCCCCAGGGAAGTGGTCACTGCACCGAGCCTGTCGGAATTTAAGAAGAGATTGGACTGTGCACTTAGTCACATGGTCTGAACTCTTGGGTAGACCTGTGCGGTGTCAAGAGTTGGACTAGATGATCCTTAAGGGTCCCTTCCAACTCAGGATATTCTATGATTCTATGATTCTATGATTGCATTTTCACAGCGTCATCACAGTATCATCACTGCATCATCACAGTGTCATCACAGCATCATCAAAGCATCACGACAGCATCATCTCACCATCACGACAGCGTCATCAAAGCATCATCACTGCATCATAACAACATCATCTCAGCATCATCACAGAATCATTTCTGCATAATCACTGCATCATCATAGTGTCATCACAGTATATTCACTGCATCATCACATCATCACAGTGTCATCACAGAATCATCACTGAATCATCCAAGCATTATCCAAGCATCATCACAGCACCACCAATGCATCATCACAGTATCATCACTGCATAATCACTGCATCATCACCGCATCATCACATCATCAACACTGCATCATTGCTGCATCATCACATCATTGTCACAGTATCATCAAAATGTCATCACAGCATCATCACACCATCATAACAACATCATCACAGCGTCATCACAGTATCGTAAATGCATCATCACAGAATCATCACTGAATCATCATAGCATCTTCATATCATCATCACAATATCATCACAGCATCATCACTGCATCATCACAGCATCATCACCACATCATCACAGCATCATCACCACATCATCACAGCATCATCACTGCATAATCACTGCATCATCACAGCATCATCACATCGTCATCAAAACATCATTACAAGTATCAACACAACATAATCACAGTGTCATCACAGCATCATCATTGCATCCTTACTGCATGATCACAGCATCTCCGCATCGTAATCACATCATCATCACTGACTCCTCACTGAATCATCACTGTACCATCACTGCATCATCAGAGCATAATCTGAGCATAATCTCAGCATAATCACAGCATCATCACAGAATCATCACAGCATCATTACTGCATCATCACAGCATCTTTGCATCGTCATCAGAGCATCACCACTGCATCATCACTACATCATCACATCATCATCACAGCATTTTAGCTACATAATCACAGAATCATCATAGCGTAACGACAGCATCATCACAACATCATTACAGCATCATCACAGCGTCATCGTAACATCATGACTGTATCATCACAGCATCATCACAGCATCACCGCAGCGTCATCACTGCATCATCACAGCATCATCACAGCATCATCACGGCATCGTTACAGCATCGTCATATCATCATAACTGCATCATCACAACAACATAACAAAACCATCAAAGCATCGTCACAGCATCATCACCGCGTCATCACAGCGTCATAACTGCATCGTCACTGCATCTAAACTGCATCATCACAAAATCATCACAGCTTCATCACTGCAGCATCACAGCATCATCAAAGCATCATCGCAGCATCATCACATCATCATCACTGCATCATCACAGAATCATTACTGTTTACTCACTGCGGCATCACAGCATTATCACGGTGTCATAACTGCATCATCACTGCACCATTACTGCATCATCACAGTGTCATCTCAGCATCATCACAGCATCATTACTGCCTAATCATTGCATTATCACAACGTCACCACAGTATCATCAGTGCATCATCACAGCATCATTACTGCATCATCACATCATCATCACAGAATCACGATAGTGTCATCACAGCGTCATCACTGCATCATCACAGCGTCATCTCAGCATCATCAGAGACTCATCACAGCGTCATCACTGCATCATCACTGCATCACCACAGTATCATCACAGCATCATCACAAAATTATAAGAGCGTCATCACAGCGTTATTACTGCATCATCACAGCATCAATAGAGCATCATCACAGCGTCATCACAGCGTTATCACAGCGTCATCACAGCATCATCACAGCATCACGACATCATCATCACAGCTTCACGACAGTGTCATGAGAGCGTCTTCACAGCATCATCACTACATCATCACAGCATTATCACTGCGTCATCAGAGCATCATCACAAAATCATCACAGCGTCATTACTGCATCATCACTGCATCATCACAGCGTCATCACCGCATCATCACTGCGTTGTCACAACATCATGGCGTCATAATAACTGCATCATAACAGCATGATCAAAGCATCATCACAGCGTCATCACAGCGTCATAACTGCATAAACACTGCATCATCAAAGAACCATCACAGCATCATCACAGCGTCATAACAGCATCATCAGAGCATCATCACATCGTCATCACATCGTCATCAAAGAATCTTCACAGCATCATCGCTATGTCATCATAGCATCATCATAATATTATCACAGCTTCATCACAGCGTCATAACAACATCATCACTGCATCATCACAGCATCATCATTATTGCATCATGACTGCATCATTACAGCATCATCAGAGCAGAATCAGTGCGTCGTCACAGCATCATTACTGCATCACCACATCATCACTGTGTTATCGCAGCGTCATCACAGCATCATCACAACATCATCACAGAATCATCACAGCATCATTGCAGCATCATCACATCATCATCACAGCGTCATCACAACATCATCGTAGCATCATCATGCATCATCACAGCATCATTACTGCATCATCACAGCATCATCACAGCATCATCACTGAATAATCACAGCATCATCACTGCATCATCACGGCATCGTTACAGCATCGTCATATCATCATAACTGCATCATCACAACAACATAACAAAATCATCAAAGCATCATCACAGCATCATCACCGCGTCATCACAGCGTCATAACTGCATCGTCACTGCATCTAAACTGCATCATCAAAAAATCATCACTGCATCACATCATAATCACAACATCATCAAAGCGTCATCACAGCATCATCACTGCGTTATCACAGCATCATCTCAGCATCATCACAGTATCATTACTGCTTATTCACTGCATCATCACAACATCATCACAGCGTCATTACAGTGTCATAAATGCATCATCACAGTGTCATCAAAGCGTCCTAACTGCATAATCACTGCATCATCGCAGCTTCATCGCAGCATCATGACAGCGTCATCACAGCATCAAAAATGCATAATCACTTCATCCTCACATCATCATCATAGCATCATAGCTGCATAATCATAGAGTCATCACAGCATCATCACTACATCAATAAATTGTCATCACTGTATCATCACAGCATCATCATAGCATCATCACTGCATAATCACAGTGTCATAACAGCATCATTACAACACCATGACTACGTCATCACAGCATCACGACAGCGTCATTACAGTGTCATCACAGCATCATCACTGCATTATCACAACATCATCACTGCGTCATCACTGCGTCATCAGAGCGTCATCACTACATAATCACTTCTTACTCAGTGAATCATCACTGCATCATCACATCATCACAGCATCATCTCAGCATAATCACAGTATCATCACAGCGTCATCACTACATCATCACAGCATCATCACTGCATCATCACAGCATCATCACAGCATCATCACTGCATAATCACTGCATCATCACAGCATCCTCACAGCATCAATACAGCGTCATCACAACGTCAACAATGCATCATTACAGCATCATCTCAGTATAGTCACAGCATAATCACTGCATAATCACTGCATCATCATATCGTCATCACTGCATCATCACTGCATCATCACAGCACCATCACAGCATCATTACTGCAGAATCACTGCATCATCACAGCATCATAGCTGCATAATCACTGCATCATCACAGCATCCTCACAGCAACATCGCAGCATCATCACACCATCATAACAACATCATCACAGCGTCATCACAGTATCGTAAATTAATCATCACAGAATCATCACTGCATCATCACAGCATCATCACTGCATCATCACAGAATCATCACTGAGTCATCACAGCATCATCAGAGCATCATCACAGCATAATCACAGTATCATCACAGCATCATCACTACATCATCACTGCATCATCACAGAATCATCACTGCGTCATCACAGCATCATCAGAGCATCATCAGAGCATCATCACATCATCATCTCAGCATCATTACTGCTTACTCACTGCATCATCATAGCATCATCACATCATCATCACAACATCATCAGTTTCATGTCAGCATCATCACTGCATAATCACTGCATCATCACAGCATCCTCACAGCATCAACACAGCGTCATCACAGCGTCATCAATGCATCATTACAGCATCATCTCAGTATAGTCACAGAATTATTACAGCATAATCACTGCATCATCATATCATCACTGCATCATCACTGCATCATCACTGCATCATCACAGCACCATCACAGCATCATTACTTCAGAATCACTGCATCATCACAGCATCCTCACAGCAACATCGCAGCATCATCACAGCATCATCACACTGTCATGACAGCATCATCACTGCATAATCACTGCATAATCTCCGCATAATCACAGCATCATCACATCATCATCACAATATCATCACAGCGTCATCACTACACATCACTGCATCATCACTACATCATCACAGCATCATCACTTCGTCATCATCAGAGCATCATCACAGCATCATCACTGCATCCTCACTGCATCATGAGTGCATCATCATCACAGCATCATAACTGCATCATCAAAGCATCATCTCGGCATAATCACAATGTCATAAATACATCATCACTCCATCATCACAGCATTATCACATCATCATCACAACGTTTTCAGTGTCATCACAGCATCATAACAACGTCATCAAACTGTCATCACAGCATCATCACCAAATCATCACAGAATCATCACAGCATCATTACTGCATCATCACAGCATCTTTGCATCGTCATCAGAGCATCACCACTGCATCATCACATCATCATCTCAGCATCATCACAGCATCATTACTGCTTACTCACTGCATCATCACAGCGTCATGACAGTGTCATCACTGCATCATAACATCATAGCTTCATCATCAGAACATTATCACAGCATCATCACTGCATCATCACATCATCATTATAGCATCTTCACTGTCATCAATACATCATCACAGCATCATCATAAGGTCATCACAGCATCATCAGTGTCATCTCAGCATCATCACTGCATCATGACTGCATCATAGCAGCATAATCACAGCATCATCACAGAATCATCACAGCATCATCATAAGGTCATCACAGCATCATCACTACGTCATCAGATTGTAATCACAGCATCATCACAGTGTCCTCACTGAATCATCACTGCACCATCACTGCAACATCACAGCATCATCTCAGCATCATCATGGCATCATTACTGCATCATCACTGCTTACTCACTGCATCATCACAGCATCATCTCAGCATCATCACAGAATCATTTCTGCATAATCACTGCATCATCATAGTGTCATCACAGTATATTCACTGCATCATCACATCATCACAGTGTCATCACAGAATCATCACTGAATCATCCAAGCATCATCCAAGCATCATCACAGCACCACCAATGCATCATCACAGTATCATCACTGCATAATCACTGCATCATCACCGCATCATCACATCATCAACACTGCATCATTGCTGCATCATCACATCATTGTCACAGTATCATCAAAATATCATCACAGCATCATCACACCATCATAACAACATCATCACAGCGTCATCACAGTATCGTAAATGCATCATCACAGAATCATCACTGAATCATCATAGCATCTTCATATCATCATCACAATATCATCACAGCATCATCACAGCATCATCACAGCATCATCACGGCATCGTTACAGCATCGTCATATCATCATAACTGCATCATCACAACAACATAACAAAACCATCAAAGCATCGTCACAGCATCATCACCGCGTCATCACAGCGTCATAACTGCATCGTCACTGCATCTAAACTGCATCATCACAAAATCATCACAGCTTCATCACTGCAGCATCACAGCATCATCAAAGCATCATCGCAGCATCATCACATCATCATCACTGCATCATCACAGAATCATTACTGTTTACTCACTGCGGCATCACAGCATTATCACGGTGTCATAACTGCATCATCACTGCACCATTACTGCATCATCACAGTGTCATCTCAGCATCATCACAGCATCATTACTGCCTAATCATTGCATTATCACAACGTCATCACAGTATCATCAGTGCATCATCACAGCATCATTACTGCATCATCACATCATCATCACAGAATCACGATAGTGTCATCACAGCGTCATCACTGCATCATCACAGCGTCATCTCAGCATCATCAGAGACTCATCACAGCGTCATCACTGCATCATCACTGCATCACCACAGTATCATCACAGCATCATCACAAAATTATAAGAGCGTCATCACAGCGTTATTACTGCATCATCACAGCATCAATAGAGCATCATCACAGCGTCATCACAGCGTTATCACAGCGTCATCACAGCATCACGACATCATCATCACAGCTTCACGACAGTGTCATGAGAGCGTCTTCACAGCATCATCACTACATCATCACAGCATCATCACTGCGTCATCAGAGCATCATCACAAAATCATCACAGCGTCATTACTGCATCATCACTGCATCATCACAGCGTCATCACCGCATCATCACTGCGTTGTCACAACATCATGGCGTCATAATAACTGCATCATAACAGCATGATCAAAGCATCATCACAGCGTCATCACAGCGTCATAACTGCATAAACACTGCATCATCAAAGAACCATCACAGCATCATCACAGCGTCATAACAGCATCATCAGAGCATCATCACATCGTCATCACATCGTCATCAAAGAATCTTCACAGCATCATCGCTATGTCATCATAGCATCATCATAATATTATCACAGCTTCATCACAGCGTCATAACAACATCATCACTGCATCATCACAGCATCATCATTATTGCATCATGACTGCATCATTACAGCATCATCAGAGCAGAATCAGTGCGTCGTCACAGCATCATTACTGCATCACCACATCATCACTGTGTTATCGCAGCGTCATCACAGCATCATCACAACATCATCGTAGCATCATCATGCATCATCACAGCATCATTACTGCATCATCACAGCATCATCACAGCATCATCACTGCATCATCACTGAATAATCACAGCATCATCACTGCATCATCACGGCATCGTTACAGCATCGTCATATCATCATAACTGCATCATCACAACAACATAACAAAATCATCAAAGCATCATCACAGCATCATCACCGCGTCATCACAGCGTCATAACTGCATCGTCACTGCATCTAAACTGCATCATCACAAAATCATCACTGCATCACATCATAATCACAACATCATCAAAGCGTCATCACAGCATCATCACTGCGTTATCACAGCATCATCTCAGCATCATCACAGTATCATTACTGCTTATTCACTGCATCATCACAACATCATCACAGCGTCATTACAGTGTCATAAATGCATCATCACAGTGTCATCAAAGCGTCCTAACTGCATAATCACTGCATCATCGCAGCTTCATCACAGCATCATGACAGCGTCATCACAGCATCAAAAATGCATAATCACTTCATCCTCACATCATCATCATAGCATCATAGCTGCATAATCATAGAGTCATCACAGCATCATCACTACATCATCAAATTGTCATCACTGTATCATCACAGCATCATCATAGCATCATCACTGCATAATCACAGTGTCATAACAGCATCATTACAACACCATGACTACGTCATCACAGCATCACGACAGCGTCATTACAGTGTCATCACAGCATCATCACTGCATTATCACAACATCATCACAACATCATCACTGCGTCATCAGAGGGTCATCACTACATAATCACTTCTTACTCAGTGAATCATCACTGCATCATCACATCATCACAGCATCATCTCAGCATAATCACAGTATCATCACAGCGTCATCACTACATCATCAATGCATCATCACTGCATCATCACAGCATCATCACTGCATCATCACAGCATCATCAGAGCATCATCACAGCATCATCACAACATCATCACAGAGTCATCACAGCATCATCACTGCATAATCACTGCATCATCACAGCATCCTCACAGCATCAATACAGCGTCATCACAACGTCAACAATGCATCATTACAGCATCATCTCAGTATAGTCACAGCATAATCACTGCATAATCACTGCATCATCATATCGTCATCACTGCATCATCACTGCATCATCACAGCACCATCACAGCATCATTACTGCAGAATCACTGCATCATCACAGCATCATAGCTGCATAATCACAGCATCATCACATCATCATCGCATAGTCATCACAGCGTCATCACTGCATCATAGCTGCATAATCACAGCATCATTACTGCAGAATCACTGCATCATCACAGCATCCTCACAGCAACATCGCAGCATCATCACAGCATCATCGCATCATCATCACAGTGTCATGACAGCATCATCACTGCATAATCACCGCATAATCACAGCATCATCACAGCATAATCACAGTATCATCACAGCGTCATCACTACATCATCACTGCATCATCACAGAATCATCACTGCGTCATCACAGCATCATCAGAGCATCATCACAGCATCATCACAGCATAATCACAGTATCATCACAGCATCATCACTACATCATCACTGTATCATCACAGAATCATCACTGCGTCATCACAGCATCATCAGAGCATCATCACAGCATCATCACATCATCATCTCAGCATCATTACTGCTTACTCACTGCATCATCATAGCATCATCACATCATCATCACAACATCATCAGTTTCATGTCAGCATCATCACTGCATAATCACTGCATCATCACAGCATCCTCACAGCATCAACACAGCGTCATCACAGTGTCATCAATGCATCATTACAGCATCATCTCAGTATAGTCACAGAATTATTACAGCATAATCACTGCATCATCATATCATCACTGCATCATCACTGCATCATCACTGCATCATCTCAGCATCATCACAGAATCATTTCTGCATAATCATTGCATTTTCACAGCGTCATCACAGTATCATCACTGCATCATCACAGTGTCATCACAGCATCATCAAAGCATCACGACAGCGTCATCTCACCATCACGACAGCGTCATCAAAGCATCATCACTGCATCATAACAACATCATCTCAGCATCATCACAGAATCATTTCTGCATAATCACTGCATCATCATAGTGTCATCACAGTATATTCACTGCATCATCACATCATCACAGTGTCATCACAGAATCATCACTGAATCATCCAAGCATCATCCAAGCATCATCACAGCACCACCAATGCATCATCACAGTATCATCACTGCATAATCACTGCATCATCACCGCATCATCACTGCATCAACACTGCATCATTGCTGCATCATCACATCATTGTCACAGTATCATCAAAATATCATCACAGCATCATCACACCATCATAACAACATCATCACAGCGTCATCACAGTATCGTAAATGCATCATCACAGAATCATCACTGAATCATCATAGCATCTTCATATCATCATCACAATATCATCACAGCATCATCACTGCATCATCACAGCATCATCACTGCATAATCACTGCATCATCACCACATCATCACAGCATCATCACTGCATAATCACTGCATCATCACAGCATCATCACATCGTCATCAAAACATCATTACAAGTATCAACACAACATAATCACAGTGTCATCACAGCATCATCATTGCATCCTTACTGCATGATCACAGCATCTCCGCATCGTAATCACATCATCATCACTGACTCCTCACTGAATCATCACTGTACCATCACTGCATCATCAGAGCATAATCTGAGCATAATCTCAGCATAATCACAGCATCATCACAGAATCATCAC
Source organism: Clangula hyemalis (assembly GCA_963989345.1). The sequence continues at coordinate 848,504 of OZ022447.1, forward strand.
AGCATCATTACTGCATCATCACAGCATCTTTGCATCGTCATCAGAGCATCACCACTGCATCATCACTACATCATCACATCATCATCACAGCATTTTAGCTACATAATCACAGAATCATCATAGCGTAACGACAGCATCATCACAACATCATTACAGCATCATCACAGCGTCATCGTAACATCATGACTGTATCATCACAGCATCATCACAGCATCACCGCAGCGTCATCACTGCATCATCACAGCATCATCACAGCATCATCACGGCATCGTTACAGCATCGTCATATCATCATAACTGCATCATCACAACAACATAACAAAATCATCAAAGCATCGTCACAGCATCATCACCGCGTCATCACAGCGTCATAACTGCATCGTCACTGCATCTAAACTGCATCATCACAAAATCATCACAGCTTCATCACTGCAGCATCACAGCATCATCAAAGCATCATCGCAGCATCATCACTGCATCATCACAGAATCATTACTGTTTACTCACTGCGGCATCACAGCATTATCACGGTGTCATAACTGCATCATCACTGCACCATTACTGCATCATCACAGTGTCATCTCAGCATCATCACAGCATCATTACTGCCTAATCATTGCATTATCACAACGTCATCACAGTATCATCAGTGCATCATCACAGCATCATTACTGCATCATCACATCATCATCACAGAATCACGATAGTGTCATCACAGCGTCATCACTGCATCATCACAGCGTCATCTCAGCATCATCAGAGACTCATCACAGCGTCATCACTGCATCATCACTGCATCACCACAGTATCATCACAGCATCATCACAAAATTATAAGAGCGTCATCACAGCGTTATTACTGCATCATCACAGCATCAATAGAGCGTCATCACAGCGTCATCACAGCATCACGACATCATCATCACAGCTTCACGACAGTGTCATGAGAGCGTCTTCACAGCATCATCACTACATCATCACAGCATCATCACTGCGTCATCAGAGCATCATCACAAAATCATCACAGCGTCATTACTGCATCATCACTGCATCATCACAGCGTCATCACCGCATCATCACTGCATTGTCACAACATCATGGCGTCATAATAACTGCATCATAACAGCATGATCAAAGCATCATCACAGCGTCATCACAGCGTCATAACTGCATAAACACTGCATCATCAAAGAACCATCACAGCATCATCACAGCGTCATAACAGCATCATCAGAGCATCATCACATCGTCATCACATCGTCATCAAAGAATCTTCACAGCATCATCGCTATGTCATCATAGCATCATCATAATATTATCACAGCTTCATCACAGCGTCATAACAACATCATCACTGCATCATCACAGCATCATCATTATTGCATCATGACTGCATCATTACAGCATCATCAGAGCAGAATCAGTGCGTCGTCACAGCATCATTACTGCATCACCACATCATCACTGTGTTATCGCAGCGTCATCACAGCATCATCACAACATCATCACAGAATCATCACAGCATCATTACTGCATCATCACATCATCATCACAGCGTCATCACAACATCATCGTAGCATCATCATGCATCATCACAGCATCATTACTGCATCATCACAGCATCATCACTGCATCATCACTGAATAATCACAGCATCATCACTGCATCATCACGGCATCGTTACAGCATCGTCATATCATCATAACTGCATCATCACAACAACATAACAAAATCATCAAAGCATCATCACAGCATCATCACCGCGTCATCACAGCGTCATAACTGCATCGTCACTGCATCTAAACTGCATCATCAAAAAATCATCACTGCATCACATCATAATCACAACATCATCAAAGCGTCATCACAGCATCATCACTGCGTTATCACAGCATCATCTCAGCATCATCACAGTATCATTACTGCTTATTCACTGCATCATCACAACATCATCACAGCGTCATTACAGTGTCATAAATGCATCATCACAGTGTCATCAAAGCGTCCTAACTGCATAATCACTGCATCATCGCAGCTTCATCGCAGCATCATGACAGCGTCATCACAGCATCAAAAATGCATAATCACTTCATCCTCACATCATCATCATAGCATCATAGCTGCATAATCATAGAGTCATCACAGCATCATCACTACATCATCAAATTGTCATCACTGTATCATCACAGCATCATCATAGCATCATCACTGCATAATCACAGTGTCATAACAGCATCATTACAACACCATGACTACGTCATCACAGCATCACGACAGCGTCATTACAGTGTCATCACAGCATCATCACTGCATTATCACAACATCATCACAACATCATCACTGCGTCATCAGAGCGTCATCACTACATAATCACTTCTTACTCAGTGAATCATCACTGCATCATCACATCATCACAGCATCATCTCAGCATAATCACAGTATCATCACAGCGTCATCACTACATCATCAATGCATCATCACTGCATCATCACAGCATCATCACTGCATCATCACAGCATCATCAGAGCATCATCACAGAATCATTTCTGCATAATCATTGCATTTTCACAGCGTCATCACAGTATCATCACTGCATCATCACAGTGTCATCACAGCATCATCAAAGCATCACGACAGCGTCATCTCACCATCACGACAGCGTCATCAAAGCATCATCACTGCATCATAACAACATCATCTCAGCATCATCACAGAATCATTTCTGCATAATCACTGCATCATCATAGTGTCATCACAGTATATTCACTGCATCATCACATCATCACAGTGTCATCACAGAATCATCACTGAATCATCCAAGCATCATCCAAGCATCATCACAGCACCACCAATGCATCATCACAGTATCATCACTGCATAATCACTGCATCATCACCGCATCATCACTGCATCAACACTGCATCATTGCTGCATCATCACATCATTGTCACAGTATCATCAAAATATCATCACAGCATCATCACACCATCATAACAACATCATCACAGCGTCATCACAGTATCGTAAATGCATCATCACAGAATCATCACTGAATCATCATAGCATCTTCATATCATCATCACAATATCATCACAGCATCATCACTGCATCATCACAGCATCATCACTGCATAATCACTGCATCATCACCACATCATCACAGCATCATCACTGCATAATCACTGCATCATCACAGCATCATCACATCGTCATCAAAACATCATTACAAGTATCAACACAACATAATCACAGTGTCATCACAGCATCATCATTGCATCCTTACTGCATGATCACAGCATCTCCGCATCGTAATCACATCATCATCACTGACTCCTCACTGAATCATCACTGTACCATCACTGCATCATCAGAGCATAATCTGAGCATAATCTCAGCATAATCACAGCATCATCACAGCATCATTACTGCATCATCACAGCATCTTTGCATCGTCATCAGAGCATCACCACTGCATCATCACTACATCATCACATCATCATCACAGCATTTTAGCTACATAATCACAGAATCATCATAGCGTAACGACAGCATCATCACAACATCATTACAGCATCATCACAGCGTCATCGTAACATCATGACTGTATCATCACAGCATCATCACAGCATCACCGCAGCGTCATCACTGCATCATCACAGCATCATCACAGCATCATCACGGCATCGTTACAGCATCGTCATATCATCATAACTGCATCATCACAACAACATAACAAAATCATCAAAGCATCGTCACAGCATCATCACCGCGTCATCACAGCGTCATAACTGCATCGTCACTGCATCTAAACTGCATCATCACAAAATCATCACAGCTTCATCACTGCAGCATCACAGCATCATCAAAGCATCATCGCAGCATCATCACATCATCATCACTGCATCATCACAGAATCATTACTGTTTACTCACTGCGGCATCACAGCATTATCACGGTGTCATAACTGCATCATCACTGCACCATTACTGCATCATCACAGTGTCATCTCAGCATCATCACAGCATCATTACTGCCTAATCATTGCATTATCACAACGTCATCACAGTATCATCAGTGCATCATCACAGCATCATTACTGCATCATCACATCATCATCACAGAATCACGATAGTGTCATCACAGCGTCATCACTGCATCATCACAGCGTCATCTCAGCATCATCAGAGACTCATCACAGCGTCATCACTGCATCATCACTGCATCACCACAGTATCATCACAGCATCATCACAAAATTATAAGAGCGTCATCACAGCGTTATTACTGCATCATCACAGCATCAATAGAGCATCATCACAGCGTCATCACAGCGTTATCACAGCGTCATCACAGCATCATCACAGCATCACGACATCATCATCACAGCGTCACGACAGTGTCATGAGATCGTCTTCACAGCATCATCACTACATCATCACAGCATCATCACTGCGTCATCAGAGCATCATCACAAAATCATCACAGCGTCATTACTGCATCATCACTGCATCATCACAGCGTCATCACCGCATCATCACTGCATTGTCACAACATCATGGCGTCATAATAACTGCATCATAACAGCATGATCAAAGCGTCATCACAGCGTCATAACTGCATAAACACTGCATCATCAAAGAACCATCACAGCATCATCACAGCGTCATAACAGCATCATCAGAGCATCATCACATCGTCATCACATCGTCATCAAAGAATCTTCACAGCATCATCGCTATGTCATCATAGCATCATCATAATATTATCACAGCTTCATCACAGCGTCATAACAACATCATCACTGCATCATCACAGCATCATCATTATTGCATCATGACTGCATCATTACAGCATCATCAGAGCAGAATCAGTGCGTCGTCACAGCATCATTACTGCATCACCACATCATCACTGTGTTATCGCAGCATCATTGCAGCATCACCACATCATCATCACAGCGTCATCACAACATCATCGTAGCATCATCATGCATCATCACAGCATCATTACTGCATCATCACAGCATCATCACAGCATCATCACTGCATCATCACTGAATAATCACAGCATCATCACTGCATCATCACGGCATCGTTACAGCATCGTCATATCATCATAACTGCATCATCACAACAACATAACAAAATCATCAAAGCATCATCACAGCATCATCACCGCGTCATCACAGCGTCATAACTGCATCGTCACTGCATCTAAACTGCATCATCACAAAATCATCACTGCATCACATCATAATCACAACATCATCAAAGCGTCATCACAGCATCATCACTGCGTTATCACAGCATCATCTCAGCATCATCACAGTATCATTACTGCTTATTCACTGCATCATCACAACATCATCACAGCGTCATTACAGTGTCATAAATGCATCATCACAGTGTCATCAAAGCGTCCTAACTGCATAATCACTGCATCATCGCAGCTTCATCACAGCATCATGACAGCGTCATCACAGCATCAAAAATGCATAATCACTTCATCCTCACATCATCATCATAGCATCATAGCTGCATAATCATAGAGTCATCACAGCATCATCACTACATCATCAAATTGTCATCACTGTATCATCACAACATCATCATAGCGTCATCACAGCATCATCACAATATTATCACAGCCTCACCACATCGTCATAACTGGATCATCACTGCATCATCACTGTATCATCAGAGCATCATCACATCATTTCACTACATGATCACAGCATAATAACAGCATCATCACGGCATCATCACAGCATCATCACGACATCATTACTGCATCATCACAGCATCATCAGAGCTTAAACAAAGCATCACAGTGCCATCACAGAATCATCACAACATGATCACAGCGTCATCACAGCATCATCACTGAGTCATCTCTGCATCATTACTGCATTATCACAACATTATCATAGTGTCATCAAAGCGTCATCACAGCATCATCACAGCATCACAACAGCATCATCGTAGCACCATCACTGCATCATCACTGCATCATCACAGCATCATCACTGCATCATCACAGTGTCATCAAAGCGTCATCAAAGCATTATCACAGCATCATAACATCATGATCACTGCATCATGAAAACGTCATCACAGCTTCACCACAGCATTATCACAACATCATCACAGCATCACAGTGTCATCACAGCGTCATCACAGCATCATCACAGCATCATCAAATAATCAAAACCTCATCAAAGCATCATCACAGCATCATCACAGCATCATCACTGCATCATCGCAGCGTCATCACAGTGTAATCAATGCGTCATCATAAATGCATCGTCACAGCATCATCACAGTGTCATCAATGCATCATCACAGCATCATCACAGCGTCATCAGAGCGTCATCACAGCATCATCAAATAATCAAAGCCTCATCACAGCGTCATCACAGCATCATCAAATAATCAAAGCCTCATCGCAGCGCCATCACAGCGTCATCACTGCATCATCACAGTGTAATCAATGCGTCATCATAACTACATCGTCACAGACTCATCACAGTGTTATCAATGCATCATCACAGCATTATCACAGCGTCATCACAGCGTCATCACAGAATCATCACAGCGTCATCATCACATCATCACTGTACCATCACTGAGTCATTACAGCATCATTACTGCATCATCACAACATCATCACAGTGCTATCAAAGCATTGTCACAGCATCATCACAACATCACCATCGCATCGTCATCACTGCATCATCAAAGCATCACAACAGCATCATCGCAGCATCATCACAGCATCATCAATGCATCACAGCGTCGCCATCACTGCATCATCACAGAATCATCACTGTATCATCGCAGCGGTATCACTGCATCATCACAGCATGATCACAGCATCATCACAACACCATCACAACATCATCACAGCATCATCACAGCTTCATTAAAGCATCATACCTACATCATCACAGCATCACAGCATCATCAAAGTGTCATAACAATGTCATCACAGCATCATCACTGCATCATCACTCCGTCATTACAGCGTCATCAGAGCATCATCACAGCATCACCAAAGCATCATCACTGCATCATCACAGCATCATCACTGCATCATTACCATATCATCGCAGTGTCATCACTGCGTCATCAAAGCATCACAGCGTCATCAGAGCGTCATCACAACATCATCACTGCGTCATCACAGTGTCATCACAGCATCATCAAATAATCAAAGCCTCATCACAGCGTCATCACAGCATCATCAAATAATCAAAGCCTCATCGCAGCGCCATCACAGCGTCATCACTGCATCATCACAGTGTAATCAATGCGTCATCATAACTACATCGTCACAGACTCATCACAGTGTCATCAATGCATCATCACAGCATTATCACAGCGTCATCACAGCGTCATCACAGAATCATCACAGCGTCATCATCACATCATCACTGTACCATCACTGAGTCATCACAGCATCATTACTGCATCATCACAACATCATCACAGTGCTATCAAAGCATTGTCACAGCATCATCACAACATCACCATCGCATCGTCATCACTGCATCATCAAAGCATCACAACAGCATCATCGCAGCATCATCACAGCATCATCAATGCATCACAGCGTCGCCATCACTGCATCATCACAGAATCATCACTGTATCATCGCAGCGGTATCACTGCATCATCACAGCATGATCACAGCATCATCACAACACCATCACAACATCATCACAGCATCATCACAGCTTCATTAAAGCATCATACCTACATCATCACAGCATCACAGCATCATCAAAGTGTCATAACAACGTCATCACAGCATCATCACTGCATCATCACTCCGTCATTACAGCGTCATCAGAGCATCATCACAGCATCACCAAAGCATCATCACTGCATCATCACAGCATCATCACTGCATCATTACCATATCATCGCAGTGTCATCACTGCGTCATCACACCATCATCACAGCATCATCAAAGCATCACAGCGTCATCAGAGCGTCATCACAACATCATCACTGCGTCATCACAGCGTCATCAAAGCACCATCACAGCGTCATCACAGCTTCATCACGGCGTCATTACAGCATCATTACAGTGTCATCAAAGCGTTATCACAGAGTCATCACAGCATCATCGCAGTGTCATCACACCATCATCACAGCATCATCACACTATTATCACAGCCTCACCACAGCGTCATAACTGCATCAGCAGTGCATTATCGCTGCATCATCACAGCGTCATCACAGCATAAACACATCATCATAAATGCATCATCACAGCATCATCAATACATGTTCACAGCATCACAGCGTCATCAAAGCATCATCACAGCGTCATCACAGCAGCATCACTACATCATCACTGAGTCATCACAGCGTCATCAGAGCATCATCACAACATCATCGCAGTGTCATCAAAGCATCATCACAGCATCATCATAGCATCATGACATCATTGCAGCATCTTCGCAGCGTTATCAATGCATCATCACAGCATCATCGCAGCGTCATCACTGAATCATCACAGCATCATCACAGCATCATCATAGAATCATGAAAGCATCACAGCGTCATCACAGCATATTCAGTGTCATCACTGCACCATAACAGCGTCATCACAGCATCATCACTGCATCATCATATAATCATGAAAGCATCATAGCTGTGTAATCACAGCATCATCAAAGCTTCATCACAGCATCATCAAAGCTTCATTGCAGTATCATAACTGCATCATCACTGCATAAACACTACATCAGCACAGCATCATCAGAGCATCATCACAGCCTCATCTGTGCATCATCGCAGCATCATCACAACATCATCACAGCGTCATCAAAACATCATCATTGAATCACGACAGCATCATCACAGCATCATGACTGCATCATCACTGCATCATCATATCATCCTGAGAGCATCATAGCTGCATAATCACAGCATCATCAAATTGTCATAACAGCGTCATCACAGCATAATAACATCGTCATCACAGCATCATCAAAGCATCACAGTGTAATCAAAGCGTCATCATAGCGTCATCACTGCATCATAACTGCATCATCACTGTGTCATCAAATCATCATCACAGCATCATCACAACAGCATCACCACAGCATCATAACATCATCATTTCTGGTGCCAACGCAGAAATCTTGTTTTTTTTTTTTTTGACCATGGGTCACTTTACTCAGCACCTGGCCTGATGGCCACAGACGGGTCCCTATCTTTTAGGGAAAAAAGGATCCTGGGCCAGGAGCTGGCAGGGCTCATTGAGAGGGCTTTAAACTAGGTAAGAAGGGGGATGGGGCTGAAGCAAGGATTGCTGGGGCTGTGCCAGGGGGAACAATGGCAAGGTCGGAGGTTAGGGCAATGGCCCAGCTGAAGTGCATCTACACCAATGCTCTGATGATGCAGTGATGTTGCAGTAGTGACGCTGTGATGACGCTGAGATGTTGCTTTGATGATGCTGCGATGAAGTTCTGGTGATGCTCTGATGATGCAGTGATGATAATTTGATGACGCTATGATGCCGTGATGATGCTGTGATGACGCTGTGATGCACAGCACACATGATCAGAGCATCACAGCATCACCATAGTATCATCAAAGCATCATCACCGCATCATCACAGCATCAACACAGCGTCCTTACAGTGTCATCACAGCTTGTGATGCTGTGATGATGGTGATGCGGTGATGATGCAGTGAGGATGCAGTTACGACGCTGTGATGACGCTGTGATGATGCAGTGATGATGCAGTAATGGTGCTGTGATGATGAAGTCATGATGCACTGATTACGAAGTGATGATGATGCAGTAATGATGCTGTGATGACTCTTTGATGATGCAGCAATAATGTTGTGATGATGTTCTGATGAAGCAGTGATGAAGCTGCGATGATGCTGTGAATAAGCAGTGATGATGCTGTGACGATATTGTGGTGATGCTATGATAATGCTGTGATGACGCTGTCGTAATATTGTGATGACGCTGCTGTGATGGCGTGATGATGCTGTGATGTGATGATGCCGTGATGACGCTCTTATGATGCAATGGTGATGCTGTGATGAAGCAGTGATGACCCTGTTGTGATTCTGTGATGATGCTGTGATGATGCACTGATGATGCAGTGATGACACTGTGATTAAGTAGTGAAGATGATGTGATGATACTGTGATGACGCTGTGATGATGCTGATATGATGCTTTGATGATGCAGTGATGATACTGTGATGACGCTGTGATGATGCAGTCATTATGCATTAATGATGCTGCGATGATGCTGAGATGATATTTTGATGATGCAGTGATGACACTGTGATGACCTTATTATAATGCTGTGATGATGCTGTGATGATGCTGTGATTATGCAGCTACGATTCCGTGATGATGCAGTTATGATGATGTGATGATGATGTGACGATGATCCGATGATGCTGTGATGATGTTGTGATGATGCTGTGACGATGCAGTGAGGATGATGTGGTAACGCTGTGTTGATGCAGTGATGACGCTGTGACGTTGATGTGATGATGATCTGATGATGCAGTGATGATGCAGAGATGATGCTTTGATGACGCAGTGATGACGCTGTGATGACACTGTGATGATGCTATGATGACGCTTTGATGATTCTGTGATGACGCTTTGATGATGCAGTGATGATGATATGAAGATGCAGTGATGATGCTGTGATGATGCAGTGATGATACTGTGATGACGCTGTTATGATGCAGTGAGTAAGCAGTAATGATGCTGTGATGTTGCTGAGATGATGCTGTGATGATTCCTTGATGATGCAGTGATGATGCTGTGATGATGCTATGATTATGTTTTGATGATGCTCTGATGATGCAGTGATGATACTGTGATGGCACTCTGATGATGTTGTGATGATGGTGTGATGATGCAATGATTCTGCAGTACTGATACTGTGATGATGCTGAGATTATGCTGTGATGATGCTGTGATGATGCAGTAATGATGATGTGATGATGCTGTGACAATGTAGTGATGATGCAGTGAAGATGCTGTGAGGATACTGTGATGATGCTGTGATGCTGCAGTGATGACGCTTCGATCCTGCTGTGATGATGCTGTGATTACGCTGTGACAATGCTGTGATAATGCAGTGATGATGATGTGATGATGCAGGGATGATGATGTGATGATGTTGTGTTGAAGCTCTGATGACGCTGTCATGATTCTGTGACGATGCAGTGATGACCCTGTCGTGATGTTGTGATGACGCTGTCGTGATGCTGTGATGACAATATGATGACGTAGTTATGATGCTGTTATGATGCAGTCATTATACAGTGATGATGCAGATATGAGGCTGTGATGATATTGTGATGATGCTGTAACGACGCTGTGATGATGCAGTGATGATGCTGTGATGATTCTGCGATGACTCTGTGATGACTGTATGGTGATTATGTGATAACGCTGTGATGATGCAATGATGATGCAGTGATGATGCTGTGATGATGCTGTGATTCTGAAGTAATGATGCTGTGATGATGCTGAGGTGATGCTGTGATGATGCAGTGATGATGCAGTGATGACGCAGTGATGATGATATGATTACGCAGTGATGATGCTGTAATGATTTTGTGATGATGATGTGATGATGCAGTGATGGTGATGTGATGATGCAGATATTTTGATGTGATGATGCAGTGATTCCACAGTATTGATACTGTGATGACGCTGAGATGAAGCATTGATGATGCAGTGATGATGATGTGATGGTGCAGTGATGATTTGATAATGCTGTGACGATGCAGTGATGAGGCATTTATGACACTGCGATGATGTTGTGATGACTATGTGATGATGCAGTTATGACCCTGTGATGACCCTGTGATGATGCAGTTATGACACTGTGATGACGGTGTGATGATTTTGTGATTATGGTGTGATGATGCAGTGATGATGCTCTGATGATGCACTGACAGTAGTGTGATGACGCTGTGAGGATGCAGTGAGTAAGCAGTAAAGATGCTTTGATGATGCTGTTATGATGCTGCAATGATGCTGTGATGATGCTGTGGGCTGCTCTGATGACAATTTGATGACGTAGTGATGATTCTGTCATGACGCCATGATGCTGCTCTGATGCTGCTGTGATGATGCTGTGATTATGCTGTGATGACGCTCTGATGACACAGTGATGATGCTGTGATGACGCTATGATGATGCTGTGATGATGCTGTGATGATGTTTTGATGATGCTCTGATGATGCAGTGATGATACTGTGATGGCACTCTGATGATGTTGTGATGATGATGTGATTATTCTCTGATGATGCAGTGATGATACTGTGATAACGCTGTGATGATGCAGTGTTTATGCAGTAATGATTCTGTGATAATGCTGTGATGATGCTGTTATGACACTGATGATTTTTTGATGATTTATGATGATGCTGTAATGATGTAGTGATGATGCTGTGATTATGGATCTATGAAGCTGTGATGATGCTGTGATGATGCTGTGATGACGCTGTGATGACAAAGTGATGACGCTGCGATGATAATGTGATGATGCTGTGATGAATATGGGATGATGCAGTGATGATGATGTGATGATGCTGTGATGACGCTGTTATGATGCAGTGATGATGATGTGATGACGTAGTGAGGATGCTGTGATGATGCTATGATCATGCTGTGTGGATGCTGTGACGACACTGTGATGATGATGATGCAATGATGATACTGTGATGATGCAGTGATTATGCAGTAATAATTCTGTAATGACGCTGAGATGATGCTGTGATGATGCAGCGATGATGCAGTGATGATGATGTCATGATGCAGTGATGATGCAGTGATGATGCTGTGATGATGCTGTGATGACCCTGTGATGATGCGGTGATGATGCAGTGATTATGCATTTATGATGTTGTGAGGATATTGTGATGATGCAGTGGTGATGCAGTGATGATGCAGTGATGATGCTGTGATGATATTGTGATGATGCTGTAACGATGCATTGATGACACTGCGAAGATGCTGAGATGATGATTCTGTGATGATGCAGTGATGGTGATGTGATGACGCTCTGATCACAAAGTTATGACGCTGCGATGATGCTGTTATGATGCTGTGATGAATATGGGATGACGCAGTGATGAAACCATGATGGTGGTGTGATGATGTTGTGTTGATGCAGTGATGATGATGTGATGATGCAGATATGATGGTGTTATGATGCAGTGAATACACCGTGATGACGCTGTGATGATGCAGTGACTAAGCAGTAATGATGCTGCAATGATGCTGTGATGATGCTGTGATTATACGGTTTTTATGCAAAGACACTTTATTGATGCTGTGATGATGTTGTGATGAAGCTGTGATGATGCAGTGATGATGATGGGATTATGAAGTGATGATGATGTGATGATGCAGTGATGATACTGTGATGACGCTGTGATAATGCAGTGATTATGCAGAAATGATGCTGTGATGACACTGAGATGATGCTTTTATGATGCAGTGATGATGCTGTGAGGATGCAGTGAGGACACAGTGATGATGTTGTGCATATGCTGTGATGATGTTTTGATTACGTAGTGATGATGCTGTGGCGATGCAGTGATGATGCAGAGATGATGCAGTGATCAAAGCGTCATCACAGCATCATCACAGCGTCATCACAGCATCATCTCAACATCATTACTGCATCGTAACAGCATCATCAAAGCATAAACACAACATCATCAATACGTCATCACAGCATCATTATTGCATCATCAAAACATCATCATATTGTCATCAAAGCGTCATCACAGCATCATAACAGCATCACAACAGCATAATCACAGCAGTATCACAACATCACCACAGCATCAGAGCGTCATCAAAATGTTATGAGAGCGTCATCACAGCATCAGCATAGCATAATCACACCATCATAACAACATCATCACAGCGTCATAACAGCATCATCACAGCATCATCACAGCATCATCACAGCATAATCACAACATCATCACAACATCATCACAGCATTATCACAGCATCATCGCTGCATCATCACAGCATCATAACATCATCATCAGAGCATCACAACATCATCACAGCATCATCACTGCATCATCAGAACATCATCACAGTGTCATCAAAGCGTCATCATAGCATTATCAGAGCATTACAACATCATCATCGCAGCGTCATCACAGCATCATCACAGCATCATCACTGCATCATCAGAACGTCATCACAGTGTCATCAAACCGTCATCACAGTATCATCACAGCATCATCACAGTATCAAGACAACATCATCACTGCATAATCAGTGCATTATCAATTCATCATCAAAGCTTCAACAAGGCATCACAGTGCCATCACAGTGTCATCACTGTATCATCATTGAGTCATCAAAGCATCATCACATCATCATCACAGCATCATCACAGCGTCATCAATGCGTCATCACCACTACATCGTCACAGCATCATCACTGCATCATCACTGCGTCATAACAACATCATCACAGCGTCATGTTGTCATCACTGCATCTTCACAGAATCATGAAAGCATCATCGCAGCGTTATCACAGCATCATAACAACATTATCGTAGCGTCATCACAGCATAATCACAACATCATCACTGCATCATCACTGCATGATTACTGCATCATCAGAACATTATCATAGTGTCATCAAAGCGTCAACACAGCATCACAACAAAATCATCACAGCGTCGTCAAAGCGTCATCACAGCGTTATCACAGCATCATCACTACGTCATAACTGCATCATTACAGCGTCATCAGAGCATCATCACAGCATCATCACAGCATCACAACAGCATCATAACAAAATCATCACAGCGTCATCAAAGCGTCATCACAGCATCATCACTACATCATCACTGCATCATTACAGCGTCATCAGAGCATCATCACAGCATCATCAAAGCATCACAGCGTCATCAAAGTGTCATCAGAGCATCATCACGGCATCACTAGAGCATCATCCTATAATCACAGCATTATTACAGCATCATCACAGAGTCATCACTGCGTCATCACAGCATCATCAGTGGATCATCACAGTGTCATCACTGCATCATCACAGCATCATCGCAGCGTCATCACAGCATCATCACTGCATCATTACTGCATCATCACTGCTTCATTACTGCTTCATTACAGCATCATCACAGCATCATCAGTGCGTCATCACAGCATCTTTACTGCATCATCACAGCATCATCACAGTGTGATCGCAACGTAATCACAGCATCATCACAACATCATTATTGCATCATGACTGCATCATTACAGCATCAACACAGCAGAATCAGTGCGTCGTCACAGCATCATTACTGCATCATCACAACATCATCACACTGTTATCGCAGCGTCATCACAGCATCATCACAACATCATCACAGAATCATCACAGCATCATTGCAGCATCATCACATCATCAATACTGCGTCATCACAGCATCATCAGAACATAATCACAGTGTCATCAAAGCCTCATCACAGCATCATCACAACATCCTCACAGCATCATAACACATCATCACAGCATCATCACAGCACCATCAAAGCGTCATCACTGCAGCATCACAATATTATCATCACAGCATCCCAACAGTATCATCACTGCGTCATCACACCATCATCACAGCATCATCGCAGCATCATCACAGCATCATTAAAGCATCACAGCATCATCAGAGTCATCACAGTGTCATCACAGCATCACCACTGCGTTATCAGAGCGTCATCAAAGAACCATCACAGCGTCATCAGAGCTTCATCACAGCATCAAAACAGCATCATCACAGTGTCATGAAAGTGTCATCACAGCATCATCAACGCATTATCACAGAATCATCACAGCATAATAACAACATTATCAGTTCGTCATCACAGTGTCATCACAGCATCATCACAGCATCAACACAGCATCATCGCAGCGTCATCACTGCATAATCACAGCATCATCACTGCATCTTCACTGCATCATCACAGCATCATCTCATCATCATCACTGCATCATCACTGCATCATCACAGCATCATCGCATCACCATCACAGCATCACAGCGTCATCACAGCGTCATCACAGTATCATCACTCCGTTATCACAGCATCATCACAGCGTCATCACAGCATAAACAAAGATTCGCAGCGTCACCATTGCATCATCACAGAATCATCAAAGCATCATCATAGCGTCATCAGAACATTATCGCTGCCTCATCACTGCATCATCACAGCATCATCACTGCGTCATCACAACATCATCACTTCAACATCACAACAACATCACACTGTCATCAAAGCGTCATCACAGCATCATTACTGCATCATCACAGCATCATAACACATCATCACCACATCACAACAGCATCATCACAGCATCATAACAGCATCATCCAGGCGTCATCACTGCATCATCACAGTCACCACAGCGTCATCACAGCATCATCAAAGCATCACAGCGTAATCAAAGTGTCATCACAGCTTCATCAAGGCATCAACACCGCATCATCACAGCATCATCACGCCATCATCACAGCATCATCACAGAATCATCACACCATCATCATGCCATCATCACAGCATCATCAGAGCGTCATCAAAGCACCATCACAGCGTCATCACAGCTTCATCACAACATCAACACAGCATCATCACAGTGTCATCAAAGCGTCATCACAGCATCATCAGCGTGTCATCACAGAATCATCACAGCGTAATAAGTACATTATCAGTGCATCATCACAGCGTCATCACGGCATCATTACAGCATCAACACAGCATCATCACAGCGTTATCACTGCATCATCGCAGCGTCACCACTGCATCATCACAGCATGATGCATGATGCACAGCACACATGATCAGAGCATCACAGCATCATCACAGCATCACCATAGTATCATCACAGCATCATCACCGCATCATCACAGAGTCCTTACAGTGTCATAACAGTGTCATCACAGCTTGTGATGATGCAGTGAGGATGCAGTTACGCCGCTGTGATGACGCTGTGATGATGCTGTGATGAGGCTGTGATGATTCTATGATGACGCTGTGATGATACAATTATGACGGTGTGATGACGCTGCCATGATGCTGCCATGATGCTATGATGACGCTGTGATGATGCTGTGATGATGTAGTGATGGTGCAGTGATGATGCTGTGATGACACTGTGATGATTTTGTGATGATGCAGTAATGGTGCTGTGATGATGAAGTCATGATGCTCTGATTACGAAGTGACGATTTTGTGATGATGCATTAATGACGCTGTGATGACTGTGATGATGCAGCGATAATGTTGTGATGATGCTCTGATGAAGCAGTGATGAAGCTGCGATGACGCTGTGAATAAGCAGTGACGATGCTGTGAGGATATTGTGATGATGCTATGATAACGCTGTGATGATGCCTTTGTAATACTGTCATGATGCTGCTTAGATGGCATGATGATGCTGTGATGATGATGTCATGATGCAGTGATGGTGCAGTGATGAAGCTGTGATGATGCAGTGATTATGAAGTAGTGATGCTGTGATGCTGAGATGATGCTGTTATGATTCTGTGTTAATGCTGTGATGATGCAGTGATAATGCAGTAATGATGCTGTGATGATTCAGTGATGATGTTGTGATGACGCTGTGGTGATGCAGTTATGATGCTTTGATGATTCTCTGATGATGCAGTGTAGATGCTGTGATGATGCTGTGATGACGCTGTGATGACCTTATTATGATGCTGTGATTATACAGCTACGATTCTGTGATGATGCTGTGATGACGATGTGATGATGATCCGATGATGCTGTGATGATGTTGTGATGATGCTGTGACCATGCAGTGAGGACAATGTGGTGACGCTGTGTTGACGCAGTGATGATGCTGTGTCGATGATGTGATGATGATCTGATGATGCAGTGATGATGCTTTGAGGATGCAGTGATGATGCAGTGATGATGATGTGATGACGCCGTGATGAGGCCACGATGATGCTGTGATGACAATTTGATGATGTAGTGATGATGCTTTGATGATGCTATGATGATGCAGTGATGATGCAGAAATGCTGTCGTGATTATGATTCTATGATGCTCTAATGATGCTGTGATGATGCAGTGATTATGCAGTAATGATTCTGTGATGACACTGTGATGATGTTGTGATGACGCTGTGATGATGCAGTGATCATGTAGTGATGATGAAATGATGACACTGTGATATCGCTCTGATGATGCTGTGATGACGCAGTGAGTAAGCAGTGATGATGCTGAGATGGTGCTGTGATGATGCAGTGATGATGCTGTGATGATGCACTGATGATACTGTTTTGACGCTGTGATGATGCAATGAGTAAGCAGTAGTGACGCTGTGATGATGCTGATATGGTGCTGTGATGATGCAGTGATGACGCTGTAATGATGCAGTGATGATGCTGTGATGACCCTGTCGTGATGATGCTGAGATGACGCTGTGATGACACTGTGATGATGCTGTGATGATTCTGCGATGACTCTGTGATGACCGCATCGTGATTATGTGATAACGTTGTGATGATGCTGTGATGACGCAGTGATGATGCAGTGATGATGATATGATGATGCAGTGATGGTGATGTGATGATGCAGATATTTTGATGTGATGACGCAGTGATTCCGCAGTATTGATACTGTGATGACGCTGAGATGAAGCATTGATGATGCAGTGATGATGATGTGATGGTGCAGTGATGATTTGATAATGCTGTGACGATGCATTGCTGATAGAGTGATGATGCTGTGATGATGCTATGATTATGTTGTGATGATGTAGTGATAAGGCATTTATGATACTGCGATGATGTTGTGATTACTATGTGATGATTCTGTGATGACACTGTGATGACACTGCTGTGATGCTCTGGTAACGCTGTCGTGATGCTGTGATGATGCTGCGATGATGTTGTGATGACGCAATGATGATGCTGTGATGATGCAGTGTTTATGCGGTTATGACGCTGTGATGATGCTGTAATGATGCAGTGATTATGCAGTAATGATGCTGTAGTGACGCTGCGATTATGCTGTGATGATTCTGTGATGTTGCTGTGGTGACACTGTGTTGAGGCTGTTGTGATGCTCTGATAATGCTGTTGTGATGCTGTGATGATGCTGTGATGATACCGTGATGATGCAGTTACGATGCAGTGATGATGCTGTGATGTTGCTGCGATGATGCTGTGGTGACGATGTGATGATGCAGTGATGATGCAGTGATGATGCAGTTATGACGCTTTAATGACGTTGTGATGATATTGTGATTTTGCTGTGATGACATAGTGATGACACAGTGATTATGCTGTGATGACACTTACATGATGTTGTGATGATGATGTGATGATGCTGTGATTATGCAGTGATGATACTGTGATGACGCTGTGATGATGCAGTGAGTAATTAGTAATGATGGTGAGATGATGCTGAGATGTTGCTGTGAAGATGCACTGATAATGCAGTGATGATGCTGTGATGATGCTATGATTATGTTTTGTTGACGCTGCGATGATGATGTACTGATGTTCTGGTGACACTGCGATGACACAGTGATGGTGCTGTTATGATGTTAATGACGCTCTTATGATGTTGTGATGATGCTGTGATTATGCTGTGATGATGCAGTAATGATGCTGTGATGATGTTGTGATGATGCAGCGATGACACTGTGATGATGCAATGATGATGATGTGATGATGCTGTGATGATGTAGTGATGACGCAGTGATGATACTGTTATGACGCTGTGGTGGTGTTGTGAGGATGCTATGATTATGCTGTGATGACGCTGTAATGATGCAGTGATGATGCTGTGATGACCCTGTTGTGATGCTGTGATGGTGCTGAGATGACGCTGTGATGACACTGTGATGATGCATTTATGACGCTGTGATTATATAATTATGATGCAGTGATGATTCTGCGATGATTCATTGATGATGCAGTGATGATGTAGTGATGATGCTATGATGATGCAGTGATGATACTGTGATGACTCTGTTATGATGCAGTGAGTAAGCAGTAATGATGCTGTGATGTTGCTGATATTATGCTGTGATGATTCATTGATGATGCAGTGATAATGCTGTGATGATGCTATGATTATATTTTGTTGACGCTGCGATGATAATGTGCTGATGTTCTGGTGACACTGCGATGACACAGTGATGGTGCTGTTATGATGCTAATGACGCTCTTATGATGTTGTGATGATGCTGTGATTATGCTGTGATGATGCTGTGATGATGCTGCAAGGACATTGTGATGATGCTGTGATGATGCAGCGATGACGCTGCGATGAAGCAATAATGATGATGTGATGATGCTGTGTTGACGCTGTTATTATACAGTGATGATGATGTGATGATGCTGTGATGACGCTGTTATGATGCTGTGATGATGATGTGATGATGCTGTGATGACACTGTGATGATACAGTGATGATGATTTGATGATGCTGTGATGACGCTGTTATGATGCAGTGATGATGCAGTGATGATGCTGTGATGATGCAGTGATGATGATGTGATGATGCTGTGATGACGCTGTTATGATGCAGTGATGATGTGATGACGTAGTGATGATGCTGTGATGACGTTATGATCATGGTGTGAGGATGCTGTGATGACACTGTGATGATGATATGATGATGCAGTGATGATACTCTGATGACACTGTGATGATGCAGTGATTATGCAGTAATAATTCTGTGATGACGCTGAGATGATGCTGTGATGATGCAGTGATGATACTGTGATGATGCTTTGATGATGCACTGAATAAGCAATAATGATGCTTTGACGATATTGAGATTATGCTGTGATGATGCTGTGATGATGCTGTGATGACCCTATGATGATGCGGTGATGATGCAGTGATTATGCATTTATGATGCTGTGATGATATTGTGATGATGCTGTAACGATGCACTGATGACACTTCGAAGATGCTGAGATGATGATTCTGTGATGATGCAGTGATGGTGATGTGATGATGCTGTGATGAATATGGGATGATGCTGTGATGATGCTCTGATGTCGTTCTGATGACGCTGTGACTACGGAATGATGATGCTGTGATGAAGCTCTGATAATGCTGTGATGACACAGTGATGATGTAGTGATGATGTTTTTATGATGATGTGATGATGCAGTGAGTCAGCAGTAATGATGCTGTCATGATGTTGTGATGATGCTGGGATGATGCGGTGATGATGCTGTGATTATGCAGTGATGATGCTGTGATTATGCAGCTATGAAGCTGTGATGATGCTGAGATGATGCAGTGATGATGCTGTGACAATTCTGAGATTATGCTATGATGACGCTGTGATGATGCAGTGTGTAAGCAGTAATGATGCTGTCATGATGTTGTGATGATGTGGGATGATGATGTGATGACGCAGTGATGATGCTGTGGTGATGCTGTGATGACGCTGTGATACAGCTGTGATGATGCTGTGATGACGCTGTGATGACAATTTATTATGAAGTGATGACTTTGTGATTACGCTGTGATGACACATTGAAGATTATGTGATGATGATGTGATGATGCAGTGATGATGCTTTCATGATGCAGTGATGATGCTTTGATGTCGCTCTGATGATGCTGTGATGATGCTGTGATGATGCAGTTATGGTACTGTGATGACGCTGTGATGATGCAGTGATTATGTTGTAATGATTCTGTGATGATGCCGTGATGATGCTGTTATGATGCAGTAATGATGCAGTGATGATTCTGTGATGATGCTGTGATGATGCAGTGATGATATAGTGATGACGCTGTGATGATGCATTGATGATGCTGTGATGATGCAGTGATTATGCAGTGATGACACTGTGATGACGGTGTGATGATGTTGTGATTATGGTGTGACGATGCAGTGATGATGCTCTGAAGATGCACTGACAATAGTGTGATGACGCTGTGAGGATGCAGTGAGTAAGCAGTAAAGATGCTTTGATGATGCTGTTATGATGCTGCAATGATGCTGTGGTTTGCTGTGATGACAATTTGATGACGTAGTGATGATTCTGTCATGACGCCATGATGCTGCTCTGGTGCTGCTGTGATGATGCTCTGATTATGCTGTGATGACGCTCTGATGACACAGTCATGATGCTGTGATGACGCTATAATGATGCTGTGATGATGTTTTGATTACGCAGTGATGATGCTGTGGTGATGCAGAGATGATGCAGTGATGATGCAGTGAAGATGCTGTGATGATGTTGTGCTGATACTTTGATGATGCAGTGATGATGCTGTGCTGATGCAGTGATGATTCAGTGATGATGTTGTGATGACGCTGTGGTGACGCAGTGATCATGCTTTGATGATTCCCTGATGACGCAATGTAGATGCTGTGATGATGCTGTGATGACGTTGTGCTGACGCTTTGATGATGCTGTGATGACGCTGTGATGATGCGGTGATAATGATATGATGATGCAGTGATGACACTGTGATGTCGCTCTGATGATGCTGTGATGATGCAGTGATGATACAGTGATGATGCTGTGATGATGTTTTGATGATGGTGTGATGATACAAGTGATGATGCTGTGATGATGTAGTGATGACACTGTGATGACGCAGTGATGAGGCAGTGATAATGCTGAGATGATGCTATGATGATGCAGTGATGACGCTGTGATGATGCTGTGATGATGATCTGATGATGCTGCGATGATGCAGTGATAATGCAGTGATGATGCAGTGACGATGCTGTGATGATGTTGTGGTGATGCTGTGACGATGCTGTGATGACGCTGTGATGATGCTCTGATGATGCTGAGATGATGCAGTGATCATGCAGTGATGATGCAGTGACGATGCTATGATGATGTTGTGATGATGCTGTGACGACGCAGTGATGACGATGCAATGATGCTGTGATGATGATGTGATTATGCTGTGATAATGCAGCAATTATGGAGTGATGATGCTGTGATGACACTTATTATGTTGTGATGATGCTGTGATGATGCTGCGATGATGCAGTGAGTAAGTAGTAATGATGCTCTGATGATGCTGTGATGATGCAGTGAAGATTATGAGATGATGATGTGATGACGCTGCGATGATCATGTGATAATGCAGTGACGATGATGTTATGATGCTCTGATGATGTAGTCATGACGCTGTGATATCTCTCTGATGATGCTGTGATGATGTAGTGATGATGCTGTGATGATGTTGTGATGATGCTATGATGATGCTCTTATGATTCTGTTGTGACGCTATGATGACACAGTAATGATGCTGTGGTGATTCTGTGATGATACATTGATAATGATGTGATGACGCCTTGACTTTGATGACGGATTGATGATGCTGTTATGATTCTGTAATGATGCTCTGATGATGCTGTGATGACACTGTGATGACGCTGCGATGATCACGTGACGATGCAGTGATGACACTGAGATGACGCTGTGACGATGCAGTGATGATACTGTGATGACGCTATGATAATGCAGTGATTATGCAGTAATGATGCTGTGATGATGCTGCAATGATGTGGTGATGATGCAGTGATTATGCTGTGATGATGCTGTTATAACACTGTGATGATGTTGTGATGATGATGTGATGATGCTGTGATGATGCACTGATGATGCAGTGATGATACTGTGATGACACTGTGATGATTTACTGATGATGCTGTGATGACGTAGTGTTGACGCTCTGATGACGCAATGATGATGCTGGGATGATGCTGGGATGATGATGTGATGATGCTGTGATGACACTGTTATGATGTTGTCATGATGATGCAGTTATGCTGCTGTGATGATGAAATGATTATGCAGTGATGATGCTGTGATGATGCTGAGATGTTGCAGTGATGATGCTGTGATGACGCTGTTATGACGTAGTGATGATCCCGTGATGATGCAGTGAGTAAGCAGTAATGATGCTGTGATGATGCTGTGATGATGCTGTGATGATGCAGTGAAGATGCAGTGATTATGCAGTGAAGATGCTGTGATGACACTTATGATTTTGTGATGATAATGCAGTTATGATGCTGTGATTATGAAACGATTATGCAGTGATGATGAAGTGATGATGCTGAGATGTTGCAGTGATGATGCTGTGATGATGCTGAGATGATGCTGTGATGATGTTGTGATGATGCTGTGATGATGCTGTGATGACACATTGATGATGCTGTCATGATGCAGTGATTATGCAGTGATAATGCTTTGATGACGCTGCGCTGCTGCAGTGATGACGCAGTTATGATGCAGTGATGATGCAGTGATGATACTGTGATTATGTTGTGATGATGCAGTGAGTAAGCAGTAATGATGCTGTGATGATGCTGTAATAATGCGGTGATGATGCTGTGATGATGCAGTGATGATGCTCTGATGACACTGTGATAATTTTGTGATGATGATGTGATGATGCAGTGATGATGCTAAGATGCTTTTGTGATTATGCTGTCATGACGCAGTGATGATGCTGTGTTGATGCTATGATTATGTTTTGATGATTATGTGATGATGCAGTGATCATGCTGCAACGCTGCTGTGATGATGCTGTAATGGCGCAGTGATGATGCTGTGATTACGCTGTGGTGATGCTATGATTATGTTGTGATGCTGCTGTGATGATGCAGTGATGATGTTGCGATGATGCCGTGATGATGCAGTGGTGACGCTGGGATGATGCTGTGATGATGCAGTGATGATGCAGTGATGATGCAGTGATGACGATGTGATGATGCAGTGATGATGATGTGATGATGCAATGATTATGCAATAATGGTGCTTTGATGATGCTGAGATGATGCAGTGATTAGGCAGTGATGATGCACTCATGACGCTGTGATGAATTTTTGATGATGCTCTGATGACGCAGTGATGATGTTGTAATGATGATGTGTTGATGCAGTGATGATGCTGTTATATCGTTGTGATGATGCTGTTATGACGTTGTGATGATGCTCTGTTGATGCTGTGATGATGCAGTAATAACGCTGTGATGACGCTGTGATGATTTTTTGATGATGCTGTGATGACGCTGTGATAATGCAGTGTGTAAGCAGTAATGATACTATGATAATGCTGTGATAATGCGGTGATGATGCAGTGATTATGCCGTGATAATGCTGTCATGACACTGTGATGATGTTGTGATGATGCTGTGATTATTCAGTGATGATGCAGTGATGATGCTGTTATGACGCTGTGATGGCGTAGTAATGATGCTGTGATGACGCAGTGATGATGCTCTGATGATGCTGTGATTATGATGTGATGACGCTTTGATCATGATGTGATGATGCAGTAATTCTGCACTAATGATGCTGTGATTATGTTGAGATGATGCTCTGATGATGCAGTGATGATTCTGCAATGATATTGTGATGATGTTACTATGATGTTGTTATAAATAGCTCAGTCTTCAAAATAGGTTTAAATAAGAAAATAGGATTTATTAAAAGAATAGAAGTAAGCAAACAGCGCTGGGTGCACCGGGAGTTTCCGCTCCACCAGGACTCACACCAGCCACATCAAGTAGCTGATTTTTATACTCCTAGACTAATACATATTCATTACTACTTCTAAAAAAAATAGGTTATTATAATTAGCTTCCGGGGTCCAGTCCCTCCTACTGGAGCATGCGCATCAGTCTCCGGTGGTCCCTCTGGGGGTCTCTAGGGGTCTTTCATGCTGAAGGCTCGTAGTCTTCCTCTCCAAGTTTTTTTCTTGTCCTTCCCCTTTGTACTCCTTTGGCACCGTGTCAAGTTTATACAGCATCCCCTGCAGGTCTTGTCTCCTAGCCGTCCTTCAGCTTCTTTTTTTTTCCTCTTCTTAATCTCTTGGACACCTGGCCAGATATCAGAGGCCTGCAT
Organism: Clangula hyemalis; assembly: GCA_963989345.1. The sequence continues at coordinate 874,423 of OZ022447.1, forward strand.
AGTATTCCATAACAGTCACTAATTGTTATCAGTTATTCTGAGGCTCCCAGACATCAAAGACGTCATACAAACACAAATAGCTTTCTTATTGACACTTCACAAGTAATTAAAACATTCCTCACCAGCCATTCACAGGGACAGCCACACCTATAGCCGCGTTAAGTTAATTTCAAAGAAGACAAAACAACAGAAAAAAAGGCTGTAACTGTTAGAAATAGAAATCCGGAATAACAAAGGCAAACAAGCTCAAGAATTTGAGGAGTATTTTCTGAAGACTTGATAACTTGACTAGAATGAGGGGGAGACTGGGGCACACTGCATCTGTGGTTAAGGAATCAAACTGCCATTGCAGGGCCCCGAAGCAGACAGAAGCAGACAGGGCTGTTCTTTATGGACACGAATTGTTAAAACATTCCTCACAATGTGATGATACTGTGATGATGCAGTGATGACGCAGCAATGATGCTCTGATGAATCTGTGATGACGCTATGATTACGCTGTCGTGATGCTCAGATAACACTGTCGTGATGCTATGATGATGCTGCGATGATGTTGTGATGATGGTGTGATAATGCAATGATTCTGCAGTACTGATACTGTGATGATGATGAGATTATGCTGTGATGATGCTGTGATGATGCAGTGATGATGATGTGATGATGCTGTGACAATGTAGTGATGATGCAGTGAAGATGCTGTGAGGATACTGTGATGATGCTGTGATGCTGCAGTGATGACGCTGCAATCCTGCTGTGATGATGCTGTGGTGATGCTGTGGTAATGCAGTGATGATGATGTGATGATGCAGGGATGATGCTGTGATGATGCTGAGATGATGCTGTGATGACGCTGTGACGATGCAGTGTGTAAGTAGTAATAATGCTGTCATGATGTTGTGATGATGCTGGGATGATGATGTGATGAAGCAGTGATGATGCTGTGGTGATGCTGTGATGACGCTGCGATATAGCTGTGATGACGCTGTGATGACAATTTGATGATGAAGTGATGACTTTGTGATTACGCTATGATGACACATTGAAGATCATGTGATGATGATGTGATGATGCAGTGATGATGCTGTCATCATGCAGTGATGATGCTCTGATGTCGCTCTGATGATGCTGTGATGATGCAGTTTTGGTACTGTGATGACGCTGCGATGATGCAGTGATTATGTAGTAATGGTTCTGTGATGATGCTGTGATGATGCTGTTATGATGCAGTAATGATGCAGTGATGACGCAGTGATGATTCTGTGATGATGCTGTGATGATGCAGTGATGATATAGTGATTACGCTGTGATGATGCATTGATGATGCTGTAATGATGCTGTGATGACCCTGTGATGATGCAGTGATGACACTGTGATGGTGGTGTGATGATGTTGTGATGATGCAGTAATGATGATGTGATGATGCAGATATGATGGTGTTATGATGCAGTGAATACACCGTGATGACGCTGTGATGATGCAGTGACTAAGCAGTAATGATGCTGCGATGATGCTGTGATGATGAGGTGATGATGCAGTGATGATGCAGTGATGATGCTGTCATGATACTCTAATGATGCCGTGACGATGAAGTGATGGTGCAGTGATGATGCTGTGATGATGCTGTGATGATGCTGTGATGACGTTGCGACGAGGATATTATGATCCTGTGATTACTCTGTGATGACGTTTCGATGACACTGTTATGATGCTGTGATGATGCAGTGGTGATGCTTTGATGACGCAGTGATGACGCTGTGATGATGCTCTGATGACGCTGTGATGATGCCGTGATGATAGATTGATTATACTGTGATGATGTTGTGATGATGCTGTTATGATGAAATGATGATGATGGGATGATGCAATGATGATGATGTGATGATGCAGTGATGATACTGGTACGACGCTGTCATAATGCAGTGATTATGCAGTAATGATTCTGTTAAAATGCTGAGATGATGCTGTGATGATGTAGTGATGACGCAGTGATGATGCTTTGATGACAATGCCAAGATTCTGTGATGATGCTGTGATGATTCCTTGATGACTCTGTGATGATGCTGTGATAGTGCAGTGATTATGCAGTGTTTATGCTGTGATGATGCTCTGATTATGTTGTGATGATGCTGTGATGATATTGTGATGATGCAGTGATGATGTTGTGATAACACAGTGATGATGCTGTGATGATGCAGTCTGAATGATGTGATGATGCTGTGAAGATGCAGTTCTGTTGCAGTGATGATGCTGTGATTATGCAGCTATGAAGCTGTGATGATGCTGTGATGACGCAGTGATGATGCTGTGATGACACTGATGATTTTGTGATGATGCTGAGATGATGCAGTGATGATGCTGTGACGATTCTGAGATTATGCTATGATGACGCTGTGATGATGCAGTGTGTAAGCAGTAATGATGCTGTCATGATGTTGTGATGATGTGGGATGATGATGTGATGACGCAGTGATGATGCTGTGGTGATGCTGTGATGACGCTGCGATACAGCTGTGATGATGCTGTGATGACGCTGTGATGACAATTTATTATGAAGTGATGACTTTGTGATTACGCTGTGATGACACATTGAAGATTATGTGATGATGATGTGATGATGCAGTGATGATGCTTTCATGATGCAGTGATGATGCTTTGATGTCGCTCTGATGATGCTGTGATGATGCTGTGATGATGCAGTTATGGTACTGTGATGACGCTGTGATGATGCAGTGATTATGTTGTAATGATTCTGTGATGATGCCGTGATGATGCTGTTATGATGCAGTAATGATGCAGTGATGATTCTGTGATGATGCTGTGATGATGCAGTGATGATGCTGTGATGATGCAGTGATTATGCAGTGATGACACTGTGATGACGGTGTGATGATGTTGTGATTATGGTGTGACGATGCAGTGATGATGCTCTGAAGATGCACTGACAATAGTGTGATGACGCTGTGAGGATGCAGTGAGTAAGCAGTAAAGATGCTTTGATGATGCTGTTATGATGCTGCAATGATGCTGTGGTTTGCTGTGATGACAATTTGATGACGTAGTGATGATTCTGTCATGACGCCATGATGCTGCTCTGGTGCTGCTGTGATGATGCTCTGATTATGCTGTGATGACGCTCTGATGACACAGTCATGATGCTGTGATGACGCTATAATGATGCTGTGATGATGTTTTGATTACGCAGTGATGATGCTGTGGTGATGCAGAGATGATGCAGTGATGATGCTGTGCTGATGCAGTGATGATTCAGTGATGATGTTGTGATGACGCTGTGGTGACGCAGTGATCATGCTTTGGTGATTCCCTGATGACGCAATGTAGATGCTGTGATGATGCTGTGATGACGTTGTGCTGACGCTTTGATGATGCTGTGATGACGCTGTGATGATGCGGTGATAATGATATGATGATGCAGTGATGACACTGTAATGTCGCTCTGATGATGCTGTGATGATGCGGTGATGATACAGTGATGATGCTGTGATGATGTTTTGATGATGGTGTGATGATACAGTGATGATGCTGTGATGATGTAGTGATGACACTGTGATGACGCAGTGATTAGGCAGTGATAATGCTGAGATGATGCTATGATGATGCAGTGATGACGCTGTGATGATGCTGTGATGATGATCTGATGATGCTGCGATGATGCAGTGATAATGCAGTGATGATGCAGTGACGATGCTGTGATGATGTTGTGGTGATGCTGTGACGATGCTGTGATGACGCTGTGATGATGCTCTGATGATGCTGAGATGATGCAGTGATCATGCAGTGATGATGCAGTGACGATGCTATGATGATGTTGTGATGATGCTGTGACGACGCAGTGATGACGATGCAATGATGCTGTGATGATGATGTGATTATGCTGTGATAATGCAGCAATTATGGAGTGATGATGCTGTGATGACACTTATTATGTTGTGATGATGCTGTGATGATGCTGCGATGATGCAGTGAGTAAGTAGTAATGATGCTCTGATGATGCTGTGATGATGCAGTGAAGATTATGAGATGATGATGTGATGACGCTGCGATGATCATGTGACGATGCAGTGATGACACTGTGATGACGCTGTGACGATGCAGTGATGATACTGTGATGACGCTATGATAATGCAGTGATTATGCAGTAGTGATGCTGTGATGATGCTGCAATGATGTGGTGATGATGCAGTGATTATGCTGTGATGATGCTGTTATAACACTGTGATGATGTTGTGATGACGATGTGATGATGCTGTGATGATGCACTGATGATGCAGTGATGATACTGTGATGACACTGTGATGATTTACTGATGATGCTGTGATGACGTAGTGTTGACGCTCTGATGACGCAATGATGATGCTGGGATGATGCTGGGATGACACTGTTATGATGTTGTGATGATGATGCAGTTATGCTGCTGTGATGATGAAATGATTATGCAGTGATGATGCTGTGATGATGCTGAGATGTTGCAGTGATGATGCTGTGATGACGCTGTTATGACGTAGTGATGATCCCGTGATGATGCAGTGAGTAAGCAGTAATGATGCTGTGATGATGCAGTGAAGATGCAGTGATTATGCAGTGAAGATGCTGTGATGACACTTATGATTTTGTGATGATAATGCAGTTATGATGCTGTGAATATGAAACTATTATGCAGTGATGATGAAGTGATGATGCTGAGATGTTGCAGTGATGATGCTGTGATGATGCTGAGATGATGCTGTGATGATGTTGTGATGATGCTGTGATGATGCTGTGATGACACATTGATGATGCTGTCATGATGCAGTGATTATGCAGTGATAATGCTTTGATGACGCTGCGCTGCTGCAGTGATGACGCAGTTATGATGCAGTGATGATGCAGTGATGATACTGTGATTATGTTGTGATGATGCAGTGAGTAAGCAGTAATGATGTCGGGACCCCCGCAACCGAGGTCGCAGGTTCGATTCCCCATAAGGGCCAAAAAAGCCCGGGTCGCGTTGGGACTCCGGGTGGCTCGACATGGTAATGTCTGGACCCTGGCACCCGAGGTCGCAGGTTCGATTCCCCATAAGGGCCAAAAAAGCCCGGGTCGGGTCGGGACCCCGGGTGGCTCCACAGGGAAACTTAGGGACCCTGGCACCCGAGGTCACAGGTTCGATTCCCCATAAGGGCCAAAAAAGCCCGGGTCGGGTCGGGTCCCCGGGTGGCGCCACAGGGTAATGTCGGGACCGCGGCACCCGAGGTCGCAGGTACAATTCCCCATAAGGGCCAAAAAAACACTTCTCGGGTCGGGTCCCCGGGTGGCGCCACAGTGTAATGTCGGGACCCCCGCAACCGAGGTCGCAGGTTCGATTCCCCATAAGGGCCAAAAACGCCCGGGTCGCGTCGGGACCCCGGGTGGCGCCACAGGGTAATGTCGGGACCCCGGCACCCGAGGTCGCAGGTTCGATTCCCCATACCGGTCAAAAAAGCCCGGGTCGAGTCGGGTCCCCGGGTGGCGCCACAGGGTAATGTCGGGACCCCCGCAATCGAGGTCGCAGGTTCGATTCCCCATAAGGGCCAAAAAAACCCCAGGTATGTTCGAGTCCCTGGGTGGCGTCACAGGGTAATGTCTGGACCCTGGCACCCGAGGTCGCAGGCTCGATTCCCCATAAGGGCCATAAAAACCCCAGGAATGTTTGAGTCCCCGAGTTGCTCCACATGGTAATGTCGGGACCCCGGTCACCCGAGGTCGCAGGTTCGATTCCTTATAATAGCCAAAAAAACCCCAGGTATGTTCGAGTCCCCGGATGGCGTCACAGGGTAATTTCTGGACCCTGGCACCCGAGGTCGCAGGTTCAATTCCCCATAAGGGCCAAAAAAGCCCAGGTCGGGTCGGGTCCCCGGGTGGCGCCACAGGGTAATGTCGGGACCGCGGCACCCGAGGTCGCAGGTTCGATTCCCCATAAGGGCCAAAAAATCCCTTGTCGGGTCAAGTCCCCGGGTGGCGTCACAGGGTAATGTCTGGACCCCGGCACCCGAGGTCGCAGGTACAATTCCCCATAAGGGCCAAAAAAGCTCGGGTCGGCTAGGGTCCCCGGGTGGCGCCACAGGGTAATGTCGGGACCCCCGCAACCGAGGTCGCAGGTTCGATTCCCCATAAGGGCCAAAAAAGCCCGGGTCGGGTCAGGTCCCCAGGTGGCGTCACAGGGTAATGTCTGGACCCCAGCACCCGAGGTCGCAGGTTCGATTCCCCATAAGGGCCAAAAAAACACTTCTCAGGTCGGGTCCCCGGGTGGCGCCACAGGGTAATGTTGGGACCCTGGCACCCGAGGTCGCAGGTTCGATTCCCCACAAGGGCCAAAAAAGCTCGGGTCTGTAAGTGTCCCCGGGTGGTGCCACAAGGTAATGTCGGGACCCCCACACCGGAGGTCGCAGGTTCCATTCCGCATAAGGGCCAAAAAAGCCCGAGTCACATTAGGTCGTCGGTTACGTGCCACTGAGTAATGTCGGGACCCCGGCACCCAAGGTCGCAGGTTCGATTCCCCATAAGGGCCAAAAAAGCCCGGGTCGGTTAGGGTCCCCGGGTGGCGCCACAGGGTAATGTCGGGACCCCGGCACCCGAGGTCGCAGGTTCGATTCCCCATAAGGGCCAAAAAAACACTTCTCGGGTCAAGTCCCCGGGTGGCGTCACAGGGTAATGTCTGGACCCCGGCACCCGAGGTCGCAGGTACAATTCCCCATAAGGGCCAAAAAAGCTCGGGTCGGCTAGGGTCCCCGGGTGGCGCCAAAGGGTAATGTCTGGACCCTGGCACCCGAGGTCGTAGGTTCGATTCCCCATACCGGCCAAAAAAGCCCGGTCGGTAAGTGTCCCCTGGTGGCGCCACAGAGTAATATCGGGACCTCCGCAACCGAGGTCGCAGGTTCGATTCCCCATAAGGGCCAAAAAAGCCCGGGTCGGGTCGGGACCCCGGGTGGCGCCACAGGGTAATGTCGGTACCCCGGCACCCGAGGTCGCAGGTTCGATTCCCCATAAGGGCCAAAAAAGCCCGGGTCGGGTCGGGTCCCAGGTTGCCACCTCAGAGTAATGTTGGGACCCTGGCACCCGAGGTCACAGGTTCGATTCCCCATAAGGGCCAAAAAATCCCTTGTCGGGTCAGGTCCCCGGGTGGCGCCACAGGGTAATGTCGGGACCCCGGTCACCCGAGGTCGCAGGTTCGATTCCCCATAAGGGCCAAAAAAGCCCGGGTCGTGTCGGGTCCCCAGGTGGCGCCACAGGGTAATGTCGGGACCGCGGCACCCGAGGTCGCAGGTACAATTCCCCATAAGGGCCAAAAAACCACTTCTCGGGTCGGGTCCCCGGGTGGCGCCACAGTGTAATGTCGGGACCCCCGCAACCGAGGTCGCAGGTTCGATTCCCCATAAGGGCCAAAAAAGCCCGGGTCGCGTCGGGACCCCGGGTGGCTCGACATGGTAATGTCTGGACCCTGGCACCCGAGGTCGCAGGTTCGATTCCCCATAAGGGCCATAAAAACCCCAGGAATGTTTGAGTCCCCGAGTTGCTCCACATGGTAATGTCGGGACCCCGGTCACCCGAGGTCGCAGGTTCGATTCCTTATAATAGCCAAAAAAACCCAGGTATGTTCGAGTCCCCGGATGGCGTCACAGGGTAATTTCTGGACCCTGGCACCCGAGGTCGCAGGTTCAATTCCCCATAAGGGCCAAAAAAGCCCGGGTCGGGTTGGGACCCCGGGTGGCTCCACAGGGAAACTTCGGGACCCCGGCACCCGAGGTCGCAGGTTCGATTCCCCATAAGGGCCAAAAAAGCCCGGGTCGGGTCGGGTCCCAGGGTGGCGCCACAGGGTAATGTCGGGACCGCGGCACCCGAGGTCGCAGGTTCAATTCCCCATAAGGGCCAAAAAACCACTTCTCGGGTCGGGTCCCCGGGTGGCGCCACAGTGTAATGTCGGGACCCCCGCAACCGAGGTCGCAGGTTCGATTCCCCATAAGGGCCAAAAAAGCCCGGGTCGGGTCGGGTCCCCGGGTGGCGCCACAGGGTAATGTCGGGACCGCGGCACCCGAGGTCGCAGGTTCGATTCCCCATAAGGGCCAAAAAACCACTTCTCGGGTCGGGTCCCCAGGTGGCGCCACAGGGTAATGTCTGGACCCTGGCACCCGAGGTCGCAGCTTCGATTCCCCATAAGGGCCATAAAAGCTCGGGTCGGTTTGTGTCCCTTGGAGGAGTCACAGGGTAATGTCGGGACCCCGGCACCCGAAGTCGCAGGTTCGATTCCCCATAAGGTCCAAAAAGCCCGGGTCAGATTAGGTCCCCGGGTACGCGCCACAGGGTAATGTCTGGACCTTGGCACCCGAGGTCGCAGGTTCGATTCCCCATAAGGGCCAAAAAAGCCCTTGTCGGGTCAGGTCCTTGGGTGGCCCCACAGGGTAAGGTCTGGACCCCGTCACCCGAGGTCACAGGTTCGATTCCCAATACCGGCCAAAAAACCCCGGGTCGTGTCGGGTCCCCAGGTGGCGCTACAGGGTAATGTCGGGACCCCGGCACCCAAGGTCGCAGGTTCGATTCCCTATACCGGCCAAAAAATCCCGGGTCGGTTCGGAACCCCGGGTGGCGCCACAGGGTAATGTCGGGACCCTGGCACCCGAGGTCGCAGCTTCGATTCCCCATAAGGGCCATAAAAGCTCGGGTCGGTTTGTGTCCCTTGGAGGAGTCACAGGGTAATGTCGGGACCCCGGCACCCGAGGTCGCAGGTTCAATTCCCCATAAGGGCCAAAAAAGCCCGGGTCGGGTCGGATCCCCGGGTGGCTCCACAGGGAAACTTAGGGACCCCGGCACCCGAGGTCGCAGGTTCGATTCCCCATAAGGGCCAAAAAACCACTTCTCGGGTCGGGTCCCCGGGTGGCGCCACAGTGTAATGTCGGGACCCCCGCAACCGAGGTCGCAGGTTCGATTCCCCATAAGGGCCAAAAAAGCCCGGGTCGGGTCGGGTCCCCGGGTGGCGCCACAGGGTAATGTCGGGACCGCGGCACCCGAGGTCGCAGGTTCGATTCCCCATAAGGGCCAAAAAACCACTTCTCGGGTCGGGTCCCCAGGTGGCGCCACAGGGTAATGTCTGGACCCTGGCACCCGAGGTCGCAGCTTCGATTCCCCATAAGGGCCATAAAAGCTCGGGTCGGTTTGTGTCCCTTGGAGGAGTCACAGGGTAATGTCGGGACCCCGGCACCCGAAGTCGCAGGTTCGATTCCCCATAAGGTCCAAAAAGCCCGGGTCAGATTAGGTCCCCGGGTACGCGCCACAGGGTAATGTCTGGACCTTGGCACCCGAGGTCGCAGGTTCGATTCCCCATAAGGGCCAAAAAAGCCCTTGTCGGGTCAGGTCCTTGGGTGGCCCCACAGGGTAATGTCGGGACCCCGGCACCCGAGGTCACAGGTTCGATTCCCCATACCGGCCAAAAAACCCCGGGTCGGATAGATTCCCCTGGTGGAATCACAGGGTAAGGTCTGGACCCCGTCACCCGAGGTCACAGGTTCGATTCCCAATACCGGCCAAAAAACCCCGGGTCGTGTCGGGTCCCCAGGTGGCGCTACAGGGTAATGTCGGGACCCCGGCACCCAAGGTCGCAGGTTCGATTCCCTATACCGGCCAAAAAATCCCGGGTCGGTTCGGAACCCCGGGTGGCGCCACAGGGTAATGTCGGGACCCTGGCACCCGAGGTCGCAGCTTCGATTCCCCATAAGGGCCATAAAAGCTCGGGTCGGTTTGTGTCCCTTGGAGGAGTCACAGGGTAATGTCGGGACCCCGGCACCCGAGGTCGCAGGTTCAATTCCCCATAAGGTCCAAAAAAGCCCGGGTCGGGTCGGATCCCCGGGTGGCTCCACAGGGAAACTTAGGGACCCCGGCACCCGAGGTCGCAGGTTCGATTCCCCATAAGGGCCAAAAAACCACTTCTCAGGTCGGGTCCCCGGGTGGTGCCACAAGGTAATGTCGGGACCCCCACACCGGAGGTCGCAGGTTCCATTCCGCATAAGGGCCAAAAAAGCCCGAGTCACATTAGGTCGTCGGTTACGTGCCACTGAGTAATGTCGGGACCCCGGCACCCAAGGTCGCAGGTTCGATTCCCCATAAGGGCCAAAAAAGCCCGGGTCGGTTAGGGTCCCCGGGTGGCGCCACAGGGTAATGTCGGGACCCCGGCACCCGAGGTCGCAGGTTCGATTCCCCATAAGGGCCAAAAAAACACTTCTCGGGTCAAGTCCCCGGGTGGCGTCACAGGGTAATGTCTGGACCCCGGCACCCGAGGTCGCAGGTACAATTCCCCATAAGGGCCAAAAAAGCTCGGGTCGGCTAGGGTCCCCGGGTGGCGCCAAAGGGTAATGTCTGGACCCTGGCACCCGAGGTCGTAGGTTCGATTCCCCATACCGGCCAAAAAAGCCCGGTCGGTAAGTGTCCCCTGGTGGCGCCACAGAGTAATATCGGGACCTCCGCAACCGAGGTCGCAGGTTCGATTCCCCATAAGGGCCAAAAAAGCCCGGGTCGGTAAGTGTCCCCGGGTGGCGCCACAGGGTAATGTCGGGACCCCCGCAACCGAGGTCGCAGGTTCGATTCCCCATAAGGGCCAAAAAAGCCCGGGTCGCGTCGGGACCCCGGGTGGCTCGACATGGTAATGTCTGGACCCTGGCACCCGAGGTCGCAGGTTCGATTCCCCATAAGGGCCATAAAAACCCCAGGAATGTTTGAGTCCCCGAGTTGCTCCACATGGTAATGTCAGGACCCCGGTCACCCGAGGTCGCAGGTTCGATTCCCCATAAGGGCCAAAAAAGCCCGGGTCGGGTCGGGACCCCGGGTGGCGCCACAGGGTAATGTCGGTACCCCGGCACCCGAGGTCGCAGGTTCGATTCCCCATAAGGGCCAAAAAAGCCCGGGTCGGGTCGGGTCCCAGGTTGCCACCTCAGAGTAATGTTGGGACCCTGGCACCCGAGGTCACAGGTTCGATTCCCCATAAGGGCCAAAAAATCCCTTGTCGGGTCAGGTCCCCGGGTGGCGCCACAGGGTAATGTCGGGACCCCGGTCACCCGAGGTCGCAGGTTCGATTCCCCATAAGGGCCAAAAAAGCCCGGGTCGTGTCGGGTCCCCAGGTGGCGCCACAGGGTAATGTCGGGACCGCGGCACCCGAGGTCGCAGGTACAATTCCCCATAAGGGCCAAAAAACCACTTCTCGGGTCGGGTCCCCGGGTGGCGCCACAGTGTAATGTCGGGACCCCCGCAACCGAGGTCGCAGGTTCGATTCCCCATAAGGGCCAAAAAAGCCCGGGTCGCGTCGGGACCCCGGGTGGCTCGACATGGTAATGTCTGGACCCTGGCACCCGAGGTCGCAGGTTCGATTCCCCATAAGGGCCATAAAAACCCCAGGAATGTTTGAGTCCCCGAGTTGCTCCACATGGTAATGTCGGGACCCCGGTCACCCGAGGTCGCAGGTTCGATTCCTTATAATAGCCAAAAAAACCCCAGGTATGTTCGAGTCCCCGGATGGCGTCACAGGGTAATTTCTGGACCCTGGCACCCGAGGTCGCAGGTTCAATTCCCCATAAGGGCCAAAAAAGCCCGGGTCGGGTTGGGACCCCGGGTGGCTCCACAGGGAAACTTCGGGACCCCGGCACCCGAGGTCGCAGGTTCGATTCCCCATAAGGGCCAAAAAAGCCCGGGTCGGGTCGGGTCCCAGGGTGGCGCCACAGGGTAATGTTGGGACCCTGGCACCCGAGGTCGCAGGTTCGATTCCCCATAAGGGCCAAAAAATCCCTTGTCGGGTCAGGTCCCCGGGTGGCGACACAGGGTAATGTCGGGACCCCGGCACCCGAGGTCGCAGGTTCAATTCCCCATAAGGGCCAAAAAAGCCCGGGTCGGGTCGGGACCCCGGGTGGCGCCACAGGGTAATGTCGGGACCGCGGCACCCGAGGTCGCAGGTTCAATTCCCCATAAGGGCCAAAAAACCACTTCTCGGGTCGGGTCCCCGGGTGGCGCCACAGTGTAATGTCGGGACCCCCGCAACCGAGGTCGCAGGTTCGATTCCCCATAAGGGCCAAAAAAGCCCGGGTCGGGTCGGGTCCCCGGGTGGCGCCACAGGGTAATGTCGGGACCGCGGCACCCGAGGTCGCAGGTTCGATTCCCCATAAGGGCCAAAAAACCACTTCTCGGGTCGGGTCCCCAGGTGGCGCCACAGGGTAATGTCTGGACCCTGGCACCCGAGGTCGCAGCTTCGATTCCCCATAAGGGCCATAAAAGCTCGGGTCGGTTTGTGTCCCTTGGAGGAGTCACAGGGTAATGTCGGGACCCCGGCACCCGAAGTCGCAGGTTCGATTCCCCATAAGGTCCAAAAAGCCCGGGTCAGATTAGGTCCCCGGGTACGCGCCACAGGGTAATGTCTGGACCTTGGCACCCGAGGTCGCAGGTTCGATTCCCCATAAGGGCCAAAAAAGCCCTTGTCGGGTCAGGTCCTTGGGTGGCCCCACAGGGTAATGTCGGGACCCCGTCACCCGAGGTCACAGGTTCGATTCCCCATACCGGCCAAAAAACCCCGGGTCGGATAGATTCCCCTGGTGGAATCACAGGGTAAGGTCTGGACCCCGTCACCCGAGGTCACAGGTTCGATTCCCAATACCGGCCAAAAAACCCCGGGTCGTGTCGGGTCCCCAGGTGGCGCTACAGGGTAATGTCGGGACCCCGGCACCCAAGGTCGCAGGTTCGATTCCCTATACCGGCCAAAAAATCCCGGGTCGGTTCGGAACCCCGGGTGGCGCCACAGGGTAATGTCGGGACCCTGGCACCCGAGGTCGCAGCTTCGATTCCCCATAAGGGCCATAAAAGCTCGGGTCGGTTTGTGTCCCTTGGAGGAGTCACAGGGTAATGTCGGGACCCCGGCACCCGAGGTCGCAGGTTCAATTCCCCATAAGGGCCAAAAAAGCCCGGGTCGGGTCGGATCCCCGGGTGGCTCCACAGGGAAACTTAGGGACCCCGGCACCCGAGGTCGCAGGTTCGATTCCCCATAAGGGCCAAAAAACCACTTCTCGGGTCGGGTCCCCGGGTGGCGCCACAGTGTAATGTCGGGACCCCCGCAACCGAGGTCGCAGGTTCGATTCCCCATAAGGGCCAAAAAAGCCCGGGTCGGGTCGGGTCCCCGGGTGGCGCCACAGGGTAATGTCGGGACCCCGGCACCCGAGGTCGCAGGTTCGATTCCCCATAAGGGCCAAAAAACCACTTCTCGGGTCGGGTCCCCAGGTGGCGCCACAGGGTAATGTCTGGACCCTGGCACCCGAGGTCGCAGCTTCGATTCCCCATAAGGGCCATAAAAGCTCGGGTCGGTTTGTGTCCCTTGGAGGAGTCACAGGGTAATGTCGGGACCCCGGCACCCGAAGTCGCAGGTTCGATTCCCCATAAGGTCCAAAAAGCCCGGGTCAGATTAGGTCCCCGGGTACGCGCCACAGGGTAATGTCTGGACCTTGGCACCCGAGGTCGCAGGTTCGATTCCCCATAAGGGCCAAAAAAGCCCTTGTCGGGTCAGGTCCTTGGGTGGCCCCACAGGGTAATGTCGGGACCCCGGCACCCGAGGTCACAGGTTCGATTCCCCATACCGGCCAAAAAACCCCGGGTCGGATAGATTCCCCTGGTGGAATCACAGGGTAAGGTCTGGACCCCGTCACCCGAGGTCACAGGTTCGATTCCCAATACCGGCCAAAAAACCCCGGGTCGTGTCGGGTCCCCAGGTGGCGCTACAGGGTAATGTCGGGACCCCGGCACCCAAGGTCGCAGGTTCGATTCCCTATACCGGCCAAAAAATCCCGGGTCGGTTCGGAACCCCGGGTGGCGCCACAGGGTAATGTCGGGACCCTGGCACCCGAGGTCGCAGCTTCGATTCCCCATAAGGGCCATAAAAGCTCGGGTCGGTTTGTGTCCCTTGGAGGAGTCACAGGGTAATGTCGGGACCCCGGCACCCGAGGTCGCAGGTTCAATTCCCCATAAGGGCCAAAAAAGCCCGGGTCGGGTCGGATCCCCGGGTGGCTCCACAGGGAAACTTAGGGACCCCGGCACCCGAGGTCGCAGGTTCGATTCCCCATAAGGGCCAAAAAACCACTTCTCAGGTCGGGTCCCCGGGTGGTGCCACAAGGTAATGTCGGGACCCCCACACCGGAGGTCGCAGGTTCCATTCCGCATAAGGGCCAAAAAAGCCCGAGTCACATTAGGTCGTCGGTTACGTGCCACTGAGTAATGTCGGGACCCCGGCACCCAAGGTCGCAGGTTCGATTCCCCATAAGGGCCAAAAAAGCCCGGGTCGGCTAGGGTCCCCGGGTGGCGCCACAGGGTAATGTCGGGACCCCCGCAACCGAGGTCGCAGGTTCGATTCCCCATAAGGGCCAAAAAAGCCCGGGTCGCGTCGGGACCCCGGGTGGCTCGACACGGTAATGTCTGGACCCTGGCACCCGAGGTCGCAGGTTCGATTCCCCATAAGGGCCATAAAAACCCCAGGAATGTTTGAGTCCCCGAGTTGCTCCACATGGTAATGTCGGGACCCCGGTCACCCGAGGTCGCAGGTTCGATTCCTTATAATAGCCAAAAAAAACCCAGGTATGTTCGAGTCCCCGGATGGCGTCACAGGGTAATTTCTGGACCCTGGCACCCAAGGTCGCAGGTTCAATTCCCCATAAGGGCCAAAAAGCCCGGGTCAGGTCGGGTCCCCGGGTGGCGCCACAGGGTAATGTCGGGACCCCGGCACCCGAGGTCGCAGGTTCAATTCCCCATAAGGGCCAAAAAAGCCCGGGTCGCGTCGGGACCCCGGGTGGCTCCACAGGGAAACTTCGGGACCCCGGCACCCGAGGTCGCAGGTTCGATTCCCCATAAGGGCCAAAAAAGCCCGGGTCGGGTCGGATCCCAGGTTGGCACCTCAGAGTAATGTTGGGACCCTGGCACCCGAGGTCACAGGTTCGATTCCCCATAAGGGCCAAAAAATCCCTTGTCGGGTCAGGTCCCCGGGTGGCGCCACAGGGTAATGTCGGGACCCCGGTCACCCGAGGTCGCAGGTTCGATTCCCCATAAGGGCCAAAAAAGCCCGGGTCGTGTCGGGTCCCCGGGTGGCGCCACAGGGTAATGTCGGGACCGCGGCACCCGAGGTCGCAGGTACAATTCCCCATAAGGGCCAAAAAACCACTTCTCGGGTCGGGTCCCCGGGTGGCGCCACAGTGTAATGTCGGGACCCCCGCAACCGAGGTCGCAGGTTCGATTCCCCATAAGGGCCAAAAAAGCCCGGGTCGCGTCGGGACCCCGGGTGGCTCGACACGGTAATGTCTGGACCCTGGCACCCGAGGTCGCAGGTTCGATTCCCCATAAGGGCCATAAAAACCCCAGGAATGTTTGAGTCCCCGAGTTGCTCCACATGGTAATGTCGGGACCCCGGTCACCCGAGGTCGCAGGTTCGATTCCTTATAATAGCCAAAAAAAACCCAGGTATGTTCGAGTCCCCGGATGGCGTCACAGGGTAATTTCTGGACCCTGACACCAAAGGTCGCAGGTTCAATTCCCCATAAGGGCCAAAAAGCCCGGGTCAGGTCGGGTCCCCGGGTGGCGCCACAGGGTAATGTCGGGACCCCGGCACCCGAGGTCGCAGGTTCAATTCCCCATAAGGGCCAAAAAAGCCCGGGTCGCGTCGGGACCCCGGGTGGCTCCACAGGGAAACTTCGGGACCCCGGCACCCGAGGTCGCAGGTTCAATTCCCCATAAGGGCCAAAAAAGCCCGGGTCGGGTCAGGTCCCCGGGTGGCGTCACAGGGTAATGTCTGGACCCCAGCACCCGAGGTCGCAGGTTCGATTCCTTATAAGGGCCAAAAATACCCCAGGTATGTACAAGTCCCCGGGTGGCGTCACAGGGTAATGTTGGGACCCCGGCACCCGAGGTCGCAGGTTCGATTCCCCATAAGGGCCAAAAAAGCCCCGGTCGGGTCGGGTCCCCAGGTGGCGCCACAGGGTAATGTCAGGACCCCGGCACCCAAGGTCGCAGGTTCGATTCCCTATACCGGCCAAAAAATCCCGGGTCGGTTTGGAACCCCGGGTGGCGCCACAGGGTAATGTCGGGACCCCGGCACCCGAGGTCGCAGCTTCGATTCCCCATAAGGGCCATAAAAGCTCGGGTCGGTTTGTGTCCCTTGGAGGAGTCACAGGGTAATGTCGGGACCCCGGCACCCGAGGTCGCAGGTTCAATTCCCCATAAGGGCCAAAAAAGCCTGGGTCGCGTCGGGACCCCGGGTTGCTCCACAGGGAAACTTCGGGACCCCGGCACCCGAGGTCGCAGGTTCGATTCCCCATAAGGGCCAAAAAAACACTTCTCAGGTCGGGTCCCCGGGTGGCGCCACAGGGTAATGTTGGGACCCTGGCACCCGAGGTCGCAGGTTCGATTCCCCACAAGGGCCAAAAAAGCTCGGGTCTGTAAGTGTCCCCGGGTGGCGCCACAAGGTAATGTCGGGACCCCCACACCTGAGGTCGCAGGTTCGATTCCCCATAAGGGCCAAAAAAGCCCGAGTCACATTAGGTCGTCGGTTACGTGCCACTGAGTAATGTCGGGACCCCAGCACCCAAGGTCGCAGGTTCGATTCCCCATAAGGGCCAAAAAAGCCCGGGTCGGCTAGGGTCCCCGGGTGGTGCCACAGGGTAATGTCGGGACCCCGGCACCCGAGGTCGCAGGTTCAATTCCTTATACAGGCCAAAAATTCCGGGTCGGCTAGTGTCCCCGGGTGGTGCCACAGGGTAATGTCTGGACCCTGGCACCCGAGGTCGCAGGTACAATTCCCCATAAGGGCCAAAAAACGTCGGGTCTGTTGGGGTCCCTGGGTGTCGTCACAGGGTAATGTCTGGACCTTGGCACCCGAGGTCGCAGGTTCGATTCCCCATACCGGCCAAAAAACTTCGGGTCTGTTGAGGTCCCTGAGTGGCGTCACAGGGTAATGTCTGGACTCTGGCACCTGAGTTCGCACGTTTCGATTCCCCATACCAGCCAAAAAACCCCGGGTCGGAGAGATTCCCCTGGTGGAATCACAGGGTAAGGTCTGGACCCCGTCACCCAAGGTCGCAGGTTCGATTCCCCATACCGGCCAAAAAACCCCGGGTCGGGTCGGGTCCCCGGGTGCCGCCACATGGTAATGTCTAGACCCCGGCACCCGAGGTTGCAGGTTCGATTCCCCATAAGGGCCATAAAAGCTCGGGTCGGTTTGTGTCCCTTGGAGGAGTCACAGGGTAATGTTGTAACCCCGGCACGTGAGGTCGCAGATTCCATTCCCCATAAGGGCCAAAAAAGCCCGGGTCAGATTAGGTTCCCGGGTACGCGCCACAGAGTAATGTCTCGACCCCGGCACCCGAGGTCACAGGTTCGATTCCTTATACCGGCCAAAAAATCCCGGGTCGGTTCGGGTCCCAGGGTGGCGCCACATGGTAATGTCGTGACCCTGGCACCCGAGGTCGCAGGTTCGATTCCCCATAAGGGCCAAAAAAGCCCGTGTTGGGTCGGGTCCCCGGGTGGTGCCACAGGGTAATGTCTGGACCGCGGCACCCGAGGTCGCAGGTTCGATTCCCCATAAGGGTCAAAAAGACCCCAGGTATGTTCGAGTCCCCGGGTGGCGCCACAGGGTAATTCTGGACCCCGGCACCCGAGGTCGCAGGTACAATTCCCCATAAGGGCCAAAAACACCCTTGTCGGGTTGGTCCCCGGGTGGCGTCAAATGGTAATGTCTGGACCCCGGCACCCGAGGTTGCAGGTTCGATTCCCCATACCGGCCAAAAAACCCCGGGTCAGGTTAGGTCCCCGGGTGGCGCCACAGCGTAATGTCTGGACCCCGGCATTCGAGTTCACAGATTCGCTTCCCCATAAGGGTCAAAAAAGCCTGGGTCGGGTCTGGTCCCCGGGTGGCGCCACAGGGTAATGTCTGGACTCAGGCACCAGAGGTTGCAGGTTTGATTCCCCAAACCGGCCAAAAAAGCCCGGGTCGATTCCCCATAAGGGCCATAAAAGCTCGGGTCGGTTTGTGTCCCTTGGAGGAGTCACAAGGTAATGTCGGGACCCCCACACCTGAGGTCGCAGGTTCCATTCCGCATAAGGGCCAAAAAAGCCCGAGTCACATTAGGTCGTCTGTTACGTGCCACTGAGTAATGTCGGGACCCCGGCACCCAAGGTCGCAGGTTCGATTTCCCATAAGGGCCAAAAAAGCCCGGGTCGGCTAGGGTCCCCGGGTGGCGCCACAGGGTAATGTCGGGACCCCCGCAACCGAGGTCGCAGGTTCGATTCCCCATAAGGGCCAAAAAAGCCCGGGTCGCGTCGGGACCCTGGGTGGCTCGACATGGTAATGTCTGGACCCTGGCACCCGAGGTCGCAGGTTCGATTCCCCATAAGGGCCATAAAAACCCCAGGAATGTTTGAGTCCCCGAGTTGCTCCACATGGTAATGTCGGGACCCCGGTCACCCGAGGTCGCAGGTTCGATTCCCCATAAGGGCCAAAAAAGCCCGGGTCGGGTCGGGACCCCGGGTGGCGCCACAGGGTAATGTCGGGACCCCGGCACCCGAGGTCGCAGGTTCGAATCCCCATACCGGTCAAAAAAGCCCGGGTCGCGTCGGGACCCCGGGTGGCTCGACACGGTAATGTCTGGACCCTGGCACCCGAGGTCGCAGGTTCGATTCCCCATAAGGGCCATAAAAACCCCAGGAATGTTTGAGTCCCCGAGTTGCTCCACATGGTAATGTCGGGACCCCGGTCACCCGAGGTCGCAGGTTCGATTCCTTATAATAGCCAAAAAAAACCCAGGTATGTTCGAGTCCCCGGATGGCGTCACAGGGTAATTTCTGGACCCTGGCACCCAAGGTCGCAGGTTCAATTCCCCATAAGGGCCAAAAAGCCCGGGTCGGGTCGGGTCCCCGGGTGGCGCCACAGGGTAATGTCTGGACCCCGGCACCCGAGGTCGCAGGTACAATTCCCCACCCTAACCCTAACCCTAACCTCTAACCCCTAACCCTAACCATAAGCCTAACCCTAACCCTGACCATGACCCTGATCCAGGAGCTGACCCTAACCCTGACCATGACACTGATCCAGGAGCTGACCCTAACCCTAAACCTGACCCTTTCCCTGACCCTGATCCTGACCCTACCCCTGAACATGACCCTGACCCTGATACTGACCCTGTCACTGACCCTTACGTCTGACTCTGACTGAATCTGAAGCTGTGCTGATGCTGTGATGATAAATTGAGGATGATGTGATGATACAGTGATGATGCTGTGATGATCATGTGTTGATGTTGTGATAATGATGTTATGATGGTGCTATGATGCAGTGATCATGCTGTGATGATGTTTTGATGCAGTGGTGCTGCTCTGCTGATGCTGTGTTGACCATATCGTGATGCTGTGATGACGCTGTGATGACGCTGTGATAATGCTGTGATGAATCATTGATGATGCTTTGATGATGCAGCGGTGATGCAGTAATGACCCTGTCGTGATGCTGTGTTGCAGACATAACCCTGTGACGCCATTCCGGGACCCGACCCGACCCAGGGATTTTTGGCCCTTATGAGGAATCGAACCTGCAACATGGGGTGCCGAGGTACAGACATTACCCTGTGACTCCACTCAGGAACCCGGGTAGAGTCATGTCCACAGCTCAGGTCCCAGGTTCGATTCCCAACACCGGCTTCTATACCCAGGGTCATATAGAGTCTCCATCCCCTGGTCCCTATTTCGATTGCCCGTATCCACCCGTAGTACCTGGTCGGGTACAGTCCCCAGCCCTGGGAACGAAGTTCGATTCCGCACTCCTGCCCCGCGTCCACAGGTAGAGTCGTGTCCCCGGATCGGGTCCCAGGTTTGATTCCCCACACCGGATTCTAGTCCCCGGGCCGTGTAGGGTCTCCAGCCCCGGGTCCCTGGTTTGATTCCCCACACCGGATTCTAGTCCCCGGGTCGTGTACGGTCCCCAGCCCGGGGAATGAAGTTCGAGTCCCCACTCCTGCCCCGGGTCCCCGGGTAGAGTCTTGTCCCCGGCTCAGGTCCCAGGTTCGATTCCGCACACGGGTCCCTAGTGCCAGGAAGAGTCGTGTCCCCAGGTCTGGTCCTTGGTTCGATTCCACGCACCGACCCCTAGTCCCCGGCTCGGGCAAGGTCCCCAGCCCTGGGAACGAAGTCCGATTCCGCACTCCTGCCCCGCGTCCACAGGTAGAGTCATGTCCCCGGATCCGGTCCCAAATTCCATACCCTACACCGGCTTTTAGTACCAGGGTCGTGTAGGGTCTCCAGCCGCGGCTACCAGCTTCGATTCCTTAAAACGGCCCCTAGTCCACTGGTACAGTCGTGCCCCGGACATGGTCCTTGGTTCGATTCCACGCACTGACCCCTAGTTCCCGGCTCGGGCAAGGTCCCCAGCCCTGGGAACGAAGTTCCATTCCGCACTCCTGCCCCGCGTCCACAGGTAGAGTCGTGTCCCCGGATCGGGTCCCAGGTTTGATTCCCCACACCGGCTTCTAGTGCTAGAGCCGTGTAGGGTCTCCAGCCCCGGGTCCCTGGTTTGATTCCCCGTATCGGCCCCTAGTCCCCGGGTCGTGTACGGTCCCCAGCCCGGGGAATGAAGTTCGAGTCCCCACTCCTGCCCCGGGTCCCCGGGTAGAGTCTTGTCGCCGGCTCAGGTCCCAGGTTCGATTCCGCACACGGGTCCCTAGTGCCAGGAAGAGTCGTGTCCCCAGGTCTGGTCCTTGGTTCGATTCCACGCACCGACCCCTAGTCCCCGGCTCGGGCAAGGTCCCCAGCCCTGGGAACGAAGTTCGATTCCGCACTCCTGCCCCGCGTCCACAGGTAGAGTCGTGTCCCTGGATCGGGTCCCAGGTTCCATACCCTACACCGGCTTATAGTTCCAGTGTCGTGCAGGGTCCCTAGCCCCTGGTCACTGTTTCGATTGACCGTATCGGCCCAAAGACCTCTGGTAGGGGAACAGTCCCCAGCCCTGGAAACGAAGTTCCATTCCGCACTCCTGTCCCGCGTCCACAAGTAGAGTCGAGTCTCCGACTAAGGTCCCAGGATGGATTCCCCACACCGGCTTCTAGTGCCAGGGTCGTGTAGGGTCTACAGCCGCGGGTACCAGCTTCGATTCCTTAAAACGGCCCCTAGACCACTGGTACAGTCGTGCCCCGGACATGGTCCTTGGTTCGATTCCACGCACCGACCCCTAGTTCCCGGCTCGGGCAAGGTCCCCAGCCCTGGGAACGAAGTTCCATTCCGCACTCCTGCCCCGCGTCCACAGGTAGAGTCGTGTCCCCCGATCGGGTCCCAGGTTTGATTCCCCACACCGGCTTCTAGTGCTAGAGCCGTGTAGGGTCTCCAGCCCCGGGTCCCTGGTTTGATTCCCCACACCGGATTCTAGTCCCCGGGTCGTGTACGGTCCCCAGCCCGGGGAATGATGTTCGAGTCCCCACTCCTGCCCCGGGTCCCCGGGTAGAGTCTTGTCGCCGGCTCAGGTCCCAGGTTCGATTCCGCACACGGGTCCCTAGTGCCAGGAAGAGTCGTGTCCCCAGGTCTGGTCCTTGGTTCGATTCCACGCACCGACCCCTAGTTCCCGGCTCGGGCAAGGTCCCCAGCCCTGGGAACGAAGTTCCATTCCGCACTCCTGCCCCGGGTCACCGGGTAGGCACTTGTCCCCGGATCGGGTCCCAGGTTCCATACCCTACACCGGCTTCTAGTCCCAGTGTCGTGCAGGGTCCCCAGCCCCGAGTCACTGTTTCGATTGATCGTATCGGCCCAAAGACCTCTGGTAGGGGAACAGTCCCCAGCCCTGGAAAAGAAGTTCCATTCCGCACTCCTGCCCCGCGTCCACAAGTAGAGTCGAGTCTCCGACTAAGGTCCCAGGTTGGATTTCCCACACCGGCTTCTAGTGCCAGGGTCGTGTAGGGTCTCCAGCCCCAGGTACCAGCTTCGATTCCTTAAAACGGCCCCTAGTCCACTGGTAGAGTCGTACCCCGGATAGGGTCCTTGGTTCGATTCCACGCACCGACCCCTAGTTCCCGGCTCGGGCAAGGTCCCCAGCCCTGGGAACGAAGTTCCATTCCGCACTCCTGCCCCGCGTCCACAGGTAGAGTCGTGTCCCCCGATCGGGTCCCAGGTTTGATTCCCCACACCGGCTTCTAGTGCTAGAGCCGTGTAGGGTCTCCAGCCCCGGGTCCCTGGTTTGATTCCCCACACCGGATTCTAGTCCCCGGGTCGTGTACGGTCCCCAGCCCGGGGAATGATGTTCGAGTCCCCACTCCTGCCCCGGGTCCCCGGGTAGAGTCTTGTCGCCGGCTCA
This sequence comes from Clangula hyemalis, assembly GCA_963989345.1. Next base: position 896,780 of record OZ022447.1, read on the forward strand.
GGTCCCAGGTTCGATTCCGCACACGGGTCCCTAGTGCCAGGAAGAGTCGTGTCCCCAGGTCTGGTCCTTGGTTCGATTCCACGCACCGACCCCTAGTCCCCGGCTCGGGCAAGGTCCCCAGCCCTGGGAACGAAGTTCGATTCCGCACTCCTGCCCCGCGTCCACAGGTAGAGTCGTGTCCCTGGATCGGGTCCCAGGTTCCATACCCTACACCGGCTTATAGTTCCAGTGTCGTGCAGGGTCCCTAGCCCCTGGTCACTGTTTCGATTGACCGTATCGGCCCAAAGACCTCTGGTAGGGGAACAGTCCCCAGCCCTGGAAACGAAGTTCCATTCCGCACTCCTGTCCCGCGTCCACAAGTAGAGTCGAGTCTCCGACTAAGGTCCCAGGATGGATTCCCCACACCGGCTTCTAGTGCCAGGGTCGTGTAGGGTCTCCAGCCCCAGGTACCAGCTTCGATTCCTTAAAACGGCCCCTAGACCACTGGTACAGTCGTGCCCCGGACATGGTCCTTGGTTCGATTCCACGCACCGACCCCTAGTTCCCGGCTCGGGCAAGGTCCCCAGCCCTGGGAACGAAGTTCCATTCCGCACTCCTGCCCCGCGTCCACAGGTAGAGTCGTGTCCCCGGATCGGGTCCCAGGTTTGATTCCCCACACCGGCTTCTAGTGCTAGAGCCGTGTAGGGTCTCCAGCCCCGGGTCCCTGGTTTGATTCCCCACACCGGATTCTAGTCCCCGGGTCGTGTACGGTCCCCAGCCCGGGGAATGATGTTCGAGTCCCCACTCCTGCCCCGGGTCCCCGGGTAGAGTCTTGTCGCCGGCTCAGGTCCCAGGTTCGATTCCGCACACGGGTCCCTAGTGCCAGGAAGAGTCGTGTCCCCAGGTCTGGTCCTTGGTTCGATTCCACGCACCGACCCCTAGTTCCCGGCTCGGGCAAGGTCCCCAGCCCTGGGAACGAAGTTCCATTCCGCACTCCTGCCCCGGGTCACCGGGTAGGCACTTGTCCCCGGATCGGGTCCCAGGTTCCATACCCTACACCGGCTTCTAGTCCCAGTGTCGTGCAGGGTCCCCAGCCCCGAGTCACTGTTTCGATTGATCGTATCGGCCCAAAGACCTCTGGTAGGGGAACAGTCCCCAGCCCTGGAAAAGAAGTTCCATTCCGCACTCCTGCCCCGCGTCCACAAGTAGAGTCGAGTCTCCGACTAAGGTCCCAGGTTGGATTTCCCACACCGGCTTCTAGTGCCAGGGTCGTGTAGGGTCTCCAGCCCCAGGTACCAGCTTCGATTCCTTAAAACGGCCCCTAGTCCACTGGTAGAGTCGTACCCCGGATAGGGTCCTTGGTTCGATTCCACGCACCGACCCCTAGTTCCCGGCTCGGGCAAGGTCCCCAGCCCTGGGAACGAAGTTCCATTCCGCACTCCTGCCCCGCGTCCACAGGTAGAGGTCGTGTCCCCCGATCGGGTCCCAGGTTTGATTCCCCACACCGGCTTCTAGTGCTAGAGCCGTGTAGGGTCTCCAGCCCCGGGTCCCTGGTTTGATTCCCCACACCGGATTCTAGTCCCCGGGTCGTGTACGGTCCCCAGCCCGGGGAATGAAGTTCGAGTCCCCACTCCTGCCCCGGGTCCCCGGGTAGAGTCTTGTCGCCGGCTCAGGTCCCAGGTTCGATTCCGCACACGGGTCCCTAGTGCCAGGAAGAGTCGTGTCCCCAGGTCTGGTCCTTGGTTCGATTCCACGCACCGACCCCTAGTTCCCGGCTCGGGCAAGGTCCCCAGCCCTGGGAACGAAGTTCCATTCCGCACTCCTGCCCCGGGTCACCGGGTAGGCACTTGTCCCCGGATCGGGTCCCAGGTTCCATACCCTACACCGGCTTCTAGTCCCAGTGTCGTGCAGGGTCCCCAGCCCCGGGTCACTGTTTCGATTGATCGTATCGGCCCAAAGACCTCTGGTAGGGGAACAGTCCCCAGCCCTGGAAAAGAAGTTCCATTCCGCACTCCTGCCCCGCGTCCACAAGTAGAGTCGAGTCTCCGACTAAGGTCCCAGGTTGGATTCCCCACACCGGCTTCTAGTGCCAGGGTCGTGTAGGGTCTCAAGCCCCAGGTACCAGCTTCGATTCCTTAAAACGGCCCCTAGTCCACTGGTACAGTCGTGCCCCGGACATGGTCCTTGGTTCGATTCCACGCACCGACCCCTAGTTCCCGGCTCGGGCAAGGTCCCCAGCCCTGGGAACGAAGTTCCATTCCGCACTCCTGCCCCGCGTCCACAGGTAGAGTCGTGTCCCCCGATCGGGTCCCAGGTTTGATTCCCCACACCGGCTTCTAGTGCTAGAGCCGTGTAGGGTCTCCAGCCCCGGGTCCCTGGTTTGATTCCCCGTATCGGCCCCTAGTCCCCGGGTCGTGTACGGTCCCCAGCCCGGGGAATGAAGTTCGAGTCCCCACTCCAGCCCCGGGTCCCCGGGTAGAGTCTTGTCGCCGGCTCAGGTCCCAGGTTCGATTCCGCACACGGGTCCCTAGTGCCAGGAAGAGTCGTGTCCCCAGGTCTGGTCCTTGGTTCGATTCCACGCACCGACCCCTAGTCCCCGGCTCGGGCAAGGTCCCCAGTCCTGGGAACGAAGTTCCATTCCGCACTCCTGCCCCGCGTCCACAGGTAGAGTCGTGTCCCCGGATCGAGTCCCAGGTTCCATACCTTACACCGGCTTCTAGTCCCAGTGTCGTGGAGGGTCTCCGGCCGCGGGTACCAGCTTCGACTCCTTAAAACGGCCCCTAGACCACTGGCAGAGTCGTGCCCCCGATAGGGTCCTTGGTTCGATTCCACGCACCGACCCCTAGTCGCCGGCTCGGGCAAGGTCCCCAGCCCTGGGAACGAAGTTCCATTCCGCACTCCTATCCCGGGTCCCAAGGTAGAGTCGTGTCCCCGGATCGGGTCCCAGGTTCCATACCCTACACCGGCTTCTAGTCCCAGTGTCGTGCAGGGTCCCCAGCCCCGAGTCACTGTTTCGATTGATCGTATCGGCCCAAAGACCTCTGGTAGGGGAACAGTCCCCAGCCCTGGAAAAGAAGTTCCATTCCGCACTCCTGCCCCGCGTCCACAAGTAGAGTCGAGTCTCCGACTAAGGTCCCAGGTTGGATTTCCCACACCGGCTTCTAGTGCCAGGGTCGTGTAGGGTCTCCAGCCCCAGGTACCAGCTTCGATTCCTTAAAACGGCCCCTAGTCCACTGGTAGAGTCGTACCCCGGATAGGGTCCTTGGTTCGATTCCACGCACCGACCCCTAGTTCCCGGCTCGGGCAAGGTCCCCAGCCCTGGGAACGAAGTTCCATTCCGCACTCCTGCCCCGCATCCACAGGTAGAGTCGTGTCCCCCGATCGGGTCCCAGGTTTGATTCCCCACACCGGCTTCTAGTGCTAGAGCCGTGTAGGGTCTCCAGCCCCGGGTCCCTGGTTTGATTCCCCGTATCGGCCCCTAGTCCCCGGGTCGTGTACGGTCCCCAGCCCCGGTACGTGGATCTGTTTCCTAAAATGGCCCCGGGTCTTCGGATGGAGTCGGGAACCTGACCCTGGTTCCCAGGTTTGATTCCCCACACCGGATTCTAGTCCCCGGGTCGTGTACGGTCCCCAGCCCGGGGAATGAAGTTCGAGTCCCCACTGCTGCCCCGGGTCCCCGGGTAGAGTCTTGTCCCCGGCTCAGGTCCCAGGTTCGATTCCGCACACGGGTCCCTAGTGCCAGGAAGAGTCGTGTCCCCAGGTCTGGTCCTTGGTTCGATTCCACGCACCGACCCCTAGTCTCCGGGTCGGGTACGTTCCCCAGTCCTGGGAGCGATGTTCGATTCCGCACTACTGCCCCGGTCACCGGGTAGGCACTTGTCCCCGGATCGAGTCCCAGGTTCCATACCCTACACCGGCTTCTAGTGCCAGGGTCGTGTAGGGTCTCCAGCCGCGGCTACCAGCTTCGATTCCTTAAAACGGCCCCTAGACCACTGGCAGAGTCGTGCCCCGGATAGGGTCCTTGGTTCGATTCCACGCACCGACCCCTAGTCCCCGGCTCGGGCAAGGTCCCCAGCCCTGGGAACGAAGTTCGATTCCGCACTCCTGCCCCGCGTCCACAGGTAGAGTCGTGTCCCCGGATCGGGTCCCAGGTTCCATACCCTACACCGGCTTCTAGTGCCAGGGTCGTGCAGGGTCCCCAGCCCCGAGTCACTGTTTCGATTGATCGTATCGGCCCAAAGACCTCTGGTAGGGGAACAGTCCCCAGCCCTGGAAAAGAAGTTCCATTCCGCACTCCTGCCCCGCGTCCACAAGTAGAGTCGAGTCTCCGACTAAGGTCCCAGGTTGGATTTCCCACACCGGCTTCTAGTGCCAGGGTCGTGTAGGGTCTCCAGCCGCGGGTAACAGCTTCGATTCCTTAAAACTGCCCCTAGTCCACTGGTACAGTCGTGCCCCGGATAGGGTCCTTGGTTCGATTCCACGCACCGACCCCTAGTCCCCGGCTCGGGCAAGGTCCCCAGCCCTGGAAAAGAAGTTCCATTCCGCACTCCTGCCCCGCGTCCACAAGTAGAGTCGAGTCTCCGACTAAGGTCCCAGGTTGGATTTCCCACACCGGCTTCTAGTGCCAGGGTCGTGTAGGGTCTCAAGCCGCGGCTACCAGCTTCGACTCCTTAAAACGGCCCCTAGACCACTGGCAGAGTCGTGCCCCCGATAGGGTCCTTGGTTCGATTCCACGCACCGACCCCTAGTTCCCGGCTCGGGCAAGGTCCCCAGCCCCGGGAACGAAGTTCGATTCCGCACTCCTGCCCCGCGTCCACAGGTAGAGTCGTGTCCCCGGATCGGGTCCCAGGTTCCATACCCTACACCGGCTTCTAGTCCCAGTGTCGTGCAGGGTCCCCAGCCCCGGGTCACTGTTTCGATTGATCGTATCGGCCCAAAGACCTCTGGTAGGGGAACAGTCCCCAGCCCTGGAAAAGAAGTTCCATTCCGCACTCCTGCCCCGCGTCCACAAGTAGAGTCGAGTCTCCGACTAAGGTCCCAGGTTGGATTTCCCACACCGGCTTCTAGTGCCAGGGTCGTGTAGGGTCTCCAGCAGCGGGTACCAGTTTCGATTCCTTAAAACGGCCCCTAGTCCACTGGTACAGTCGTGCCCCGGACATGGTCCTTGGTTCGATTCCACGCACCGACCCCTAGTTCCCGGCTCGGGCAAGGTCCCCAGCCCTGGGAACGAAGTTCCATTCCGCACTCCTGCCCCGCGTCCACAGGTAGAGTCGTGTCCCCGGATCGGGTCCCAGGTTTGATTCCCCACACCGGCTTCTAGTGCTAGAGCCGTGTAGGGTCTCCAGCCCCGGGTCCCTGGTTTGATTCCCCGTATCGGCCCCTAGTCCCCGGGTCGTGTACGGTCCCCAGCCCGGGGAATGAAGTTCGAGTCCCCACTCCTGCCCCGCGTCCACAGGTAGAGTCGTGTCCCCGGATCGGGTCCCAGGTTTGATTCCCCACACCGGCTTCTAGTGCTAGAGCCGTGTAGGGTCTCCAGCCCCTTGTCCCTGGTTCGATTCCCTACCCCGGCCCATGGTCCCCGGGTCGGGTACAGTCCTCAGCCCCGGTACGTGGATCTGTTTCCTAAAATGGCCCCGGGTCTTCGGATGGAGTCGGGAACCTGACCCTGGTTCCCAGGTTTGATTCCCCACACCGGATTCTAGTCCCCGGGTCGTGTACGGTCCCCAGCCCGGGGAATGAAGTTCGAGTCCCCACTGCTGCCCCGGGTCCCCGGGTAGAGTCTTGTCCCCGGCTCAGGTCCCAGGTTCGATTCCCCACACGGGTCCCTAGTGCCAGGAAGAGTAGTGTCCCCAGGTCTGGTCCTTGGTTCGATTCCACGCACCGACCCCTAGTCCCCGGCTCGGGCAAGGTCCCCAGTCCTGGGAACGAAGTTCCATTCCGCACTCCTGCCCCGCGTCCACAGGTAGAGTCGTGTCCCCGGATCGAGTCCCAGGTTCCATACCCTACACCGGCTTCTAGTGCCAGGGTCGTGTAGGGTCTCCAGCCGCGGGTACCAGCTTCGATTCCTTAAAACGGCCCCTAGTCCACTAGTACAGTCGTGCCCCGGATATGGTCCTTGGTTCGATTCCACGCACCGACCCCTAGTCTCCGGGTCGGGTACGTTCCCCAGTCCTGGGAGCGATGTTCGATTCCGCACTACTGCCCCGGTCACCGGGTAGGCACTTGTCCCCGGATCGAGTCCCAGGTTCCATACCCTACACCGGCTTCTAGTCCCAGTGTCGTGCAGGGTCCCCAGCCCCGAGTCACTGTTTCGATTGATCGTATCGGCCCAAAGACCTCTGGTAGGGGAACAGTCCCCAGCCCTGGAAAAGAAGTTCCATTCCGCACTCCTGCCCCGCGTCCACAAGTAGAGTCGAGTCTCCGACTAAGGTCCCAGGTTGGATTTCCCACACCGGCTTCTAGTGCCAGGGTCGTGTAGGGTCTCCAGCCGCGGGTAACAGCTTCGATTCCTTAAAACTGCCCCTAGTCCAGTCGTGCCCCGGACATGGTCCTTGGTTCGATTCCACGCACCGACCCCTAGTCCCCGGCTCGGGCAAGGTCCCCAGCCCTGGGAACGAAGTTCGATTCCGCACTCCTGCCCCGCGTCCACAGGTAGAGTCGTGTCCCCGGATCGGGTCCCAGGTTCCATACCCTACACCGGCTTCTAGTGCCAGGGTCGTGCAGGGTCCCCAGCCCCGAGTCACTGTTTCGATTGATCGTATCGGCCCAAAGACCTCTGGTAGGGGAACAGTCCCCAGCCCTGGAAAAGAAGTTCCATTCCGCACTCCTGCCCCGCGTCCACAAGTAGAGTCGAGTCTCCGACTAAGGTCCCAGGTTGGATTTCCCACACCAGCTTCTAGTGCCAGGGTCGTGTAGGGTCTCCAGCCCCAGGTACCAGCTTCGATTCCTTAAAACGGCCCCTAGTCCACTGGTACAGTCGTGCCCCGGATAGGGTCCTTGGTTCGATTCCACGCACCGACCCCTAGTCCCCGGCTCGGGCAAGGTCCCCAGCCCTGGAAAAGAAGTTCCATTCCGCACTCCTGCCCCGCGTCCACAAGTAGAGTCGAGTCTCCGACTAAGGTCCCAGGTTGGATTTCCCACACCGGCTTCTAGTGCCAGGGTCGTGTAGGGTCTCAAGCCGCGGCTACCAGCTTCGACTCCTTAAAACGGCCCCTAGACCACTGGCAGAGTCGTGCCCCCGATAGGGTCCTTGGTTCGATTCCACGCACCGACCCCTAGTTCCCGGCTCGGGCAAGGTCCCCAGCCCCGGGAACGAAGTTCGATTCCGCACTCCTGCCCCGCGTCCACAGGTAGAGTCGTGTCCCCGGATCGGGTCCCAGGTTCCATACCCTACACCGGCTTCTAGTCCCAGTGTCGTGCAGGGTCCCCAGCCCCGGGTCACTGTTTCGATTGATCGTATCGGCCCAAAGACCTCTGGTAGGGGAACAGTCCCCAGCCCTGGAAAAGAAGTTCCATTCCGCACTCCTGCCCCGCGTCCACAAGTAGAGTCGAGTCTCCGACTAAGGTCCCAGGTTGGATTTCCCACACCGGCTTCTAGTGCCAGGGTCGTGTAGGGTCTCCAGCAGCGGGTACCAGTTTCGATTCCTTAAAACGGCCCCTAGTCCACTGGTACAGTCGTGCCCCGGACATGGTCCTTGGTTCGATTCCACGCACCGACCCCTAGTTCCCGGCTCGGGCAAGGTCCCCAGCCCTGGGAACGAAGTTCCATTCCGCACTCCTGCCCCGCGTCCACAGGTAGAGTCGTGTCCCCCGATCGGGTCCCAGGTTTGATTCCCCACACCGGCTTCTAGTGCTAGAGCCGTGTAGGGTCTCCAGCCCCGGGTCCCTGGTTTGATTCCCCGTATCGGCCCCTAGTCCCCGGGTCGTGTACGGTCCCCAGCCCGGGGAATGAAGTTCGAGTCCCCACTCCTGCCCCGCGTCCACAGGTAGAGTCGTGTCCCCGGATCGGGTCCCAGGTTTGATTCCCCACACCGGCTTCTAGTGCTAGAGCCGTGTAGGGTCTCCAGCCCCTTGTCCCTGGTTCGATTCCCTACCCCGGCCCATGGTCCCCGGGTCGGGTACAGTCCTCAGCCCCGGTACGTGGATCTGTTTCCTAAAATGGCCCCGGGTCTTCGGATGGAGTCGGGAACCTGACCCTGGTTCCCAGGTTTGATTCCCCACACCGGATTCTAGTCCCCGGGTCGTGTACGGTCCCCAGCCCGGGGAATGAAGTTCGAGTCCCCACTGCTGCCCCGGGTCCCCGGGTAGAGTCTTGTCCCCGGCTCAGGTCCCAGGTTCGATTCCCCACACGGGTCCCTAGTGCCAGGAAGAGTAGTGTCCCCAGGTCTGGTCCTTGGTTCGATTCCACGCACCGACCCCTAGTCCCCGGCTCGGGCAAGGTCCCCAGTCCTGGGAACGAAGTTCCATTCCGCACTCCTGCCCCGCGTCCACAGGTAGAGTCGTGTCCCCGGATCGAGTCCCAGGTTCCATACCCTACACCGGCTTCTAGTGCCAGTGTCGTGCAGGGTCTCCGGCCGCGGGTACCAGCTTCGACTCCTTAAAACGGCCCCTAGACCACTGGCAGAGTCGTGCCCCCGATAGGGTCCTTGGTTCGATTCCACGCACCGACCCCTAGTCCCCGGCTCGGGCAAGGTCCCCAGCCCTGGGAACGAAGTTCGATTCCGCACTCCTGCCCCGCGTCCACAGGTAGAGTCGTGTCCCCGGATCGGGTCCCAGGTTCCATACCCTACACCGGCTTCTAGTGCCAGGGTCGTGCAGGGTCCCCAGCCCCGAGTCACTGTTTCGATTGATCGTATCGGCCCAAAGACCTCTGGTAGGGGAACAGTCCCCAGCCCTGGAAAAGAAGTTCCATTCCGCACTCCTGCCCCGCGTCCACAAGTAGAGTCGAGTCTCCGACTAAGGTCCCAGGTTGGATTTCCCACACCGGCTTCTAGTGCCAGGGTCGTGTAGGGTCTCCAGCCGCGGGTAACAGCTTCGATTCCTTAAAACTGCCCCTAGTCCAGTCGTGCCCCGGACATGGTCCTTGGTTCGATTCCACGCACCGACCCCTAGTCCCCGGCTCGGGCAAGGTCCCCAGCCCTGGGAACGAAGTTCGATTCCGCACTCCTGCCCCGCGTCCACAGGTAGAGTCGTGTCCCCGGATCGGGTCCCAGGTTCCATACCCTACACCGGCTTCTAGTCCCAGTGTCGTGCAGGGTCCCCAGCCCCGGGTCACTGTTTCGATTAATCGTATCGGCCCAAAGACCTCTGGTAGGGGAACAGTCCCCAGCCCTGGAAATGAAGTTCCATTCCGCACTCCTGTCCCGCGTCCACAAGTAGAGTCGAGTCTCCGACTAAGGTCCCAGGTTGGATTTCCCACACCGGCTTCTAGTGCCAGGGTCGTGTAGGGTCTCCAGCCCCAGGTACCAGCTTCGATTCCTTAAAACGGCCCCTAGTCCACTGGTAGAGTCGTACCCCGGATAGGGTCCTTGGTTCGATTCCACGCACCGACCCCTAGTCTCCGGGTCGGGTACGTTCCCCAGTCCTGGGAGCGATGTTCGATTCCGCACTCCTGCCCCGGGTCACCGGGTAGGCACTTGTCCCCGGATCAGGTCCCAGGTTCCATACCCTACACCGGCTTCTAGTCCCAGTGTCGTGCAGGGTCCCCAGCCCCGGGTCACTGTTTCGATTGATCGTATCGGCCCAAAGACCTCTGGTAGGGGAACAGTCCCCAGCCCTGGAAATGAAGTTCCATTCCGCACTCCTGTCCCGCGTCCACAAGTAGAGTCGAGTCTCCGACTAAGGTCCCGGGATGGATTCCCCACACCGGCTTCTAGTGCCAGGGTCGTGTAGGGTCTCCAGCAGCGGGTACCAGTTTCGATTCCTTAAAACGGCCCCTAGTCCACTGGTACAGTCGTGCCCCGGACATGGTCCTTGGTTCGATTCCACGCACCGACCCCTAGTTCCCGGCTCGGGCAAGGTCCCCAGCCCTGGGAACGAAGTTCCATTCCGCACTCCTGCCCCGCGTCCACAGGTAGAGTCGTGTCCCCGGATCGGGTCCCAGGTTTGATTCCCCACACCGGCTTCTAGTGCTAGAGCCGTGTAGGGTCTCCAGCCCCGGGTCCCTGGTTTGATTCCCCGTATCGGCCCCTAGTCCCCGGGTCGTGTACGGTCCCCAGCCCGGGGAATGAAGTTCGAGTCCCCACTCCTGCCCCGCGTCCACAGGTAGAGTCGTGTCCCCGGATCGGGTCCCAGGTTTGATTCCCCACACCGGCTTCTAGTGCTAGAGCCGTGTAGGGTCTCCAGCCCCTTGTCCCTGGTTCGATTCCCTACCCCGGCCCCTGGTCCCCGGGTCGGGTACAGTCCTCAGCCCCGGTACGTGGATCTGTTTCCTAAAATGGCCCCGGGTCTTCGGATGGAGTCGGGAACCTGACCCTGGTTCCCAGGTTTGATTCCCCACACCGGATTCTAGTCCCCGGGTCGTGTACGGTCCCCAGCCCGGGGAATGAAGTTCGAGTCCCCACTGCTGCCCCGGGTCCCCGGGTAGAGTCTTGTCCCCGGCTCAGGTCCCAGGTTCGATTCCCCACACGGGTCCCTAGTGCCAGGAAGAGTAGTGTCCCCAGGTCTGGTCCTTGGTTCGATTCCACGCACCGACCCCTAGTCCCCGGCTCGGGCAAGGTCCCCAGTCCTGGGAACGAAGTTCCATTCCGCACTCCTGCCCCGCGTCCACAGGTAGAGTCGTGTCCCCGGATCGAGTCCCAGGTTCCATACCCTACACCGGCTTCTAGTGCCAGGGTCGTGTAGGGTCTCCAGCCGCGGGTACCAGCTTCGATTCCTTAAAACTGCCCCTAGTCCACTGGTACAGTCGTGCCCCGGATATGGTCCTTGGTTCGATTCCACGCACCGACCCCTAGTCTCCGGGTCGGGTACGTTCCCCAGTCCTGGGAGCGATGTTCGATTCCGCACTACTGCCCCGGTCACCGGGTAGGCACTTGTCCCCGGATCGAGTCCCAGGTTCCATACCCTACACCGGCTTCTAGTGCCAGGGTCGTGTAGGGTCTCCAGCCGCGGCTACCAGCTTCGATTCCTTAAAACGGCCCCTAGACCACTGGTACAGTCGTGCCCCGGATATGGTCCTTGGTTCGATTCCACGCACCGACCCCTAGTTCCCGGCTCGGGCAAGGTCCCCAGCCCTGGGAACGAAGTTCGATTCCGCACTCCTGCCCCGCGTCCACAGGTAGAGTCGTGTCCCCGGATCGGGTCCCAGGTTCCATACCCTACACCGGCTTCTAGTGCCAGGGTCGTGCAGGGTCCCCAGCCCCGAGTCACTGTTTCGATTGATCGTATCGGCCCAAAGACCTCTGGTAGGGGAACAGTCCCCAGCCCTGGAAAAGAAGTTCCATTCCGCACTCCTGCCCCGCGTCCACAAGTAGAGTCGAGTCTCCGACTAAGGTCCCAGGTTGGATTTCCCACACCGGCTTCTAGTGCCAGGGTCGTGTAGGGTCTCCAGCCCCAGGTACCAGCTTCGATTCCTTAAAACTGCCCCTAGTCCACTGGTACAGTCGTGCCCCGGATAGGGTCCTTGGTTCGATTCCACGGACCGACCCCTAGTCCCCGGCTCGGGCAAGGTCCCCAGCCCTGGGAACGAAGTTCCATTCCGCACTCCTGCCCCGCGTCCACAGGTAGAGTCGTGTCCCCGGATCGGGTCCCAGGTTCGACTCCCCATATGAACCTCTAATGGATTAGTATTACCGTAAAGGTTTGGAGTTAGGGTCAGGTAAAGGCTTATGGTAAGTGTAAGGGTCTGCTTTATGGTCAGGATAAGGGTCACGGGTAGGGTCAGGGACAGATTCAGGTTTAGTGTCAAGGTCAGGGTCAAGGTCAATTTCAGGGTCAGGGTCAAGGACATTGTCAGAGTCAGTGTCAGCTTTAGGGTGAGAGTCAGCGTCAGGGTCAAGGTCAAGGTCAGGGTCAAGGTCAAGGTCATCTTCAAGGTGAGGGGTAGGGTCAGCGTCTTGGTCAGGCCCAGGTCAGGTGCAGGGTCAGTGTCAGGGTCAGCGTCAAGGTCAAGGTCAACGTCAGGGAAAGGGACAGGGTCAAGGTGAAGGACAGGGTCGTGGTCAGGGTCAGGGTCAGGGACAAGTTCAAGGTCAAGCTCAGGGTGAAGGTCAGGGTCAAGGTCAAGGTCAAGGTCAGGGTCAATGTCAAGGTCAAGGTCAGGGTCAGGGTTAGCTTTAGGGTGAGTTTCAGGGTCAGGGTCAAGGTCAAGTTAAAGTTCAAGTTCAAGGTAAGATTCAGGCTCAAGTTGAAGGTCAGGGTCATTGTCAAGTTCAAGGTCAGGGTCAGGGTCAAGGTAAGGGTCAGGATCAGGGTCATGGTCAGGGTGAGGGTCAGGGTCAAGGTCAAGTTCATGTTCAGGGTCAGTGTCAAGCTCAGGGTCAGGGTCAGGGTCAAGGTCAAGGTCAAGTTCAAGGTCAATTTCGGGGTCAGGGTCAAGGTCAAGGTCAGGTTCAGTATCAGGGTCAGGGTCAGGGTGCGAGTGAGGGTCAGGGTCAGGGTCAAGATGAAGGTCAAGGTCAGGGTCAGGTTGAAGTTCAAGGTCAGGGTCAGGTTTAGTGTGAGTGTCAGGTTGAGGGCCAGGGTCAAGGTCAAGGTCAGGGTCAGGGTCAAGGTCATGTTCAAGGTGAGGGGTAGGGTCAGCGTCTTGGTCAGGGCCAGGTCAGGTGCAGGGTCAGTGTCAGGGTCAGCGTCAAGGTCAAGGTCAAGGTCGGGTCAAGGTCAACGTCAGGGAAAGGGACAGGGTCAAGGTCAAGGACAGGGTCGTGGTCAGGGTCAGAATCAGGGACAAGTTCAAGGTCAAGCTCAGGGTGAAGGTCAGGGTCAAGGTCAAGGTCAAGGTCAGGGTCAATGTCAAGCTCAAGGTCAGGGTCAGGGTCAAGTTCAAGTTCAGTGTCAGGGTCAAGGTCAAGGTCATTGTCAGAGTCAGTGTCAGGTTTAGGGTGAGGGTCAGCATCAGGGTCAAGGTCAAGGTCAAGGTCAGGGTCATTGTCAAGTTCAGTGTCAGGGTCATTGTTAAAGTCAGGGTCAATGTCAGGTTCAAGGTCAGGGTCAGTGTCTAGGTCAAGGTCAAGGTCAAGGTCAGGGTCAGGGTCAAGGTCAGGGTCAGGGTCAGGGTCAGGTCCAAGGTCAAGGTCAAGATGAGGGATAGCGTCAGTGTCCCGTTCAGGGTCAGGGTTAGGTTCAGGTTCAAGGTCAGGGTCATGGTCAGTGTCAGGGTCAGACTTAGGGTCAAGGTCAAGGTCAAGGTCAGGGTCATGGTCAGGGTGAGGGTCAGGGTCAAGGTCAAGTTCAAGTTCAGGGTCAATGTCAATGTCAGGGTCAGGGTCAGGGTCAAGGTCAAGTTCAAGGTCAATTTCGGGGTCAGGGTCAAGGTCAAGGTCAGGTTCAGTATCAGGGTCAGGGTCAGGGTGCAAGTGAGGGTCAGGGTCAGGGTCAAGATCAAGGTCAAGGTCAGGGTCAGGTTGAAGTTCAAGGTCAGGGTCAGGGTCAGGGTCAGGTTTAGGGTGAGTGTCAGGTTGAGGGTCAAGATCAAGGTCAAGGTCAGGGTCAGGTTGAAGTTCAAGGTCAGGGTCAGGGTCAAGGTCAAGGTCAAGGTGAGTGGTAGGGTCAGCGTCTTGGTCAGAGTCAGGTCAGGTGCAGGATCAGTGTCAGGGTCAGGGTCAAGGTCAAGGTCAGGGTCAGGGTTAAGGTCAACATCAGGGTAAGGGATAGGGTCAAGACAAAGGTCAGGGTCATGGTCAGGGTCAGGGTCAGAATTAGGGTCAGGGTCAAGGTCAGGGTCCAGGTCAAGGTCAGGGTCAGGATCAGGGTCAAGGTCAAGTTCAAGGTCAATTTCAGGGTCAGGGTCAAAGTCAAGTTCATGTTCAATATCAGGGTCAGGGTCAGGGTGAGGGTGAGGGTCAGGCTCAGGGTCAAGGTCAAGGTCAGGGTCAGGGTCAGGTTTAGGGTGAGTGTCAGGTTGAGGGTCAGGGTCAAGGTCAAGGTCAGGGTCAGGGTCAGGGTCAAGGTCAAGGTGAGGGGTAGGGTCGGGTCAAGGTCAACGTCAGGGAAAGGGACAGGGTCAAGGTCAAGGACAGGGTCATGGTCAGGGTCAGGGTCAGGGACAAGTTCAAGGTCAAGCTCAGGGTGAAGGTCAGGGTCAAGGTCAAGGTCAAGGTCAGGGTCAGGGTCAAGGTCAAGGTCAGGGTCAGGGTCAAGTTCAAGTTCAGTGTCAGGGTCCAGGTCAAGGTCATTGTCAGAGTCAGTGTCAGGTTTAGGGTGAGGGTCAGCATCAGGGTCAAGGTCAAGGTCAAGGTCAGGGTCATTGTCAAGTTCAGTGTCAGGGTCATTGTTAAAGTCAGGGTCAATGTCAGGTTCAGGGTCAGGGTCAGTGTCTAGGTCAAGGTCAAGGTCAAGGTCAGGGTCAGGGTTAGGTTTAGGGTGAGGGTCAGGGTCAGGGTCAAGGTCAAGTTAAAGTTCAAGTTCAAGGTAAGGTTCAGGCTCAAGTTGAAGGTCAGGGTCAGGGTCAAGTTCAAGGTCAGGGTCAGGGTCAAGGTCAGGGTCAGGGTCAGGGTCAGGTCCAAGGTCAAGGTCAAGATGAGGGATAGTGTCAGTGTCCCGTTCAGGGTCAGGGTTAGGTTCAGGTTCAAGGTCAGGGTCATGGTCAGTGTCAGGGTCAGACTTAGGGTCAAGGTCAAGGTCAAGGTCAGGGTCAGGGTCAGGGTAAGGGACAATGTCAAGGTCAAGTTCAAGTTCAGGGTCAATGTCAATGTCAGGGTCAGGGTCAGGGTCAAGGTCAAGTTCAAGGTCAATTTCGGGGTCAGGGTCAAGGTCAAGGTCAGGTTCAGTATCAGGGTCAGGGTCAGGGTGCAAGTGAGGGTCAGGGTCAGGGTCAAGATCAAGGTCAAGGTCAGGGTCAGGTTGAAGTTCAAGGTCAGGGTCAGGGTCAGGGTCAGGTTTAGGGTGAGTGTCAGGTTGAGGGTCAAGATCAA
This sequence comes from Clangula hyemalis, assembly GCA_963989345.1. Next base: position 911,827 of record OZ022447.1, read on the forward strand.
GGTCAAGGTCAGGGTCAGGTTGAAGTTCAAGGTCAGGGTCAGGGTCAAGGTCAAGGTCAAGGTGAGTGGTAGGGTCAGCGTCTTGGTCAGAGTCAGGTCAGGTGCAGGATCAGTGTCAGGGTCAGGGTCAAGGTCAAGGTCAGGGTCAGGGTTAAGGTCAACATCAGGGTAAGGGATAGGGTCAAGACAAAGGTCAGGGTCATGGTCAGGGTCAGGGTCAGAATTAGGGTCAGGGTCAAGGTCAGGGTCCAGGTCAAGGTCAGGGTCAGGATCAGGGTCAAGGTCAAGTTCAAGGTCAATTTCAGGGTCAGGGTCAAAGTCAAGTTCATGTTCAATATCAGGGTCAGGGTCAGGGTGAGGGTGAGGGTCAGGCTCAGGGTCAAGGTCAAGGTCAGGGTCAGGGTCAGGTTTAGGGTGAGTGTCAGGTTGAGGGTCAGGGTCAAGGTCAAGGTCAGGGTCAGGGTCAGGGTCAAGGTCAAGGTGAGGGGTAGGGTCGGGTCAAGGTCAACGTCAGGGAAAGGGACAGGGTCAAGGTCAAGGACAGGGTCATGGTCAGGGTCAGGGTCAGGGACAAGTTCAAGGTCAAGCTCAGGGTGAAGGTCAGGGTCAAGGTCAAGGTCAAGGTCAGGGTCAGGGTCAAGGTCAAGGTCAGGGTCAGGGTCAAGTTCAAGTTCAGTGTCAGGGTCCAGGTCAAGGTCATTGTCAGAGTCAGTGTCAGGTTTAGGGTGAGGGTCAGCATCAGGGTCAAGGTCAAGGTCAAGGTCAGGGTCATTGTCAAGTTCAGTGTCAGGGTCATTGTTAAAGTCAGGGTCAATGTCAGGTTCAGGGTCAGGGTCAGTGTCTAGGTCAAGGTCAAGGTCAAGGTCAGGGTCAGGGTTAGGTTTAGGGTGAGGGTCAGGGTCAGGGTCAAGGTCAAGTTAAAGTTCAAGTTCAAGGTAAGGTTCAGGCTCAAGTTGAAGGTCAGGGTCAGGGTCAAGTTCAAGGTCAGGGTCAGGGTCAAGGTCAGGGTCAGGGTCAGGGTCAGGTCCAAGGTCAAGGTCAAGATGAGGGATAGTGTCAGTGTCCCGTTCAGGGTCAGGGTTAGGTTCAGGTTCAAGGTCAGGGTCATGGTCAGTGTCAGGTTCAGACTTAGGGTCAAGGTCAAGGTCAAGGTCAGGGTCATGGTCAGGGTGAGGGTCAGGGTCAAGGTCAAGTTCAAGTTCAGGGTCAATGTCAATGTCAGGGTCAGGGTCAGGGTCAAGGTCAAGTTCAAGGTCAATTTCGGGGTCAGGGTCAAGGTCAAGGTCAGGTTCAGTATCAGGGTCAGGGTCAGGGTGCAAGTGAGGGTCAAGGTCAGGGTCAAGATCAAGGTCAAGGTCAGGGTCAGGTTGAAGTTCAAGGTCAGGGTCAGGGTCAGGGTCAGGTTTATGGTGAGTGTCAGGTTGAGGGTCAAGATCAAGGTCAAGGTCAGGGTCAGGTTGAAGTTCAAGGTCAGGGTCAGGGTCAAGGTCAAGGTCAAGGTGAGTGGTAGGGTCAGCGTCTTGGTCAGAGTCAGGTCAGGTGCAGGATCAGTGTCAGGGTCAGGGTCAAGGTCAAGGTCAGGGTCAGGGTTAAGGTCAACATCAGGGTAAGGGACAGGGTCAAGACAAAGGTCAGGGTCATGGTCAGGGTCAGGGTCAGAATTAGGGTCAGGGTCAAGGTCAGGGTCCAGGTCAAGGTCAGGGTCAGGATCAGGGTCAAGGTCAAGTTCAAGGTCAATTTCGGGGTCAGGGTCAAAGTCAAGTTCATGTTCAATATCAGGGTCAGGGTCAGGGTGAGGGTGAGGGTCAGGCTCAGGGTCAAGGTCAAGGTCAGGGTCAGGGTCAGGTTTAGGGTGAGTGTCAGGTTGAGGGTCAGGGTCAAGGTCAAGGTCAGGGTCAGGGTCAGGGTCAAGGTCAAGGTGAGGGGTAGGGTCGGGTCAAGGTCAACGTCAGGGAAAGGGACAGGGTCAAGGTCAAGGACAGGGTCATGGTCAGGGTCAGGGTCAGGGACAAGTTCAAGGTCAAGCTCAGGGTGAAGGTCAGGGTCAAGGTCAAGGTCAAGGTCAGGGTCAATGTCAAGGTCAAGGTCAGGGTCAGGGTCAAGTTCAAGTTCAGTGTCAGGGTCCAGGTCAAGGTCATTGTCAGAGTCAGTGTCAGGTTTAGGGTGAGGGTCAGCATCAGGGTCAAGGTCAAGGTCAAGGTCAGGGTCATTGTCAAGTTCAGTGTCAGGGTCATTGTTAAAGTCAGGGTCAATGTCAGGTTCAGGGTCAGGGTCAGTGTCTAGGTCAAGGTCAAGGTCAAGGTCAGGGTCAGGGTTAGGTTTAGGGTGAGGGTCAGGGTCAGGGTCAAGGTCAAGTTAAAGTTCAAGTTCAAGGTAAGGTTCAGGCTCAAGTTGAAGGTCAGGGTCAGGGTCAAGGTCAAGGTCAGGGTCAGGGTCAAGGTCAGGGTCAGGGTCAGGGTCAGGTCCAAGGTCAAGGTCAAGATGAGGGATAGTGTCAGTGTCCCGTTCAGGGTCAGGGTTAGGTTCAGGTTCAAGGTCAGGGTCATGGTCAGTGTCAGGGTCAGACTTAGGGTCAAGGTCAAGGTCAAGGTCAGGGTCATGGTCAGGGTGAGGGTCAGGGTCAAGGTCAAGTTCAAGTTCAGGGTCAATGTCAATGTCAGGGTCAGGGTCAGGGTCAAGGTCAAGTTCAAGGTCAATTTCGGGGTCAGGGTCAAGGTCAAGGTCAGGTTCAGTATCAGGGTCAGGGTCAGGGTGCAAGTGAGGGTCAGGGTCAGGGTCAAGATCAAGGTCAAGGTCAGGGTCAGGTTGAAGTTCAAGGTCAGGGTCAGGGTCAGGGTCAGGTTTAGGGTGAGTGTCAGGTTGAGGGTCAAGATCAAGGTCAAGGTCAGGGTCAGGTTGAAGTTCAAGGTCAGGGTCAGGGTCAAGGTCAAGGTCAAGGTGAGTGGTAGGGTCAGCGTCTTGGTCAGAGTCAGGTCAGGTGCAGGATCAGTGTCAGGGTCAGGGTCATGGTCAGGGTCAGGGTCAGAATTAGGGTCAGGGTCAAGGTCAGGGTCCAGGTCAAGGTCAGGGTCAGGATCAGGGTCAAGGTCAAGTTCAAGGTCAATTTCAGGGTCAGGGTCAAAGTCAAGTTCATGTTCAATATCAGGGTCAGGGTCAGGGTGAGGGTGAGGGTCAGGCTCAGGGTCAAGGTCAAGGTCAGGGTCAGGGTCAGGTTTAGGGTGAGTGTCAGGTTGAGGGTCAGGGTCAAGGTCAAGGTCAGGGTCAGGGTCAGGGTCAAGGTCAAGGTGAGGGGTAGGGTCGGGTCAAGGTCAACGTCAGGGAAAGGGACAGGGTCAAGGTCAAGGACAGGGTCATGGTCAGGGTCAGGGTCAGGGACAAGTTCAAGGTCAAGCTCAGGGTGAAGGTCAGGGTCAAGGTCAAGGTCAAGGTCAGGGTCAGGGTCAAGGTCAAGGTCAGGGTCAGGGTCAAGTTCAAGTTCAGTGTCAGGGTCCAGGTCAAGGTCATTGTCAGAGTCAGTGTCAGGTTTAGGGTGAGGGTCAGCATCAGGGTCAAGGTCAAGGTCAAGGTCAGGGTCATTGTCAAGTTCAGTGTCAGGGTCATTGTTAAAGTCAGGGTCAATGTCAGGTTCAGGGTCAGGGTCAGTGTCTAGGTCAAGGTCAAGGTCAAGGTCAGGGTCAGGGTTAGGTTTAGGGTGAGGGTCAGGGTCAGGGTCAAGGTCAAGTTAAAGTTCAAGTTCAAGGTAAGGTTCAGGCTCAAGTTGAAGGTCAGGGTCAGGGTCAAGTTCAAGGTCAGGGTCAGGGTCAAGGTCAGGGTCAGGGTCAGGGTCAGGTCCAAGGTCAAGGTCAAGATGAGGGATAGTGTCAGTGTCCCGTTCAGGGTCAGGGTTAGGTTCAGGTTCAAGGTCAGGGTCATGGTCAGTGTCAGGTTCAGACTTAGGGTCAAGGTCAAGGTCAAGGTCAGGGTCATGGTCAGGGTGAGGGTCAGGGTCAAGGTCAAGTTCAAGTTCAGGGTCAATGTCAATGTCAGGGTCAGGGTCAGGGTCAAGGTCAAGTTCAAGGTCAATTTCGGGGTCAGGGTCAAGGTCAAGGTCAGGTTCAGTATCAGGGTCAGGGTCAGGGTGCAAGTGAGGGTCAAGGTCAGGGTCAAGATCAAGGTCAAGGTCAGGGTCAGGTTGAAGTTCAAGGTCAGGGTCAGGGTCAGGGTCAGGTTTATGGTGAGTGTCACTTTGAGGGTCAAGATCAAGGTCAAGGTCAGGGTCAGGTTGAAGTTCAAGGTCAGGGTCAGGGTCAAGGTCAAGGTCAAGGTGAGTGGTAGGGTCAGCGTCTTGGTCAGAGTCAGGTCAGGTGCAGGATCAGTGTCAGGGTCAGGGTCAAGGTCAAGGTCAGGGTCAGGGTTAAGGTCAACATCAGGGTAAGGGACAGGGTCAAGACAAAGGTCAGGGTCATGGTCAGGGTCAGGGTCAGAATTAGGGTCAGGGTCAAGGTCAGGGTCCAGGTCAAGGTCAGGGTCAGGATCAGGGTCAAGGTCAAGTTCAAGGTCAATTTCGGGGTCAGGGTCAAAGTCAAGTTCATGTTCAATATCAGGGTCAGGGTCAGGGTGAGGGTGAGGGTCAGGCTCAGGGTCAAGGTCAAGGTCAGGGTCAGGGTCAGGTTTAGGGTGAGTGTCAGGTTGAGGGTCAGGGTCAAGGTCAAGGTCAGGGTCAGGGTCAGGGTCAAGGTCAAGGTGAGGGGTAGGGTCGGGTCAAGGTCAACGTCAGGGAAAGGGACAGGGTCAAGGTCAAGGACAGGGTCATGGTCAGGGTCAGGGTCAGGGACAAGTTCAAGGTCAAGCTCAGGGTGAAGGTCAGGGTCAAGGTCAAGGTCAAGGTCAGGGTCAGGGTCAAGGTCAAGGTCAGGGTCAGGGTCAAGTTCAAGTTCAGTGTCAGGGTCAAGGTCAAGGTCATTGTCAGAGTCAGTGTCAGGTTTAGGGTGAGGGTCAGCATCAGGGTCAAGGTCAAGGTCAAGGTCAGGGTCATTGTCAAGTTCAGTGTCAGGGTCATTGTTAAAGTCAGGGTCAATGTCAGGTTCAGGGTCAGGGTCAGTGTCTAGGTCAAGGTCAAGGTCAAGGTCAGGGTCAGGGTTAGGTTTAGGGTGAGGGTCAGGGTCAGGGTCAAGGTCAAGTTAAAGTTCAAGTTCAAGGTAAGGTTCAGGCTCAAGTTGAAGGTCAGGGTCAGGGTCAAGGTCAAGGTCAGGGTCAGGGTCAAGGTCAGGGTCAGGGTCAGGGTCAGGTCCAAGGTCAAGGTCAAGATGAGGGATAGTGTCAGTGTCCCGTTCAGGGTCAGGGTTAGGTTCAGGTTCAAGGTCAGGGTCATGGTCAGTGTCAGGGTCAGACTTAGGGTCAAGGTCAAGGTCAAGGTCAGGGTCATGGTCAGGGTGAGGGTCAGGGTCAAGGTCAAGTTCAAGTTCAGGGTCAATGTCAATGTCAGGGTCAGGGTCAGGGTCAAGGTCAAGTTCAAGGTCAATTTCGGGGTCAGGGTCAAGGTCAAGGTCAGGTTCAGTATCAGGGTCAGGGTCAGGGTGCAAGTGAGGGTCAGGGTCAGGGTCAAGATCAAGGTCAAGGTCAGGGTCAGGTTGAAGTTCAAGGTCAGGGTCAGGGTCAGGGTCAGGTTTAGGGTGAGTGTCAGGTTGAGGGTCAAGATCAAGGTCAAGGTCAGGGTCAGGTTGAAGTTCAAGGTCAGGGTCAGGGTCAAGGTCAAGGTCAAGGTGAGTGGTAGGGTCAGCGTCTTGGTCAGAGTCAGGTCAGGTGCAGGATCAGTGTCAGGGTCAGGGTCATGGTCAGGGTCAGGGTCAGAATTAGGGTCAGGGTCAAGGTCAGGGTCCAGGTCAAGGTCAGGGTCAGGATCAGGGTCAAGGTCAAGTTCAAGGTCAATTTCAGGGTCAGGGTCAAAGTCAAGTTCATGTTCAATATCAGGGTCAGGGTCAGGGTGAGGGTGAGGGTCAGGCTCAGGGTCAAGGTCAAGGTCAGGGTCAGGGTCAGGTTTAGGGTGAGTGTCAGGTTGAGGGTCAGGGTCAAGGTCAAGGTCAGGGTCAGGGTCAGGGTCAAGGTCAAGGTGAGGGGTAGGGTCGGGTCAAGGTCAACGTCAGGGAAAGGGACAGGGTCAAGGTCAAGGACAGGGTCATGGTCAGGGTCAGGGTCAGGGACAAGTTCAAGGTCAAGCTCAGGGTGAAGGTCAGGGTCAAGGTCAAGGTCAAGGTCAGGGTCAGGGTCAAGGTCAAGGTCAGGGTCAGGGTCAGGGTCAAGGTCAAGGTCAGGGTCAGGGTCACGGTCAAGGTGATTGTCAGAGTCAGTGTCAGGTTTAGGGTGAGGGTCAGCATCAGGGTCAAGGTCAAGGTCAAGGTCAGGGTCATTGTCAAGTTCAGTGTCAGGGTCATTGTTAAAGTCAGGGTCAATGTCAGGTTCAGGGTCAGGGTCAGTGTCTAGGTCAAGGTCAAGGTCAAGGTCAGGGTCAGGGTTAGGTTTAGGGTGAGGGTCAGGGTCAGGGTCAAGGTCAAGTTAAAGTTCAAGTTCAAGGTAAGGTTCAGGCTCAAGTTGAAGGTCAGGGTCAGGGTCAAGTTCAAGGTCAGGGTCAGGGTCAAGGTCAGGGTCAGGGTCAGGGTCAGGTCCAAGGTCAAGGTCAAGATGAGGGATAGTGTCAGTGTCCCGTTCAGGGTCAGGGTTAGGTTCAGGTTCAAGGTCAGGGTCATGGTCAGTGTCAGGGTCAGACTTAGGGTCAAGGTCAAGGTCAAGGTCAGGGTCATGGTCAGGGTGAGGGTCAGGGTCAAGGTCAAGTTCAAGTTCAGGGTCAATGTCAATGTCAGGGTCAGGGTCAGGGTCAAGGTCAAGTTCAAGGTCAATTTCGGGGTCAGGGTCAAGGTCAAGGTCAGGTTCAGTATCAGGGTCAGGGTCAGGGTGCAAGTGAGGGTCAGGGTCAGGGTCAAGATCAAGGTCAAGGTCAGGGTCAGGTTGAAGTTCAAGGTCAGGGTCAGGGTCAGGGTCAGGTTTAGGGTGAGTGTCAGGTTGAGGGTCAAGATCAAGGTCAGGGTCAGGGTCAGGGTCAAGGTCAAGTTCAAGGTGAGGGGTAGGGTCGGGTCAAGGTCAACGTCAGGGAAAGGGACAGGGTCAAGGTCAAGGACAGGGTCATGGTCAGGGTCAGGGTCAGGGACAAGTTCAAGGTCAAGCTCAGGGTGAAGGTCAGGGTCAAGGTCAAGGTCAATGTCAGGTTCAATGTCAAGGTCAAGGTCAGGGTCAGGGTCAAGGTCAAGTTCAGTGTCAGGGTCAAGGTCAAGGTCATTGTCAGAGTCAGTGTCAGTTTTAGGGTGAGGGTCAGCGTCAGGGTCAAGGTCAAGTTAAAGTTCAAGTTCAAGGTAAGGTTCAGGCTCAAGTTGAAGGTCAGGGTCAGGGTCAAGTTGAAGGTCAGATTCAAGGTCAGGGTCAGCGTCAGGATCAACTTTAGTGTGAGGGGCAGGATGAGGTTCAGGTTCAAGATCAAGGTCAGGGTCATGGTCAGGGTCAGGGTCAGTGTCTAGGTCAAGGTCAAATTCAAGTTCAGGGTCAATGTCAAGGTCAAGGTCAGGGTCAGGGTCAAGGTCAAGTTCAGGGTTAGGGTCAAGTTCAAGGTCAGGGTCAGGGTCAGGTTTAGGGTGAGTGTCAGGGTGAGGGTCAGGGTCAAGGTCAAGTTCATGGTCAGGGTCAGGGTCAAGGTCAAGGTCAAGGTGAGTGGTAGGGTCAGCATCTTGGTCAGAGTCAGGTCAGGTGCAGGATCAGTGTCAGGGTCAGGGTCAAGGTCAAGGTCAGGGTCAGGGTTAAGGTCAACATCAGGGTAAGGGACAGGGTCAAGACAAAGGTCAGGGTCATGGTCAGGGTCAGGGTCAGAATTAGGGTCAGGGTCAAGGTCAGGGTCCAGGTCAAGGTCAGGGTCAGGGACAATGTCAAGGTCAAGCTCAGGTTGAGGGTCAAGGTCAAGGTCAAGGTCAGGGTCAATGTCAAGTTCAAGGTCAGGGTTAGGGTCAAGGTCAAGGTCAGGGTCAGGGTCAAGGTCAAGGTCATTGTCAGAGTCAGTGTCAGGTTTAGGGTGAGGGTCAGCGTCAGGGTCAAGGTCAGGGTCAGGGTCAGGATCAAGGTCAAGTTCAAGGTTAATTTCGGGGTCAGGGTCAAAGTTAAATTCATGTTCAAGGTCAGGGTCAGGGTCAGGTTTAGGGTTAATGTCAGGTTGAGGGTCAGGGTCAAGATCAAGGTCAGGGTCAGGGTCAGGGTCAAGGTCAAGGACAAGGTGAGGGGTAGGGTCAAGGTCAATGTCAAGGTGAGGGGTAGGGTCAGCGTCTTGGTCAGGGTCAGGTCAGGTGCAGGGTCAGTGTCAGGGTCAGGGTCAAGGTCAAGGTCAAGTTCAGGGTCCAGGTCAAAATCAGGGTCAGGGACAAGTTCAAGGTCAAGCTCAGGGTGAAGGTCAGGGTCAAGGTCAAGGTCAAGGTCAGGGTCAATGTCAAGCTCAAGGTCAGGGTCAGGGTCAAGGTCAAGTTCAGTGTCAGGGTCAAGGTCAAGGTCATTGTCAGAGTCAGTGTCAGGTTTAGGGTGAGGGTCAGCGTCAGGGTCAAGGTCAGGGTCAGGGTCAGGGTCAAGGTCAAGGTCAGGGTCAGGGTCAGGGTCAAGGTCATGTTCAAGGTGAGGGGTAGGGTCAGCGTCTGGGTCAGGGCCAGGTCAGGTGCAGGGTCAGTGTCAGGGTCAGCGTCAAGGTCAAGGTCAAGGTCGGGTCAAGGTCATCGTCAGGGAAAGGGACAGGGTCAAGGTCAAGGACAGGGTCGTGGTCAGGGTCAGAATCAGGGACAAGTTCAAGGTCAAGCTCAGGGTGACGGTCAGGGTCAAGGTCAAGGTCAGGGTCAATGTCAAGGTCAAGGTCAGGGTCAGGGTCAAGTTCAAGTACAGTGTCAGGGTCAAGGTCAAGGTCATTGTCAGAGTCAGTGTCAGGTTTAGGGTGAGGGTCAGCGTCAGGGTCATGGTCAGGGTGTGGTTCAGGGTGAAGGTCAAGGTCAAATTCAAGTTCAGGGTAAATGTCAAGGTCAAGGTCAGGGTCAGGGTCAAGGTCAAGTTCAGGGTCAGGGTCAAGTTCAAGGTCAGGGTCAGGGTCAGGTTTAGGGTGAGTGTCAGGTTGAGGGTCAGGGTCAAGGTCAAGGTCAGGGTCAGGGTCAGGGTCAAGGTCAAGGTCAGGGTCAGGGTAAAGGTCAAGGTCAAGTTCAGAGTCAGGGTCACGGTCAAGGTCATTGTCAGAGTCAGTGTCAGGTTTAGGGTGAGGGTCAGCGTCAGGGTCAAGGTCAGGGTCAGGGTCAGGGTCAAGGTCAAGTTCAAAGTCAATTTCGGGGTCAGGGTCAAAGTCAAGTTCATGTTCAATATCAGGGTCAGGGTCAGGGTGAGGGTGAGGGTCAGGCTCAGGGTCAAGGTCAAGGTCAGGGTCAGGGTCAGGTTTAGGGTGAGTGTCAGGTTGAGGGTCAGGGTCAAGGTCAAGGTCAGGGTCAGGGTCAGGGTCAAGGTCAAGGTGAGGGGTAGGGTCGGGTCAAGGTCAACGTCAGGGAAAGGGACAGGGTCAAGGTCAAGGACAGGGTCATGGTCAGGGTCAGGGTCAGGGACAAGTTCAAGGTCAAGCTCAGGGTGAAGGTCAGGGTCAAGGTCAAGGTTAAGGTCAGGGTCAATGTCAAGGTCAAGGTCAGGGTCAGGGTCAAGTTCAAGTTCAGTGTCAGGGTCAAGGTCAAGGTCATTGTCAGAGTCAGTGTCAGGTTTAGGGTGAGGGTCAGCATCAGGGTCAAGGTCAAGGTCAGGGTCATTGTCAAGTTCAGTGTCAGGGTCATTGTTAAAGTCAGGGTCAATGTCAGGTTCAGGGTCAGGGTCAGTGTCTAGGTCAAGGTCAAGGTCAAGGTCAGGGTTAGGGTTAGGTTTAGGGTGAGGGTCAGGGTCAGGGTCAAGGTCAAGTTAAAGTTCAAGTTCAAGGTAAGGTTCAGGCTCAAGTTGAAGGTCAGGGTCAGGGTCAAGTTCAAGGTCAGGGTCAGGGTCAAGGTCAGGGTCAGGGTCAGGGTCAGGTCCAAGGTCAAGGTGAAGATGAGGGATAGTGTCAGTGTCCCGTTCAGGGTCAGGGTTAGGTTCAGGTTCAAGGTCAGGGTCATGGTCAGTGTCAGGGTCAGACTTAGGGTCAAGGTCAAGGTCAAGGTCAGGGTCATGGTCAGGGTGAGGGTCAGGGTCAAGGTCAAGTTCAAGTTCAGGGTCAATGTCAATGTCAGGGTCAGGGTCAGGGTCAAGGTCAAGTTCAAGGTCAATTTCGGGGTCAGGGTCAAGGTCAAGGTCAGGTTCAGTATCAGGGTCAGGGTCAGGGTGCAAGTGAGGGTCAGGGTCAGGGTCAAGATCAAGGTCAAGGTCAGGGTCAGGTTGAAGTTCAAGGTCAGGGTCAGGGTCAGGGTCAGGTTTAGGGTGAGTGTCAGGTTGAGGGTCAAGGTCAAGGTCAGGGTCAGGGTCAGGGTCAAGGTCAAGGTCAAGGTGAGGGGTAGGGTCGGGTCAAGGTCAACGTCAGGGAAAGGGACAGGGTCAGGGTCAAGGACAGGGTCATGGTCAGGGTCAGGGACAAGTTCAAGGTCAAGCTCAGGGTGACGGTCAGGGTCAAGGTCAAGGTCAAGGTCAGGTTCAATGTCAAGGTCAAGTTCAGGGTCAGGGTCAAGGTCAAGTTCAGTGTCAGGGTCAAGTTCAAGGTCATTGTCAGAGTCAGTGTCAGTTTTAGGGTGAGGGTCAGCGTCAGGGTCAAGGTCAAGTTAAAGTTCAAGTTCAAGGTAAGGTTCAGGCTCAAGTTGAAGGTCAGGGTCAGGGTCAAGTTGAAGGTCAGGTTCAAGGTCAAGGTCAGGGTCAGCGTCAGGATCAACTTTAGTGTGAGGGGCAGGATGAGGTTCAGGTTCAAGATCAAGGTCAGGGTCATGGTCAGGGTGTGGGTCAGGGTCAAGGTCAAGGTCAAGTTCAAGTTCAGGGTCAATGTCAAGGTCAGGGTCAGGGTCAAGGTCAAGTTCAAGGTCAATTTCGGGGTCAGGGTCAAGGTCAAGGTCAGGATCAGTATCAGGGTCAGGGTCAGGGTGCGAGTGAGGGTCAGGGTCAGGGTCAAGATGAAGTTCAAGGTCAGGGTCAGGTTGAAGTTCAAGGTCAGGGTCAGGGTCAGGGTCAGGTTTAGGGTGAGTGTCAGGTTGAGGGTCAGGGTCAAGGTCAAGGTCAGGGTCAGGGTCAGGGTCAAGTTCAAGGTCAGGGTCAGGGTCAGGTTTAGGGTGAGTGTCAGGTTGAGGGTCAGGGTCAAGGTCAAGGTCAGGGTCAGCGTCAGGATCAACTTTAGTGTGAGGGGCAGGATGAGGTTCAGGTTCAAGATCAAGGTCAGGGTCATGGTCAGGGTGTGGGTCAGGGTCAAGGTCAAGGTCAAGTTCAAGTTCAGGGTCAATGTCAAGGTCAGGGTCAGGGTCAGGGTCAAGGTCAAGCTCAGGGTCAGGGTCAAGTTCAAGGTCAGGGTCAGGGTCAGGTTTAGGGTGAGTGTCAGGTTGAGGGTCAGGGTCAAGGTCAAGGTCAGGGTCAGGGTCAGGGTCAAGGTCAAGGTCAGGGTCAGGGTAAAGGTCAAGGTCAAGTTCAGAGTCAGGGTCACGGTCAAGGTCATTGTCAGAGTCAGTGTCAGGTTTAGGGTGAGGGTCAGCGTCAGGGTCAAGGTCAGGGTCAGGGTCAGGGTCAAGGTCAAGTTCAAAGTCAATTTCGGGGTCAGGGTCAAAGTCAAGTTCATGTTCAATATCAGGGTCAGGGTCAGGGTGAGGGTGAGGGTCAGGCTCAGGGTCAAGGTCAAGGTCAGGGTCAGGGTCAGGTTTAGGGTGAGTGTCAGGTTGAGGGTAAGGGTCAAGGTCAAGGTCAGGGTCAGGGTCGGGGTCAAGGTCAAGGTGAGGGGTAGGGTCGGGTCAAGGTCAACGTCAGGGAAAGGGACAGGGTCAAGGTCAAGGACAGGGTCATGGTCAGGGTCAGGGTCAGGGACAAGTTCAAGGTCAAGCTCAGGGTGAAGGTCAGGGTCAAGGTCAAGGTTAAGGTCAGGGTCAATGTCAAGGTCAAGGTCAGGGTCAGGGTCAAGTTCAAGTTCAGTGTCAGGGTCAAGGTCAAGGTCATTGTCAGAGTCAGTGTCAGGTTTAGGGTGAGGGTCAGCATCAGGGTCAAGGTCAAGGTCAGGGTCATTGTCAAGTTCAGTGTCAGGGTCATTGTTAAAGTCAGGGTCAATGTCAGGTTCAGGGTCAGGGTCAGTGTCTAGGTCAAGGTCAAGGTCAAGGTCAGGGTTAGGGTTAGGTTTAGGGTGAGGGTCAGGGTCAGGGTCAAGGTCAAGTTAAAGTTCAAGTTCAAGGTAAGGTTCAGGCTCAAGTTGAAGGTCAGGGTCAGGGTCAAGTTCAAGGTCAGGGTCAGGGTCAAGGTCAGGGTCAGGGTCAGGGTCAGGTCCAAGGTCAAGGTCAAGATGAGGGATAGTGTCAGTGTCCCGTTCAGGGTCAGGGTTAGGTTCAGGTTCAAGGTCAGGGTCATGGTCAGTGTCAGGGTCAGACTTAGGTTCAAGGTCAAGGTCAAGGTCAGGGTCATGGTCAGGGTGAGGGTCAGGGTCAAGGTCAAGTTCAAGTTCAGGGTCAATGTCAATGTCAGGGTCAGGGTCAGGGTCAAGGTCAAGTTCAAGGTCAATTTCGGGGTCAGGGTCAAGGTCAAGGTCAGGTTCAGTATCAGGGTCAGGGTCAGGGTGCAAGTGAGGGTCAGGGTCAGTGTCAAGATCAAGGTCAAGGTCAGGGTCAGGTTGAAGTTCAAGGTCAGGGTCAGGGTCAGGGTCAGGTTTAGGGTGAGTGTCAGGTTGAGGGTCAAGGTCAAGGTCAGGGTCAGGGTCAGGGTCAAGGTCAAGGTCAAGGTGAGGGGTAGGGTCGGGTCAAGGTCAACGTCAGGGAAAGGGACAGGGTCAGGGTCAAGGACAGGGTCATGGTCAGGGTCAGGGACAAGTTCAAGGTCAAGCTCAGGGTGACGGTCAGGGTCAAGGTCAAGGTCAAGGTCAGGTTCAATGTCAAGGTCAAGTTCAGGGTCAGGGTCAAGGTCAAGTTCAGTGTCAGGGTCAAGTTCAAGGTCATTGTCAGAGTCAGTGTCAGTTTTAGGGTGAGGGTCAGCGTCAGGGTCAAGGTCAAGTTAAAGTTCAAGTTCAAGGTAAGGTTCAGGCTCAAGTTGAAGGTCAGGGTCAGGGTCAAGTTGAAGGTCAGGTTCAAGGTCAAGGTCAGGGTCAGCGTCAGGATCAACTTTAGTGTGAGGGGCAGGATGAGGTTCAGGTTCAAGATCAAGGTCAGGGTCATGGTCAGGGTGTGGTTCAGGGTGAAGGTCAAGGTCAAGTTCAAGTTCAGGGTCAATGTCAAGGTCAGGGTCAGGGTCAAGGTCAAGTTCAAGGTCAATTTCGGGGTCAGGGTCAAGGTCAAGGTCAGGTTCAGTATCAGGGTCAGGGTCAGGGTGCGAGTGAGGGTCAGGGTCAGGGTCAAGATGAAGGTCAAGGTCAGGGTCAGGTTGAAGTTCAAGGTCAGGGTCAGGGTCAGGGTCAGGTTTAGGGTGAGTGTCAGGTTGAGGGTCAGGGTCAAGGTCAAGGTCAGGGTCAGGGTCAGGGTCAAGTTCAAGGTCAGGGTCAGGGTCAGGTTTAGGGTGAGTGTCAGGTTGAGGGTCAGGGTCAAGGTCAAGGTCAGGGTCAGCGTCAGGATCAACTTTAGTGTGAGGGGCAGGATGAGGTTCAGGTTCAAGATCAAGGTCAGGGTCATGGTCAGGGTGTGGGTCAGGGTCAAGGTCAAGGTCAAGTTCAAGTTCAGGGTCAATGTCAAGGTCAGGGTCAGGGTCAAGGTCAAGTTCAAGGTCAATTTCGGGGTCAGGGTCAAGGTCAAGGTCAGGTTCAGTATCAGGGTCAGGGTCAGGGTGCGAGTGAGGGTCAGGGTCAGGGTCAAGATGAAGGTCAAGGTCAGGGTCAGGTTGAAGTTCAAGGTCAGGGTCAGGGTCAGGGTCAGGTTTAGGGTGAGTGTCAGGTTGAGGGTCAGGGTCAAGGTCAAGGTCAGGGTCAGGGTCAGGGTCAAGGTCATGTTCAAGGTGAGGGGTAGGGTCAGCGTCTGGGTCAGGGCCAGGTCAGGTGCAGGGTCAGTGTCAGGGTCAGCGTCAAGGTCAAGGTCAAGGTCGGGTCAAGGTCATCGTCAGGGAAAGGGACAGGGTCAAGGTCAAGGACAGGGTCGTGGTCAGGGTCAGAATCAGGGACAAGTTCAAGGTCAAGCTCAGGGTGACGGTCAGGGTCAAGGTCAAGGTCAGGGTCAATGTCAAGGTCAAGGTCAGGGTCAGGGTCAAGTTCAAGTACAGTGTCAGGGTCAAGGTCAAGGTCATTGTCAGAGTCAGTGTCAGGTTTAGGGTGAGGGTCAGCGTCAGGGTCATGGTCAGGGTGTGGTTCAGGGTGAAGGTCAAGGTCAAATTCAAGTTCAGGGTAAATGTCAAGGTCAAGGTCAGGGTCAGGGTCAAGGTCAAGTTCAGGGTCAGGGTCAAGTTCAAGGTCAGGGTCAGGGTCAGGTTTAGGGTGAGTGTCAGGTTGAGGGTCAGGGTCAAGGTCAAGGTCAGGGTCAGGGTCAGGGTCAAGGTCAAGGTCAGGGTCAGGGTAAAGATCAAGGTCAAGTTCAGAGTCAGGGTCACGGTCAAGGTCATTGTCAGAGTCAGTGTCAGGTTTAGGGTGAGGGTCAGCGTCAGGGTCAAGGTCAGGGTCACGGTCAGGGTCAAGGTCAAGTTCAAAGTCAATTTCGGGGTCAGGGTCAAAGTCAAGTTCATGTTCAATATCAGGGTCAGGGTCAGGGTGAGGGTGAGGGTCAGGCTCAGGGTCAAGGTCAAGGTCAGGGTCAGGGTCAGGTTTAGGGTGAGTGTCAGGTTGAGGGTAAGGGTCAAGGTCAAGGTCAGGGTCAGGGTCAGGGTCAAGGTCAAGGTGAGGGGTAGGGTCGGGTCAAGGTCGACGTCAGGGAAAGGGACAGGGTCAAGGTCAAGGACAGGGTCATGGTCAGGGTCAGGGTCAGGGACAAGTTCAAGGTCAAGCTCAGGGTGAAGGTCAGGGTCAAGGTCAAGGTTAAGGTCAGGGTCAATGTCAAGGTCAAGGTCAGGGTCAGGGTCAAGTTCAAGTTCAGTGTCAGGGTCAAGGTCAAGGTCATTGTCAGAGTCAGTGTCAGGTTTAGGGTGAGGGTCAGCATCAGGGTCAAGGTCAAGGTCAGGGTCATTGTCAAGTTCAGTGTCAGGGTCATTGTTAAAGTCAGGGTCAATGTCAGGTTCAGGGTCAGGGTCAGTGTCTAGGTCAAGGTCAAGGTCAAGGTCAGGGTTAGGGTTAGGTTTAGGGTGAGGGTCAGGGTCAGGGTCAAGGTCAAGTTAAAGTTCAAGTTCAAGGTAAGGTTCAGGCTCAAGTTGAAGGTCAGGGTCAGGGTCAAGTTCAAGGTCAGGGTCGGGGTCAAGGTCAGGGTCAGGGTCAGGGTCAGGTCCAAGGTCAAGGTCAAGATGAGGGATAGTGTCAGTGTCCCGTTCAGGGTCAGGGTTAGGTTCAGGTTCAAGGTCAGGGTCATGGTCAGTGTCAGGTTCAGACTTCGGGTCAAGGTCAAGGTCAAGGTCAGGGTCATGGTCAGGGTGAGGGTCAGGGTCAAGGTCAAGTTCAAGTTCAGGGTCAATGTCAATGTCAGGGTCAGGGTTAGGGTCAAGGTCAAGGTCAGGGTCAGGGTCAAGGTCAAGGTCATTGTCAGAGTCAGTGTCAGGTTTAGGGTGAGGGTCAGCATCAGGGTCAAGGTCAGGGTCAGGGTCAGGATCAAGGTCAAGTTCAAGGTTAATTTCGGGGTCAGGGTCAAAGTTAAATTCATGTTCAAGGTCAGGGTCAGGGTCAGGTTTAGGGTTAATGTCAGGTTGAGGGTCAGGGTCAAGGTCAGGGTCAGGGTCAGGGTCAAGGTCAAGGACAAGGTGAGGGGTAGGGTCAAGGTCAATGTCAAGGTGAGGGGTAGGGCCAGCGTCTTGGTCAGGGTCAGGTCAGGTGCAGGGTCAGTGTCAGGGTCAGGGTCAAGGTCAAGGTCAAGTTCAGGGTCCAGGTCAAAATCAGGGTCAGGGACAAGTTCAAGGTCAAGCTCAGGGTGAAGGTCAGGGTCAAGGTCAAGGTCAAGGTCAGGGTCAATGTCAAGCTCAAGGTCAGGGTCAGGGTCAAGGTCAAGTTCAGTGTCAGGGTCAAGGTCAAGGTCATTGTCAGAGTCAGTGTCAGGTTTAGGGTGAGGGTCAGCGTCAGGGTCAAGGTCAGGGTCAGGGTCAGGGTCAAGGTCAAGTTCAAAGTCAATTTCGGGGTCAGGGTCAAAGTCAAGTTCATGTTCAATATCAGGGTCAGGGTCAGGGTGAGGGTGAGGGTCAGGCTCAGGGTCAAGGTCAAGGTCAGGGTCAGGGTCAGGTTTAGGGTGAGTGTCAGGTTGAGGGTCAGGGTCAAGGTCAAGGTCAGGGTCAGGGTCAGGGTCAAGGTCAAGGTCAGGGTCAGGGTAAAGGTCAAGGTCAAGTTCAGAGTCAGGGTCAAGGTCAAGGTCATTGTCAGAGTCAGTGTCAGGTTTAGGGTGAGGGTCAGCATCAGGGTCAAGGTCAAGGTCAAGGTCAGGGTCATTGTCAAGTTCAGTGTCAGGGTCATTGTTAAAGTCAGGGTCAATGTCAGGTTCAGGGTCAGGGTCAGTGTCTAGGTCAAGGTCAAGGTCAAGGTCAGGGTCAGGGTTAGGTTTAGGGTGAGGGTCAGGGTCAGGGTCAAGGTCAAGTTAAAGTTCAAGTTCAAGGTAAGGTTCAGGCTCAAGTTGAAGGTCAGGGTCAGGGTCAAGTTCAAGGTCAGGTTCAGGGTCAAGGTCAGGGTCAGGGTCAGGGTCAGGTCCAAGGTCAAGGTCAAGATGAGGGATAGTGTCAGTGTCCCGTTCAGGGTCAGGGTTAGGTTCAGGTTCAAGGTCAGGGTCATGGTCAGTGTCAGGGTCAGACTTAGGGTCAAGGTCAAGGTCAAGGTCAGGGTGAGGATCAGGGTCAAGGTCAAGTTCAAGTTCAGGGTCAATGTCAATGTCAGGGTCAGGGTCAGGGTCAGGGTCAGGGTCAAGGTCAAGGTCAGGGTCATCATCAGTGTGAGGGTAAGGGTCAAGGTCAAGTTCAAGTTCATGGTCAGTGTCAAGGTCAGGGTCAGGGTCAGGGTCAGGGTCAAGGTCAAGTTCAAGGTCAATTTCGGGGTCAGGGTCAAGGTCAAGGTCAGGTTCAGTACCAGGGTCAGGTTCAATGTCAAGGTCAAGGTCAGGGTCAGGGTCAAGGTCAAGTTAAAGGTGAGGGGTAGGGTCAGCGTCTTGGTCAGGGCCAGGTCAGGTGCAGGGTCAGTGTCAGGGTCAGCGTCAAGGTCAAGGTCAAGGTCGGGTCAAAGTCAACGTCAGGGAAAGGGACAGGGTCAAGGTCAAGGACAGGGTCGTGGTCAGGGTCAGGGTCAGGGACAAGTTCAAGGTCAAGCTCAGGGTGACGGTCAGGGTCAATGTCAAGGTCAAGGTCAGGGTCAGGGTTAGCTTTAGGGTGAGTTTCAGGGTCAGGGTCAAGGTCAAGTTAAAGTTCAAGTTCAAGGTAAGGTTCAGGCTCAAGTTGAAGGTCAGGGTCATTGTCAAGTTCAAGGTCAGGGTCAGGGTCAAGGTAAGGGTCAGGGTCAGGGTCATGGTTAGGGTGAGGGTCAGGGTCAAGGTCAAGTTCATGTTCAGGGTCAGTGTCAAGGTTAGGGTCAGGGTTAGGGTCAGGGTCAAGGTCAAGGTCAAGTTCAAGGTCAATTTCGGGGTCAGGGTCAAGGTCAAGGTCAGGTTCAGTATCAGGGTCAGGGTCAGGGTGCGAGTGAGGGTCAGGGTCAGGGTCAAGATGAAGGTCAAGGTCAGGGTCAGGTTGAAGTTCAAGGTCAGGGTCAGGGTCAGGGTCAGGTTTAGGGTGAGTGTCAGGTTGAGGGTCAGGGTCAAGGTCAAGGTCAGGGTCAGGGTCAGGGTGTGGGTCATGTTCAAGGTGAGGGGTAGGGTCAGCGTCTTGGTCAGGGCCAGGTCAGGTGCAGGGTCAGTGTCAGGGTCAGCGTCAAGGTCAAGGTCAAGGTCGGGTCAAGGTCAACGTCAGGGAAAGGGACAGGGTCAAGGTCAAGGACAGGGTCGTGGTCAGGGTCAGAATCAGGGACAAGTTCAAGGTCAAGCTCAGGGTGAAGGTCAGGGTCAAGGTCAAGGTCAAGGTCAGGGTCAATGTCAAGGTCAAGGTCAGGGTCAGGGTCAAGTTCAAGTTCAGTGTCAGGGTCAAGGTCAAGGTCATTGTCAGAGTCAGTGTCAGGTTTAGGGTGAGGGTCAGCGTCAGGGTCAAGGTCAGGGTCAGGGTCAAGGTCAAGTTCAAAGTCAATTTCGGGGTCAGGGTCAAAGTCAAGTTCATGTTCAATATCAGGGTCAGGGTCAGGGTGAGGGTGAGGGTCAGGCTCAGGGTCAAGGTCAAGGTCAGGGTCAGGGTCAGGTTTAGGGTGAGTGTCAGGTTGAGGGTCAGGGTCAAGGTCAAGGTCAGGGTCAGGGTCAGGGTCAAGGTCAAGGTGAGGGGTAGGGTCGGGTCAAGGTCGACGTCAGGGAAAGGGACAGGGTCAAGGTCAAGGACAGGGTCATGGTCAGGGTCAGGGTCAGGGACAAGTTCAAGGTCAAGCTCAGGGTGAAGGTCAGGGTCAAGGTCAAGGTTAAGGTCAGGGTCAATGTCAAGGTCAAGGTCAGGGTCAGGGTCAAGTTCAAGTTCAGTGTCAGGGTCAAGGTCAAGGTCATTGTCAGAGTCAGTGTCAGGTTTAGGGTGAGGGTCAGCATCAGGGTCAAGGTCAAGGTCAGGGTCATTGTCAAGTTCAGTGTCAGGGTCATTGTTAAAGTCAGGGTCAATGTCAGGTTCAGGGTCAGGGTCAGTGTCTAGGTCAAGGTCAAGGTCAAGGTCAGGGTTAGGGTTAGGTTTAGGGTGAGGGTCAGGGTCAGGGTCAAGGTCAAGTTAAAGTTCAAGTTCAAGGTAAGGTTCAGGCTCAAGTTGAAGGTCAGGGTCAGGGTCAAGTTCAAGGTCAGGGTCGGGGTCAAGGTCAGGGTCAGGGTCAGGGTCAGGTCCAAGGTCAAGGTCAAGATGAGGGATAGTGTCAGTGTCCCGTTCAGGGTCAGGGTTAGGTTCAGGTTCAAGGTCAGGGTCATGGTCAGTGTCAGGTTCAGACTTCGGGTCAAGGTCAAGGTCAAGGTCAGGGTCATGGTCAGGGTGAGGGTCAGGGTCAAGGTCAAGTTCAAGTTCAGGGTCAATGTCAATGTCAGGGTCAGGGTTAGGGTCAAGGTCAAGGTCAGGGTCAGGGTCAAGGTCAAGGTCATTGTCAGAGTCAGTGTCAGGTTTAGGGTGAGGGTCAGCATCAGGGTCAAGGTCAGGGTCAGGGTCAGGATCAAGGTCAAGTTCAAGGTTAATTTCGGGGTCAGGGTCAAAGTTAAATTCATGTTCAAGGTCAGGGTCAGGGTCAGGTTTAGGGTTAATGTCAGGTTGAGGGTCAGGGTCAAGGTCAGGGTCAGGGTCAGGGTCAAGGTCAAGGACAAGGTGAGGGGTAGGGTCAAGGTCAATGTCAAGGTGAGGGGTAGGGCCAGCGTCTTGGTCAGGGTCAGGTCAGGTGCAGGGTCAGTGTCAGGGTCAGGGTCAAGGTCAAGGTCAAGTTCAGGGTCCAGGTCAAAATCAGGGTCAGGGACAAGTTCAAGGTCAAGCTCAGGGTGAAGGTCAGGGTCAAGGTCAAGGTCAAGGTCAGGGTCAATGTCAAGCTCAAGGTCAGGGTCAGGGTCAAGGTCAAGTTCAGTGTCAGGGTCAAGGTCAAGGTCATTGTCAGAGTCAGTGTCAGGTTTAGGGTGAGGGTCAGCGTCAGGGTCAAGGTCAGGGTCAGGGTCAGGGTCAAGGTCAAGTTCAAAGTCAATTTCGGGGTCAGGGTCAAAGTCAAGTTCATGTTCAATATCAGGGTCAGGGTCAGGGTGAGGGTGAGGGTCAGGCTCAGGGTCAAGGTCAAGGTCAGGGTCAGGGTCAGGTTTAGGGTGAGTGTCAGGTTGAGGGTCAGGGTCAAGGTCAAGGTCAGGGTCAGGGTCAGGGTCAAGGTCAAGGTCAGGGTCAGGGTAAAGGTCAAGGTCAAGTTCAGAGTCAGGGTCACGGTCAAGGTCATTGTCAGAGTCAGTGTCAGGTTTAGGGTGAGGGTCAGCATCAGGGTCAAGGTCAAGGTCAAGGTCAGGGTCATTGTCAAGTTCAGTGTCAGGGTCATTGTTAAAGTCAGGGTCAATGTCAGGTTCAGGGTCAGGGTCAGTGTCTAGGTCAAGGTCAAGGTCAAGGTCAGGGTCAGGGTTAGGTTTAGGGTGAGGGTCAGGGTCAGGGTCAAGGTCAAGTTAAAGTTCAAGTTCAAGGTAAGGTTCAGGCTCAAGTTGAAGGTCAGGGTCAGGGTCAAGTTCAAGGTCAGGTTCAGGGTCAAGGTCAGGGTCAGGGTCAGGGTCAGGTCCAAGGTCAAGGTCAAGATGAGGGATAGTGTCAGTGTCCCGTTCAGGGTCAGGGTTAGGTTCAGGTTCAAGGTCAGGGTCATGGTCAGTGTCAGGGTCAGACTTAGGGTCAAGGTCAAGGTCAAGGTCAGGGTCATGGTCAGGGTGAGGGTCAGGGTCAAGGTCAAGTTCAAGTTCAGGGTCAATGTCAATGTCAGGGTCAGGGTCAGGGTCAAGGTCAAGTTCAAGGTCAATTTCGGGGTCAGGGTCAAGGTCAAGGTCAGGTTCAGTATCAGGGTCAGGGTCAGGGTGCAAGTGAGGGTCAGGGTCAGGGTCAAGATCAAGGTCAAGGTCAGGGTCAGGTTGAAGTTCAAGGTCAGGGTCAGGGTCAGGGTCAGGTTTAGGGTGAGTGTCAGGTTGAGGGTCAAGATCAAGGTCAGGGTCAGGGTCAGGGTCAGGGTCAATGTCAAGGTGAGGGGTAGGGTCGGGTCAAGGTCAACGTCAGGGAAAGGGACAGGGTCAAGGTCAAGGACAGGGTCATGGTCAGGGTCAGGGTCAGGGACAAGTTCAAGGTCAAGCTCAGGGTGAAGGTCAGGGTCAAGGTCAAGGTCAAGGTGAGGTTCAATGTCAAGGTCAAGGTCAGGGTCAGGGTCAAGGTCAAGTTCAGTGTCAGGGTCAAGGTCAAGGTCATTGTCAGAGTCAGTGTCAGTTTTAGGGTGAGGGTCAGCGTCAGGGTCAAGGTCAAGTTAAAGTTCAAGTTCAAGGTAAGGTTCAGGCTCAAGTTGAAGGTCAGGGTCAGGGTCAAGTTGAAGGTCAGATTCAAGGTCAAGGTCAGGGTCAGCGTCAGGATCAACTTTAGTGTGAGGGGCAGGATGAGGTTCAGGTTCAAGATCAAGGTCAGGGTCAGGGTCAGGGTGTGGTTCAGGGTCAAGGTCAAGGTCAAATTCAAGTTCAGGGTCAATGTCAAGGTCAAGGTCAGGGTCAGGGTCAAGGTCAAGTTCAGGGTTAGGGTCAAGTTCATGGTCAGGGTCAGGGTCAAGGTCAAGGTCAAGGTCAGTGGTAGGGTCAGCGTCTTGGTCAGAGTCAGGTCAGGTGCAGGATCAGTGTCAGGGTCAGGGTCAAGGTCAAGGTCAGGGTCAGGGTTAAGGTCAACATCAGGGTAAGGGACAGGGTCAAGACAAAGGTCAGGGTCATGGTCAGGGTCAGGGTCAGACTTAGGGTCAGGGTCAAGGTCAGGGTCCAGGTCAAGGTCAGGGTCAGGGACAATGTCAAGGTCAAGCTCAGGGTGAGGGTCAAGGTCAAGGTCAAGGTCAGGGTCAATGTCAAGTTCAAGGTCAGGGTTAGGGTCAAGGTCAAGGTCAGGGTCAGGGTCAATGTCAAGGTCATTGTCAGAGTCAGTGTCAGGTTTAGGGTGAGGGTCAGCGTCAGGGTCAAGGTCAGGGTCAGGGTCAGGATCAAGGTCAAGTTCAAGGTTAATTTCGGGGTCAGGGTCAAAGTTAAATTCATGTTCAAGGTCAGGGTCAGGGTCAGGTTTAGGGTTAATGTCAGGTTGAGGGTCAGGGTCAAGATCAAGGTCAGGGTCAGGGTCAGGGTCAAGGTCAAGGACAAGGTGAGGGGTAGGGTCAAGGTCAATGTCAAGGTGAGGGGTAGGGCCAGCGTCTTGGTCAGGGTCAGGTCAGGTGCAGGGTCAGTGTCAGGGTCAGGGTCAAGGTCAAGGTCAAGTTCAGGGTCCAGGTCAAAATCAGGGTCAGGGACAAGTTCAAGGTCAAGCTCAGGGTGAAGGTCAGGGTCAAGGTCAAGGTCAAGGTCAGGGTCAATGTCAAGCTCAAGGTCAGGGTCAGGGTCAAGGTCAAGTTCAGTGTCAGGGTCAAGGTCAAGGTCATTGTCAGAGTCAGTGTCAGGTTTAGGGTGAGGGTCAGCGTCAGGGTCAAGGTCAGGGTCAGGGTCAGGGTCAAGGTCAAGTTCAAAGTCAATTTCGGGGTCAGGGTCAAAGTCAAGTTCATGTTCAATATCAGGGTCAGGGTCAGGGTGAGGGTGAGGGTCAGGCTCAGGGTCAAGGTCAAGGTCAGGGTCAGGGTCAGGTTTAGGGTGAGTGTCAGGTTGAGGGTCAGGGTCAAGGTCAAGGTCAGGGTCAGGGTCAGGGTCAAGGTCAAGGTCAGGGTCAGGGTAAAGGTCAAGGTCAAGTTCAGAGTCAGGGTCAAGGTCAAGGTCATTGTCAGAGTCAGTGTCAGGTTTAGGGTGAGGGTCAGCATCAGGGTCAAGGTCAAGGTCAAGGTCAGGGTCATTGTCAAGTTCAGTGTCAGGGTCATTGTTAAAGTCAGGGTCAATGTCAGGTTCAGGGTCAGGGTCAGTGTCTAGGTCAAGGTCAAGGTCAAGGTCAGGGTCAGGGTTAGGTTTAGGGTGAGGGTCAGTGTCAGGGTCAAGGTCAAGTTAAAGTTCAAGTTCAAGGTAAGGTTCAGGCTCAAGTTGAAGGTCAGGGTCAGGGTCAAGTTCAAGGTCAGGGTCAGGGTCAGGGTCAGGTCCAAGGTCAAGGTCAAGATGAGGGATAGTGTCAGTGTCCCGTTCAGGGTCAGGGTTAGGTTCAGGTTCAAGGTCAGGGTCATGGTCAGTGTCAGGGTCAGACTTAGGGTCAAGGTCAAGGTCAAGGTCAGGGTCATGGTCAGGGTGAGGGTCAGGGTCAAGGTCAAGTTCAAGTTCAGTGTCAATGTCAATGTCAGGGTCAGGGTCAGGGTCAAGGTCAAGTTCAAGGTCAATTTCGGGGTCAGGGTCAAGGTCAAGGTCAGGTTCAGTATCAGGGTCAGGGTCAGGGTGCAAGTGAGGGTCAGGGTCAGGGTCAAGATCAAGGTCAAGGTCAGGGTCAGGTTGAAGTTCAAGGTCAGGGTCAGGGTCAGGGTCAGGTTTAGGGTGAGTGTCAGGTTGAGGGTCAAGATCAAGGTCAGGGTCAGGGTCAGGGTCAGGGTCAATGTCAAGGTGAGGGGTAGGGTCGGGTCAAGATCAACGTCAGGGAAAGGGACAGGGTCAAGGTCAAGGACAGGGTCATGGTCAGGGTCAGGGTCAGGGACAAGTTCAAGGTCAAGCTCAGGGTGAAGGTCAGGGTCAAGGTCAAGGTCAAGGTGAGGTTCAATGTCAAGGTCAAGGTCAGGGTCAGGGTCAAGGTCAAGTTCAGTGTCAGGGTCAAGGTCAAGGTCATTGTCAGAGTCAGTGTCAGTTTTAGGGTGAGGGTCAGCGTCAGGGTCAAGGTCAAGTTAAAGTTCAAGTTCAAGGTAAGGTTCAGGCTCAAGTTGAAGGTCAGGGTCAGGGTCAAGTTGAAGGTCAGATTCAAGGACATGGTCAGGGTCAGCGTCAGGATCAACTTTAGTGTGAGGGGCAGGATGAGGTTCAGGTTCAAGATCAAGGTCAGGGTCATGGTCAGGGTGTGGTTCAGGGTGAAGGTCAAGGTCAAATTCAAGTTCAGGGTCAATGTCAAGGTCAAGGTCAGGGTCAGGGTCAAGGTCAAGTTCAGGGTTAGGGTCAAGTTCAAGGTCAGGGTCAGGGTCAGGTTTAGGGTGAGTGTCAGGGTGAGGGTCAGGGTCAAGGTCAAGTTCATGGTCAGGGTCAGGGTCAAGGTCAAGGTCAAGGTGAGTGGTAGGGTCAGCGTCTTGGTCAGAGTCAGGTCAGGTGCAGGATCAGTGTCAGGGTCAGGGTCAAGGTCAAGGTCAGGGTCATAGTTAAGGTCAACATCAGGGTAAGGGACAGGGTCAAGACAAAGGTCAGGGTCATGGTCAGGGTCAGGGTCAGACTTAGGGTCAGGGTCAAGGTCAGGGTCCAGGTCAAGGTCAGGGTCAGGGACAATGTCAAGGTCAAGCTCAGGGTGAGGGTCAAGGTCAAGGTCAAGGTCAGGGTCAATGTCAAGTTCAAGGTCAGGGTTAGGGTCAAGGTCAAGGTCAGGGTCAGGGTCAATGTCAAGGTCATTGTCAGAGTCAGTGTCAGGTTTAGGGTGAGGGTCAGCATCAGGGTCAAGGTCAGGGTCAGGGTCAGGATCAAGGTCAAGTTCAAGGTTAATTTCGGGGTCAGGGTCAAAGTTAAATTCATGTTCAAGGTCAGGGTCAGGGTCAGGTTTAGGGTTAATGTCAGGTTGAGGGTCAGGGTCAAGGTCAGGGTCAGGGTCAGGGTCAAGGTCAAGGACAAGGTGAGGTGTAGGGTCAAGGTCAATGTCAAGGTGAGGGGTAGGGCCAGCGTCTTGGTCAGGGTCAGGTCAGGTGCAGGGTCAGTGTCAGGGTCAGGGTCAAGGTCAAGGTCAAGTTCAGGGTCCAGGTCAAAATCAGGGTCAGGGACAAGTTCAAGGTCAAGCTCAGGGTGAAGGTCAGGGTCAAGGTCAAGGTCAAGGTCAGGGTCAATGTCAAGCTCAAGGTCAGGGTCAGGGTCAAGGTCAAGTTCAGTGTCAGGGTCAAGGTCAAGGTCATTGTCAGAGTCAGTGTCAGGTTTAGGGTGAGGGTCAGCGTCAGGGTCAAGGTCAGGGTCAGGGTCAGGGTCAAGTTCAAGGTCAATTTCGGGGTCAGGGTCAAAGTCAAGTTCATGTTCAATATCAGGGTCAGGGTCAGGGTGAGGGTGAGGGTCAGGCTCAGGGTCAAGGTCAAGGTCAGGGTCAGGGTCAGGTTTAGGGTGAGTGTCAGGTTGAGGGTCAGGGTCAAGGTCAAGGTCAGGGTCAGGGTCAGGGTCAAGGTCAAGGTCAGGGTCAGGGTAAAGGTCAAGGTCAAGTTCAGAGTCAGGGTCACGGTCAAGGTCATTGTCAGAGTCAGTGTCAGGTTTAGGGTGAGGGTCAGCATCAGGGTCAAGGTCAAGGTCAAGGTCAGGGTCATTGTCAAGTTCAGTGTCAGGGTCATTGTTAAAGTCAGGGTCAATGTCAGGTTCAGGGTCAGGGTCAGTGTCTAGGTCAAGGTCAAGGTCAAGGTCAGGGTCAGGGTTAGGTTTAGGGTGAGGGTCAGTGTCAGGGTCAAGGTCAAGTTAAAGTTCAAGTTCAAGGTAAGGTTCAGGCTCAAGTTGAAGGTCACGGTCAGGGTCAAGTTCAAGGTCAGGGTCAGGGTCAAGGTCAGGGTCAGGGTCAGGGTCAGGTCCAAGGTCAAGGTCAAGATGAGGGATAGTGTCAGTGTCCCGTTCAGGGTCAGGGTTAGGTTCAGGTTCAAGGTCAGGGTCATGGTCAGTGTCAGGGTCAGACTTAGGGTCAAGGTCAAGGTCAAGGTCAGGGTCATGGTCAGGGTGAGGGTCAGGGACAAGGTCAAGTTCAAGTTCAGTGTCAATGTCAATGTCAGGGTCAGGGTCAGGGTCAAGGTCAAGTTCAAGGTCAATTTCGGGGTCAGGGTCAAGGTCAAGGTCAGGTTCAGTATCAGGGTCAGGGTTAGGGTGCGAGAGAGGGTCAGGGTCAGGGTCAAGATCAAGGTCAAGGTCAGGGTCAGGTTGAAGTTCAAGGTCAGGGTCAGGGTCAGGGTCAGGTTTAGGGTGAGTGTCAGGTTGAGGGTCAAGATCAAGGTCAGGGTCAGGGTCAGGGTCAAGGTCAAGGTCAAGGTGAGGGGTAGGGTCGGGTCAAGGTCAACGTCAGGGAAAGGGACAGGGTCAGGGTCAAGGACAGTGTCATGATCAGGGTCAGGGTCAGGGACAATTTCAAGGTCAAGCTCAGGGTGAAGGTCAGGGTCAAGGTCAAGGTCAAGGTGAGGTTCAATGTCAAGGTCAAGGTCATGGTCAGGGTCAAGGTCAAGTTCAGTGTCAGGGTCAAGGTCAAGGTCATTGTCAGAGTCAGTGTCAGTTTTAGGGTGAGGGTCAGCGTCAGGATCAAGGTCAAGTTAAAGTTCAAGTTCAAGGTAAGGTTCAGGCTCAAGTTGAAGGTCAGGGTCAGGGTCAAGTTGAAGGTCAGGTTCAAGTTCAAGGTCAGGGTCAGCGTCAGGATCAACTTTAGTGTGAGGGGCAGGATGAGGTTCATGTTCAAGATCAAGGTCAGGGTCATGGTCAGGGTGTGGGTCAGGGTCAAGGTCATGTTCAAGGTGAGGGGTAGGGTCATTGTCTGGGTCAGGGCCAGGTCAGGTGCAGGGTCATTGTCAGGGTCAGCGTCAGGGTCAAGGTCAAGGTCGGGTCAAGGTCAACGTCAGGGAAAGGGACAGGGTCAAGGTCAAGGACAGGGTAGTGGTCAGGGTCAGAATCAGGGACAAGTTCAAGGTCAAGCTCAGGGTGACGTTCAGGGTCAAGGTCAAGGTCAGGGTCAATGTCAAGGTCAAGGTCAGGGTCAAGTTCAAGTTCAGTGTCAGGGTCAAGGTCAAGGTCATTGTCAGAGTCAGTGTCAGGTTTAGGGTGAGGGTCAGCGTCAGGGTCAAGGTCAGGGTCAGGGTCAAGGTCAAGGTCAAAGTCAATTTCGGGGTCAGGTTCAAAGTCATGTTCATGTTCAATATCAGGGTCAGGGTCAGGGTGAGGGTGAGGGTCAGGCTCAGGGTCAAGGTCAAGGTCAGGGTCAGGGTCAGGTTTAGGGTGAGTGTCAGGTTGAGGGTAAGGGTCAAGGTAAAGGTCAGGGTCAGGGTCAGGTTTAGGGTGAGTGTCAGGTTGAGGGTCAGGGTCAAGGTCAAGGTCAGGGTCAGGGTCAGGGTCAAGGTCAAGGTCAGGGTCAAGGTAAAGGTCAAGGTCAAGTTTAGAGTCAGGGTCATGGTCAAGGTCATTGTCAGAGTCAGTGTCAGGTTTAGGGTGAGGGTCAGCATCAGGGTCAAGGTCAAGGTCAGGGTCATTGTCAAGTTCAGTGTCAGGGTCATTGTTAAAGTCAGGGTCAATGTCAGGTTCAGGGTCAGGGTCAGTGTCTAGGTCAAGGTCAAGGTCAAGGTCAGGGTCAGGGTTAGGTTTAGGGTGAGGGTCAGGGTCAGGGTCAAGGTCAAGTTAAAGTTCAAGTTCAAGGTAAGGTTCAGGCTCAAGTTGAAGGTCAGGGTCAGGTCCAAGGTCAAGGTCAAGATGAGGGATAGTGTCAGTGTCCCGTTCAGGGTCAGGGTTAGGTTCAGGTTCAAGGTCAGGGTCATGGTCAGTGTCAGGGTCAGACTTAGGGTCAAGGTCAAGGTCAAGGTCAGGGTGAGGATCAGGGTCAAGGTCAAGATCAAGTTCAGGGTCAATGTCAATGTCAGGGTCAGGGTCAGGGTCAAGGTCAAGTTCAAGGTCAATTTCGGGGTCAGGGTCAAGGTCAAGGTCAGGTTCAGTATCAGG
This sequence comes from Clangula hyemalis, assembly GCA_963989345.1. Next base: position 939,582 of record OZ022447.1, read on the forward strand.
GTCAGGGTCAGGGTGCAAGTGAGGGTCAGGGTCAGGGTCAAGATCAAGGTCAAGGTCAGGGTCAGGTTGAAGTTCAAGGTCAGGGTCAGGGTCAGGTTTAGGGTGAGTGTCAGGTTGAGGGTCAAGGTCAGGGTCAAGGTGAGGGGTAGGGTCGGGTCAAGGTCAACGTCAGGGAAAGGGACAGGGTCAAGGTCAAGGACAGGGTCGTGGTCAGGGTCAGGGTCAGGGACAAGTTCAAGGTCAAGCTCAGGGTGACGGTCAGGGTCAAGGTCAAGGTCAAGGTCAGGTTCAATGTCAAGGTCAAGGTCAGGGTCAGGGTCAAGGTCAAGTTCAGTGTCAGGGTCAAGGTCAAGGTCATTGTCAGAGTCAGTGTCAGGTTTAGGGTGAGGGTCAGCGTCAGGGTCAAGGTCAAGTTAAAGTTCAAGTTCAAGGTAAGGTTCAGGCTCAAGTTGAAGGTCAGGGTCAGGGTCAAGTTGAAGGTCAGGTTCAAGTTCAAGGTCAGGGTCAGCGTCAGGATCAACTTTAGTGTGAGGGGCAGGATGAGGTTCAGGTTCAAGATCAAGGTCAGGGTCATGGTCAGGGTGTGGTTCAGGGTGAAGGTCAAGGTCAAATTCAAGTTCAGGGTCAATGTCAAGGTCAAGGTCAGGGTCAGGGTCAAGGTCAAGTTCAGGGTTAGGGTCAAGTTCAAGGTCAGGGTCAGGGTCAGGTTTAGGGTGAGTGTCAGGGTGAGGGTCAGGGTCAAGGTCAAGTTCATGGTCAGGGTCAGGGTCAAGGTCAAGGTCAAGGTGAGTGGTAGGGTCAGCGTCTTGGTCAGAGTCAGGTCAGGTGCAGGATCAGTGTCAGGGTCAGGGTCAAGGTCAAGGTCAGGGTCAGGGTCAAGGTCAACATCAGGGTAAGGGACAGGGTCAAGACAAAGGTCAGGGTCATGGTCAGGGTCAGGGTCAGACTTAGGGTCAGGGTTAAGGTCAGGGTCCAGGTCAAGGTCAGGGTCAGGGACAATGTCAAGGTCAAGCTCAGGGTGAGGGTCAAGGTCAAGGTCAAGGTCAGGGTCAATGTCAAGTTCAAGGTCAGGGTTAGGGTCAAGGTCAAGGTCAGGGTCAGGGTCAAGGTCAAGGTCATTGTCAGAGTCAGTGTCAGGTTTAGGGTGAGGGTCAGCGTCAGGGTCAAGGTCAGGGTCAGGGTCAGGATCAAGGTCAAGTTCAAGGTTAATTTCGGGGTCAGGGTCAAAGTTAAATTCATGTTCAAGGTCAGGGTCAGGGTCAGGTTTAGGGTTAATGTCAGGTTGAGGGTCAGGGTCAAGATCAAGGTCAGGGTCAGGGTCAAGGTCAAGGACAAGGTGAGGGGTAGGGTCAAGGTCAATGTCAAGGTGAGGGGTAGGGTCAGCGTCTTGGTCAGGGTCAGGTCAGGTGCAGGGTCAGTGTCAGGGTCAGGGTCAAGGTCAAGGTCAAGTTCAGGGTCCAGGTCAAAATCAGGGTCAGGGACAAGTTCAAGGTCAAGCTCAGGGTGAAGGTCAGGGTCAAGGTCAAGGTCAAGGTCAGGGTCAATGTCAAGCTCAAGGTCAGGGTCAGGGTCAAGGTCAAATTCAGTGTCAGGGTCAAGGTCAAGGTCATTGTCAGAGTCAGTGTCAGGTTTAGGGTGAGGGTCAGCGTCAGGGTCAAGGTCAGGGTCAGGGTCAGGGTCAAGGTCAAGTTCAAAGTCAATTTCGGGGTCAGGGTCAAAGTCAAGTTCATGTTCAATATCAGGGTCAGGGTCAGGGTCAGGGTGAGGGTGAGGGTCAGGCTCAGGGTCAAGGTCAAGGTCAGGGTCAATGTCAAGTTCAAGGTCAGAGTCAGGGCCAAGGTCAGGGTCAGGGTCAGGATCAAGGTCAAGTTCAAGGTTAATTTCGGGGTCAGGGTCAAAGTTAAATTCATGTTCAAGGTCAGGGTCAGGGTCAGGTTTAGGGTTAATGTCAGGTTGAGGGTCAGGGTCAAGATCAAGGTCAGGGTCAGGGTCAGGGTCAAGGTCAAGGACAAGGTGAGGGGTAGGGTCAAGGTCAAGGTCAAGGTGAGGGGTAGGGCCAGCGTCTTGGTCAGGGTCAGGTCAGGTGCAGGGTCAGTGTCAGGGTCAGGGTCAAGGTCAAGGTCAAGTTCAGGGTCCAGGTCAAAATCAGGGTCAGGGACAAGTTCAAGGTCAAGCTCAGGGTGAAGGTCAGGGTCAAGGTCAAGGTCAAGGTCAGGGTCAATGTCAAGCTCAAGGTCAGGGTCAGGGTCAAGGTCAAGTTCAGAGTCAGGGTCAAGGTCAAGGTCATTGTCAGAGTCAGTGTCAGGTTTAGGGTGAGGGTCAGCATCAGGGTCAAGGTCAAGGTCAAGGTCAGGGTCAGGGTCAGGGTCATTGTCAAGTTCATTGTCAGGGTCATTGTCAGGGTGAGGTTCAAAGCCAAGGTCCGGGTCAGGGTCAAGGTCAGTTTTAGGTTGTGGGTCAGGGTCAAGGTCAGGTTCAGTGTCAGGGTCAAGGTCAAGGTTAAGGTCAAGGTCAAGGTCAGGGTCAGGGTTAGGTTTAGAGTGAGGGTCAGGGTCAGGATCAAGGTCACGTTAAAGTTCAAGTTCAAGGTAAGGTTCAGGCTCAAGTTGAAGGTCAGGGTCAAGTTCAAGTTCAGGGTCAGGGTCAAGTCAGGGTCAGGGTCAGGGTCAAGGTCAGGGTCAGGGTCAGGTTCAAGGTCAATGTCAAGATGAAGGATAGTGTCAGTGTCCCGTTCAGGGTCAGGGTTAGGTTTAGGTTCAAGGTCAGGGTCATGGTCAAAGTCAGGGTCAGACTTAGGGTCATGGTCAAGGTCAAGGTCAGGGTCAAGGTCAAGGTCCGTGTAAGGGAAAAGGTCAAGGTCAAGGACAGGGTCATGGTCAGGGTGAGGGTCAGGTTCAAGGTCAAGGTCAAGGTCAGGGTCAATGTCAAGGTCAAGGTCAGGGTCAGGGTCAAGTTCAAGTTCAGTGTCAGGGTCAAGGTCAAGGTCATTGTCAGAGTCAGTGTCAGGTTTAGGGTGAGGGTCAGCGTCAGGGTCAAGGTCAGGGTCAGGGTCAAGGTCAAGTTCAAGGTCAATTTCGGGGTCAGGGTCAAAGTCAAGTTCATGTTCAATATCAGGGTCAGGGTCAGGGTCAGGGTGAGGGTCAGGCTCAGGGTCAAGGTCCAGGTCAGGGTCAGGGTCAGGTTTAAAGTGAGTGTCAGGTTGAGGGTCAGGGTCAAGGTCAAGGTCAGTGTCAGGGTCAGGGTCAAGGTCAAGGTCAAGGTCAGGGTCCAGGTCAAGGTCAGGGTCAGGGACAAGTTCAAGGTCAAGCTCAGGGTGACGGACAGGGTCAAGGTCAAGATCAAGGTCAAGGTCAGGGTCAAGGTCAAGGTCAGGGTCAGGGTCAGCGTCAAGGTCAAGGTCAAGGTCGGGTCAAGGTCAACGTCAGGGAAAGGGACAGGGTCAAGGTCAAGGACAGGGTAGTGGTCAGGGTCAGAATCAGGGACAAGTTCAAGGTCAAGCTCAGGGTGAAGGTCAGGGTCAAGGTCAAGGTCAAGGTCAGGGTCAAGGTCAAGGTCAGGGTCAAGTTCAAGTTCAGTGTCAGGGTCAAGGTCAAGGTCATTGTCAGAGTCAGTGTCAGGTTTAGGGTGAGGGTCAGCGTCAGGGTCAAGGTCAGGGTCAGGGTCAAGGTCAAGTTCAAAGTCAATTTCGGGGTCAGGGTCAAAGTCATGTTCATGTTCAATATCAGGGTCAGGGTCAGGGTCAGGGTGAGGGTGAGGGTCAGGCTCAGGGTCAAGGTCAAGGTCAGGGTCAGGGTCAGGTTTAGGGTGAGTGTCAGGTTGAGGGTCAGGGTCAAGGTCAAGGTCAGGGTCAGGGTCAGGGTCAAGGTCAAGGTCAGGGTCAGGGTAAAGGTCAAGGTCAAGTTTAGAGTCAGGGTCATGGTCAAGGTCATTGTCAGAGTCAGTGTCAGGTTTAGGGTGAGGGTCAGCATCAGGGTCAAGGTCAAGGTCAGGGTCATTGTCAAGTTCAGTGTCAGGGTCATTGTTAAAGTCAGGGTCAATGTCAGGTTCAGGGTCAGGGTCAGTGTCTAGGTCAAGGTCAAGGTCAAGGTCAGGGTCAGGGTTAGGTTTAGGGTGAGGGTCAGGGTCAGGGTCAAGGTCAAGTTAAAGTTCAAGTTCAAGGTAAGGTTCAGGCTCAAGTTGAAGGTCAGGGTCAGGGTCAAGTTCAAGGTCAGGGTCAGGGTCAGGTCAGGGTCAGGGTCAGGGTCAGGTCCAAGGTCAAGGTCAAGATGAGGGATAGTGTCAGTGTCCCGTTCAGGGTCAGGGTTAGGTTCAGGTTCAAGGTCAGGGTCATGGTCAGTGTCAGGGTCAGACTTAGGGTCAAGGTCAAGGTCAAGGTCAGGGTGAGGATCAGGGTCAAGGTCAAGTTCAAGTTCAGGGTCAATGTCAATGTCAGGGTCAGGGTCAGGGTCAGGGTCAGGGTCAAGGTCAAGTTCAAGGTCAATTTCGGGGTCAGAGTCAAGGTCAAGGTCAGGTTCAGTATCAGGGTGAGGGTCAGGGTGCAAGTGAGGGTCAGGGTCAGGGTCAAGATCAAGGTCAAGGTCAGGGTCAGGTTGAAGTTCAAGGTCAGGGTCAGGGTCAGGTTTAGGGTGAGTGTCAGGTTGAGGGTCAAGGTCAGGGTCAAGGTGAGGGGTAGGGTCGGGTCAAGGTCAACGTCAGGGAAAGGGACAGGGTCAAGGTCAAGGACAGGGTCATGGTCAGGGTCAGGGTCAGGGACAAGTTCAAGGTCAAGCTCAGGGTGACGGTCAGGGTCAAGGTCAAGGTCAAGGTCAGGTTCAATGTCAAGGTCAAGGTCAGGGTCAGGGTCAAGGTCAAGTTCAGTGTCAGGGTCAAGGTCAAGGTCATTGTCAGAGTCAGTGTCAGGTTTAGGGTGAGGGTCAGCGTCAGGGTCAAGGTCAAGTTAAAGTTCAAGTTCAAGGTAAGGTTCAGGCTCAAGTTGAAGGTCAGGGTCAGGGTCAAGTTGAAGGTCAGGTTCAAGTTCAAGGTCAGGGTCAGCGTCAGCGTCAGGATCAACTTTAGTGTGAGGGGCAGGATGAGGTTCAGGTTCAAGATCAAGGTCAGGGTCATGGTCAGGGTGTGGTTCAGGGTGAAGGTCAAGGTCAAATTCAAGTTCAGGGTCAATGTCAAGGTCAAGGTCAGGGTCAGGGTCAAGGTCAAGTTCAGGGTTAGGGTCAAGTTCAAGGTCAGGGTCAGGGTCAGGTTTAGGGTGAGTGTCAGGGTGAGGGTCAGGGTCAAGGTCAAGTTCATGGTCAGGGTCAGGGTCAAGGTCAAGGTCAAGGTGAGTGGTAGGGTCAGCGTCTTGGTCAGAGTCAGGTCAGGTGCAGGATCAGTGTCAGGGTCAGGGTCAAGGTCAAGGTCAGGGTCAGGGTCAAGGTCAACATCAGGGTAAGGGACAGGGTCAAGACAAAGGTCAGGGTCATGGTCAGGGTCAGGGTCAGACTTAGGGTCAGGGTTAAGGTCAGGGTCCAGGTCAAGGTCAGGGTCAGGGACAATGTCAAGGTCAAGCTCAGGTTGAGGGTCAAGGTCAAGGTCAAGGTCAGGGTCAATGTCAAGTTCAAGGTCAGGGTTAGGGTCAAGGTCAAGGTCAGGGTCAGGGTCAAGGTCAAGGTCATTGTCAGAGTCAGTGTCAGGTTTAGGGTGAGGGTCAGCGTCAGGGTCAAGGTCAGGGTCAGGTTCAGGATCAAGGTCAAGTTCAAGGTTAATTTCGGGGTCAAGGTCAAAGTTAAATTCATGTTCAAGGTCAGGGTCAGGGTCAGGTTTAGGGTTAATGTCAGGTTGAGGGTCAGGGTCAAGATCAAGGTCAGGGTCAGGGTCAGGGTCAAGGTCAAGGACAAGGTGAGGGGTAGGGTCAAGGTCAATGTCAAGGTGAGGGGTAGGGACAGCGTCTTGGTCAGGGTCAGGTCAGGTGCAGGGTCAGTGTCAGGGTCAGGGTCAAGGTCAAGGTCAAGTTCAGGGTCCAGGTCAAAATCAGGGTCAGGGACAAGTTCAAGGTCAAGCTCAGGGTGAAGGTCAGGGTCAAGGTCAAGGTCAAGGTCAGGGTCAATGTCAAGCTCAAGGTCAGGGTCAGGGTCAAGTTCAAATTCAGTGTCAGGGTCAAGGTCAAGTTCAAGTTCAGGTTCAATGTCAAGGTCAAGGTCAGGGTCAGGGTCAAGGTCAAGTTCAGTGTCAGGGTCAAGGTCAAGGTCATTGTCAGAGTCAGTGTCAGGTTTAGGGTGAGGGTCAGCGTCAGGGTCAAGGTCAAGTTAAAGTTCAAGTTCAAGGTAAGGTTCAGGCTCAAGTTGAAGGTCAGGGTCAGGGTCAAGTTGAAGGTCAGGTTCAAGTTCAAGGTCAGGGTCAGCGTCAGGATCAACTTTAGTGTGAGGGGCAGGATGAGGTTCAGGTTCAAGATCAAGGTCAGGGTCATGGTCAGGGTGTGGTTCAGGGTGAAGGTCAAGGTCAAATTCAAGTTCAGGGTCAATGTCAAGGTCAAGGTCAGGGTCAGGGTCAAGGTCAAGTTCAGGGTTAGGGTCAAGTTCAAGGTCAGGGTCAGGGTCAGGTTTAGGGTGAGTGTCAGGGTGAGGGTCAGGGTCAAGGTCAAGTTCATGGTCAGGGTCAGGGTCAAGGTCAAGGTCAAGGTGAGTGGTAGGGTCAGCGTCTTGGTCAGAGTCAGGTCAGGTGCAGGATCAGTGTCAGGGTCAGGGTCAAGGTCAAGGTCAGGGTCAGGGTTAAGGTCAACATCAGGGTAAGGGACAGGGTCAAGACAAAGGTCAGGGTCATGGTCAGGGTCAGGGTCAGACTTAGGGTCAGGGTTAAGGTCAGGGTCCAGGTCAAGGTCAGGGTCAGGGACAATGTCAAGGTCAAGCTCAGGTTGAGGGTCAAGGTCAAGGTCAAGGTCAGGGTCAATGTCAAGTTCAAGGTCAGGGTTAGGGTCAAGGTCAAGGTCAGGGTCAGGGTCAAGGTCAAGGTCATTGTCAGAGTCAGTGTCAGGTTTAGGGTGAGGGTCAGCGTCAGGGTCAAGGTCAGGGTCAGGTTCAGGATCAAGGTCAAGTTCAAGGTTAATTTCGGGGTCAGGGTCAAAGTTAAATTCATGTTCAAGGTCAGGGTCAGGGTCAGGTTTAGGGTTAATGTCAGGTTGAGGGTCAGGGTCAAGATCAAGGTCAGGGTCAGGGTCAGGGTCAAGGTCAAGGACAAGGTGAGGGGTAGGGTCAAGGTCAATGTCAAGGTGAGGGGTAGGGACAGCGTCTTGGTCAGGGTCAGGTCATGTGCAGGGTCAGTGTCAGGGTCAGGGTCAAGGTCAAGGTCAAGTTCAGGGTCCAGGTCAAAATCAGGGTCAGGGACAAGTTCAAGGTCAAGCTCAGGGTGAAGGTCAGGGTCAAGGTCAAGGTCAAGGTCAGGGTCAATGTCAAGCTCAAGGTCAGGGTCAGGGTCAAGGTCAAGTTCAGTGTCAGGGTCAAGGTCAAGGTCATTGTCAGAGTCAGTGTCAGGTTTAGGGTGAGGGTCAGCGTCAGGGTCAAGGTCAGGGTCAGGGTCAGGGTCAAGGTCAAGTTCAAAGTCAATTTCGGGGTCAGGGTCAAAGTCAAGTTCATGTTCAATATCAGGGTCAGGGTCAGGGTGAGGGTGAGGGTCAGGCTCAGGGTCAAGGTCAAGGTCAGGGTCAATGTCAAGTTCAAGGTCAGCGTCAGGGCAAAGGTCAGGGTCAGGGTCAGGATCAAGGTCAAGTTCAAGGTTAATTTCGGGGTCAGGGTCAAAGTTAAATTCATGTTCAAGGTCAGGGTCAGGGTCAGGTTTAGGGTTAATGTCAGGTTGAGGGTCAGGGTCAAGATCAAGGTCAGGGTCAGGGTCAGGGTCAAGGTCAAGGACAAGGTGAGGGGTAGGGTCAAGGTCAAGGTCAAGGTGAGGGGTAGGGTCAGCGTCTTGGTCAGGGTCAGGTCAGGTGCAGGGTCAGTGTCAGGGTCAGGGTCAAGGTCAAGGTAGAGTGAGGGTCAAGGTCAAGTTCAAGTTCAGGGTCAATGTCAAGGTTAATGTCAGGGTCAGGGTCAAGGTCAAGGTAAGGGTCAGGGTCAAGGTCAAGGTCAGGTTCAGTATAAGGGTCAGGATCAGGGTGAGGGTGAGGGTGAGGGTCAGGGTCAAGATCAAGGTCAGGGTCAGGTTCAAGTTCAAGGTCAGGGTCAGGGTCAGGTTTAGGGTGAGTGTCAGGGTGAGGGTCAGGGTCAAGGTCAAGTTCATGGTCAGGGTCAGGGTCAAGGTCAAGGTCAAGGTGAGTGGTAGGGTCAGCGTCTTGGTCAGAGTCAGGTCAGGTGCAGGATCAGTGTCAGGGTCAGGGTCAAGGTCAAGGTCAGGGTCAGGGTCAAGGTCAACATCAGGGTAAGGGACAGGGTCAAGACAAAGGTCAGGGTCATGGTCAGGGTCAGGGTCAGACTTAGGGTCAGGGTCAAGGTCAGGGTCCAGGTCAAGGTCAGGGTCAGGGTCAGGGACAATGTCAAGGTCAAGCTCAGGGTGAGGGTCAAGGTCAAGGTCAAGGTCAGGGTCAATGTCAAGCTCAAGGTCAGGGTCAGGGTCAAGTTCAAATTCAGTGTCAGGGTCAAGGTCAAGGTCATTGTCAGAGTCAGTGTCAGGTTTAGGGTGAGGGTCAGGGTCAAGGTCAGGGTCAGGGTCAGGGTCAAGGTCAAGTTCAAAGTCAATTTCGGGGTCAGGGTCAAAGTCAAGTTCATGTTCAATATCAGGGTCAGGGTCAGGGTGAGGGTGAGGGTCAGGCTCAGGGTCAAGGTCAAGGTCAGGGTCAATGTCAAGTTCAAGGTCAGCGTCAGGGCCAAGGTCAGGGTCAGGGTCAGGATCAAGGTCAAGTTCAAGGTTAATTTCGGGGTCAGGGTCAAAGTTAAATTCATGTTCAAGGTCAGGGTCAGGGTCAGGTTTAGGGTTAATGTCAGGTTGAGGGTCAGGGTCAAGATCAAGGTCAGGGTCAGGGTCAGGGTCAAGGTCAAGGTCAAGGACAAGGTGAGGGGTAGGGTCAAGGTCAAGGTCAAGGTGAGGGGTAGGGTCAGCGTCTTGGTCAGGGTCAGGTCAGGTGCAGGGTCAGTGTCAGGGTCAGGGTCAAGGTCAAGGTAGAGTGAGGGTCAAGGTCAAGTTCAAGTTCAGGGTCAATGTCAAGGTTAATGTCAGGGTCAGGGTCAAGGTCAAGGTAAGGGTCAGGGTCAAGGTCAAGGTCAGGTTCAGTATAAGGGTCAGGATCAGGGTGAGGGTGAGGGTGAGGGTCAGGGTCAAGATCAAGGTCAGGGTCAGGTTCAAGTTCAAGGTCAGGGTCAGGGTCAGGTTTAGGGTGAGTGTCAGGGTGAGGGTCAGGGTCAAGGTCAAGTTCATGGTCAGGGTCAGGGTCAAGGTCAAGGTCAAGGTGAGTGGTAGGGTCAGCGTCTTGGTCAGAGTCAGGTCAGGTGCAGGATCAGTGTCAGGGTCAGGGTCAAGGTCAAGGTCAGGGTCAGGGTCAAGGTCAGGGTCCAGGTCAAGGTCAGGGTCAGGGACAATGTCAAGGTCAAGCTCAGGGTGAGGGTCAAGGTCAAGGTCAAGGTCAGGGTCAATGTCAAGTTCAAGGTCAGGGTTAGGGTCAAGGTCAAGGTCAGGGTCAGGGTCAAGGTCAAGGTCATTGTCAGAGTCAGTGTCAGGTTTAGGGTGAGGGTCAGCGTCAGGGTCAAGGTCAGGGTCAGGTTCAGGATCAAGGTCAAGTTCAAGGTTAATTTCGGGGTCAGGGTCAAAGTTAAATTCATGTTCAAGGTCAGGGTCAGGGTCAGGTTTAGGGTTAATGTCAGGTTGAGGGTCAGGGTCAAGATCAAGGTCAGGGTCAGGGTCAGGGTCAAGGTCAAGGACAAGGTGAGGGGTAGGGTCAAGGTCAATGTCAAGGTGAGGGGTAGGGTCAGCGTCTTGGTCAGGGTCAGGTCAGGTGCAGGGTCAGTGTCAGGGTCAGGGTCAAGGTCAAGGTCAAGTTCAGGGTCCAGGTCAAAATCAGGGTCAGGGACAAGTTCAAGGTCAAGCTCAGGGTGAAGGTCAGGGTCAAGGTCAAGGTCAAGGTCAGGGTCAATGTCAAGCTCAAGGTCAGGGTCAGGGTCAAGGTCAAGTTCAGTGTCAGGGTCAAGGTCAAGGTCATTGTCAGAGTCAGTGTCAGGTTTAGGGTGAGGGTCAGCGTCAGGGTCAAGGTCAGGGTCAGGGTCAGGGTCAAGGTCAAGTTCAAAGTCAATTTCGGGGTCAGGGTCAAAGTCAAGTTCATGTTCAATATCAGGGTCAGGGTCAGGGTGAGGGTGAGGGTCAGGCTCAGGGTCAAGGTCAAGGTCAGGGTCAATGTCAAGTTCAAGGTCAGCGTCAGGGCCAAGGTCAGGGTCAGGGTCAGGATCAAGGTCAAGTTCAAGGTTAATTTCGGGGTCAGGGTCAAAGTTAAATTCATGTTCAAGGTCAGGGTCAGGGTCAGGTTTAGGGTTAATGTCAGGTTGAGGGTCAGGGTCAAGATCAAGGTCAGGGTCAGGGTCAGGGTCAAGGTCAAGGACAAGGTGAGGGGTAGGGTCAAGGTCAAGGTCAAGGTGAGGGGTAGGGTCAGCGTCTTGGTCAGGGTCAGGTCAGGTGCAGGGTCAGTGTCAGGGTCAGGGTCAAGGTCAAGGTAGAGTGAGGGTCAAGGTCAAGTTCAAGTTCAGGGTCAATGTCAAGGTTAATCTCAGGGTCAGGGTCAAGGTCAAGGTAAGGGTCAGGGTCAAGGTCAAGGTCAGGTTCAGTATAAGGGTCAGGATCAGGGTGAGGGTGAGGGTGAGGGTCAGGGTCAAGATCAAGGTCAGGGTCAGGTTCAAGTTCAAGGTCAGGGTCAGGGTCAGGTTTAGGGTGAGTGTCAGGGTGAGGGTCAGGGTCAAGGTCAAGTTCATGGTCAGGGTCAGGGTCAAGGTCAAGGTCAAGGTGAGTGGTAGGGTCAGCGTCTTGGTCAGAGTCAGGTCAGGTGCAGGATCAGTGTCAGGGTCAGGGTCAAGGTCTAGGTCAGGGTCAGGGTCAAGGTCAACATCAGGGTAAGGGACAGGGTCAAGACAAAGGTCAGGGTCATGGTCAGGGTCAGGGTCAGACTTAGGGTCAGGGTCAAGGTCAGGGTCCAGGTCAAGGTCAGGGTCAGGGTCAGGGACAATGTCAAGGTCAAGCTCAGGGTGAGGGTCAAGGTCAAGGTCAAGGTCAGGGTCAATGTCAAGTTCAAGGTCAGGGTTAGGGTCAAGGTCAGGGTCAGGGTCAAGGTCAAGGTCATTGTCAGAGTCAGTGTCAGGTTTAGGGTGAGGGTCAGCGTCAGGGTCAAGGTCAGGGTCAGGTTCAGGATCAAGGTCAAGTTCAAGGTTAATTTCGGGGTCAGGGTCAAAGTTAAATTCATGTTCAAGGTCAGGGTCAGGGTCAGGTTTAGGGTTAATGTCAGGTTGAGGGTCAGGGTCAAGATCAAGGTCAGGGTCAGGGTCAGGGTCAAGGTCAAGGACAAGGTGAGGGGTAGGGTCAAGGTCAATGTCAAGGTGAGGGGTAGGGTCAGCGTCTTGGTCAGGGTCAGGTCAGGTGCAGGGTCAGTGTCAGGGTCAGGGTCAAGGTCAAGGTCAAGTTCAGGGTCCAGGTCAAAATCAGGGTCAGGGACAAGTTCAAGGTCAAGCTCAGGGTGAAGGTCAGGGTCAAGGTCAAGGTCAAGGTCAGGGTCAATGTCAAGCTCAAGGTCAGGGTCAGGGTCAAGTTCAAGTTCAAGGTCAATTTCGGGGTCAGGGTCAAGGTCAAGGTCAGGTTCAGTATCAGGGTCAGGGTCAGGGTGCGAGTGAGGGTCAGTGTCAGGGTCAAGATCAAGGTCAAGGTCAAGGTGAGGTGTAGGGTCAGCGTCTTGGTCAGAGTCAGGTCAGGTGCAGGATCAGTGTCAGGGTCAGGGTCAAGGTCAAGGTCAGGGTCAGGGTCAAGGTCAAAATCAGGGTAAGGGACAGGGTCAAGACAAAGGTCAGGGTCATGGTCAGGGTCAGACTTAGGGTCAGGGTCAAGGTCAGGGTGTAGGTCAAGGTCAGGGTCAGGGACAATGTCAATGTCAAGCTCAGAGTGAGCATCAAGGTAAGGGTCAAGGTCAGGGTCAATGTCAAGGTCAATGTCAGGGTCAGGGTCAAGTTCAAGTTCAGGGTCAGGGTCAAGGTCAAGGTCATTGTCAGAGTCAGTGTCAGGTTTAGAGTGAGGGTCAGCGTCAGGGTCAGGGTCAAGGTGAAGGTCAGGGTCAGGGTCAAGGTCAAGGTCAAGGTCAGGGTCAGGTTCAATTTCAAAGTCAGGGTCAGGGTCAGGTTTAGTGTGAGTGTCAGGTTGAGGGTCAGGATCAAGGTCAAGGTCAGGGTCAGGGTCAAGGTCAAGGTCAAGGTGAGGGTTAGGGTCAAGGTCAAGGTCAAGGTGAGGGGTAGGGTCAGCGTCTTGGTCAGGGTCAGGGTCAAGGTCAGGGTCAGGGACAAGTTAAAGGTCAAGCTCAGGGTGAGGGTCAGGGTCAAGTTCAAGATCAAGGTCAAGGTTAGGGTCAATGTCAAGGTCAAGGTCAGGGTCAGGGTCAAGGTCATTGTCAGTGTCAGGTTTAGGGTGAGGGTCAGCATCAGGGTCAAGGTCAAGGTGAAGGTCAAGGTCAGGGTCAAAGTTAGGTTTAGGGTGAGGGTCAGGGTCAGGGTCAACGTCAAGTTAAAGTTCAAGTTCAAGGTAACGTTCAGGCTCAAGTTGAAGGTCAGTGTCAGGGTCAATGTCAAGGTCATTGTCAGAATCAGTGTCAGGTTTAGGGTGAGGGTCAGAGTCAGGGTCAAGGTCAGGGTCAGTGTCAGGGTCAGGGTCAGGGTCAGGGTCAGGGTCAGGGTCAAGGTCAGGGTCAGGGTCAGGGTCAGGTTCACGGTCAAGGTCAGTGTCAGAGTCAGGGTCAGGGTTTGATTTAGTGTCAGGTTCAGGGTCAGGGTCAATGTCAGAGTCAGGGTCAAGGTCAAGGTGAGGGTCACGGTCAAGGTCAGGGTCGAGGTCAGGGTCAAGGTCAAGGTCAGGGTCAAGGTCAAGCTCAAGGTCAGGGTCAGTGTCAAGTTCAAGTTCAGGGTCAGTGTGAGGTTCAGAGTCAGGTTTAGGGTCAGAGTCAAGGTCAAGGTCAGGGTCAGGGTAAGGGTCAAGTCAGGGTCAGGGTGAGGTTCAGGGTCATGTTTAGCGTCAGGGTCAGGGTCACGGTCAGACTTAGAGTCAGGGTCCTGTTCAGGATCAGAGTCAAGGTCAGTGTCAGGGTCAGGGTCAGGGTCAAGGTCAGAGTCAGGGTCAGGGTCAGGGTCAGGTTCAGACTTAGGTTTAGGGTTATGATTATGGTTAGGGCAAGTTTCAGGGTCAGGGTCACAGTCAGACTTAGTGTCAGGGTCAGGGTCAGGGTCAAGGTCAGGGTCAAGGTCATGGTCAGGGTCAAGGTCAGGGTCAGGGTCAAGGTCAATGTCAGGGTCAGGGTCAAGCTCAAAGTCAGGGTCTGGTTCAGGGTCAGTGTCAGGGTCAGGGTCAGGGTCAGGGTCAGTGTCAAGGTCAGGGTCAGGGTCAGGGTCAGGGTCAAGGTCAAGGTCAATTTCAGGGTTAGATTTAGTGTTAGGGTTAGGGTTAGGGTCAGGGTTAGGGTCAGGTTCAAGGTCAAGGTCAGGGTCAGGGTAAGGGTCCGGGTCAGTGTCAGGGTCAGGGTCAGGGTCAAGTTCAAGGTCAAGTTCAGGGTCAGGGTAAGGGTCCGGGTCAGTGTCAGGGTCAGGGTCAGGGTCAAGTTCAAGGTCAAGGTCAAGGTCAGGGTCAGGGTCAGGTTTAGTTTTAGGGTTAGGTTTAGGGTTAGGGTCAGTTTCAGGGTTAGGGTCACAGTCAGACTTAGTGTCAAGGTCAGGGTCAAGGTCAAAGTCAGGGTCAGGTTCAGGGTCAGGGTCAGGGTCAGGGTCAAGGTCTGGGTCAACATCAAGTTCAGGGACAGGGTCATGGTCAGTGTCAAGGTCAATGTCAGGGTCAGGGTCAGGGTCAGTTTCAAGGTCAGGGTCAGGTGCAGGGTCAGGGTCAAGGTCAAGGTCAAGGTCAGGGTCAGGATCAGGATCAGGGTTAGGTTTAATATTAGGGTGAGGGTTAGGGTTAGGGTTACGGTCAGGTTCAGGGTCAGGGTCACAGTCAGACTTAGTGTCAGGGTCAAGGTCAGGGTCAGTGTCAGTGTAAGGGTCAAGGTCAAGGTCAATGTCAGGGTAAGGGTCAAGGTCAGGGTCAGTGTCAGGGTCAGGGTCAGTGTCAAGTTCAAGGTCAGGGTCAGGGTCAGGGTTAGGTTTAGGATTAGGGTTATGGTTACGGTCAGGTTAAGGATCAGGGTTCATGTCAGACTTATTGTCAGGGTCGGGGTCAATATCAAGTTTAAATGGAAGCTCAGGTTCAAGTTCAAGGTCAGGGTCAGGGTTAGGGTCAGTGTCAGTGTCAAGGTCAAGGTCAAGGTCAAGTATAGGTTCTAGGTCAAGGTCAAGGTCAGCGTCAGTGTGAGTTTCATTGTCAGGTTCAGGGTTAGGGTCTGGATTAGGGTCAAGGTCAAGGTCAAGGTGTCAAGGTCAAGGTCAGGGTCAGGGTCAGGGTCAAAGTCAAGGTCAAGGTCAGGGTCAGGTTCATGGTCTGGATTAGGGTCATGTTTTTGGTCAATGTCAGGTTCAGGGTCAGGTTCAGGTGCAGGGTCAGTGTCAGGGTCAGGGTCAGGGTCACAGTCAGACTTACTGTCATATTCAGGGTCAGGGTCAAGGTCAAGGACAATGTCAATGTCAAGGTCAGGGTCTGGGTCTGGGTCAGGGTCAAGGTCAAGGTCAGGATCAGGGTTATGTTTAGTTTTAGGGTTAGGGTTAGGGTCAGGTTCAGGCTCAAGGTCAGGGTCAGGGTCAAGTGCAGGGTCAGGGTCAGGGTCACGGTCAGGGTCAGGATCACGGTCAGACTTAGTGTCAGGGTCAAGGTCAGGGTCAATTTCAAGGTCAAGTTCAAGGTCAGGGTCAAGTTCAAGGTCAAGTTCAGGGTCAGGGTCAGTGTCAGGGTAAAGGTAAGGGTCATGGTCAGGGTCAGGTTCAGGGTGAAGGTCATGGTCAAGGTCGTTGTCAGGGTCAGATCAGGGTTAGGTTTAGGGTTAGGTTTAGGCTTAGGTTTAGGGTCAGGTTTAGGGTCAGGGTCACAGTTAGACTTAGTGTCAGGATCAGGATCAAGGTGAAAGTCAGGTCAGGTTCAGGTTCAGGTTCAGGGTCAGGGTCAGGTTCAGTGTGAAGGTCACGGTCAAGGTCGTTGTCAGGGTCAGGTCAGGGTTAGGTTTAGCGTTAGTGTTAAGGTTTGGGTTAGGGACAGGTTCAGCGTCCGAGTCACAGTCAGACATAGTGACAAAGTCAGGGTCAGGGTCAAGGTCAGGGTTAAGTTCAAGGTCAAGTTCAAGGTCAAGGTCAGTGTCAGGGTCAGGGTCAGGGTCAGAGTTAGGTTTAATGTTAGGGTTAGGGTTAGGGTTAGGGTTAGGGTCAGGTTCAGGGTCAGGGTCACAGTCAGACTTAGTGTCAGGGTCAGGGTCAGGGTCAAGGTCAGGGTCAGTGTCAAGTTCAAGGTCAGTGTCAGGGTCAGGTTCAGGGTCAGGGTCAGGGTCAAGGTCAGGGTCAGGGTCATGGTCAAGGTCAGGGTCAGTGTCAGGCTCAGTCTCAGGTTTAAGGTCAAGTTTAGGTGAAGCTTAAGTTCAGTGTCAGGGTCAAGTCAAGGTCAGGGTCAAGGTCAGGGTCAGGGTATGTCAAGGTCAATGTCAGGGTCAGGATCAAGTTCAAAGTCAGGGTCAGGGTCAGGGTCAGGGTAAGTTTTAGGGTTAGGGTTAGGTTAAGATTCAGGGTCAGGGTCACAGTCAGACTTATTGTCAGGGTCAGGGTCAGAGTCAAGGTCAGGGTCAAGGTCTAGGTCAAGGTCAGTGTCAGACTTAGTTTCATGGTGAAGGTCATTGTCAAGGTCAAGGTCAAGGTCAAGTTCAGGTTCAAGATCAGGGTCAGGGTCAGGTGCAGGGTCAGGATCAGGGTCAGGGTCAGGGTCAGGGTCACAGTCAGACTTAGAGTAAGGGTCAGAGTCACGGTCAAGGTAAGGGTCAAGATCAATTTCAAGATCATGGTGAGTGTCACGGTCAAGGTCAATTTCATAGTAAGGGTCAAGGTCAAGGTCAGGGTCAGGGCCAGGGTCAGGGTAAAGTTCAGGGTCAACGTCAGGGTCAGGGTCAAGGTCAAGGTCAAGGTCAGGGTCAGGTTCAAGGTCAAGTTCAGGGTAAGGGTCAGGGTCAGGGTAAAGGTCAGGGTGAGGGTCTGGGTCTGGTTCTGTGTGAAGGTCACGGTCAAGGTCAGGGTCAGGGTCACGGTCAGGGTTATGTTTAGGGTTTGGTTTAGGCTTAGGGTTACGGTCAGTTTCAGGGTCAGGGTCACAGTCAGACTAAGTGTCAGGATCAGAGTCAGGGTCAAGGTCAGGGTCAAAGTCAAGGTCAAGATCAAGGTCAGTGTAAGTGTCAAGTTCAATGTCAGGGTCAGGGTCAGGGTCTAGGTCAAGGTCAAGGTCAGGGTCAGGGTAATGGTCAAGGTCAGGGTCAGGGTCAACTTAAGGGTAAAAGTCAGGGTCAGGTTCAGGGTCAGTGTCAGGGTCAGGGTCAGGGTCCAAATTAAGGTCAAGGTCAAGTTCAGGGTCAAGGTCAGGATCAGGTTCAAGTTCAGGGTCACGCTCAGGGTCAGGGTAAGTGTCAGGGTCAAGGTAAAGGTCAAAGTCAAGTTCAGGGTCAGGGTCAAGGTCAGAGTCAAGTTCAAGGTCAGGGTCAGGGTCAGGATTAGGGTCAGAGTTAGGGTCAAGGTCAGGGGTAGTTTCAGGGTCAGCTGCAGGTCCAGGGTCAGGGTCAGGGTCACGGTCAGGTTCAGTGTCACGGTCAGAATTAGGGTCAGGGTTCAGTTCAGGGTCAAGGTCAGGGTCAGGGTCAAAGTCAAGGTCAAGGTCAATGTCAATGTCAAGGTCAGGGTCAGGGTCAAGGTCAAGATCAGGTTCAGGGTCATGGTCATTGTCTGGATTAGGGTCAGGTTTAAGATCAAGGTCAGGGTCAGGGTCAGGGTCAGGTTCAGGGTCAGGGTCACACTCAGACTTATTGTCAGGATTAGGGTCAAGGTCAAGGTCAAGGTCAGGGTCAGGGTCATGTTTAGTGTTAGGGTCAGGGTCAGGGTGAGTTTCAGTGTCAGGTTCAGGGTCAGGGTCTGGATTAGGGTCAGGGTTAGGGTCAAGGTCAGTGTCAGGGTCAGGGTCAGGTGCAGGGTCAGGGTCAGGTTCAAGGTCAGACTTAGTGTAAGGGTCAAGGTCAGGGTCATGGTAAATGTCAAGGTCAGGGTCAAGATCAGGGTAAGGGTCAGGGTCAGGTTCAAGGTCAAGGTCAAGGTCAGGGTCAGGGTCAGGGTCAGGATTATGGTTAGGTTTAGGGTTAGGGTCAGGTTCAGGGTCAGGGTCACAGTCAAATTTAGTGTCACGTTCAGGGTCATAGTCAAGGTCAGGGTCAAGGTCAATGTCAAGTTCAAGGTCAATGTCAGGGTCAAGGTCAAGGTCAGGGTCAGGTTCAGGTTCATGGTCTGCATTAGGGTCAGTTTTTTGGTCAAGTTCAGGGTCAGGTTCAGGTGCAGGGTCAGGGTCAGCGTCAGGGTCACGGTCCGTGGTAGGTTTAGGGTTAGGATTATGTTTAGGGTAAGGTTCAGGGTCAGAGTCACAGTCAGACTTAGTTTCAAAGTCAAGGTAAGGGTCAGGGTCAGTGTCAAGTTCAAGGTCAGGGTCAGGGTCAGGTTCAGGGTGAAGGTCATTGTCAGGGTCAGGGTCAGGTTTAGGTTTAGGGTTAGTTTTAGGCTTAGTGTTAGGGTCAGTTTCAGTGTTAGGGTCACAGTCAGACTTAGTGTCAGGGTCAGGGTCAAGGTCAAAGTCAGGGTCAGGTTCAGGGTCAGGGTGAGTGTCAGGATCAAGGTCAGGATTAGGTTTAGGGTTAGTGTTAAGGTTAGGGTTAGGGTCAGATTCAGTGTCAGAGTCACAGTCAGACTTAGTGTCAGGGTCAGGGTCAAGGTCAGGGTCAAGGTCAAGGTCAAGGTCAAGGTCAGGGACAGGGTAAGTGTCAGGGTCAAGGTCAATGTCAGGGTAAGAGTCAGGGTTAATTTCAAGGTCAGGGTCAGATGCAGGGTCAGTGTCAAGGTCAAGGTCAAGGTCAAGGTCAGGGTTAGGGTCAGGGTCAAGGTCAAGGTCAGGGTCAGGGTCAGGGTTAGGTTTAGTGTTAGGGTTAGGGTTACGGTCAGGTTAAGGATCAGGGTTCATGTCAGACTTATTTTCAGGGTCAGGGTCGGGGTCAATATCAAGGTTAAATGGAAGCTCAGGTTCAAGTTCAAGGTCAGGGTGAGGGTTAGTGTCAGGGTCAGTGTCAAGGTCAAGGTCAAGGTCAAGGTTAGGTTCTAGGTCAAGGTCAAGGTCAGGGTCAGGGTGAGTTTCAGTGTCAGGTTCAGGGTTAAGGTCTGAATTAGGGTCAAGGTCAGGGTCAAGGTCAAGGTCAGGGTCAAGATCAGGGTCAGGGTCAGGGTCAGGGTCAGGGTCTTGGTTAAGGTCAAGTTCAGGGTCAGGTTCTGTGACAGGGTTAGGTTTACTGTTAGGGTTAGGGTTAGGGTCAGATTCAGTGTCAGAGTCACAGTCAGACTTAGTGTCAGGGTCAGGGTCAGAGTCAAGGTCAAGGTCAAGTTAAATGTCAAGGTCAAGGTCAGTGTCAGGGTCTGGGTTAGGTTTAGGGTTAGGGTAAGGGTTAGGGTCAGTTTCAGGATCAGTGTTCATGTCAGACTTATTGTCAGGTTCAGGGTCGGGGTCAATATCAATGTCAAATGCAAGCTCAGGTTCAAGGTCAAGGTCGGGGTCACGGTAAGGGTCAAGGTCAAGGTCAGGTTTTGGTTCAGGGTCATTTTGAGGTTCAGGTTCAGGGTCAGGGTTAGTGTCAGGGTCAGGGTCAGGGTCAGGGTCACGGTCAAGGTCAAGGTCAAGGTCAGGGTAAGGGTAAAGTTCAAGGTCAGGGTCAGGGTCAGGTTGAAGTTCAGTGTCAAGTTCAGGGTCAGGGTCAAGGTCAATGTAAAGTTCAAGGTCAAGGTCATGGTCAGTGTCAGGGTCAAGGTCAGGGTCAGTGTCAAGGTCAAGGTTAGTGTCAGGGTCAGGGTCAGTGTCGAGGTCAAGGTCAAGGTCAGGGTCAAGGTCAGTGTCAGGGTCAGGGTCAGGTTAAGGGTCAGGGTCAAGTTCAAGATCAAGGTCAGGGTCAGGGTCAGGGTTAGGTTTAGGGTTAGGGTTCGGGTCAGGTTCAGGGTCAGGGTCACAGTCAGACTTAGTTTCAGGTTCAGGGTCAGGGTCAAGTTCAGGGTCAAGGTCAATGTCAAGTTCAAGGTCAGTGTCAGGGTCAAGGTCAAGGTCAGGGTAAGGGTCAGGGTCATGGTCTGGATTAGGGTTAGATTTAGGGTCCAGGTCAGGGTCAGGGACAGGGTCAGGGTCAGGGTCACGGTCAGACTTAGGGTCAGGGTCAAGTTCAGGCTAAAGGTCAAGGTCAAGGTCAGGGTCAAGTTCAGCGTCAGGGTCAGGGTCAGGTTCAAGGTCAATTTCAGGGTCAGGGTCAGGGTCAGGGTAAAGGTCAAGTTCAAGTTCAAGCTCAGTGTCAGTGTCAAGGTCAAGGTCAGTGTCAGGGTCAAAATCAAGGTCAAAGTCAGGGTCAGGTTCATGTTCAGTGTTAGTTTCAGGGTCAGGTTGTGGTTCAGGTTCAGGTTTAGTGTCAGGGTCAGTGTCAGACTTGGTGTCTGAATCAGGGTCAGGGTCAAGGTCAGGGTCAGGGTCAAGGTCAAGGTCAGGTTCAGGGTCAAGATCAAGTTCAGGGTCAGGTTTAGGTTTAGGGTTAGGACTAGGGTTAGTGTTAGGGTCAGGTTCAGTGTCAGGGTCACAGTCAGACTTAGTGTCAGGGTCAGGGTAAGGGTCAAGGTCAAGGTCCAGGTCCAGGTCAAGGTAAGGTTCAGTGTCAGGGTCAGGTTCAAGTTCAAGATCAAAGTCAGTCTCAGGGTCAAGTTCAAGGTCAGGGTCAGTGTCAGGGTCATGGTCTGGATTAGGGTCAGGTTTAGGGTCAAGGTCAGGGTCAGGGTCAGGGTCAGGGTCAATGTCAGGTTCAGGGTCAGGGTCAAGGTCAAGGTCAGAGTAAATGTCAAAGTCAGGGTCAGGGTCAGGGTCAGGGTCAGGGTCAGGATCAGGGTCAGGTTCAGGGTCAAGATCAAATCAAGGTCAGGGTCAGGGTCAGGGTTAGGTTTAGTTTTAGGGTTAGGGTTAGGGTCAGGGTCAGGGTCACAGTCAAACTTAGTGTCAGGTTCATGGTCACAGAAAGGACAAGGTCAAGGTAAATGTCAAGGTCAAGGTCAGGGTCACGGTCAAAGTAAAGGTCAGGGTCAGGTTCAGGGTTAGTTTCAGTATCAGGTTCAGTGTCAGGGTCTGGATTAGGGTTAGGTTTATGGTCAAGGTCAGGGTCAGGGTCAGGTTCAGGTGCAGGGTCAGGGTCAGGGTCAGGGTCAGGGTCACTGACAGACTTAGGGTCAGGGTCAAGATCAAGGTCAAGGTCAGGGTCAGGGTCAAGGTCAGGGTCAAGTTCAAGGTCAGGGTCAGGGTCAGGGTTAAGTTTAGGGTTAGGATTATGGTTGGGGTAAGGTTCAGGGTCAGGGTCACAGTCAGACTTAGTGTCAGGGTCATTGTCAGGGTCAATGTCAGGGTCAGGTCAGGGTCAGGGTTAAGTTTAGGTTTAGGCTTAGGCTTAGGGTCAGATTCAGTGTAATGGTCATAGTGAAACTTAGTTTCAGGGTCAGGGTCAGGGTCAAGGTCAGGGTCAAGGTCAAGGTCAGGGTCAGGGTCAATGTCAAGGTCAGGGTCACGGTCAGGTTAAAGGTCAGGGTCACGGTCAGGGTCAGGGTCAGTGTCAGGGTCAAGGTCAATATCAAGGTCAAGTTCAAGGTCAAGGTCAGGATGAGGGTCAAGTTCAAGGTCAGGGTCATGGTCAGGGTCAGGTTCAAGTTCAGGGTAAGGGTCAGGGTCAAGGTCAAGGTAAAGGTCAAGGTCAAGGTCAGTGTAACGGACAAGGTCAGGGTCAGGTTTAGGGTCAGAGTCATAGTCAGGATTAGGGTCAGGGTTAGGGTCTAGGTCAGGGACAGTTTCAGGTTCAATTGCAGGGCCAGGGTCAGGGTCAGGGTCACGGTCAGACTTAGGGTCAGGGTCAAGTTCAGGGTCAAGGTCAATGTCAGGGTCAGGTTCAACATCAGGGTCAAGGTCAAGGTCAGGGTCAGGGTCAGTGTCAGGTTCAAGGTCAGGGTCAGGATCAGGGTCAGGTTCAGTGTCAGGGTCAGGGTCATGGTCAAGGTCAAGGTCAATGTCAGGGTCAGGATCAAGTTCAAAGTCAGGGTCAGGGTCAGTGTCAGGGTCAGGGTCATGGTAAGTTTTAGGGTTAGGGTTAGGTTAAGATTCAGGATCAGGGTCACAGTCAGACTTATTGTCAGGGTCAGGGTCAGAGTCAAGGTCATTGTCAAGGTCAAGGTCAAGGTCAAGTTCAGGGTCAAGATCAGGGTCAGGGTCAGGGTCAGGTTCATATTCAAGTTCAACGTCAAGTTCAGGGTCAAGGTCTTGGTCAAGGTCAGGGTCAGGGTCCGTGTCAGTGTCAGGGTCAAGGTCAGGGTCAGGGTCAGGGTCTGGGTAAGAGTCACGGTCAATGTCAGGGTCAAGGTCAATGTCAAGGTCATGGTGAGTGTCAGGGTCAAGGTCAAGGTCATGGTCAGGGTCAGGTTCAAGGCCATGGTCAGTGTCATGGTCAAGGTCAGGATCAGGTTCAGGGTAAAGTCAGGGTCAGGGTTAGGTTCAGGGTCAGTGTCAGGGTCAGGGTCAAGGTCAAGGTCAAGATCAATGTCAGGGTCAGGGTCACGGTCAAGGTCAGGGTCAGGGTGAGGTTTAGGTTTAAGGTTAGGCTTAGGGTTAGCGTCAGGTTCAGGGTCAAGGTCACAGTCAGACTTAGTGTCCGGGTCAGGGTCAAGGTCAGGGTCAGGGTCAAGTTCAATGTCAGGGTCAGGGTCAAGGTCAAGTTCAAGGTCAGGGTCAGGGTTAGATTTAGGTTTAGGTTTACGGTTAGGTTTAGGGTAAGGTTCAGGGTCAGGGTCACAGTCAGAATTACTGTCAGAGTCAGGGTCAGGGTGAAGGTCAAGGTCAAGGTCAATGTCAAGGTCAGGGTCAGGGTCAGGGTCAGGGTCAGGGTGCGAGTGAGGGTCAGGGTCAGGGTCAAGATCAAGGTCAAGGTCAGGGTCAGGTTGAAGTTCAAGGTCAGGGTCAGGGTCAGGGTCAAGGTCAAGTTCAAGGTGAGGGGTAGGGTCAGCGTCTTGGTCAGGGCCAGGTCAGGTGCACGGTCAGCGTCAGGGTCAGGGTCAAGGTAAACGTCAGCGAAAGGGACAGGGTCAAGGTCAAGGACAGGGTCATGGTCAGGGTCAGGGTCAGGGTAAGGGTCAGGGTCAGGGTCAAGTTCAAGGTCAAGGTCAAGGTCAGGGTCATGGTCAAGGTCAAGGCCAGGGTCAGCGTCAGGGTCAGGTTTAGTGTGAGGGGCAGGGTTAGGTTCAGGTTCAAGGTCAGGGTCATGGTCAGGGTAAGGGTCAGGTTCAAGTTCAAGGTCAGGGTCAGGTTTAGGGTGAGTGTCTGGTTGAGGGTCAGGGTCAAGGTCAAGGTCAGGGTCAGGGTCAGGTTTAGGGTGAGTGTCAGGTTGAGGGTCAGGGTCAAGGTCAAGGTCAGGGTCAGGGTCAGGGTCAAGGTCAAGGTCAAGGTGAGGGGTAGGGTCAAGGTCAAGGTCAAGGTGAGGGGTAGGGTCAGCGTCTTGGTCAGGGTCAGGTCAGGTGCAGGGTCAGTGTCAGGGTCAGGGTCAAGGTCAAGGTGGAGTGAGGGTCAAGGTCAAGTTCAAGTGCAGGGTCAATGTCAAGGTTAATGTCAGGGTCAGGTTCAAGGTCAAGGTAAGGGTCAGGGTCAAGGTCAAGGTCAGGGTCAGGGTCAAGATCAAGGTCAGGTTCAGTATATGGGTCAGGATCAGGGTGAGGGTGAGGGTGAGGGTCAGGGTCAAGATCAAGGTCAGGGTCAGGTTCAAGTTCAAGGTCAGGGTCAGGGTCAGGTTTAGGGTGAGTGTCAGGGTGAGGGTCAGGGTAAAGGTCAAGATCAGGGTCAGGGACAAGTTCAAGGTCAAGCACAGGGTGAGGGTCAGGGTCAAGGTCAAGGTCAGGGTCAAGCTCAAAGTCAAGGTCAGGGTCAGGGTCAAGGTCAAGTTCAGGGTCAGGGACAAGGTGAAGGTTATTGTCAGAGTCCGTGTCAGGTTTAAGGTGAGGGTCAGCGTGAGGGTCAAGGTCATGGTCAATGTCAGGGTCAGGGTCAGGGTCATTGACAGGGTGAGGTTCAAGGCCAAGGTCCGGGTAAGGGTCAGGTTCAGTTTTAGGGTGAGGGTCAGGGTCAAGGTCAGGGTCAGGGTCAGGGTTAGGTTTAGGGTGAGGGTCAGGGTCAGGGTCAGGGTCAAGGGCAAGGTAAGGGTCAGGCTCAAGGTCAAGGTCAGGGGCAGGGACAAGTTCAAGGTCAAGCTCAGGGTGCGGGTCAGGGTCAAGGTCAAGGTCAAGGTGAGGTTCAGTGTCAAGGTCAAGGTCAGGGTCAGGGTCAAGGTCAAGTTCTGGGTCAGGGTCAAGGTCAAGGTCATTGTCAGAGTCAGTGTCAAGTTTAGGGTGAGGGTCAGGGTCAGGGTCAAGGTCAAGGCCAAGGTCCGGGTCAGTGTCAGGGTCAGGTTCAGTTTCAGGGTGAGGGTCAGGGTCAAGGTCAGGGTCAGGGTCAGGGTCAAGGTCAAGGTCAAGGTCAAGGTCAAAGTCAAGGTCAAGGTCAAATTGAGGGATAGTGTCAGTGTCCAGGTCAGGGTCAGGGTTAGGTTCAGGTTCAAGTTCAGGGTCATGGTCAGGGTCAGACTTAGGGTCAAGGTCAAGATCATGGTCCGGGTCAAGGTCAATGTCAGGGTCAGGGACAAGGTCAAGGTCAAGGTCAGGTTCAGGGTCAGGTTGAGGGTCAGGGTCAAGGTCAAGGTCAAGGTCAGGGTCAATGTCAGGGACAGGGTCAGGGTCAGACTTTGGGTCAGGGTGAATATCAAGGTCAGGGTCAACGTCAAGGTCAGGGTCAGGATCAGGGTGAATGTCAGTGTCAGGGTCAAGGTCAAGTTCAGGGTCAGGGTCAAGGTCAAGGTCATTGTCAGAGTCAGTGTCAGGTTTAGGGTAAGGGTCAGCGTCAGGGTCAAGGTCAAGGTCAAGGTCAGGGTCAGGGTCATTGTCAGGGTGAGGGTCAAGGCCAAGGGCCGGGTCAGGGTCAGGGTCAGGGTCAGTTTTAGGGTGAGGGTCAGGGGCAATTTTAGGGTCAGGGTTAGGTTTAGGGTGAGTGTCAGGGTGAGGGTCAGGGTCAAGATCAAGTTCAAGGTCAGGGTCATGTTCAAGTTCAAGGTCAGGGTCAGGGTCAGGGTGATGGTCAGGGTCAAGTTCAAGGTCAAGTTCAGGGTCAATGTCAATGTCAAGGTCAGGGTCAGGGTCAGGGTCAGGGTCAAGGTCAAGGTAAGGGTCAGGGTCAAGGTCAATGTCATTGTCAGAGTCAGGGTCAGGGTCATTGTCAAGTTCAGTGTCAGGGTCAGTTTTAGTGTGAGGTTCAAGGTCAAGGTCAGGGTCAGGGTCATGGTCATTGTCAACTTCAGTGTCAGGGTCAGTTTTAGTGTGAGGTTCAAGGTCAAGGTCAGGGTCAGGGTCAGGGTCAAGGTCAAGTTCAAGGTCAAGGTCAAGGTCAAGGTCACGGTCAGGGCAGGTTTAGGTTTAGGGACAGTGTCAGGGTCAGGGTTAGTTTCAGGGTTAAGGTCAGGGTCAGGGCTAAGGTCTCGTTCAGTGTCATGGTCACAGTCAGACTTCGGGTCAGGGTCAAGGTCAGGGTCAAGGTCAATGTCAGGGTCAAAGTCAGGTTCAGGGTTAGGTTCAGGGTCAGGCTGAGGATTATGGTGAGGGTCAGGGTCAGGGTCAGCATTAGGATCAGGGTTAGGGTCAGGTCAGGGTGAGGGTCAGGTGCCGGGTCAGTTTCAGGGTCACGGTAAGACTTAAAGTCAGGGTCAAGGTCAGGGTCAAGGTCCAGGTCAAGCTCAGTGTCAAGGTCAAGGTCAGGGTCAGGGTCAAGGTCAGGGTCAGGGTCAAGTTCAAGGTCAAGCTCAGGGTGAGGGTCAGGTCAAGGTCAAGGTCAAGGTCAGGGTCAGGGTTAGGTTTAGGGTGAGGGTGAGGTTCAGGTTCAGGGTCAGGGTCAGATTTAGGCTGAGGGTCAGGGTCAGGGTCAAGGTCAAATTAAAGTTCAAGTTCAAGGTAAGGGTCAGGCTCAAGTTCAAGGTCAGGGTCAGGGTCAAGGTCAAGGTCAGGGTCAGGGTCAGGTTTAGGGTTAGGGTCAGTGTCAGGGTCAGGGTCAGTTTCAGGGTCAAGGTCAGGGTCAGGGTCAGGGTCAAGGTCACGTTCAGTGTCACGGTCAGACTTAGGGTCAGGGTCAAGATCAGGGACAAGGTCAATGTCAGGGTCAAAGTCAGGTTCAGGGTCAGGCTGACGATTATGGTGAGGGTCAGGGTTAGGGTCAGGGTCAGCATTAGGACCAGGGTTAGGATTAGGTCAGGGTCACGGTCAGGGTGAGGGTCAGGTGCCGGGTCAGGGTCAGGATCACGGTAAGGCATAAAGTCAGGGTCAGGGTCAGGGTAAGGGTCAGGGTCAGGGTCAAGTTCAAGGTCAAGGTCAAGGTCAGGGTCATGGTCAAGGTCAAGGCCAGGGTCAGCGTCAGGGTCAGGTTTAGTGTGAGGGGCAGGGTTAGGTTCAGGGTCAAGGTCAAGGTCAGGGTCAGGGTCAGGGTCAGGGTCATTGTCAAGTTCAGTGTCAGGGTCATTGTCAGGGTGAGGGTCAAGGCCAAGGTCCGGGTCAGGGTCAGGGTCAGTTTTAGGGTGAGGTTCAGGGTCAAGGTCAGGGTCAGGGTCAGGGTCAAGGTCACGTTCAGTGTCACGGTCACGGTCAGACTTCGGGTCGGGTCAAGGTCAGGGTCAAGGTCAATGTCAGGGTCAAAGTCAGGTTCAGGGTTAGGTTCAGGGTCAGGCTGAGGATTATGGTGAGGGTCAGGGTCAGGGTCAGCATTAGGATCAGGGTTAGGGTCAGGTCAGGGTGAGGGTCAGGCGCCGGGTCAGGGTCAGGGTCACGGTAAGACTTAAAGTCAGGGTCAAGGTCAGGGTCAAGGTCCAGGTCAAGCTCAGTGTCAAGGTCAAGGTCAGGGTCAGGGTGAAGATCAAGGTCAAGTTAATGGTCATTGTCAAGATCCAGGTCAGGGTAAGGGTCAGGGTCAGGGTCACGTTCAAGGTCAAGGTCAAGGTCAAGGTCACGGTCAAGGTCAAGGTCAGGGTCAGCGTCAGGGTCAGGTTTAGTGTGAGGGGCAGGGTGAGGGTCAGGATCAAGGTGAAGGTCAAGGTCAGGGACAAGGTCAAGGTCAAGATGAGGGATAGTGTCAGTGTCCCGTTCAGGGTCAGGGTTAGGTTCAGGTTCAAGGTCAGGGTCATGGTCAGGGTCAGGGTCAGGGTCAGACTTAGGGTCAAGGTCAAGGTCAATGTCAGGGTCAAGGTCAAGGTCAGGGTAAGGGACAAGGTCAAGGTCAAGGTCATGGTCAGGGTCAGGGTCAGGGTCAAGATCAAGATGAAGGGCAGGGTCAGCGTCTTGGTCAGAGTCAGGTCAGGTGCAGGAGCAGTGTCAGGGTCAGGGTCAAGGTCAAGATCAGGGTCAGGGTCAGGGTCAGGGTTAGGTTTAGGGTGAGGGTCAAGACAAAGGTCAGGGTCATGGTCAGGGTCAGGGTCAGACTTAGGGTCAAGGTCAAGGTCAAGGTCAGGGTCAAGGTCAAGGTCAGGGTAAGGGACAAGGTCAAGGTCACGGTCAAGGTCAGAGTCAATGTCAAGGTCAAGTTCAGGGTCAGGGTCAAGGTCAAGTTCAGGGTCAGGGTCAAGGTCAAGGTCATTGTCAGAGTCAGTGTCAGATTTAGGGTGAGGGTCAGCATCAGGGTCAAGGTCAAGGTCAGGGTCAGGGTCAGGGTCAGGGTCATTGTCAAGTTCAGTGTCAGGGTCATTGTCAGGGTGAGGGTCAAGGCCAAGGTCCGGGTCAGGGTCAGGGTCAGTTTTAGGGTGAGGTTCAGGGTCAAGGTCAGGGTC
The DNA here is from genome assembly GCA_963989345.1 of Clangula hyemalis. Next base: position 966,901 of record OZ022447.1, read on the forward strand.
AGGGTCAGGGTCAAGGTCACGTTCAGTGTCACGGTCACGGTCAGACTTCGGGTCGGGTCAAGGTCAGGGTCAAGGTCAATGTCAGGGTCAAAGTCAGGTTCAGGGTTAGGTTCAGGGTCAGGCTGAGGATTATGGTGAGGGTCAGGGTCAGGGTCAGCATTAGGATCAGGGTTAGGGTCAGGTCAGGGTGAGGGTCAGGCGCCGGGTCAGGGTCAGGGTCATGGTAAGACTTAAAGTCAGGGTCAAGGTCAGGGTCAAGGTCCAGGTCAAGCTCAGTGTCAAGGTCAAGGTCAGGGTCAGGGTGAAGATCAAGGTCAAGTTAATGGTCATTGTCAAGATCCAGGTCAGGGTAAGGGTCAGGGTCAGGGTCACGTTCAAGGTCAAGGTCAAGGTCAAGGTCACGGTCAAGGTCAAGGTCAGGGTCAGCGTCAGGGTCAGGTTTAGTGTGAGGGGCAGGGTGAGGGTCAGGATCAAGGTGAAGGTCAAGGTCAGGGACAAGGTCAAGGTCAAGATGAGGGATAGTGTCAGTGTCCCGTTCAGGGTCAGGGTTAGGTTCAGGTTCAAGGTCAGGGTCATGGTCAGGGTCAGGGTCAGGGTCAGACTTAGGGTCAAGGTCAAGGTCAATGTCAGGGTCAAGGTCAAGGTCAGGGTAAGGGACAAGGTCAAGGTCAAGGTCATGGTCAGGGTCAGGGTCAGGGTCAAGATCAAGATGAAGGGCAGGGTCAGCGTCTTGGTCAGAGTCAGGTCAGGTGCAGGAGCAGTGTCAGGGTCAGGGTCAAGGTCAAGATCAGGGTCAGGGTCAGGGTCAGGGTTAGGTTTAGGGTGAGGGTCAAGACAAAGGTCAGGGTCATGGTCAGGGTCAGGGTCAGACTTAGGGTCAAGGTCAAGGTCAAGGTCAGGGTCAAGGTCAAGGTCAGGGTAAGGGACAAGGTCAAGGTCACGGTCAAGGTCAGAGTCAATGTCAAGGTCAAGTTCAGGGTCAGGGTCAAGGTCAAGTTCAGGGTCAGGGTCAAGGTCAAGGTCATTGTCAGAGTCAGTGTCAGATTTAGGGTGAGGGTCAGCATCAGGGTCAAGGTCAAGGTCAGGGTCAGGGTCAGGGTCAGGGTCATTGTCAAGTTCAGTGTCAGGGTCATTGTCAGGGTGAGGGTCAAGGCCAAGGTCCGGGTCAGGGTCAGGGTCAGTTTTAGGGTGAGGTTCAGGGTCAAGGTCAGGGTCAGGGTCAGGGTCAAGGTCACGTTCAGTGTCACGGTCACGGTCAGACTTCGGGTCGGGTCAAGGTCAGGGTCAAGGTCAATGTCAGGGTCAAAGTCAGGTTCAGGGTTAGGTTCAGGGTCAGGCTGAGGATTATGGTGAGGGTCAGGGTCAGGGTCAGCATTAGGATCAGGGTTAGGGTCAGGTCAGGGTGAGGGTCAGGTGCCGGGTCAGTTTCAGGGTCACGGTAAGACTTAAAGTCAGGGTCAAGGTCAGGGTCAAGGTCCAGGTCAAGCTCAGTGTCAAGGTCAAGGTCAGGGTCAGGGTCAAGGTCAGGGTCAGGGTCAAGTTCAAGGTCAAGCTCAGGGTGAGGGTCAGGTCAAGGTCAAGGTCAAGGTCAGGGTCAGGGTTAGGTTTAGGGTGAGGGTGAGGTTCAGGTTCAGGGTCAGGGTCAGATTTAGGCTGAGGGTCAGGGTCAGGGTCAAGGTCAAATTAAAGTTCAAGTTCAAGGTAAGGGTCAGGCTCAAGTTCAAGGTCAGGGTCAGGGTCAAGGTCAAGGTCAGGGTCAGGGTCAGGTTTAGGGTTAGGGTCAGTGTCAGGGTCAGGGTCAGTTTCAGGGTCAAGGTCAGGGTCAGGGTCAGGGTCAAGGTCACGTTCAGTGTCACGGTCAGACTTAGGGTCAGGGTCAAGATCAGGGACAAGGTCAATGTCAGGGTCAAAGTCAGGTTCAGGGTCAGGCTGACGATTATGGTGAGGGTCAGGGTTAGGGTCAGGGTCAGCATTAGGACCAGGGTTAGGATTAGGTCAGGGTCACGGTCAGGGTGAGGGTCAGGTGCCGGGTCAGGGTCAGGATCACGGTAAGGCATAAAGTCAGGGTCAGGGTCAGGGTAAGGGTCAGGGTCAGGGTCAAGTTCAAGGTCAAGGTCAAGGTCAGGGTCATGGTCAAGGTCAAGGCCAGGGTCAGCGTCAGGGTCAGGTTTAGTGTGAGGGGCAGGGTTAGGTTCAGGTTCAAGGTCAGGGTCATGGTCAGGGTAAGGGTCAGGTTCAAGTTCAAGGTCAGGGTCAGGGTCAGGTTTAGGGTGAGTGTCTGGTTGAGGGTCAGGGTCAAGGTCAAGGTCAGGGTCAGGGTCAGGTTTAGGGTGAGTGTCAGGGTGAGGGTCAGGGTCAAGGTCAAGGTCAGGGTCAGGGTCAGGGTCAAGGTCAAGGTCAAGGACAAGGTGAGGGGTAGGGTCAAGGTCAAGGTCAAGGTGAGGGGTAGGGTCAGCGTCTTGGTCAGGGTCAGGTCAGGTGCAGGGTCAGTGTCAGGGTCAGGGTCAAGGTCAAGGTAGAGTGAGGGTCAAGGTCAAGTTCAAGTTCAGGGTCAATGTCAAGGTTAATGTCAGGGTCAGGGTCAAGGTCAAGGTAAGGGTCAGGGTCAAGGTCAAGGTCAGGTTCAGTATAAGGGTCAGGATCAGGGTGAGGGTGAGGGTGAGGGTCAGGGTCAAGATCAAGGTCAGGGTCAGGTTCAAGTTCAAGGTCAGGGTCAGGGTCAGGTTTAGGGTGAGTGTCAGGGTGAGGGTCAGGGTAAAGGTCAAGATCAGGGTCAGGGACAAGTTCAAGGTCAAGCACAGGGTGAGGGTCAGGGTCAAGGTCAAGGTCAGGGTCAAGCTCAAAGTCAAGGTCAGGGTCAGGGTCAAGGTCAAGTTCAGGGTCAGGGTCAAGGTGAAGGTTATTGTCAGAGTCCGTGTCAGGTTTAAGGTGAGGGTCAGCGTGAGAGTCAAGGTCAAGGTCAATGTCAGGGTCAGGGTCAGCGTCATTGACAGGGTGAGGTTCAAGGCCAAGGTCCGGGTCATGGTCAGGTTCAGTTTTAGGGTGAGGGTCAGGGTCAAGGTCAGGGTCAGGGTCAGGGTTAGGTTTAGGGTGAGGGTCAGGGTCAGGGTCAGGGTCAAGGGCAAGGTAAGGGTCAGGCTCAAGTTCAAGGTCAGGGTCAGGCTCAAGGCCAAGGTCAGGGGCAGGGACAAGTTCAAGGTCAAGCTCAGGGTGCGGGTCAGGGTCAAGGTCAAGGTCAAGGTGAGGTTCAATGTCAAGGTCAAGGTCAGGGTCAGGGTCAAGGTCAAGTTCTGGGTCAGGGTCAAGGTCAAGGTCATTGTCAGAGTCAGTGTCAAGTTTAGGGTGAGGGTCAGGGTCAGGGTCAAGGTCAAGGCCAAGGTCCGGGTCAGTGTCAGGGTCAGGTTCAGTTTCAGGGTGAGGGTCAGGGTCAAGGTCAGGGTCAGGGTCAGGGTCAAGGTCAAGGTCAAGGTCAAGGTCAACGTCAAGGTCAAGGTCAAATTGAGGGATAGTGTCAGTGTCCAGGTCAGGGTCAGGGTTAGGTTCAGGTTCAAGTTCAGGGTCATGGTCAGGGTCAGACTTAGGGTCAAGGTCAAGATCATGGTCCGGGTCAAGGTCAAGGTCAGGGTCAGGGACAAGGTCAAGGTCAAGGTCAGGTTCAGGGTCAGGTTGAGGGTCAGGGTCAAGGTCAAGGTCAAGGTCAGGGTCAATGTCAGGGACAGGGTCAGGGTCAGGGTCAGACTTTGGGTCAGGGTGAATATCAAGGTCAGGGTCAACGTCAAGGTCAGGGTCAGGATCAGGGTGAATGTCAGTGTCAGGGTCAAGGTCAAGTTCAGGGTCAGGGTCAAGGTCAAGGTCATTGTCAGAGTCAGTGTCAGGTTTAGGGTAAGGGTCAGCGTCAGGGTCAAGGTCAAGGTCAAGGTCAGGGTCAGGGTCATTGTCAGGGTGAGGGTCAAGGCCAAGGGCCGGGTCAGGGTCAGGGTCAGGGTCAGTTTTAGGGTGAGGGTCAGGGGCAATTTTAGGGTCAGGGTTAGGTTTAGGGTGAGTGTCAGGGTGAGGGTCAGGGTCAAGATCAAGTTTAAGGTCAGGGTCATGTTCAAGTTCAAGGTCAGGGTCAGGGTCAGGGTCAGGGTGATGGTCAGGGTCAAGTTCAAGGTCAAGTTCAGGGTCAATGTCAATGTCAATGTCAAGGTCAGGGTCAGGGTCAGGGTCAGGGTCAAGGTCAAGGTAAGGGTCAGGGTCAAGGTCAATGTCATTGTCAGAGTCAGTGTCAGGTTTAGGGTGAGGGTCACCGTCAGGGTCAAGGTCAAGGTCAAGGTCAGGGTCAGGGTCATGGTCATTGTCAAGTTCAGTGTCAGGGTCAGTTTTAGTGTGAGGTTCAAGGTCAAGGTCAGGGTCAGGGTCAGGGTCAAGGTCAAGTTCAAGGTCAAGGTCAAGGTCACGGTCAGGGCAGGTTTAGGTTTAGGGACAGTGTCAGGGTCAGGGTTAGTTTCAGGGTTAAGGTCAGGGTCAGGGCTAAGGTCTCGTTCAGTGTCATGGTCACAGTCAGACTTCGGGTCAGGGTCAAGGTCAGGGTCAAGGTCAATGTCAGGGTCAAAGTCAGGTTCAGGGTTAGGTTCAGGGTCAGGCTGAGGATTATGGTGAGGGTCAGGGTCAGGGTCAGCATTAGGATCAGGTTTAGGGTCAGGTCAGGGTGAGGGTCAGGCGCCGGGTCAGGGTCAGGGTCACGGTAAGACTTAAAGTCAGGGTCAAGGTCAGGGTCAAGGTCCAGGTCAAGCTCAGTGTCAAGGTCAAGGTCAGGGTCAGGGTGAAGATCAAGGTCAAGTTAATGGTCATTGTCAAGATCCAGGTCAGGGTAAGGGTCAGGGTCAGGGTCACGTTCAAGGTCAAGGTCAAGGTCAGGGTCACGGTCAAGGTCAAGGTCAGGGTCAGCGTCAGGGTCAGGTTTAGTGTGAGGGGCAGGGTGAGGGTCAGGATCAAGGTGAAGGTCAAGGTCAGGGACAAGGTCAAGGTCAAGATGAGGGATAGTGTCAGTGTCCCGTTCAGGGTCAGGGTTAGGTTCAGGTTCAAGGTCAGGGTCATGGTCAGGGTCAGGGTCAGGGTCAGACTTAGGGTCAAGGTCAAGGTCAATGTCAGGGTCAAGGTCAAGGTCAGGGTAAGGGACAAGGTCAAGGTCAAGGTCATGGTCAGGGTCAGGGTCAGGGTCAAGATCAAGATGAAGGGCAGGGTCAGCGTCTTGGTCAGAGTCAGGTCAGGTGCAGGAGCAGTGTCAGGGTCAGGGTCAAGGTCAAGATCAGGGTCAGGGTCAGGGTCAGGGTTAGGTTTAGGGTGAGGGTCAAGACAAAGGTCAGGGTCATGGTCAGGGTCAGGGTCAGACTTAGGGTCAAGGTCAAGGTCAAGGTCAGGGTCAAGGTCAAGGTCAGGGTAAGGGACAAGGTCAAGGTCACGGTCAAGGTCAGGGTCAATGTCAAGGTCAAGTTCAGGGTCAGGGTCAAGGTCAAGTTCAGGGTCAGGGTCAAGGTCAAGGTCATTGTCAGAGTCAGTGTCAGATTTAGGGTGAGGGTCAGCATCAGGGTCAAGGTCAAGGTCAGGGTCAGGGTCAGGGTCAGGGTCATTGTCAAGTTCAGTGTCAGGGTCATTGTCAGGGTGAGGGTCAAGGCCAAGGTCCGGGTCAGGGTCAGGGTCAGTTTTAGGGTGAGGTTCAGGGTCAAGGTCAGGGTCAGGGTCAGGGTCAAGGTCACGTTCAGTGTCACGGTCACGGTCAGACTTCGGGTCGGGTCAAGGTCAGGGTCAAGGTCAATGTCAGGGTCAAAGTCAGGTTCAGGGTTAGGTTCAGGGTCAGGCTGAGGATTATGGTGAGGGTCAGGGTCAGGGTCAGCATTAGGATCAGGTTTAGGGTCAGGTCAGGGTGAGGGTCAGGCGCCGGGTCAGGGTCAGGGTCATGGTAAGACTTAAAGTCAGGGTCAAGGTCAGGGTCAAGGTCCAGGTCAAGCTCAGTGTCAAGGTCAAGGTCAGGGTCAGGGTGAAGATCAAGGTCAAGTTAATGGTCATTGTCAAGATCCAGGTCAGGGTAAGGGTCAGGGTCAGGGTCACGTTCAAGGTCAAGGTCAAGGTCAGGGTCACGGTCAAGGTCAAGGTCAGGGTCAGCGTCAGGGTCAGGTTTAGTGTGAGGGGCAGGGTGAGGGTCAGGATCAAGGTGAAGGTCAAGGTCAGGGACAAGGTCAAGGTCAAGATGAGGGATAGTGTCAGTGTCCCGTTCAGGGTCAGGGTTAGGTTCAGGTTCAAGGTCAGGGTCATGGTCAGGGTCAGGGTCAGGGTCAGACTTAGGGTCAAGGTCAAGGTCAATGTCAGGGTCAAGGTCAAGGTCAAGGTCATGGTCAGGGTCAGGGTCAGGGTCAAGATCAAGATGAAGGGCAGGGTCAGCGTCTTGGTCAGAGTCAGGTCAGGTGCAGGAGCAGTGTCAGGGTCAGGGTCAAGGTCAAGATCAGGGTCAGGGTCAGGGTCAGGGTTAGGTTTAGGGTGAGGGTCAAGACAAAGGTCAGGGTCATGGTCAGGGTCAGGGTCAGACTTAGGGTCAAGGTCAAGGTCAAGGTCAGGGTCAAGGTCAAGGTCAGGGTAAGGGACAAGGTCAAGGTCACGGTCAAGGTCAGGGTCAATGTCAAGGTCAAGTTCAGGGTCAGGGTCAAGGTCAAGTTCAGGGTCAGGGTCAAGGTCAAGGTCATTGTCAGAGTCAGTGTCAGATTTAGGGTGAGGGTCAGCATCAGGGTCAAGGTCAAGGTCAGGGTCAGGGTCAGGGTCAGGGTCATTGTCAAGTTCAGTGTCAGGGTCATTGTCAGGGTGAGGGTCAAGGCCAAGGTCCGGGTCAGGGTCAGGGTCAGTTTTAGGGTGAGGTTCAGGGTCAAGGTCAGGGTCAGGGTCAGGGTCAAGGTCACGTTCAGTGTCACGGTCACGGTCAGACTTCGGGTCAGGGTCAAGGTCAGGGTCAAGGTCAATGTCAGGGTCAAAGTCAGGTTCAGGGTTAGGTTCAGGGTCAGGCTGAGGATTATGGTGAGGGTCAGGGTCAGGGTCAGCATTAGGATCAGGGTTAGGGTCAGGTCAGGGTGAGGGTCAGGTGCCGGGTCAGTTTCAGGGTCACGGTAAGACTTAAAGTCAGGGTCAAGGTCAGGGTCAAGGTCCAGGTCAAGCTCAGTGTCAAGGTCAAGGTCAAGGTCAGGGTCAGGGTCAAGGTCAGGGTCAGGGTCAAGTTCAAGGTCAAGCTCAGGGTGAGGGTCAGGTCAAGGTCAAGGTCAAGGTCAGGGTCAGGGTTAGGTTTAGGGTGAGGGTGAGGTTCAGGTTCAGGGTCAGGGTCAGATTTAGGCTGAGGGTCAGGGTCAGGGTCAAGGTCAAATTAAAGTTCAAGTTCAAGGTAAGGGTCAGGCTCAAGTTCAAGGTCAGGGTCAGGGTCAAGGTCAAGGTCAGGGTCAGGGTCAGGTTTAGGGTTAGGGTCAGTGTCAGGGTCAGGGTCAGTTTCAGGGTCAAGGTCAGGGTCAGGGTCAGGGTCAAGGTCACGTTCAGTGTCACGGTCAGACTTAGGGTCAGGGTCAAGATCAGGGACAAGGTCAATGTCAGGGTCAAAGTCAGGTTCAGGGTCAGGCTGACGATTATGGTGAGGGTCAGGGTTAGGGTCAGGGTCAGCATTAGGACCAGGGTTAGGATTAGGTCAGGGTCACGGTCAGGGTGAGGGTCAGGTGCCGGGTCAGGGTCAGGATCACGGTAAGGCATAAAGTCAGGGTCAGGGTCAGGGTAAGGGTCAGGGTCAGGGTCAAGTTCAAGGTCAAGGTCAAGGTCAGGGTCATGGTCAAGGTCAAGGCCAGGGTCAGCGTCAGGGTCAGGTTTAGTGTGAGGGGCAGGGTTAGGTTCAGGTTCAAGGTCAGGGTCATGGTCAGGGTAAGGGTCAGGTTCAAGTTCAAGGTCAGGGTCAGGGTCAGGTTTAGGGTGAGTGTCTGGTTGAGGGTCAGGGTCAAGGTCAAGGTCAGGGTCAGGGTCAGGTTTAGGGTGAGTGTCAGGTTGAGGGTCAGGGTCAAGGTCAAGGTCAGGGTCAGGGTCAGGGTCAAGGTCAAGGTCAAGGTGAGGGGTAGGGTCAAGGTCAAGGTCAAGGTGAGGGGTAGGGTCAGCGTCTTGGTCAGGGTCAGGTCAGGTGCAGGGTCAGTGTCAGGGTCAGGGTCAAGGTCAAGGTAGAGTGAGGGTCAAGGTCAAGTTCAAGTTCAGGGTCAATGTCAAGGTTAATGTCAGGGTCAGGGTCAAGGTCAAGGTAAGGGTCAGGGTCAAGGTCAAGGTCAGGTTCAGTATAAGGGTCAGGATCAGGGTGAGGGTGAGGGTGAGGGTCAGGGTCAAGATCAAGGTCAGGGTCAGGTTCAAGTTCAAGGTCAGGGTCAGGGTCAGGTTTAGGGTGAGTGTCAGGGTGAGGGTCAGGGTAAAGGTCAAGATCAGGGTCAGGGACAAGTTCAAGGTCAAGCACAGGGTGAGGGTCAGGGTCAAGGTCAAGGTCAGGGTCAAGCTCAAAGTCAAGGTCAGGGTCAGGGTCAAGGTCAAGTTCAGGGTCAGGGTCAAGGTGAAGGTTATTGTCAGAGTCCGTGTCAGGTTTAAGGTGAGGGTCAGCGTGAGGGTCAAGGTCAAGGTCAATGTCAGGGTCAGGGTCAGGGTCATTGACAGGGTGAGGTTCAAGGCCAAGGTCAATGTCAGGGTCAGGTTCAGTTTTAGGGTGAGGGTCAGGGTCAAGGTCAGGGTCAGGGTCAGGGTCAGGGTCAAGGGCAAGGTAAGGGTCAGGCTCAAGTTCAAGGTCAGGGTCAGGCTCAAGGTCAAGGTCAGGGGCAGGGACAAGTTCAAGGTCAAGCTCAGGGTGCGGGTCAGGGTCAAGGTCAAGGTCAAGGTGAGGTTCAATGTCAAGGTCAAGGTCAGGGTCAGGGTCAAGGTCAAGTTCTGGGTCAGGGTCAAGGTCAAGGTCATTGTCAGAGTCAGTGTCAAGTTTAGGGTGAGGGTCAGGGTCAGGGTCAAGGTCAAGGCCAAGGTCCGGGTCAGTGTCAGGGTCAGGTTCAGTTTCAGGGTGAGGGTCAGGGTCAAGGTCAGGGTCAGGGTCAGGGTCAAGGTCAAGGTCAAGGTCAAGGTCAAAGTCAAGGTCAAGGTCAAATTGAGGGATAGTGTCAGTGTCCAGGTCAGGGTCAGGGTTAGGTTCAGGTTCAAGTTCAGGGTCATGGTCAGGGTCAGACTTAGGGTCAAGGTCAAGATCATGGTCCGGGTCAAGGTCAATGTCAGGGTCAGGGACAAGGTCAAGGTCAAGGTCAGGTTCAGGGTCAGGTTGAGGGTCAGGGTCAAGGTCAAGGTCAAGGTCAGGGTCAATGTCAGGGACAGGGTCAGGGTCAGGGTCAGACTTTGGGTCAGGGTGAATATCAAGGTCAGGGTCAACGTCAAGGTCAGGGTCAGGATCAGGGTGAATGTCAGTGTCAGGGTCAAGGTCAAGTTCAGGGTCAGGGTCAAGGTCAAGGTCATTGTCAGAGTCAGTGTCAGGTTTAGGGTAAGGGTCAGCGTCAGGGTCAAGGTCAAGGTCAAGGTCAGGGTCAGGGTCATTGTCAGGGTGAGGGTCAAGGCCAAGGGCCGGGTCAGGGTCAGGGTCAGGGTCAGTTTTAGGGTGAGGGTCAGGGGCAATTTTAGGGTCAGGGTTAGGTTTAGGGTGAGTGTCAGGGTGAGGGTCAGGGTCAAGATCAAGTTCAAGGTCAGGGTCATGTTCAAGTTCAAGGTCAGGGTCAGGGTCAGGTCAGGGTGAGGGTCAGGTGCCGGGTCAGTTTCAGGGTCACGGTAAGACTTAAAGTCAGGGTCAAGGTCAGGGTCAAGGTCCAGGTCAAGCTCAGTGTCAAGGTCAAGGTCAGGGTCAGGGTCAAGGTCAGGGTCAGGGTCAAGTTCAAGGTCAAGCACAGGGTGAGGGTCAGGTCAAGGTCAAGGTCAAGGTCAGGGTTAGGGTTAGGTTTAGGTTGAGGGTGAGGTTCAGGTTCAGGGTCAGGGTCAGATTTAGGCTTAGGGTCAGGGTCAGGGTCAAGGTCAAATTAAAGTTCAAGTTCAAGGTAAGGGTAAGGCTCAAGTTCAAGGTCAGGGTCAGGGTCAAGGTCAAGGTCAGCGTCAGGGTCAGGTTTAGGGTTAGGGTCAGTGTCAGGGTCAGGGTCAGTTTCAGGGTCAGTGTCAGGGTCAGGGTCAAGGTCAAGGTAGAGTGAGGGTCAAGGTTAAGTTCAAGTTCAGGGTCAATGTCAAGGTTAATGTCAGGGTCAGGGTCAAGGTCAAGGTAAGGGTCAGGGTCAAGGTCAAGGTCAGGGTCAGGGTCAAGGTCAAGGTCATTGTCAGAGTCAGTGTCAGGTTTAGGGTAAGGGTCAGCATCAGGGTCAAGGTCAAGGTCAAGGTCAGGGTCAGGGTCATTGTCAGGGTGAGGGTCAAGGCCAAGGGCCGGGTCAGGGTCAGGGTCATGGTCATTGTCAAGTTCAGTGTCAGGGTCAGTTTTAGTGTGAGGTTCAAGGTCAAGGTCAGGGTCAGGGTCAGGGTCAAGGTCAAGTTCAAGGTCAAGGTCAAGGTCAAGGTCACGGTCAGGGCAGGTTTAGGTTTAGGGACAGTGTCAGGGTCAGGGTTAGTTTCAGGGTTAAGGTCAGGGTCAGGGCTAAGGTCTCGTTCAGTGTCATGGTCACGGTCAGACTTCTGGTCAGGGTCAAGGTCAGGGTCAAGGTCAATGTCAGGGTCAAAGTCAGGTTCAGGGTTAGGTTCAGGGTCAGGCTGAGGATTATGGTGAGGGTCAGGGTCAGGGTCAGCATTAGGATCAGGTTTAGGGTCAGGTCAGGGTGAGGGTCAGGCGCCGGGTCAGGGTCAGGGTCATGGTAAGACTTAAAGTCAGGGTCAAGGTCAGGGTCAAGGTCCAGGTCAAGCTCAGTGTCAAGGTCAAGGTCAGGGTCAGGGTGAAGATCAAGGTCAAGTTAATGGTCATTGTCAAGATCCAAGTCAGGGTAAGGGTCAGGGTCAGGGTCACGTTCAAGGTCAAGGTCAAGGTCAAGGTCACGGTCAAGGTCAAGGTCAGGGTCAGCGTCAGGGTCAGGTTTAGTGTGAGGGGCAGGGTGAGGGTCAGGATCAAGGTGAAGGTCAAGGTCAGGGACAAGGTCAAGGTCAAGATGAGGGATAGTGTCAGTGTCCCGTTCAGGGTCAGGGTTAGGTTCAGGTTCAAGGTCAGGGTCATGGTCAGGGTCAGGGTCAGGGTCAGACTTAGGGTCAAGGTCAAGGTCAATGTCAGGGTCAAGGTCAAGGTCAGGGTAAGGGACAAGGTCAAGGTCAAGGTCATGGTCAGGGTCAGGGTCAGGGTCAAGATCAAGATGAAGGGCAGGGTCAGCGTCTTGGTCAGAGTCAGGTCAGGTGCAGGAGCAGTGTCAGGGTCAGGGTCAAGGTCAAGATCAGGGTCAGGGTCAGGGTCAGGGTTAGGTTTAGGGTGAGGGTCAAGACAAAGGTCAGGGTCATGGTCAGGGTCAGGGTCAGACTTAGGGTCAAGGTCAAGGTCAGGGTCAAGGTCAAGGTCAGGGTAAGGGACAAGGTCAAGGTCACGGTCAAGGTCAGGGTCAATGTCAAGGTCAAGTTCAGGGTCAGGGTCAAGGTCAAGTTCAGGGTCAGGGTCAAGGTCAAGGTCATTGTCAGAGTCAGTGTCAGATTTAGGGTGAGGGTCAGCATCAGGGTCAAGGTCAAGGTCAGGGTCAGGGTCAGGGTCATTGTCAAGTTCAGTGTCAGGGTCATTGTCAGGGTGAGGGTCAAGGCCAAGGTCCGGGTCAGGGTCAGGGTCAGTTTTAGGGTGAGGTTCAGGGTCAAGGTCAGGGTCAGGGTCAGGGTCAAGGTCACGTTCAGTGTCATGGTCACGGTCAGACTTCGGGTCAGGGTCAAGGTCAGGGTCAAGGTCAATGTCAGGGTCAAAGTCAGGTTCAGGGTTAGGTTCAGGGTCAGGCTGAGGATTATGGTGAGGGTCAGGGTCAGGGTCAGCATTAGGATCAGGGTTAGGGTCAGGTCAGGGTGAGGGTCAGGTGCCGGGTCAGTTTCAGGGTCACGGTAAGACTTAAAGTCAGGGTCAAGGTCAGGGTCAAGGTCCAGGTCAAGCTCAGTGTCAAGGTCAAGGTCAGGGTCAGGGTCAAGGTCAGGGTCAGGGTCAAGTTCAAGGTCAAGCTCAGGGTGAGGGTCAGGTCAAGGTCAAGGTCAAGGTCAGGGTCAGGGTTAGGTTTAGGGTGAGGGTGAGGTTCAGGTTCAGGGTCAGGGTCAGATTTAGGCTGAGGGTCAGGGTCAGGGTCAAGGTCAAATTAAAGTTCAAGTTCAAGGTAAGGGTCAGGCTCAAGTTCAAGGTCAGGGTCAGGGTCAAGGTCAAGGTCAGGGTCAGGGTCAGGTTTAGGGTTAGGGTCAGTGTCAGGGTCAGGGTCAGTTTCAGGGTCAAGGTCAGGGTCAGGGTCAGTGTCAAGGTCACGTTCAGTGTCACGGTCAGACTTAGGGTCAGGGTCAAGATCAGGGACAAGGTCAATGTCAGGGTCAAAGTCAGGTTCAGGGTCAGGCTGACGATTATGGTGAGGGTCAGGGTTAGGGTCAGGGTCAGCATTAGGACCAGGGTTAGGATTAGGTCAGGGTCACGGTCAGGGTGAGGGTCAGGTGCCGGGTCAGGGTCAGGATCACGGTAAGGCATAAAGTCAGGGTCAGGGTCAGGGTAAGGGTCAGGGTCAAGTTCAAGGTCAAGGTCAAGGTCAGGGTCATGGTCAAGGTCAAGGCCAGGGTCAGCGTCAGGGTCAGGTTTAGTGTGAGGGGCAGGGTTAGGTTCAGGTTCAAGGTCAGGGTCATGGTCAGGGTAAGGGTCAGGTTCAAGTTCAAGGTCAGGGTCAGGGTCAGGTTTAGGGTGAGTGTCTGGTTGAGGGTCAGGGTCAAGGTCAAGGTCAGGGTCAGGGTCAGGTTTAGGGTGAGTGTCAGGGTGAGGGTCAGGGTCAAGGTCAAGGTCAGGGTCAGGGTCAGGGTCAAGGTCAAGGACAAGGTGAGGGGTAGGGTCAAGGTCAAGGTCAAGGTGAGGGGTAGGGTCAGCGTCTTGGTCAGGGTCAGGTCAGGTGCAGGGTCAGTGTCAGGGTCAGGGTCAAGGTCAAGGTAGAGTGAGGGTCAAGGTCAAGTTCAAGTTCAGGGTCAATGTCAAGGTTAATGTCAGGGTCAGGGTCAAGGTCAAGGTAAGGGTCAGGGTCAAGGTCAAGGTCAGGTTCAGTATAAGGGTCAGGATCAGGGTGAGGGTGAGGGTGAGGGTCAGGGTCAAGATCAAGGTCAGGGTCAGGTTCAAGTTCAAGGTCAGGGTCAGGGTCAGGTTTAGGGTGAGTGTCAGGGTGAGGGTCAGGGTAAAGGTCAAGATCAGGGTCAGGGACAAGTTCAAGGTCAAGCACAGGGTGAGGGTCAGGGTCAAGGTCAAGGTCAGGGTCAAGCTCAAAGTCAAGGTCAGGGTCAGGGTCAAGGTCAAGTTCAAGGTCAGGGTCAAGGTGAAGGTTATTGTCAGAGTCCGTGTCAGGTTTAAGGTGAGGGTCAGCGTGAGGGTCAAGGTCAAGGTCAATGTCAGGGTCAGGTTCAGTTTTAGGGTGAGGGTCAGGGTCAAGGTCAGGGTCAGGGTCAGGGTCAGGTTTAGGTTTAGGGTCAGGGTCAGGGTCAGGGTCAAGGGCAAGGTAAGGGTCAGGCTCAAGTTCAAGGTCAGGGTCAGGCTCAAGGTCAAGGTCAGGGGCAGGGACAAGTTCAAGGTCAAGCTCAGGGTGCGGGTCAGGGTCAAGGTCAAGGTCAAGGTGAGGTTCAATGTCAAGGTCAAGGTCAGGGTCAGGGTCAAGGTCAAGTTCTGGGTCAGGGTCAAGGTCAAGGTCATTGTCAGAGTCAGTGTCAAGTTTAGGGTGAGGGTCAGGGTCAGGGTCAAGGTCAAGGCCAAGGTCCGGGTCAGTGTCAGGGTCAGGTTCAGTTTCAGGGTGAGGGTCAGGGTCAAGGTCAGGGTCAGGGTCAGGGTCAAGGTCAAGGTCAAGGTCAAGGTCAAAGTCAAGGTCAAGGTCAAATTGAGGGATAGTGTCAGTGTCCAGGTCAGGGTCAGGGTTAGGTTCAGGTTCAAGTTCAGGGTCATGGTCAGGGTCAGACTTAGGGTCAAGGTCAAGATCATGGTCCGGGTCAAGGTCAATGTCAGGGTCAGGGACAAGGTCAAGGTCAAGGTCAGGTTCAGGGTCAGGTTGAGGGTCAGGGTCAAGGTCAAGGTCAAGGTCAGGGTCAATGTCAGGGACAGGGTCAGGGTCAGGGTCAGACTTTGGGTCAGGGTGAATATCAAGGTCAGGGTCAACGTCAAGGTCAGGGTCAGGATCAGGGTGAATGTCAGTGTCAGGGTCAAGGTCAAGTTCAGGGTCAGGGTCAAGGTCAAGGTCATTGTCAGAGTCAGTGTCAGGTTTAGGGTAAGGGTCAGCGTCAGGGTCAAGGTCAAGGTCAAGGTCAGGGTCAGGGTCATTGTCAGGGTGAGGGTCAAGGCCAAGGGCCGGGTCAGGGTCAGGGTCAGGGTCAGTTTTAGGGTGAGGGTCAGGGGCAATTTTAGGGTCAGGGTTAGGTTTAGGGTGAGTGTCAGGGTGAGGGTCAGGGTCAAGATCAAGTTCAAGGTCAGGGTCATGTTCAAGTTCAAGGTCAGGGTCAGGGTCAGGGTCAGGGTGATGGTCAGGGTCAAGTTCAAGGTCAAGTTCAGGGTCAATGTCAATGTCAAGGTCAGGGTCAGGGTCAGGGTCAGGGTCAAGGTCAAGGTAAGGGTCAGGGTCAAGGTCAATGTCATTGTCAGAGTCAGTGTCAGGTTTAGGGTGAGGGTCACCGTCAGGGTCAAGGTCAAGGTCAAGGTCAGGGTCAGGGTCATGGTCATTGTCAAGTTCAGTGTCAGGGTCAGTTTTAGTGTGAGGTTCAAGGTCAAGGTCAGGGTCAGGGTCAGGGTCAAGGTCAAGTTCAAGGTCAAGGTCAAGGTCAAGGTCACGGTCAGGGCAGGTTTAGGTTTAGGGACAGTGTCAGGGTCAGGGTTAGTTTCAGGGTTAAGGTCAGGGTCAGGGCTAAGGTCTCGTTCAGTGTCATGGTCACAGTCAGACTTCGGGTCAGGGTCAAGGTCAGGGTCAAGGTCAATGTCAGGGTCAAAGTCAGGTTCAGGGTTAGGTTCAGGGTCAGGCTGAGGATTATGGTGAGGGTCAGGGTCAGCATTAGGATCAGGTTTAGGGTCAGGTCAGGGTGAGGGTCAGGCGCCGGGTCAGGGTCAGGGTCATGGTAAGACTTAAAGTCAGGGTCAAGGTCAGGGTCAAGGTCCAGGTCAAGCTCAGTGTCAAGGTCAAGGTCAGGGTCAGGGTGAAGATCAAGGTCAAGTTAATGGTCATTGTCAAGATCCAGGTCAGGGTAAGGGTCAGGGTCAGGGTCACGTTCAAGGTCAAGGTCGAGGTCAAGGTCAGGGTCACGGTCAAGGTCAAGGTCAGGGTCAGCGTCAGGGTCAGGTTTAGTGTGAGGGGCAGGGTGAGGGTCAGGATCAAGGTGAAGGTCAAGGTCAGGGACAAGGTCAAGGTCAAGATGAGGGATAGTGTCAGTGTCCCGTTCAGGGTCAGGGTTAGGTTCAGGTTCAAGGTCAGGGTCATGGTCAGGGTCAGGGTCAGGGTCAGACTTAGGGTCAAGGTCAAGGTCAATGTCAGGGTCAAGGTCAAGGTCAGGGTAAGGGACAAGGTCAAGGTCAAGGTCATGGTCAGGGTCAGGGTCAGGGTCAAGATCAAGATGAAGGGCAGGGTCAGCGTCTTGGTCAGAGTCAGGTCAGGTGCAGGAGCAGTGTCAGGGTCAGGGTCAAGGTCAAGATCAGGGTCAGGGTCAGGGTCAGGGTTAGGTTTAGGGTGAGGGTCAAGACAAAGGTCAGGGTCATGGTCAGGGTCAGGGTCAGACTTAGGGTCAAGGTCAAGGTCAAGGTCAGGGTCAAGGTCAAGGTCAGGGTAAGGGACAAGGTCAAGGTCACGGTCAAGGTCAGGGTCAATGTCAAGGTCAAGTTCAGGGTCAGGGTCAAGGTCAAGTTCAGGGTCAGGGTCAAGGTCAAGGTCATTGTCAGAGTCAGTGTCAGATTTAGGGTGAGGGTCAGCATCAGGGTCAAGGTCAAGGTCAGGGTCAGGGTCAGGGTCATTGTCAAGTTCAGTGTCAGGGTCATTGTCAGGGTGAGGGTCAAGGCCAAGGTCCGGGTCAGGGTCAGGGTCAGTTTTAGGGTGAGGTTCAGGGTCAAGGTCAGGGTCAGGGTCAGGGTCAAGGTCACGTTCAGTGTCACGGTCACGGTCAGACTTAGGGTCAGGGTCAAGGTCAGGGTCAAGGTCAATGTCAGGGTCAAAGTCAGGTTCAGGGTTAGGTTCAGGGTCAGGCTGAGGATTATGGTGAGGGTCAGGGTCAGGGTCAGCATTAGGATCAGGGTTAGGGTCAGGTCAGGGTGAGGGTCAGGTGCCGGGTCAGTTTCAGGGTCACGGTAAGACTTAAAGTCAGGGTCAAGGTCAGGGTCAAGGTCCAGGTCAAGCTCAGTGTCAAGGTCAAGGTCAGGGTCAGGGTCAGGGTCAAGGTCAGGGTCAGGGTCAAGTTCAAGGTCAAGCTCAGGGTGAGGGTCAGGTCAAGGTCAAGGTCAAGGTCAGGGTCAGGGTTAGGTTTAGGGTGAGGGTGAGGTTCAGGTTCAGGGTCAGGGTCAGATTTAGGCTGAGGGTCAGGGTCAGGGTCAAGGTCAAATTAAAGTTCAAGTTCAAGGTAAGGGTCAGGCTCAAATTCAAGGTCAGGGTCAGGGTCAAGGTCAAGGTCAGGGTCAGGGTCAGGTTTAGGGTTAGGGTCAGTGTCAGGGTCAGGGTCAGTTTCAGGGTCAAGGTCAGGGTCAGGGTCAGTGTCAAGGTCACGTTCAGTGTCACGGTCAGACTTAGGGTCAGGGTCAAGATCAGGGACAAGGTCAATGTCAGGGTCAAAGTCAGGTTCAGGGTCAGGCTGACGATTATGGTGAGGGTCAGGGTTAGGGTCAGGGTCAGCATTAGGACCAGGGTTAGGATTAGGTCAGGGTCACGGTCAGGGTGAGGGTCAGGTGCCGGGTCAGGGTCAGGATCACGGTAAGGCATAAAGTCAGGGTCAGGGTCAGGGTAAGGGTCAGGGTCAGGGTCAAGTTCAAGGTCAAGGTCAAGGTCAGGGTCATGGTCAAGGTCAAGGCCAGGGTCAGCGTCAGGGTCAGGTTTAGTGTGAGGGGCAGGGTTAGGTTCAGGTTCAAGGTCAGGGTCATGGTCAGGGTAAGGGTCAGGTTCAAGTTCAAGGTCAGGGTCAGGGTCAGGTTTAGGGTGAGTGTCTGGTTGAGGGTCAGGGTCAAGGTCAAGGTCAGGGTCAGGGTCAGGTTTAGGGTGAGTGTCAGGTTGAGGGTCAGGGTCAAGGTCAAGGTCAGGGTCAGGGTCAGGGTCAAGGTCAAGGTCAAGGTGAGGGGTAGGGTCAAGGTCAAGGTCAAGGTGAGGGGTAGGGTCAGCGTCTTGGTCAGGGTCAGGTCAGGTGCAGGGTCAGTGTCAGGGTCAGGGTCAAGGTCAAGGTAGAGTGAGGGTCAAGGTCAAGTTCAAGTTCAGGGTCAATGTCAAGGTTAATGTCAGGGTCAGGGTCAAGGTCAAGGTAAGGGTCAGGGTCAAGGTCAAGGTCAGGGTCAGTATAAGGGTCAGGATCAGGGTGAGGGTGAGGGTGAGGGTCAGGGTCAAGATCAAGGTCAGGGTCAGGTTCAAGTTCAAGGTCAGGGTCAGGGTCAGGTTTAGGGTGAGTGTCAGGGTGAGGGTCAGGGTAAAGGTCAAGATCAGGGTCAGGGACAAGTTCAAGGTCAAGCACAGGGTGAGGGTCAGGGTCAAGGTCAAGGTCAGGGTCAAGCTCAAAGTCAAGGTCAGGGTCAGGGTCAAGGTCAAGTTCAGGGTCAGGGTCAAGGTGAAGGTTATTGTCAGAGTCCGTGTCAGGTTTAAGGTGAGGGTCAGCATGAGAGTCAAGGTCAAGGTCAATGTCAGGGTCAGGGTCAGCGTCATTGACAGGGTGAGGTTCAAGGCCAAGGTCCGGGTCAGGGTCAGGTTCAGTTTTAGGGTGAGGGTCAGGGTCAAGGTCAGGGTCAGGGTCAGGGTTAGGTTTAGGGTGAGGGTCAGGGTCAGGGTCAGGGTCAAGGGCAAGGTAAGGGTCAGGCTCAAGTTCAAGGTCAGGGTCAGGCTCAAGGTCAAGGTCAGGGGCAGGGACAAGTTCAAGGTCAAGCTCAGGGTGCGGGTCAGGGTCAAGGTCAAGGTCAAGGTGAGGTTCAATGTCAAGGTCAAGGTCAGGGTCAGGGTCAAGGTCAAGTTCTGGGTCAGGGTCAAGGTCAAGGTCATTGTCAGAGTCAGTGTCAAGTTTAGGGTGAGGGTCAGGGTCAGGGTCAAGGTCAAGGCCAAGGTCCGGGTCAGTGTCAGGGTCAGGTTCAGTTTCAGGGTGAGGGTCAGGGTCAAGGTCAGGGTCAGGGTCAGGGTCAAGGTCAAGGTCAAGGTCAAGGTCAAAGTCAAGGTCAAGGTCAAATTGAGGGATAGTGTCAGTGTCCAGGTCAGGGTCAGGGTTAGGTTCAGGTTCAAGTTCAGGGTCATGGTCAGGGTCAGACTTAGGGTGAAGGTCAAGATCATGGTCCGGGTCAAGGTCAATGTCAGGGTCAGGGACAAGGTCAAGGTCAAGGTCAGGTTCAGGGTCAGGTTGAGGGTCAGGGTCAAGGTCAAGGTCAAGGTCAGGGTCAATGTCAGGGACAGGGTCAGGGTCAAGGTCAAGGTCAAGGTCAGGGTCAATGTCAGGGACAGGGTCAGGGTCAGGGTCAGACTTTGGGTCAGGGTGAATATCAAGGTCAGGGTCAACGTCAAGGTCAGGGTCAGGATCAGGGTGAATGTCAGTGTCAGGGTCAAGGTCAAGTTCAGGGTCAGGGTCAAGGTCAAGGTCATTGTCAGAGTCAGTGTCAGGTTTAGGGTAAGGGTCAGCGTCAGGGT
Organism: Clangula hyemalis; assembly: GCA_963989345.1. The sequence goes on from OZ022447.1 coordinate 985,935, forward strand.
CAAGGTCAGGGTCAAGGTCAAGGTCAAGGTCAGGGTCAGGGTCATTGTCAGGGTGAGGGTCAAGGCCAAGGGCCGGGTCAGGGTCAGGGTCAGGGTCAGTTTTAGGGTGAGGGTCAGGGGCAATTTTAGGGTCAGGGTTAGGTTTAGGGTGAGTGTCAGGGTGAGGGTCAGGGTCAAGATCAAGTTCAAGGTCAGGGTCATGTTCAAGTTCAAGGTCAGGGTCAGGGTCAGGGTCAGGGTGATGGTCAGGGTCAAGTTCAAGGTCAAGTTCAGGGTCAATGTCAATGTCAATGTCAGGGTCAGGGTCAGGGTCAGGGTCAGGGTCAAGGTCAAGGTAAGGGTCAGGGTCAAGGTCAATGTCATTGTCAGAGTCAGTGTCAGGTTTAGGGTGAGGGTCACCGTCAGGGTCAAGGTCAAGGTCAAGGTCAGGGTCAGGGTCATGGTCATTGTCAAGTTCAGTGTCAGGGTCAGTTTTAGTGTGAGGTTCAAGGTCAAGGTCAGGGTCAGGGTCAGGGTCAAGGTCAAGTTCAAGGTCAAGGTCAAGGTCAAGGTCACGGTCAGGGCAGGTTTAGGTTTAGGGACAGTGTCAGGGTCAGGGTTAGTTTCAGGGTTAAGGTCAGGGTCAGGGCTAAGGTCTCGTTCAGTGTCATGGTCACGGTCAGACTTCGGGTCAGGGTCAAGGTCAGGGTCAAGGTCAATGTCAGGGTCAAAGTCAGGTTCAGGGTTAGGTTCAGGGTCAGGCTGAGGATTATGGTGAGGGTCAGGGTCAGGGTCAGCATTAGGATCAGGTTTAGGGTCAGGTCAGGGTGAGGGTCAGGCGCCGGGTCAGGGTCAGGGTCATGGTAAGACTTAAAGTCAGGGTCAAGGTCAGGGTCAAGGTCCAGGTCAAGCTCAGTGTCAAGGTCAAGGTCAGGGTCAGGGTGAAGATCAAGGTCAAGTTAATGGTCATTGTCAAGATCCAGGTCAGGGTAAGGGTCAGGGTCAGGGTCACGTTCAAGGTCAAGGTCAAGGTCAGGGTCACGGTCAAGGTCAAGGTCAGGGTCAGCGTCAGGGTCAGGTTTAGTGTGAGGGGCAGGGTGAGGGTCAGGATCAAGGTGAAGGTCAAGGTCAGGGACAAGGTCAAGGTCAGGGTAAGGGACAAGGTCAAGGTCAAGGTCATGGTCAGGGTCAGGGTCAGGGTCAAGATCAAGATGAAGGGCAGGGTCAGCGTCTTGGTCAGAGTCAGGTCAGGTGCAGGAGCAGTGTCAGGGTCAGGGTCAAGGTCAAGATCAGGGTCAGGGTCAGGGTCAGGGTTAGGTTTGGGGTGAGGGTCAAGACAAAGGTCAGGGTCATGGTCAGGGTCAGGGTCAGACTTAGGGTCAAGGTCAAGGTCAAGGTCAGGGTCAATGTCAAGGTCAAGTTCAGGGTCAGGGTCAAGGTCAAGTTCAGGGTCAGGGTCAAGGTCAAGGTCATTGTCAGAGTCAGTGTCAGATTTAGGGTGAGGGTCAGCATCAGGGTCAAGGTCAAGGTCAGGGTCAGGGTCAGGGTCATTGTCAAGTTCAGTGTCAGGGTCATTGTCAGGGTGAGGGTCAAGGCCAAGGTCCGGGTCAGGGTCAGGGTCAGTTTTAGGGTGAGGTTCAGGGTCAAGGTCAGGGTCAGAGTCAGGGTCAAGGTCACGTTCAGTGTCACGGTCACGGTCAGACTTCGGGTCAGGGTCAAGGTCAGGGTCAAGGTCAATGTCAGGGTCAAAGTCAGGTTCAGGGTTAGGTTCAGGGTCAGGCTGAGGATTATGGTGAGGGTCAGGGTCAGGGTCAGCATTAGGATCAGGGTTAGGGTCAGGTCAGGGTGAGGGTCAGGTGCCGGGTCAGGGTCAGGGTCACGGTAAGACTTAAAGTCAGGGTCAAGGTCAGGGTCAAGGTCCAGGTCAAGCTCAGTGTCAAGGTAAGGTCAGGGTCAGGGTCAAGGTCAGGGTCAGGGTCAAGTTCAAGGTCAAGCTCAGGGTGAGGGTCAGGTCAAGGTCAAGGTCAAGGTCAGGGTCAGGGTTAGGTTTAGGGTGAGGGTGAGGTTCAGGTTCAGGGTCAGGGTCAGATTTAGGCTGAGGGTCAGGGTCAGGGTCAAGGTCAAATTAAAGTTCAAGTTCAAGGTAAGGGTCAGGCTCAAGTTCAAGGTCAGGGTCAGGGTCAAGGTCAAGGTCAGGGTCAGGGTCAGGTTTAGGGTTAGGGTCAGTGTCAGGGTCAGGGTCAGTTTCAGGGTCAAGGTCAGGGTCAGGGTCAGGGTCAAGGTCACGTTCAGTGTCACGGTCAGACTTAGGGTCAGGGTCAAGATCAGGGACAAGGTCAATGTCAGGGTCAAAGTCAGGTTCAGGGTCAGGCTGACGATTATGGTGAGGGTCAGGGTTAGGGTCAGGGTCAGCATTAAGACCAGGGTTAGGATTAGGTCAGGGTCACGGTCAGGGTGAGGGTCAGGTGCCGGGTCAGGGTCAGGATCACGGTAAGGCATAAAGTCAGGGTCAGGGTCAGGGTAAGGGTCAGGGTCAGGGTCAAGTTCAAGGTCAAGGTCAAGGTCAGGGTCATGGTCAAGGTCAAGGCCAGGGTCAGCGTCAGGGTCAGGTTTAGTGTGAGGGGCAGGGTTAGGTTCAGGTTCAAGGTCAGGGTCATGGTCAGGGTAAGGGTCAGGTTCAAGTTCAAGGTCAGGGTCAGGGTCAGGTTTAGGGTGAGTGTCTGGTTGAGGGTCAGGGTCAAGGTCAAGGTCAGGGTCAGGGTCAGGTTTAGGGTGAGTGTCAGGTTGAGGGTCAGGGTCAGGGTCAAGGTCAAGGTCAAGGTGAGGGGTAGGGTCAAGGTCAAGGTCAAGGTGAGGGGTAGGGTCAAGGTCAAGGTCAAGGTGAGGGGTAGGGTCAGCGTCTTGGTCAGGGTCAGGTCAGGTGCAGGGTCAGTGTCAGGGTCAGGGTCAAGGTCAAGGTAGAGTGAGGGTCAAGGTCAAGTTCAAGTTCAGGGTCAATGTCAAGGTTAATGTCAGGGTCAGGGTCAAGGTCAAGGTAAGGGTCAGGGTCAAGGTCAAGGTCAGGTTCAGTATAAGGGTCAGGATCAGGGTGAGGGTGAGGGTGAGGGTCAGGGTCAAGATCAAGGTCAGGGTCAGGTTCAAGTTCAAGGTCAGGGTCAGGGTCAGGTTTAGGGTGAGTGTCAGGGTGAGGGTCAGGGTAAAGGTCAAGATCAGGGTCAGGGACAAGTTCAAGGTCAAGCACAGGGTGAGGGTCAGGGTCAAGGTCAAGGTCAGGGTCAAGCTCAAAGTCAAGGTCAGGGTCAGGGTCAAGGTCAAGTTCAGGGTCAGGGTCAAGGTGAAGGTTATTGTCAGAGTCCGTGTCAGGTTTAAGGTGAGGGTCAGCGTGAGGGTCAAGGTCAAGGTCAATGTCAGGGTCAGGGTCAGGGTCATTGACAGGGTGAGGTTCAAGGCCAAGGTCAATGTCAGGGTCAGGTTCAGTTTTAGGGTGAGGGTCAGGGTCAAGGTCAGGGTCAGGGTCAGGGTCAGGTTTAGGTTTAGGGTCAGGGTCAGGGTCAGGGTCAAGGGCAAGGTAAGGGTCAGGCTCAAGTTCAAGGTCAGGGTCAGGCTCAAGGTCAAGGTCAGGGGCAGGGACAAGTTCAAGGTCAAGCTCAGGGTGCGGGTCAGGGTCAAGGTCAAGGTCAAGGTGAGGTTCAATGTCAAGGTCAAGGTCAGGGTCAGGGTCAAGGTCAAGTTCTGGGTCAGGGTCAAGGTCAAGGTCATTGTCAGAGTCAGTGTCAAGTTTAGGGTGAGGGTCAGGGTCAGGGTCAAGGTCAAGGCCAAGGTCCGGGTCAGTGTCAGGGTCAGGTTCAGTTTCAGGGTGAGGGTCAGGGTCAAGGTCAGGGTCAGGGTCAGGGTCAAGGTCAAGGTCAAGGTCAAGGTCAAAGTCAAGGTCAAGGTCAAATTGAGGGATAGTGTCAGTGTCCAGGTCAGGGTCAGGGTTAGGTTCAGGTTCAAGTTCAGGGTCATGGTCAGGGTCAGACTTAGGGTGAAGGTCAAGATCATGGTCCGGGTCAAGGTCAATGTCAGGGTCAGGGACAAGGTCAAGGTCAAGGTCAGGTTCAGGGTCAGGTTGAGGGTCAGGGTCAAGGTCAAGGTCAAGGTCAGGGTCAATGTCAGGGACAGGGTCAGGGTCAAGGTCAAGGTCAAGGTCAGGGTCAATGTCAGGGACAGGGTCAGGGTCAGGGTCAGACTTTGGGTCAGGGTGAATATCAAGGTCAGGGTCAACGTCAAGGTCAGGGTCAGGATCAGGGTGAATGTCAGTGTCAGGGTCAAGGTCAAGTTCAGGGTCAGGGTCAAGGTCAAGGTCATTGTCAGAGTCAGTGTCAGGTTTAGGGTAAGGGTCAGCGTCAGGGTCAAGGTCAGGGTCAAGGTCAAGGTCAAGGTCAGGGTCAGGGTCATTGTCAGGGTGAGGGTCAAGGCCAAGGGCCGGGTCAGGGTCAGGGTCAGGGTCAGTTTTAGGGTGAGGGTCAGGGGCAATTTTAGGGTCAGGGTTAGGTTTAGGGTGAGTGTCAGGGTGAGGGTCAGGGTCAAGATCAAGTTCAAGGTCAGGGTCATGTTCAAGTTCAAGGTCAGGGTCAGGGTCAGGGTCAGGGTGATGGTCAGGGTCAAGTTCAAGGTCAAGTTCAGGGTCAATGTCAATGTCAAGGTCAGGGTCAGGGTCAGGGTCAGGGTCAAGGTCAAGGTAAGGGTCAGGGTCAAGGTCAATGTCATTGTCAGAGTCAGTGTCAGGTTTAGGGTGAGGGTCACCGTCAGGGTCAAGGTCAAGGTCAAGGTCAGGGTCAGGGTCATGGTCATTGTCAAGTTCAGTGTCAGGGTCAGTTTTAGTGTGAGGTTCAAGGTCAAGGTCAGGGTCAGGGTCAGGGTCAAGGTCAAGTTCAAGGTCAAGGTCAAGGTCACGGTCAGGGCAGGTTTAGGTTTAGGGACAGTGTCAGGGTCAGGGTTAGTTTCAGGGTTAAGGTCAGGGTCAGGGCTAAGGTCTCGTTCAGTGTCATGGTCACAGTCAGACTTCGGGTCAGGGTCAAGGTCAGGGTCAAGGTCAATGTCAGGGTCAAAGTCAGGTTCAGGGTTAGGTTCAGGGTCAGGCTGAGGATTATGGTGAGGGTCAGGGTCAGGGTCAGCATTAGGATCAGGTTTAGGGTCAGGTCAGGGTGAGGGTCAGGCGCCGGGTCAGGGTCAGGGTCATGGTAAGACTTAAAGTCAGGGTCAAGGTCAGGGTCAAGGTCCAGGTCAAGCTCAGTGTCAAGGTCAAGGTCAGGGTCAGGGTGAAGATCAAGGTCAAGTTAATGGTCATTGTCAAGATCCAGGTCAGGGTAAGGGTCAGGGTCAGGGTCACGTTCAAGGTCAAGGTCAAGGTCAAGGTCACGGTCAAGGTCAAGGTCAGGGTCAGCGTCAGGGTCAGGTTTAGTGTGAGGGGCAGGGTGAGGGTCAGGATCAAGGTGAAGGTCAAGGTCAGGGACAAGGTCAAGGTCAAGATGAGGGATAGTGTCAGTGTCCCGTTCAGGGTCAGGGTTAGGTTCAGGTTCAAGGTCAGGGTCATGGTCAGGGTCAGGGTCAGGGTCAGACTTAGGGTCAAGGTCAAGGTCAATGTCAGGGTCAAGGTCAAGGTCAGGGTAAGGGACAAGGTCAAGGTCAAGGTCATGGTCAGGGTCAGGGTCAGGGTCAAGATCAAGATGAAGGGCAGGGTCAGCGTCTTGGTCAGAGTCAGGTCAGGTGCAGGAGCAGTGTCAGGGTCAGGGTCAAGGTCAAGATCAGGGTCAGGGTCAGGGTCAGGGTTAGGTTTAGGGTGAGGGTCAAGACAAAGGTCAGGGTCATGGTCAGGGTCAGGGTCAGACTTAGGGTCAAGGTCAAGGTCAGGGTCAAGGTCAAGGTCAGGGTAAGGGACAAGGTCAAGGTCACGGTCAAGGTCAGGGTCAATGTCAAGGTCAAGTTCAGGATCAGGGTCAAGGTCAAGTTCAGGGTCAGGGTCAAGGTCAAGGTCATTGTCAGAGTCAGTGTCAGATTTAGGGTGAGGGTCAGCATCAGGGTCAAGGTCAAGGTCAGGGTCAGGGTCAGGGTCATTGTCAAGTTCAGTGTCAGGGTCATTGTCAGGGTGAGGGTCAAGGCCAAGGTCCGGGTCAGGGTCAGGGTCAGTTTTAGGGTGAGGTTCAGGGTCAAGGTCAGGGTCAGGGTCAGGGTCAGGGTCAAGGTCACGTTCAGTGTCACGGTCACGGTCAGACTTCGGGTCAGGGTCAAGGTCAGGGTCAAGGTCAATGTCAGGGTCAAAGTCAGGTTCAGGGTTAGGTTCAGGGTCAGGCTGAGGATTATGGTGAGGGTCAGGGTCAGGGTCAGCATTAGGATCAGGGTTAGGGTCAGGTCAGGGTGAGGGTCAGGTGCCGGGTCAGTTTCAGGGTCACGGTAAGACTTAAAGTCAGGGTCAAGGTCAGGGTCAAGGTCCAGGTCAAGCTCAGTGTCAAGGTCAAGGTCAGGGTCAGGGTCAAGGTCAGGGTCAGGGTCAAGTTCAAGGTCAAGCACAGGGTGAGGGTCAGGTCAAGGTCAAGGTCAAGGTCAGGGTCAGGGTTAGGTTTAGGGTGAGGGTGAGGTTCAGGTTCAGGGTCAGGGTCAGATTTAGGCTGAGGGTCAGGGTCAGGGTCAAGGTCAAATTAAAGTTCAAGTTCAAGGTAAGGGTCAGGCTCAAGTTCAAGGTCAGGGTCAGGGTCAAGGTCAAGGTCAGGGTCAGGGTCAGGTTTAGGGTTAGGGTCAGTGTCAGGGTCAGGGTCAGTTTCAGGGTCAAGGTCAGGGTCAGGGTCAGGGTCAAGGTCACGTTCAGTGTCACGGTCAGACTTAGGGTCAGGGTCAAGATCAGGGACAAGGTCAATGTCAGGGTCAAAGTCAGGTTCAGGGTCAGGCTGACGATTATGGTGAGGGTCAGGGTTAGGGTCAGGGTCAGCATTAAGACCAGGGTTAGGATTAGGTCAGGGTCACGGTCAGGGTGAGGGTCAGGTGCCGGGTCAGGGTCAGGATCACGGTAAGGCATAAAGTCAGGGTCAGGGTCAGGGTAAGGGTCAGGGTCAGGGTCAAGTTCAAGGTCAAGGTCAAGGTCAGGGTCATGGTCAGGGTAAGGGTCAGGTTCAAGTTCAAGGTCAGGGTCAGGGTCAGGTTTAGGGTGAGTGTCTGGTTGAGGGTCAGGGTCAAGGTCAAGGTCAGGGTCAGGGTCAGGTTTAGGGTGAGTGTCTGGTTGAGGGTCAGGGTCAAGGTCAAGGTCAGGGTCAGGGTCAGGGTCAAGGTCAAGGTCAAGGTGAGGGGTAGGGTCAAGGTCAAGGTCAAGGTGAGGGGTAGGGTCAGCGTCTTGGTCAGGGTCAGGTCAGGTGCAGGGTCAGTGTCAGGGTCAGGGTCAAGGTCAAGGTAGAGTGAGGGTCAAGGTCAAGTTCAAGTTCAGGGTCAATGTCAAGGTTAATGTCAGGGTCAGGGTCAAGGTCAAGGTAAGGGTCAGGGTCAAGGTCAAGGTCAGGTTCAGTATAAGGGTCAGGATCAGGGTGAGGGTGAGGGTGAGGGTCAGGGTCAAGATCAAGGTCAGGGTCAGGTTCAAGTTCAAGGTCAGGGTCAGGGTCAGGTTTAGGGTGAGTGTCAGGGTGAGGGTCAGGGTAAAGGTCAAGATCAGGGTCAGGGACAAGTTCAAGGTCAAGCACAGGGTGAGGGTCAGGGTCAAGGTCAAGGTCAGGGTCAAGCTCAAAGTCAAGGTCAGGGTCAGGGTCAAGGTCAAGTTCAGGGTCAGGGTCAAGGTGAAGGTTATTGTCAGAGTCCGTGTCAGGTTTAAGGTGAGGGTCAGCGTGAGGGTCAAGGTCAAGGTCAATGTCAGGGTCAGGGTCAGGGTCATTGACAGGGTGAGGTTCAAGGCCAAGGTCAATGTCAGGGTCAGGTTCAGTTTTAGGGTGAGGGTCAGGGTCAAGGTCAGGGTCAGGGTCAGGGTCAGGTTTAGGTTTAGGGTCAGGGTCAGGGTCAGGGTCAAGGGCAAGGTAAGGGTCAGGCTCAAGTTCAAGGTCAGGGTCAGGCTCAAGGTCAAGGTCAGGGGCAGGGACAAGTTCAAGGTCAAGCTCAGGGTGCGGGTCAGGGTCAAGGTCAAGGTCAAGGTGAGGTTCAATGTCAAGGTCAAGGTCAGGGTCAGGGTCAAGGTCAAGTTCTGGGTCAGGGTCAAGGTCAAGGTCATTGTCAGAGTCAGTGTCAAGTTTAGGGTGAGGGTCAGGGTCAGGGTCAAGGTCAAGGCCAAGGTCCGGGTCAGTGTCAGGGTCAGGTTCAGTTTCAGGGTGAGGGTCAGGGTCAAGGTCAGGGTCAGGGTCAGGGTCAAGGTCAAGGTCAAGGTCAAGGTCAAAGTCAAGGTCAAGGTCAAATTGAGGGATAGTGTCAGTGTCCAGGTCAGGGTCAGGGTTAGGTTCAGGTTCAAGTTCAGGGTCATGGTCAGGGTCAGACTTAGGGTCAAGGTCAAGATCATGGTCCGGGTCAAGGTCAATGTCAGGGTCAGGGACAAGGTCAAGGTCAAGGTCAGGTTCAGGGTCAGGTTGAGGGTCAGGGTCAAGGTCAAGGTCAAGGTCAGGGTCAATGTCAGGGACAGGGTCAGGGTCAAGGTCAAGGTCAAGGTCAGGGTCAATGTCAGGGACAGGGTCAGGGTCAGGGTCAGACTTTGGGTCAGGGTGAATATCAAGGTCAGGGTCAACGTCAAGGTCAGGGTCAGGATCAGGGTGAATGTCAGTGTCAGGGTCAAGGTCAAGTTCAGGGTCAGGGTCAAGGTCAAGGTCATTGTCAGAGTCAGTGTCAGGTTTAGGGTAAGGGTCAGCGTCAGGGTCAAGGTCAGGGTCAAGGTCAAGGTCAAGGTCAGGGTCAGGGTCATTGTCAGGGTGAGGGTCAAGGCCAAGGGCCGGGTCAGGGTCAGGGTCAGGGTCAGTTTTAGGGTGAGGGTCAGGGGCAATTTTAGGGTCAGGGTTAGGTTTAGGGTGAGTGTCAGGGTGAGGGTCAGGGTCAAGATCAAGTTCAAGGTCAGGGTCAGGGTCAGGGTCAGGGTGATGGTCAGGGTCAAGTTCAAGGTCAAGTTCAGGGTCAATGTCAATGTCAAGGTCAGGGTCAGGGTCAGGGTCAGGGTCAAGGTCAAGGTAAGGGTCAGGGTCAAGGTCAATGTCATTGTCAGAGTCAGTGTCAGGTTTAGGGTGAGGGTCACCGTCAGGGTCAAGGTCAAGGTCAAGGTCAGGGTCAGGGTCATGGTCGTTGTCAAGTTCAGTGTCAGGGTCAGTTTTAGTGTGAGGTTCAAGGTCAAGGTCAGGGTCAGGGTCAGGGTCAAGGTCAAGTTCAAGGTCAAGGTCAAGGTCAAGGTCACGGTCAGGGCAGGTTTAGGTTTAGGGACAGTGTCAGGGTCAGGGTTAGTTTCAGGGTTAAGGTCAGGGTCAGGGCTAAGGTCTCGTTCAGTGTCATGGTCACAGTCAGACTTCGGGTCAGGGTCAAGGTCAGGGTCAAGGTCAATGTCAGGGTCAAAGTCAGGTTCAGGGTTAGGTTCAGGGTCAGGCTGAGGATTATGGTGAGGGTCAGGGTCAGGGTCAGCATTAGGATCAGGTTTAGGGTCAGGTCAGGGTGAGGGACAGGCGCCGGGTCAGGGTCAGGGTCATGGTAAGACTTAAAGTCAGGGTCAAGGTCAGGGTCAAGGTCCAGGTCAAGCTCAGTGTCAAGGTCAAGGTCAGGGTCAGGGTGAAGATCAAGGTCAAGTTAATGGTCATTGTCAAGATCCAGGTCAGGGTAAGGGTCAGGGTCAGGGTCACGTTCAAGGTCAAGGTCAAGGTCAGGGTCACGGTCAAGGTCAAGGTCAGGGTCAGCGTCAGGGTCAGGTTTAGTGTGAGGGGCAGGGTGAGGGTCAGGATCAAGGTGAAGGTCAAGGTCAGGGACAAGGTCAAGGTCAGGGTAAGGGACAAGGTCAAGGTCAAGGTCATGGTCAGGGTCAGGGTCAGGGTCAAGATCAAGATGAAGGGCAGGGTCAGCGTCTTGGTCAGAGTCAGGTCAGGTGCAGGAGCAGTGTCAGGGTCAGGGTCAAGGTCAAGATCAGGGTCAGGGTCAGGGTCAGGGTTAGGTTTAGGGTGAGGGTCAAGACAAAGGTCAGGGTCATGGTCAGGGTCAGGGTCAGACTTAGGGTCAAGGTCAAGGTCAAGGTCAGGGTCAATGTCAAGGTCAAGTTCAGGGTCAGGGTCAAGGTCAAGTTCAGGGTCAGGGTCAAGGTCAAGGTCATTGTCAGAGTCAGTGTCAGATTTAGGGTGAGGGTCAGCATCAGGGTCAAGGTCAAGGTCAGGGTCAGGGTCAGGGTCATTGTCAAGTTCAGTGTCAGGGTCATTGTCAGGGTGAGGGTCAAGGCCAAGGTCCGGGTCAGGGTCAGGGTCAGTTTTAGGGTGAGGTTCAGGGTCAAGGTCAGGGTCAGGGTCAGGGTCAGGGTCAAGGTCACGTTCAGTGTCACGGTCACGGTCAGACTTCGGGTCAGGGTCAAGGTCAGGGTCAAGGTCAATGTCAGGGTCAAAGTCAGGTTCAGGGTTAGGTTCAGGGTCAGGCTGAGGATTATGGTGAGGGTCAGGGTCAGGGTCAGCATTAGGATCAGGGTTAGGGTCAGGTCAGGGTGAGGGTCAGGTGCCGGGTCAGGGTCAGGGTCACGGTAAGACTTAAAGTCAGGGTCAAGGTCAGGGTCAAGGTCCAGGTCAAGCTCAGTGTCAAGGTAAGGTCAGGGTCAGGGTCAAGGTCAGGGTCAGGGTCAAGTTCAAGGTCAAGCTCAGGGTGAGGGTCAGGTCAAGGTCAAGGTCAAGGTCAGGGTCAGGGTTAGGTTTAGGGTGAGGGTGAGGTTCAGGTTCAGGGTCAGGGTCAGATTTAGGCTGAGGGTCAGGGTCAGGGTCAAGGTCAAATTAAAGTTCAAGTTCAAGGTAAGGGTCAGGCTCAAGTTCAAGGTCAGGGTCAGGGTCAAGGTCAAGGTCAGGGTCAGGGTCAGGTTTAGGGTTAGGGTCAGTGTCAGGGTCAGGGTCAGTTTCAGGGTCAAGGTCAGGGTCAGGGTCAGGGTCAAGGTCACGTTCAGTGTCACGGTCAGACTTAGGGTCAGGGTCAAGATCAGGGACAAGGTCAATGTCAGGGTCAAAGTCAGGTTCAGGGTCAGGCTGACGATTATGGTGAGGGTCAGGGTTAGGGTCAGGGTCAGCATTAGGACCAGGGTTAGGATTAGGTCAGGGTCACGGTCAGGGTGAGGGTCAGGTGCCGGGTCAGGGTCAGGATCACGGTAAGGCATAAAGTCAGGGTCAGGGTCAGGGTAAGGGTCAGGGTCAGGGTCAAGTTCAAGGTCAAGGTCAAGGTCAGGGTCATGGTCAAGGTCAAGGCCAGGGTCAGCGTCAGGGTCAGGTTTAGTGTGAGGGGCAGGGTTAGGTTCAGGTTCAAGGTCAGGGTCATGGTCAGGGTAAGGGTCAGGTTCAAGTTCAAGGTCAGGGTCAGGGTCAGGTTTAGGGTGAGTGTCTGGTTGAGGGTCAGGGTCAAGGTCAAGGTCAGGGTCAGGGTCAGGTTTAGGGTGAGTGTCAGGTTGAGGGTCAGGGTCAGGGTCAAGGTCAAGGTCAAGGTGAGGGGTAGGGTCAAGGTCAAGGTCAAGGTGAGGGGTAGGGTCAAGGTCAAGGTCAAGGTGAGGGGTAGGGTCAGCGTCTTGGTCAGGGTCAGGTCAGGTGCAGGGTCAGTGTCAGGGTCAGGGTCAAGGTCAAGGTAGAGTGAGGGTCAAGGTCAAGTTCAAGTTCAGGGTCAATGTCAAGGTTAATGTCAGGGTCAGGGTCAAGGTCAAGGTAAGGGTCAGGGTCAAGGTCAAGGTCAGGTTCAGTATAAGGGTCAGGATCAGGGTGAGGGTGAGGGTGAGGGTCAGGGTCAAGATCAAGGTCAGGGTCAGGTTCAAGTTCAAGGTCAGGGTCAGGGTCAGGTTTAGGGTGAGTGTCAGGGTGAGGGTCAGGGTAAAGGTCAAGATCAGGGTCAGGGACAAGTTCAAGGTCAAGCACAGGGTGAGGGTCAGGGTCAAGGTCAAGGTCAGGGTCAAGCTCAAAGTCAAGGTCAGGGTCAGGGTCAAGGTCAAGTTCAGGGTCAGGGTCAAGGTGAAGGTTATTGTCAGAGTCCGTGTCAGGTTTAAGGTGAGGGTCAGCGTGAGGGTCAAGGTCAAGGTCAATGTCAGGGTCAGGGTCAGGGTCATTGACAGGGTGAGGTTCAAGGCCAAGGTCAATGTCAGGGTCAGGTTCAGTTTTAGGGTGAGGGTCAGGGTCAAGGTCAGGGTCAGGGTCAGGGTCAGGTTTAGGTTTAGGGTCAGGGTCAGGGTCAGGGTCAAGGGCAAGGTAAGGGTCAGGCTCAAGTTCAAGGTCAGGGTCAGGCTCAAGGTCAAGGTCAGGGGCAGGGACAAGTTCAAGGTCAAGCTCAGGGTGCGGGTCAGGGTCAAGGTCAAGGTCAAGGTGAGGTTCAATGTCAAGGTCAAGGTCAGGGTCAGGGTCAAGGTCAAGTTCTGGGTCAGGGTCAAGGTCAAGGTCATTGTCAGAGTCAGTGTCAAGTTTAGGGTGAGGGTCAGGGTCAGGGTCAAGGTCAAGGCCAAGGTCCGGGTCAGTGTCAGGGTCAGGTTCAGTTTCAGGGTGAGGGTCAGGGTCAAGGTCAGGGTCAGGGTCAGGGTCAAGGTCAAGGTCAAGGTCAAGGTCAAAGTCAAGGTCAAGGTCAAATTGAGGGATAGTGTCAGTGTCCAGGTCAGGGTCAGGGTTAGGTTCAGGTTCAAGTTCAGGGTCATGGTCAGGGTCAGACTTAGGGTCAAGGTCAAGATCATGGTCCGGGTCAAGGTCAATGTCAGGGTCAGGGACAAGGTCAAGGTCAAGGTCAGGTTCAGGGTCAGGTTGAGGGTCAGGGTCAAGGTCAAGGTCAAGGTCAGGGTCAATGTCAGGGACAGGGTCAGGGTCAGGGTGAATGTCAGTGTCAGGGTCAAGGTCAAGTTCAGGGTCAGGGTCAAGGTCAAGGTCATTGTCAGAGTCAGTGTCAGGTTTAGGGTAAGGGTCAGCGTCAGGGTCAAGGTCAAGGTCAGGGTCAGGGTCATTGTCAGGGTGAGGGTCAAGGCCAAGGGCCAGGTCAGGGTCAGGGTCAGGGTCAGTTTTAGGGTGAGGGTCAGGGGCAATTTTAGGGTCAGGGTTAGGTTTAGGGTGAGTGTCAGGGTGATGGTCAGGGTCAAGTTCAAGGTCAAGTTCAGGGTCAATGTCAATGTCAATGTCAGGGTCAGGGTCAGGGTCAGGGTCAAGGTCAAGGTAAGGGTCAGGGTCAAGGTCAATGTCATTGTCAGAGTCAGTGTCAGGTTTAGGGTGAGGGTCACCGTCAGGGTCAAGGTCAAGGTCAAGGTCAGGGTCAGGGTCATGGTCATTGTCAAGTTCAGTGTCAGGGTCAGTTTTAGTGTGAGGTTCAAGGTCAAGGTCAGGGTCAGGGTCAGGGTCAAGGTCAAGTTCAAGGTCAAGGTCAAGGTCACGGTCAGGGCAGGTTTAGGTTTAGGGACAGTGTCAGGGTCAGGGTTAGTTTCAGGGTTAAGGTCAGGGTCAGGGCTAAGGTCTCGTTCAGTGTCATGGTCACAGTCAGACTTCGGGTCAGGGTCAAGGTCAGGGTCAAGGTCAATGTCAGGGTCAAAGTCAGGTTCAGGGTTAGGTTCAGGGTCAGGCTGAGGATTATGGTGAGGGTCAGGGTCAGGGTCAGCATTAGGATCAGGTTTAGGGTCAGGTCAGGGTGAGGGTCAGGCGCCGGGTCAGGGTCAGGGTCATGGTAAGACTTAAAGTCAGGGTCAAGGTCAGGGTCAAGGTCCAGGTCAAGCTCAGTGTCAAGGTCAAGGTCAGGGTCAGGGTGAAGATCAAGGTCAAGTTAATGGTCATTGTCAAGATCCAGGTCAGGGTAAGGGTCAGGGTCAGGGTCACGTTCAAGGTCAAGGTCAAGGTCAAGGTCACGGTCAAGGTCAGGGTCATGGTCAAGGTCAAGGCCAGGGTCAGCGTCAGGGTCAGGTTTAGTGTGAGGGGCAGGGTTAGGTTCAGGTTCAAGGTGAAGGTCAAGGTCAGGGACAAGGTCAAGGTCAAGATGAGGGATAGTGTCAGTGTCCCGTTCAGGGTCAGGGTTAGGTTCAGGTTCAAGGTCAGGGTCATGGTCAGGGTCAGGGTCAGGGTCAGACTTAGGGTCAAGGTCAAGGTCAATGTCAGGGTCAAGGTCAAGGTCAGGGTAAGGGACAAGGTCAAGGTCAAGGTCATGGTCAGGGTCAGGGTCAGGGTCAAGATCAAGATGAAGGGCAGGGTCAGCGTCTTGGTCAGAGTCAGGTCAGGTGCAGGAGCAGTGTCAGGGTCAGGGTCAAGGTCAAGATCAGGGTCAGGGTCAGGGTCAGGGTTAGGTTTAGGGTGAGGGTCAAGACAAAGGTCAGGGTCATGGTCAGGGTCAGGGTCAGACTTAGGGTCAAGGTCAAGGTCAGGGTCAAGGTCAAGGTCAGGGTAAGGGACAAGGTCAAGGTCACGGTCAAGGTCAGGGTCAATGTCAAGGTCAAGTTCAGGATCAGGGTCAAGGTCAAGTTCAGGGTCAGGGTCAAGGTCAAGGTCATTGTCAGAGTCAGTGTCAGATTTAGGGTGAGGGTCAGCATCAGGGTCAAGGTCAAGGTCAGGGTCAGGGTCAGGGTCATTGTCAAGTTCAGTGTCAGGGTCATTGTCAGGGTGAGGGTCAAGGCCAAGGTCCGGGTCAGGGTCAGGGTCAGTTTTAGGGTGAGGTTCAGGGTCAAGGTCAGGGTCAGGGTCAGGGTCAGGGTCAAGGTCACGTTCAGTGTCACGGTCACGGTCAGACTTCGGGTCAGGGTCAAGGTCAGGGTCAAGGTCAATGTCAGGGTCAAAGTCAGGTTCAGGGTTAGGTTCAGGGTCAGGCTGAGGATTATGGTGAGGGTCAGGGTCAGGGTCAGCATTAGGATCAGGGTTAGGGTCAGGTCAGGGTGAGGGTCAGGTGCCGGGTCAGTTTCAGGGTCACGGTAAGACTTAAAGTCAGGGTCAAGGTCAGGGTCAAGGTCCAGGTCAAGCTCAGTGTCAAGGTCAAGGTCAGGGTCAGGGTCAAGGTCAGGGTCAGGGTCAAGTTCAAGGTCAAGCACAGGGTGAGGGTCAGGTCAAGGTCAAGGTCAAGGTCAGGGTCAGGGTTAGGTTTAGGGTGAGGGTGAGGTTCAGGTTCAGGGTCAGGGTCAGATTTAGGCTGAGGGTCAGGGTCAGGGTCAAGGTCAAATTAAAGTTCAAGTTCAAGGTAAGGGTCAGGCTCAAGTTCAAGGTCAGGGTCAGGGTCAAGGTCAAGGTCAGGGTCAGGGTCAGGTTTAGGGTTAGGGTCAGTGTCAGGGTCAGGGTCAGTTTCAGGGTCAAGGTCAGGGTCAGGGTCAGGGTCAAGGTCACGTTCAGTGTCACGGTCAGACTTAGGGTCAGGGTCAAGATCAGGGACAAGGTCAATGTCAGGGTCAAAGTCAGGTTCAGGGTCAGGCTGACGATTATGGTGAGGGTCAGGGTTAGGGTCAGGGTCAGCATTAAGACCAGGGTTAGGATTAGGTCAGGGTCACGGTCAGGGTGAGGGTCAGGTGCCGGGTCAGGGTCAGGATCACGGTAAGGCATAAAGTCAGGGTCAGGGTCAGGGTAAGGGTCAGGGTCAGGGTCAAGTTCAAGGTCAAGGTCAAGGTCAGGGTCATGGTCAGGGTAAGGGTCAGGTTCAAGTTCAAGGTCAGGGTCAGGGTCAGGTTTAGGGTGAGTGTCTGGTTGAGGGTCAGGGTCAAGGTCAAGGTCAGGGTCAGGGTCAGGTTTAGGGTGAGTGTCTGGTTGAGGGTCAGGGTCAAGGTCAAGGTCAGGGTCAGGGTCAGGGTCAAGGTCAAGGTCAAGGTGAGGGGTAGGGTCAAGGTCAAGGTCAAGGTGAGGGGTAGGGTCAGCGTCTTGGTCAGGGTCAGGTCAGGTGCAGGGTCAGTGTCAGGGTCAGGGTCAAGGTCAAGGTAGAGTGAGGGTCAAGGTCAAGTTCAAGTTCAGGGTCAATGTCAAGGTTAATGTCAGGGTCAGGGTCAAGGTCAAGGTAAGGGTCAGGGTCAAGGTCAAGGTCAGGTTCAGTATAAGGGTCAGGATCAGGGTGAGGGTGAGGGTGAGGGTCAGGGTCAAGATCAAGGTCAGGGTCAGGTTCAAGTTCAAGGTCAGGGTCAGGGTCAGGTTTAGGGTGAGTGTCAGGGTGAGGGTCAGGGTAAAGGTCAAGATCAGGGTCAGGGACAAGTTCAAGGTCAAGCACAGGGTGAGGGTCAGGGTCAAGGTCAAGGTCAGGGTCAAGCTCAAAGTCAAGGTCAGGGTCAGGGTCAAGGTCAAGTTCAGGGTCAGGGTCAAGGTGAAGGTTATTGTCAGAGTCCGTGTCAGGTTTAAGGTGAGGGTCAGCGTGAGGGTCAAGGTCAAGGTCAATGTCAGGGTCAGGGTCAGGGTCATTGACAGGGTGAGGTTCAAGGCCAAGGTCAATGTCAGGGTCAGGTTCAGTTTTAGGGTGAGGGTCAGGGTCAAGGTCAGGGTCAGGGTCAGGGTCAGGTTTAGGTTTAGGGTCAGGGTCAGGGTCAGGGTCAAGGGCAAGGTAAGGGTCAGGCTCAAGTTCAAGGTCAGGGTCAGGCTCAAGGTCAAGGTCAGGGGCAGGGACAAGTTCAAGGTCAAGCTCAGGGTGCGGGTCAGGGTCAAGGTCAAGGTCAAGGTGAGGTTCAATGTCAAGGTCAAGGTCAGGGTCAGGGTCAAGGTCAAGTTCTGGGTCAGGGTCAAGGTCAAGGTCATTGTCAGAGTCAGTGTCAAGTTTAGGGTGAGGGTCAGGGTCAGGGTCAAGGTCAAGGCCAAGGTCCGGGTCAGTGTCAGGGTCAGGTTCAGTTTCAGGGTGAGGGTCAGGGTCAAGGTCAGGGTCAGGGTCAGGGTCAAGGTCAAGGTCAAGGTCAAGGTCAAAGTCAAGGTCAAGGTCAAATTGAGGGATAGTGTCAGTGTCCAGGTCAGGGTCAGGGTTAGGTTCAGGTTCAAGTTCAGGGTCATGGTCAGGGTCAGACTTAGGGTGAAGGTCAAGATCATGGTCCGGGTCAAGGTCAATGTCAGGGTCAGGGACAAGGTCAAGGTCAAGGTCAGGTTCAGGGTCAGGTTGAGGGTCAGGGTCAAGGTCAAGGTCAAGGTCAGGGTCAATGTCAGGGACAGGGTCAGGGTCAAGGTCAAGGTCAAGGTCAGGGTCAATGTCAGGGACAGGGTCAGGGTCAGGGTCAGACTTTGGGTCAGGGTGAATATCAAGGTCAGGGTCAACGTCAAGGTCAGGGTCAGGATCAGGGTGAATGTCAGTGTCAGGGTCAAGGTCAAGTTCAGGGTCAGGGTCAAGGTCAAGGTCATTGTCAGAGTCAGTGTCAGGTTTAGGGTAAGGGTCAGCGTCAGGGTCAAGGTCAGGGTCAAGGTCAAGGTCAAGGTCAGGGTCAGGGTCATTGTCAGGGTGAGGGTCAAGGCCAAGGGCCGGGTCAGGGTCAGGGTCAGGGTCAGTTTTAGGGTGAGGGTCAGGGGCAATTTTAGGGTCAGGGTTAGGTTTAGGGTGAGTGTCAGGGTGAGGGTCAGGGTCAAGATCAAGTTCAAGGTCAGGGTCAGGGTCAGGATCAGGGTGATGGTCAGGGTCAAGTTCAAGGTCAAGTTCAGGGTCAATGTCAATGTCAAGGTCAGGGTCAGGGTCAGGGTCAGGGTCAAGGTCAAGGTAAGGGTCAGGGTCAAGGTCAATGTCATTGTCAGAGTCAGTGTCAGGTTTAGGGTGAGGGTCACCGTCAGGGTCAAGGTCAAGGTCAAGGTCAGGGTCAGGGTCATGGTCGTTGTCAAGTTCAGTGTCAGGGTCAGTTTTAGTGTGAGGTTCAAGGTCAAGGTCAGGGTCAGGGTCAGGGTCAAGGTCAAGTTCAAGGTCAAGGTCAAGGTCAAGGTCACGGTCAGGGCAGGTTTAGGTTTAGGGACAGTGTCAGGGTCAGGGTTAGTTTCAGGGTCAAGGTCAGGGTCAAGGTCCAGGTCAAGCTCAGTGTCAAGGTCAAGGTCAGGGTCAGGGTGAAGATCAAGGTCAAGTTAATGGTCATTGTCAAGATCCAGGTCAGGGTAAGGGTCAGGGTCAGGGTCACGTTCAAGGTCAAGGTCAAGGTCAGGGTCACGGTCAAGGTCAAGGTCAGGGTCAGCGTCAGGGTCAGGTTTAGTGTGAGGGGCAGGGTGAGGGTCAGGATCAAGGTGAAGGTCAAGGTCAGGGACAAGGTCAAGGTCAGGGTAAGGGACAAGGTCAAGGTCAAGGTCATGGTCAGGGTCAGGGTCAGGGTCAAGATCAAGATG
Organism: Clangula hyemalis; assembly: GCA_963989345.1. The sequence continues at coordinate 1,004,297 of OZ022447.1, forward strand.
AAGGGCAGGGTCAGCGTCTTGGTCAGAGTCAGGTCAGGTGCAGGAGCAGTGTCAGGGTCAGGGTCAAGGTCAAGATCAGGGTCAGGGTCAGGGTCAGGGTTAGGTTTAGGGTGAGGGTCAAGACAAAGGTCAGGGTCATGGTCAGGGTCAGGGTCAGACTTAGGGTCAAGGTCAAGGTCAAGGTCAGGGTCAATGTCAAGGTCAAGTTCAGGGTCAGGGTCAAGGTCAAGTTCAGGGTCAGGGTCAAGGTCAAGGTCATTGTCAGAGTCAGTGTCAGATTTAGGGTGAGGGTCAGCATCAGGGTCAAGGTCAAGGTCAGGGTCAGGGTCAGGGTCATTGTCAAGTTCAGTGTCAGGGTCATTGTCAGGGTGAGGGTCAAGGCCAAGGTCCGGGTCAGGGTCAGGGTCAGTTTTAGGGTGAGGTTCAGGGTCAAGGTCAGGGTCAGGGTCAGGGTCAAGGTCACGTTCAGTGTCACGGTCACGGTCAGACTTCGGGTCAGGGTCAAGGTCAGGGTCAAGGTCAATGTCAGGGTCAAAGTCAGGTTCAGGGTTAGGTTCAGGGTCAGGCTGAGGATTATGGTGAGGGTCAGGGTCAGGGTCAGCATTAGGATCAGGGTTAGGGTCAGGTCAGGGTGAGGGTCAGGTGCCGGGTCAGGGTCAGGGTCACGGTAAGACTTAAAGTCAGGGTCAAGGTCAGGGTCAAGGTCCAGGTCAAGCTCAGTGTCAAGGTAAGGTCAGGGTCAGGGTCAAGGTCAGGGTCAGGGTCAAGTTCAAGGTCAAGCTCAGGGTGAGGGTCAGGTCAAGGTCAAGGTCAAGGTCAGGGTCAGGGTTAGGTTTAGGGTGAGGGTGAGGTTCAGGTTCAGGGTCAGGGTCAGATTTAGGCTGAGGGTCAGGGTCAGGGTCAAGGTCAAATTAAAGTTCAAGTTCAAGGTAAGGGTCAGGCTCAAGTTCAAGGTCAGGGTCAGGGTCAAGGTCAAGGTCAGGGTCAGGGTCAGGTTTAGGGTTAGGGTCAGTGTCAGGGTCAGGGTCAGTTTCAGGGTCAAGGTCAGGGTCAGGGTCAGGGTCAAGGTCACGTTCAGTGTCACGGTCAGACTTAGGGTCAGGGTCAAGATCAGGGACAAGGTCAATGTCAGGGTCAAAGTCAGGTTCAGGGTCAGGCTGACGATTATGGTGAGGGTCAGGGTTAGGGTCAGGGTCAGCATTAGGACCAGGGTTAGGATTAGGTCAGGGTCACGGTCAGGGTGAGGGTCAGGTGCCGGGTCAGGGTCAGGATCACGGTAAGGCATAAAGTCAGGGTCAGGGTCAGGGTAAGGGTCAGGGTCAGGGTCAAGTTCAAGGTCAAGGTCAAGGTCAGGGTCATGGTCAAGGTCAAGGCCAGGGTCAGCGTCAGGGTCAGGTTTAGTGTGAGGGGCAGGGTTAGGTTCAGGTTCAAGGTCAGGGTCATGGTCAGGGTAAGGGTCAGGTTCAAGTTCAAGGTCAGGGTCAGGGTCAGGTTTAGGGTGAGTGTCTGGTTGAGGGTCAGGGTCAAGGTCAAGGTCAGGGTCAGGGTCAGGTTTAGGGTGAGTGTCAGGTTGAGGGTCAGGGTCAGGGTCAAGGTCAAGGTCAAGGTGAGGGGTAGGGTCAAGGTCAAGGTCAAGGTGAGGGGTAGGGTCAAGGTCAAGGTCAAGGTGAGGGGTAGGGTCAGCGTCTTGGTCAGGGTCAGGTCAGGTGCAGGGTCAGTGTCAGGGTCAGGGTCAAGGTCAAGGTAGAGTGAGGGTCAAGGTCAAGTTCAAGTTCAGGGTCAATGTCAAGGTTAATGTCAGGGTCAGGGTCAAGGTCAAGGTAAGGGTCAGGGTCAAGGTCAAGGTCAGGTTCAGTATAAGGGTCAGGATCAGGGTGAGGGTGAGGGTGAGGGTCAGGGTCAAGATCAAGGTCAGGGTCAGGTTCAAGTTCAAGGTCAGGGTCAGGGTCAGGTTTAGGGTGAGTGTCAGGGTGAGGGTCAGGGTAAAGGTCAAGATCAGGGTCAGGGACAAGTTCAAGGTCAAGCACAGGGTGAGGGTCAGGGTCAAGGTCAAGGTCAGGGTCAAGCTCAAAGTCAAGGTCAGGGTCAGGGTCAAGGTCAAGTTCAGGGTCAGGGTCAAGGTGAAGGTTATTGTCAGAGTCCGTGTCAGGTTTAAGGTGAGGGTCAGCGTGAGGGTCAAGGTCAAGGTCAATGTCAGGGTCAGGGTCAGGGTCATTGACAGGGTGAGGTTCAAGGCCAAGGTCAATGTCAGGGTCAGGTTCAGTTTTAGGGTGAGGGTCAGGGTCAAGGTCAGGGTCAGGGTCAGGGTCAGGTTTAGGTTTAGGGTCAGGGTCAGGGTCAGGGTCAAGGGCAAGGTAAGGGTCAGGCTCAAGTTCAAGGTCAGGGTCAGGCTCAAGGTCAAGGTCAGGGGCAGGGACAAGTTCAAGGTCAAGCTCAGGGTGCGGGTCAGGGTCAAGGTCAAGGTCAAGGTGAGGTTCAATGTCAAGGTCAAGGTCAGGGTCAGGGTCAAGGTCAAGTTCTGGGTCAGGGTCAAGGTCAAGGTCATTGTCAGAGTCAGTGTCAAGTTTAGGGTGAGGGTCAGGGTCAGGGTCAAGGTCAAGGCCAAGGTCCGGGTCAGTGTCAGGGTCAGGTTCAGTTTCAGGGTGAGGGTCAGGGTCAAGGTCAGGGTCAGGGTCAGGGTCAAGGTCAAGGTCAAGGTCAAGGTCAAAGTCAAGGTCAAGGTCAAATTGAGGGATAGTGTCAGTGTCCAGGTCAGGGTCAGGGTTAGGTTCAGGTTCAAGTTCAGGGTCATGGTCAGGGTCAGACTTAGGGTCAAGGTCAAGATCATGGTCCGGGTCAAGGTCAATGTCAGGGTCAGGGACAAGGTCAAGGTCAAGGTCAGGTTCAGGGTCAGGTTGAGGGTCAGGGTCAAGGTCAAGGTCAAGGTCAGGGTCAATGTCAGGGACAGGGTCAGGGTCAGGGTCAGACTTTGGGTCAGGGTGAATATCAAGGTCAGGGTCAACGTCAAGGTCAGGGTCAGGATCAGGGTGAATGTCAGTGTCAGGGTCAAGGTCAAGTTCAGGGTCAGGGTCAAGGTCAAGGTCATTGTCAGAGTCAGTGTCAGGTTTAGGGTAAGGGTCAGCGTCAGGGTCAAGGTCAAGGTCAAGGTCAGGGTCAGGGTCATTGTCAGGGTGAGGGTCAAGGCCAAGGGCCGGGTCAGGGTCAGGGTCAGGGTCAGTTTTAGGGTGAGGGTCAGGGGCAATTTTAGGGTCAGGGTTAGGTTTAGGGTGAGTGTCAGGGTGAGGGTCAGGGTCAAGATCAAGTTCAAGGTCAGGGTCATGTTCAAGTTCAAGGTCAGGGTCAGGGTCAGGGTCAGGGTGATGGTCAGGGTCAAGTTCAAGGTCAAGTTCAGGGTCAATGTCAATGTCAAGGTCAGGGTCAGGGTCAGGGTCAGGGTCAAGGTCAAGGTAAGGGTCAGGGTCAAGGTCAATGTCATTGTCAGAGTCAGTGTCAGGTTTAGGGTGAGGGTCACCGTCAGGGTCAAGGTCAAGGTCAAGGTCAGGGTCAGGGTCATGGTCATTGTCAAGTTCAGTGTCAGGGTCAGTTTTAGTGTGAGGTTCAAGGTCAAGGTCAGGGTCAGGGTCAGGGTCAAGGTCAAGTTCAAGGTCAAGGTCAAGGTCACGGTCAGGGCAGGTTTAGGTTTAGGGACAGTGTCAGGGTCAGGGTTAGTTTCAGGGTTAAGGTCAGGGTCAGGGCTAAGGTCTCGTTCAGTGTCATGGTCACAGTCAGACTTCGGGTCAGGGTCAAGGTCAGGGTCAAGGTCAATGTCAGGGTCAAAGTCAGGTTCAGGGTTAGGTTCAGGGTCAGGCTGAGGATTATGGTGAGGGTCAGGGTCAGGGTCAGCATTAGGATCAGGTTTAGGGTCAGGTCAGGGTGAGGGTCAGGCGCCGGGTCAGGGTCAGGGTCATGGTAAGACTTAAAGTCAGGGTCAAGGTCAGGGTCAAGGTCCAGGTCAAGCTCAGTGTCAAGGTCAAGGTCAGGGTCAGGGTGAAGATCAAGGTCAAGTTAATGGTCATTGTCAAGATCCAGGTCAGGGTAAGGGTCAGGGTCAGGGTCACGTTCAAGGTCAAGGTCAAGGTCAAGGTCACGGTCAAGGTCAAGGTCAGGGTCAGCGTCAGGGTCAGGTTTAGTGTGAGGGGCAGGGTGAGGGTCAGGATCAAGGTGAAGGTCAAGGTCAGGGACAAGGTCAAGGTCAAGATGAGGGATAGTGTCAGTGTCCCGTTCAGGGTCAGGGTTAGGTTCAGGTTCAAGGTCAGGGTCATGGTCAGGGTCAGGGTCAGGGTCAGACTTAGGGTCAAGGTCAAGGTCAATGTCAGGGTCAAGGTCAAGGTCAGGGTAAGGGACAAGGTCAAGGTCAAGGTCATGGTCAGGGTCAGGGTCAGGGTCAAGATCAAGATGAAGGGCAGGGTCAGCGTCTTGGTCAGAGTCAGGTCAGGTGCAGGAGCAGTGTCAGGGTCAGGGTCAAGGTCAAGATCAGGGTCAGGGTCAGGGTCAGGGTTAGGTTTAGGGTGAGGGTCAAGACAAAGGTCAGGGTCATGGTCAGGGTCAGGGTCAGACTTAGGGTCAAGGTCAAGGTCAGGGTCAAGGTCAAGGTCAGGGTAAGGGACAAGGTCAAGGTCACGGTCAAGGTCAGGGTCAATGTCAAGGTCAAGTTCAGGATCAGGGTCAAGGTCAAGTTCAGGGTCAGGGTCAAGGTCAAGGTCATTGTCAGAGTCAGTGTCAGATTTAGGGTGAGGGTCAGCATCAGGGTCAAGGTCAAGGTCAGGGTCAGGGTCAGGGTCATTGTCAAGTTCAGTGTCAGGGTCATTGTCAGGGTGAGGGTCAAGGCCAAGGTCCGGGTCAGGGTCAGGGTCAGTTTTAGGGTGAGGTTCAGGGTCAAGGTCAGGGTCAGGGTCAGGGTCAGGGTCAAGGTCACGTTCAGTGTCACGGTCACGGTCAGACTTCGGGTCAGGGTCAAGGTCAGGGTCAAGGTCAATGTCAGGGTCAAAGTCAGGTTCAGGGTTAGGTTCAGGGTCAGGCTGAGGATTATGGTGAGGGTCAGGGTCAGGGTCAGCATTAGGATCAGGGTTAGGGTCAGGTCAGGGTGAGGGTCAGGTGCCGGGTCAGTTTCAGGGTCACGGTAAGACTTAAAGTCAGGGTCAAGGTCAGGGTCAAGGTCCAGGTCAAGCTCAGTGTCAAGGTCAAGGTCAGGGTCAGGGTCAAGGTCAGGGTCAGGGTCAAGTTCAAGGTCAAGCACAGGGTGAGGGTCAGGTCAAGGTCAAGGTCAAGGTCAGGGTCAGGGTTAGGTTTAGGGTGAGGGTGAGGTTCAGGTTCAGGGTCAGGGTCAGATTTAGGCTGAGGGTCAGGGTCAGGGTCAAGGTCAAATTAAAGTTCAAGTTCAAGGTAAGGGTCAGGCTCAAGTTCAAGGTCAGGGTCAGGGTCAAGGTCAAGGTCAGGGTCAGGGTCAGGTTTAGGGTTAGGGTCAGTGTCAGGGTCAGGGTCAGTTTCAGGGTCAAGGTCAGGGTCAGGGTCAGGGTCAAGGTCACGTTCAGTGTCACGGTCAGACTTAGGGTCAGGGTCAAGATCAGGGACAAGGTCAATGTCAGGGTCAAAGTCAGGTTCAGGGTCAGGCTGACGATTATGGTGAGGGTCAGGGTTAGGGTCAGGGTCAGCATTAGGACCAGGGTTAGGATTAGGTCAGGGTCACGGTCAGGGTGAGGGTCAGGTGCCGGGTCAGGGTCAGGATCACGGTAAGGCATAAAGTCAGGGTCAGGGTCAGGGTAAGGGTCAGGGTCAGGGTCAAGTTCAAGGTCAAGGTCAAGGTCAGGGTCATGGTCAGGGTAAGGGTCAGGTTCAAGTTCAAGGTCAGGGTCAGGGTCAGGTTTAGGGTGAGTGTCTGGTTGAGGGTCAGGGTCAAGGTCAAGGTCAGGGTCAGGGTCAGGTTTAGGGTGAGTGTCTGGTTGAGGGTCAGGGTCAAGGTCAAGGTCAGGGTCAGGGTCAGGGTCAAGGTCAAGGTCAAGGTGAGGGGTAGGGTCAAGGTCAAGGTCAAGGTGAGGGGTAGGGTCAGCGTCTTGGTCAGGGTCAGGTCAGGTGCAGGGTCAGTGTCAGGGTCAGGGTCAAGGTCAAGGTAGAGTGAGGGTCAAGGTCAAGTTCAAGTTCAGGGTCAATGTCAAGGTTAATGTCAGGGTCAGGGTCAAGGTCAAGGTAAGGGTCAGGGTCAAGGTCAAGGTCAGGTTCAGTATAAGGGTCAGGATCAGGGTGAGGGTGAGGGTGAGGGTCAGGGTCAAGATCAAGGTCAGGGTCAGGTTCAAGTTCAAGGTCAGGGTCAGGGTCAGGTTTAGGGTGAGTGTCAGGGTGAGGGTCAGGGTAAAGGTCAAGATCAGGGTCAGGGACAAGTTCAAGGTCAAGCACAGGGTGAGGGTCAGGGTCAAGGTCAAGGTCAGGGTCAAGCTCAAAGTCAAGGTCAGGGTCAGGGTCAAGGTCAAGTTCAGGGTCAGGGTCAAGGTGAAGGTTATTGTCAGAGTCCGTGTCAGGTTTAAGGTGAGGGTCAGCGTGAGGGTCAAGGTCAAGGTCAATGTCAGGGTCAGGGTCAGGGTCATTGACAGGGTGAGGTTCAAGGCCAAGGTCAATGTCAGGGTCAGGTTCAGTTTTAGGGTGAGGGTCAGGGTCAAGGTCAGGGTCAGGGTCAGGGTCAGGTTTAGGTTTAGGGTCAGGGTCAGGGTCAGGGTCAAGGGCAAGGTAAGGGTCAGGCTCAAGTTCAAGGTCAGGGTCAGGCTCAAGGTCAAGGTCAGGGGCAGGGACAAGTTCAAGGTCAAGCTCAGGGTGCGGGTCAGGGTCAAGGTCAAGGTCAAGGTGAGGTTCAATGTCAAGGTCAAGGTCAGGGTCAGGGTCAAGGTCAAGTTCTGGGTCAGGGTCAAGGTCAAGGTCATTGTCAGAGTCAGTGTCAAGTTTAGGGTGAGGGTCAGGGTCAGGGTCAAGGTCAAGGCCAAGGTCCGGGTCAGTGTCAGGGTCAGGTTCAGTTTCAGGGTGAGGGTCAGGGTCAAGGTCAGGGTCAGGGTCAGGGTCAAGGTCAAGGTCAAGGTCAAGGTCAAAGTCAAGGTCAAGGTCAAATTGAGGGATAGTGTCAGTGTCCAGGTCAGGGTCAGGGTTAGGTTCAGGTTCAAGTTCAGGGTCATGGTCAGGGTCAGACTTAGGGTCAAGGTCAAGATCATGGTCCGGGTCAAGGTCAATGTCAGGGTCAGGGACAAGGTCAAGGTCAAGGTCAGGTTCAGGGTCAGGTTGAGGGTCAGGGTCAAGGTCAAGGTCAAGGTCAAGGTCAGGGTCAATGTCAGGGACAGGGTCAGGGTCAGGGTCAGACTTTGGGTCAGGGTGAATATCAAGGTCAGGGTCAACGTCAAGGTCAGGGTCAGGATCAGGGTGAATGTCAGTGTCAGGGTCAAGGTCAAGTTCAGGGTCAGGGTCAAGGTCAAGGTCATTGTCAGAGTCAGTGTCAGGTTTAGGGTAAGGGTCAGCGTCAGGGTCAAGGTCAAGGTCAAGGTCAGGGTCAGGGTCATTGTCAGGGTGAGGGTCAAGGCCAAGGGCCGGGTCAGGGTCAGGGTCAGGGTCAGTTTTAGGGTGAGGGTCAGGGGCAATTTTAGGGTCAGGGTTAGGTTTAGGGTGAGTGTCAGGGTGAGGGTCAGGGTCAAGATCAAGTTCAAGGTCAGGGTCATGTTCAAGTTCAAGGTCAGGGTTAGGGTTAGGTCAGGGTGAGGGTCAGGTGCCGGGTCAGTTTCAGGGTCACGGTAAGACTTAAAGTCAGGGTCAAGGTCAGGGTCAAGGTCCAGGTCAAGCTCAGTGTCAAGGTCAAGGTCAGGGTCAGGGGCAAGGTCAGGGTCAGGGTCAAGTTCAAGGTCAAGCACAGGGTGAGGGTCAGGTCAAGGTCAAGGTCAAGGTCAGGGTCAAGGTCAGGGTCAGGGTTAGGTTTAGGGTGAGGGTGAGGTTCAGGGTCAGGGTCAGGGTCAGATTTAGGCTTAGGGTCAGGGTCAGGGTCAAGGTCAAATTAAAGTTCAAGTTCAAGGTAAGGGTCAGGCTCAAGTTCAAGGTCAGGGTCAGGGTCAAGGTCAAGGTCAGGGTCAGGGTCAGGTTTAGGGTTAGGGTCAGTGTCAGGGTCAGGGTCAGTTTCAGGGTCAGTGTCAGGGTCAGGGTCAAGGTCAAGGTAGAGTGAGGGTCAAGGTCAAGTTCAAGTTCAGGGTCAATGTTAAGGTTAATGTCAGGGTCAGGGTCAAGGTCAAGGTAAGGGTCAGGGTCAAGGTCAAGGTCAGGGTCAGGGTCAAGGTCAAGGTCATTGTCAGTGTCAGTGTCAGGTTTAGGGTAAGGGTCAGCGTCAGGGTCAAGGTCAAGGTCAAGGTCAGGGTCAGGGTCATTGTCAGGGTGAGGGTCAAGGCCAAGGGCCGGGTCAGGGTCAGGGTCAGGGTCAGTTTTAGGGTGAGGGTCAGGGGCAATTTTAGGGTCAGGGTTAGGTTTAGGGTGAGTGTCAGGGTGAGGGTCAGGGTCAAGATCAAGTTCAAGGTCAGGGTCATGTTCAAGTTCAAGGTCAGGGTCAGGGTCAGGGTCAGGGTGATGGTCAGGGTCAAGTTCAAGGTCAGGGTCAGGGTCAGGGTCAGGGTGATGGTCAGGGTCAAGTTCAAGGTCAAGTTCAGGGTCAATGTCAATGTCAAGGTCAGGGTCAGGGTCAGGGTCAGGGTCAGGGTCAAGGTCAAGGTAAGGGTCAGGGTCAAGGTCAATGTCATTGTCAGAGTCAGTGTCAGGTTTAGGGTGAGGGTCACCGTCAGGGTCAAGGTCAAGGTCAAGGTCAGGGTCAGGGTCATGGTCATGGTCATTGTCAAGTTCAGTGTCAGGGTCAGTTTTAGTGTGAGGTTCAAGGTCAAGGTCAGGGTCAGGGTCAGGGTCAAGGTCAAGTTCAAGGTCAAGGTCAAGGTCACGGTCAGGGCAGGTTTAGGTTTAGGGACAGTGTCAGGGTCAGGGTTAGTTTCAGGGTTAAGGTCAGGGTCAGGGCTAAGGTCTCGTTCAGTGTCATGGTCACGGTCAGACTTCGGGTCAGGGTCAAGGTCAGGGTCAAGGTCAATGTCAGGGTCAAAGTCAGGTTCAGGGTTAGGTTCAGGGTCAGGCTGAGGATTATGGTGAGGGTCAGGGTCAGGGTCAGCATTAGGATCAGGTTTAGGGTCAGGTCAGGGTGAGGGTCAGGCGCCGGGTCAGGGTCAGGGTCATGGTAAGACTTAAAGTCAGGGTCAAGGTCAGGGTCAAGGTCCAGGTCAAGCTCAGTGTCAAGGTCAAGGTCAGGGTCAGGGTGAAGATCAAGGTCAAGTTAATGGTCATTGTCAAGATCCAGGTCAGGGTAAGGGTCAGGGTCAGGGTCACGTTCAAGGTCAAGGTCAAGGTCAAGGTCACGGTCAAGGTCAAGGTCAGGGTCAGCGTCAGGGTCAGGTTTAGTGTGAGGGGCAGGGTGAGGGTCAGGATCAAGGTGAAGGTCAAGGTCAGGGACAAGGTCAAGGTCAAGATGAGGGATAGTGTCAGTGTCCCGTTCAGGGTCAGGGTTAGGTTCAGGTTCAAGGTCAGGGTCATGGTCAGGGTCAGGGTCAGGGTCAGACTTAGGGTCAAGGTCAAGGTCAATGTCAGGGTCAAGGTCAAGGTCAGGGTAAGGGACAAGGTCAAGGTCAAGGTCATGGTCAGGGTCAGGGTCAGGGTCAAGATCAAGATGAAGGGCAGGGTCAGCGTCTTGGTCAGAGTCAGGTCAGGTGCAGGAGCAGTGTCAGGGTCAGGGTCAAGGTCAAGATCAGGGTCAGGGTCAGGGTCAGGGTTAGGTTTAGGGTGAGGGTCAAGACAAAGGTCAGGGTCATGGTCAGGGTCAGGGTCAGACTTAGGGTCAAGGTCAAGGTCAGGGTCAGGGTCAAGGTCAAGGTCAGGGTAAGGGACAAGGTCAAGGTCACGGTCAAGGTCAGGGTCAATGTCAAGGTCAAGTTCAGGGTCAGGGTCAAGGTCAAGTTCAGGGTCAGGGTCAAGGTCAAGGTCATTGTCAGAGTCAGTGTCAGATTTAGGGTGAGGGTCAGCATCAGGGTCAAGGTCAATGTCAGGGTCAGGGTCAGGGTCATTGTCAAGTTCAGTGTCAGGGTCATTGTCAGGGTGAGGGTCAAGGCCAAGGTCCGGGTCAGGGTCAGGGTCAGTTTTAGGGTGAGGTTCAGGGTCAAGGTCAGGGTCAGGGTCAGGGTCAAGGTCACGTTCAGTGTCACGGTCACGGTCAGACTTAGGGTCAGGGTCAAGGTCAGGGTCAAGGTCAATGTCAGGGTCAAAGTCAGGTTCAGGGTTAGGTTCAGGGTCAGGCTGAGGATTATGGTGAGGGTCAGGGTCAGGGTCAGCATTAGGATCAGGGTTAGGGTCAGGTCAGGGTGAGGGTCAGGTGCCGGGTCAGGGTCAGGGTCACGGTAAGACTTAAAGTCAGGGTCAAGGTCAGGGTCAAGGTCCAGGTCAAGCTCAGTGTCAAGGTCAAGGTCAGGGTCAGGGTCAAGGTCAGGGTCAGGGTCAAGTTCAAGGTCAAGCTCAGGGTGAGGGTCAGGTCAAGGTCAAGGTCAAGGTCAGGGTCAGGGTTAGGTTTAGGGTGAGGGTGAGGTTCAGGTTCAGGGTCAGGGTCAGATTTAGGCTGAGGGTCAGGGTCAGGGTCAAGGTCAAATTAAAGTTCAAGTTCAAGGTAAGGGTCAGGCTCAAGTTCAAGGTCAGGGTCAGGGTCAAGGTCAAGGTCAGGGTCAGGGTCAGGTTTAGGGTTAGGGTCAGTGTCAGGGTCAGGGTCAGTTTCAGGGTCAAGGTCAGGGTCAGGGTCAGGGTCAAGGTCACGTTCAGTGTCACGGTCAGACTTAGGGTCAGGGTCAAGATCAGGGACAAGGTCAATGTCAGGGTCAAAGTCAGGTTCAGGGTCAGGCTGACGATTATGGTGAGGGTCAGGGTTAGGGTCAGGGTCAGCATTAGGACCAGGGTTAGGATTAGGTCAGGGTCACGGTCAGGGTGAGGGTCAGGTGCCGGGTCAGGGTCAGGATCACGGTAAGGCATAAAGTCAGGGTCAGGGTCAGGGTAAGGGTCAGGGTCAGGGTCAAGTTCAAGGTCAAGGTCAAGGTCAGGGTCATGGTCAAGGTCAAGGCCAGGGTCAGCGTCAGGGTCAGGTTTAGTGTGAGGGGCAGGGTTAGGTTCAGGTTCAAGGTCAGGGTCATGGTCAGGGTAAGGGTCAGGTTCAAGTTCAAGGTCAGGGTCAGGGTCAGGTTTAGGGTGAGTGTCTGGTTGAGGGTCAGGGTCAAGGTCAAGGTCAGGGTCAGGGTCAGGTTTAGGGTGAGTGTCAGGGTGAGGGTCAGGGTCAAGGTCAAGGTCAGGGTCAGGGTCAGGGTCAAGGTCAAGGTCAAGGTGAGGGGTAGGGTCAAGGTCAAGGTCAAGGTGAGGGGTAGGGTCAGCGTCTTGGTCAGGGTCAGGTCAGGTGCAGGGTCAGTGTCAGGGTCAGGGTCAAGGTCAAGGTAGAGTGAGGGTCAAGGTCAAGTTCAAGTTCAGGGTCAATGTCAAGGTTAATGTCAGGGTCAGGGTCAAGGTCAAGGTAAGGGTCAGGGTCAAGGTCAAGGTCAGGTTCAGTATAAGGGTCAGGATCAGGGTGAGGGTGAGGGTGAGGGTCAAGGTCAAGATCAAGGTCAGGGTCAGGTTCAAGTTCAAGGTCAGGGTCAGGGTCAGGTTTAGGGTGAGTGTCAGGGTGAGGGTCAGGGTAAAGGTCAAGATCAGGGTCAGGGACAAGTTCAAGGTCAAGCACAGGGTGAGGGTCAGGGTCAAGGTCAAGGTCAGGGTCAAGCTCAAAGTCAAGGTCAGGGTCAGGGTCAAGGTCAAGTTCAGGGTCAGGGTCAAGGTGAAGGTTATTGTCAGAGTCCGTGTCAGGTTTAAGGTGAGGGTCAGCGTGAGGGTCAAGGTCAAGGTCAATGTCAGGGTCAGGGTCAGGGTCATTGACAGGGTGAGGTTCAAGGCCAAGGTCAATGTCAGGGTCAGGTTCAGTTTTAGGGTGAGGGTCAGGGTCAAGGTCAGGGTCAGGGTCAGGGTCAGGTTTAGGTTTAGGGTCAGGGTCAGGGTCAGGGTCAAGGGCAAGGTAAGGGTCAGGCTCAAGTTCAAGGTCAGGGTCAGGCTCAAGGTCAAGGTCAGGGGCAGGGACAAGTTCAAGGTCAAGCTCAGGGTGCGGGTCAGGGTCAAGGTCAAGGTCAAGGTGAGGTTCAATGTCAAGGTCAAGGTCAGGGTCAGGGTCAAGGTCAAGTTCTGGGTCAGGGTCAAGGTCAAGGTCATTGTCAGAGTCAGTGTCAAGTTTAGGGTGAGGGTCAGGGTCAGGGTCAAGGTCAAGGCCAAGGTCCGGGTCAGTGTCAGGGTCAGGTTCAGTTTCAGGGTGAGGGTCAGGGTCAAGGTCAGGGTCAGGGTCAGGGTCAAGGTCAAGGTCAAGGTCAAGGTCAAAGTCAAGGTCAAGGTCAAATTGAGGGATAGTGTCAGTGTCCAGGTCAGGGTCAGGGTTAGGTTCAGGTTCAAGTTCAGGGTCATGGTCAGGGTCAGACTTAGGGTGAAGGTCAAGATCATGGTCCGGGTCAAGGTCAATGTCAGGGTCAGGGACAAGGTCAAGGTCAAGGTCAGGTTCAGGGTCAGGTTGAGGGTCAGGGTCAAGGTCAAGGTCAAGGTCAGGGTCAATGTCAGGGACAGGGTCAGGGTCAGGGTCAGACTTTGGGTCAGGGTGAATATCAAGGTCAGGGTCAACGTCAAGGTCAGGGTCAGGATCAGGGTGAATGTCAGTGTCAGGGTCAAGGTCAAGTTCAGGGTCAGGGTCAAGGTCAAGGTCATTGTCAGAGTCAGTGTCAGGTTTAGGGTAAGGGTCAGCGTCAGGGTCAAGGTCAAGGTCAAGGTCAGGGTCAGGGTCATTGTCAGGGTGAGGGTCAAGGCCAAGGGCCGGGTCAGGGTCAGGGTCAGGGTCAGTTTTAGGGTGAGGGTCAGGGGCAATTTTAGGGTCAGGGTTAGGTTTAGGGTGAGTGTCAGGGTGAGGGTCAGGGTCAAGATCAAGTTCAAGGTCAGGGTCATGTTCAAGTTCAAGGTCAGGGTCAGGGTCAGGGTCAGGGTGATGGTCAGGGTCAAGTTCAAGGTCAAGTTCAGGGTCAATGTCAATGTCAATGTCAGGGTCAGGGTCAGGGTCAGGGTCAGGGTCAAGGTCAAGGTAAGGGTCAGGGTCAAGGTCAATGTCATTGTCAGAGTCAGTGTCAGGTTTAGGGTGAGGGTCACCGTCAGGGTCAAGGTCAAGGTCAAGGTCAGGGTCAGGGTCATGGTCATTGTCAAGTTCAGTGTCAGGGTCAGTTTTAGTGTGAGGTTCAAGGTCAAGGTCAGGGTCAGGGTCAGGGTCAAGGTCAAGTTCAAGGTCAAGGTCAAGGTCAAGGTCACGGTCAGGGCAGGTTTAGGTTTAGGGACAGTGTCAGGGTCAGGGTTAGTTTCAGGGTTAAGGTCAGGGTCAGGGCTAAGGTCTCGTTCAGTGTCATGGTCACGGTCAGACTTCGGGTCAGGGTCAAGGTCAGGGTCAAGGTCAATGTCAGGGTCAAAGTCAGGTTCAGGGTTAGGTTCAGGGTCAGGCTGAGGATTATGGTGAGGGTCAGGGTCAGGGTCAGCATTAGGATCAGGTTTAGGGTCAGGTCAGGGTGAGGGTCAGGCGCCGGGTCAGGGTCAGGGTCATGGTAAGACTTAAAGTCAGGGTCAAGGTCAGGGTCAAGGTCCAGGTCAAGCTCAGTGTCAAGGTCAAGGTCAGGGTCAGGGTGAAGATCAAGGTCAAGTTAATGGTCATTGTCAAGATCCAGGTCAGGGTAAGGGTCAGGGTCAGGGTCACGTTCAAGGTCAAGGTCAAGGTCAAGGTCAGGGTCACGGTCAAGGTCAAGGTCAGGGTCAGCGTCAGGGTCAGGTTTAGTGTGAGGGGCAGGGTGAAGGTCAGGATCAAGGTGAAGGTCAAGGTCAGGGACAAGGTCAAGGTCAAGATGAGGGATAGTGTCAGTGTCCCGTTCAGGGTCAGGGTTAGGTTCAGGTTCAAGGTCATGGTCATGGTCAGGGTCACGGTCAGACTTAGGGTCAAGGTCAAGGTCAATGTCAGGGTCAAGGTCAGGTTCAGGGTCAGGCTGACGATTATGGTGAGGGTCAGGGTTAGGGTCAGGGTCAGCATTAGGACCAGGGTTAGGATTAGGTCAGGGTCACGGTCAGGGTGAGGGTCAGGTGCCGGGTCAGGGTCAGGATCACGGTAAGGCATAAAGTCAGGGTCAGGGTCAGGGTAAGGGTCAGGGTCAGGGTCAAGTTCAAGGTCAAGGTCAAGGTCAGGGTCATGGTCAAGGTCAAGGCCAGGGTCAGCGTCAGGGTCAGGTTTAGTGTGAGGGGCAGGGTTAGGTTCAGGTTCAAGGTCAGGGTCATGGTCAGGGTAAGGGTCAGGTTCAAGTTCAAGGTCAGGGTCAGGGTCAGGTTTAGGGTGAGTGTCTGGTTGAGGGTCAGGGTCAAGGTCAAGGTCAGGGTCAGGTTTAGGGTGAGTGTCAGGTTGAGGGTCAGGGTCAAGGTCAGGGTCAGGGTCAGGGTCAAGGTCAAGGTCAAGGTCAAGGTTAGGGTTAGGGTCAAGGTCAAGGTCAAGGTGAGGGGTAGGGTCAGCGTCTTGGTCAGGGTCAGGTCAGGTGCAGGGTCAGTGTCAGGGTCAGGGTCAAGGTCAAGGTAGAGTGAGGGTCAAGGTCAAGTTCAAGTTCAGGGTCAATGTCAAGGTTAATGTCAGGGTCAGGGTCAAGGTCCAGGTAAGGGTCAGGGTCAAGGTCAAGGTAAGGGTCAGGGTCAAGGTCAAGGTCAGGTTCAGTATAAGGGTCAGGATCAGGGTGAGGGTGAGGGTGAGGGTCAGGGTCAAGATCAAGGTCAGGGTCAGGTTCAAGTTCAAGGTCAGGGTCAGGGTCAGGTTTAGGGTGAGTGTCAGGGTGAGGGTCAGGGTAAAGGTCAAGATCAGGGTCAGGGACAAGTTCAAGGTCAAGCACAGGGTGAGGGTCAGGGTCAAGGTCAAGGTCAGGGTCAAGCTCAAAGTCAAGGTCAGGGTCAGGGTCAAGGTCAAGTTCAGGGTCAGGGTCAAGGTGAAGGTTATTGTCAGAGTCCGTGTCAGGTTTAAGGTGAGGGTCAGCGTGAGGGTCAAGGTCAAGGTCAATGTCAGGGTCAGGGTCAGGGTCATTGACAGGGTGAGGTTCAAGGCCAAGGTCCGGGTCAGGGTCAGGTTCAGTTTTAGGGTGAGGGTCAGGGTCAAGGTCAGGGTCAGGGTCAGGGTCAAGGTCAAGTTCTGGGTCAGGGTCAAGGTCAAGGTCATTGTCAGAGTCAGTGTCAAGTTTAGGGTGAGGGTCAGGGTCAGGGTCAAGGTCAAGGCCAAGGTCCGGGTCAGTGTCAGGGTCAGGTTCAGTTTCAGGGTGAGGGTCAGGGTCAAGGTCAGGGTCAGGGTCAGGGTCAAGGTCAAGGTCAAGGTCAAGGTCAAAGTCAAGGTCAAGGTCAAATTGAGGGATAGTGTCAGTGTCCAGGTCAGGGTCAGGGTTAGGTTCAGGTTCAAGTTCAGGGTCATGGTCAGGGTCAGACTTAGGGTCAAGGTCAAGGTCAAGGTCAGGGTCAAGGTCAAGGTCAGGGTCAGGGACAAGGTCAAGGTCAAGGTCAGGTTCAGGGTCAGGTTGAGGGTCAGGGTCAAGGTCAAGGTCAAGGTCAGGGTCAATGTCAGGGACAGGGTCAGGGTCAGGGTCAGACTTTGGGTCAGGGTGAATATCAAGGTCAGGGTCAACGTCAAGGTCAGGGTCAGGATCAGGGTGAATGTCAGTGTCAGGGTCAAGGTCAAGTTCAGGGTCAGGGTCAAGGTCAAGGTCATTGTCAGAGTCAGTGTCAGGTTTAGGGTAAGGGTCAGCGTCAGGGTCAAGGTCAAGGTCAAGGTCAGGGTCAGGGTCATTGTCAGGGTGAGGGTCAAGGCCAAGGGCCAGGTCAGGGTCAGGGTCAGGGTCAGTTTTAGGGTGAGGGTCAGGGGCAATTTTAGGGTCAGGGTTAGGTTTAGGGTGAGTGTCAGGGTGATGGTCAGGGTCAAGTTCAAGGTCAAGTTCAGGGTCAATGTCAATGTCAATGTCAGGGTCAGGGTCAGGGTCAGGGTCAAGGTCAAGGTAAGGGTCAGGGTCAAGGTCAATGTCATTGTCAGAGTCAGTGTCAGGTTTAGGGTGAGGGTCACCGTCAGGGTCAAGGTCAAGGTCAAGGTCAAGGTCAGGGTCAGGGTCATGGTCATTGTCAAGTTCAGTGTCAGGGTCAGTTTTAGTGTGAGGTTCAAGGTCAAGGTCAGGGTCAGGGTCAGGGTCAAGGTCAAGTTCAAGGTCAAGGTCAAGGTCAAGGTCACGGTCAGGGCAGGTTTAGGTTTAGGGACAGTGTCAGGGTCAGGGTTAGTTTCAGGGTTAAGGTCAGGGTCAGGGCTAAGGTCTCGTTCAGTGTCATGGTCACGGTCAGACTTCGGGTCAGGGTCAAGGTCAGGGTCAAGGTCAATGTCAGGGTCAAAGTCAGGTTCAGGGTTAGGTTCAGGGTCAGGCTGAGGATTATGGTGAGGGTCAGGGTCAGGGTCAGCATTAGGATCAGGTTTAGGGTCAGGTCAGGGTGAGGGTCAGGCGCCGGGTCAGGGTCAGGGTCATGGTAAGACTTAAAGTCAGGGTCAAGGTCAGGGTCAAGGTCCAGGTCAAGCTCAGTGTCAAGGTCAAGGTCAGGGTCAGGGTGAAGATCAAGGTCAAGTTAATGGTCATTGTCAAGATCCAGGTCAGGGTAAGGGTCAGGGTCAGGGTCACGTTCAAGGTCAAGGTCAAGGTCAAGGTCAGGGTCACGGTCAAGGTCAAGGTCAGGGTCAGCGTCAGGGTCAGGTTTAGTGTGAGGGGCAGGGTGAAGGTCAGGATCAAGGTGAAGGTCAAGGTCAGGGACAAGGTCAAGGTCAAGATGAGGGATAGTGTCAGTGTCCCGTTCAGGGTCAGGGTTAGGTTCAGGTTCAAGGTCATGGTCATGGTCAGGGTCACGGTCAGACTTAGGGTCAAGGTCAAGGTCAATGTCAGGGTCAAGGTCAGGTTCAGGGTCAGGCTGACGATTATGGTGAGGGTCAGGGTTAGGGTCAGGGTCAGCATTAGGACCAGGGTTAGGATTAGGTCAGGGTCACGGTCAGGGTGAGGGTCAGGTGCCGGGTCAGGGTCAGGATCACGGTAAGGCATAAAGTCAGGGTCAGGGTCAGGGTAAGGGTCAGGGTCAGGGTCAAGTTCAAGGTCAAGGTCAAGGTCAGGGTCATGGTCAAGGTCAAGGCCAGGGTCAGCGTCAGGGTCAGGTTTAGTGTGAGGGGCAGGGTTAGGTTCAGGTTCAAGGTCAGGGTCATGGTCAGGGTAAGGGTCAGGTTCAAGTTCAAGGTCAGGGTCAGGGTCAGGTTTAGGGTGAGTGTCTGGTTGAGGGTCAGGGTCAAGGTCAAGGTCAGGGTCAGGGTCAGGTTTAGGGTGAGTGTCAGGTTGAGGGTCAGGGTCAAGGTCAGGGTCAGGGTCAGGGTCAAGGTCAAGGTCAAGGTCAAGGTTAGGGTTAGGGTCAAGGTCAAGGTCAAGGTGAGGGGTAGGGTCAGCGTCTTGGTCAGGGTCAGGTCAGGTGCAGGGTCAGTGTCAGGGTCAGGGTCAAGGTCAAGGTAGAGTGAGGGTCAAGGTCAAGTTCAAGTTCAGGGTCAATGTCAAGGTTAATGTCAGGGTCAGGGTCAAGGTCCAGGTAAGGGTCAGGGTCAAGGTCAAGGTAAGGGTCAGGGTCAAGGTCAAGGTCAGGTTCAGTATAAGGGTCAGGATCAGGGTGAGGGTGAGGGTGAGGGTCAGGGTCAAGATCAAGGTCAGGGTCAGGTTCAAGTTCAAGGTCAGGGTCAGGGTCAGGTTTAGGGTGAGTGTCAGGGTGAGGGTCAGGGTAAAGGTCAAGATCAGGGTCAGGGACAAGTTCAAGGTCAAGCACAGGGTGAGGGTCAGGGTCAAGGTCAAGGTCAGGGTCAAGCTCAAAGTCAAGGTCAGGGTCAGGGTCAAGGTCAAGTTCAGGGTCAGGGTCAAGGTGAAGGTTATTGTCAGAGTCCGTGTCAGGTTTAAGGTGAGGGTCAGCGTGAGGGTCAAGGTCAAGGTCAATGTCAGGGTCAGGGTCAGGGTCATTGACAGGGTGAGGTTCAAGGCCAAGGTCCGGGTCAGGGTCAGGTTCAGTTTTAGGGTGAGGGTCAGGGTCAAGGTCAGGGTCAGGGTCAGGGTCAGGTTTAGGTTTAGGGTCAGGGTCAGGGTCAGGGTCAAGGGCAAGGTAAGGGTCAGGCTCAAGGTCAAGGTCAGGGGCAGGGACAAGTTCAAGGTCAAGCTCAGGGTGCGGGTCAGGGTCAAGGTCAAGTTCAAGGTGAGGTTCAATGTCAAGGTCAAGGTCAGGGTCAGGGTCAAGGTCAAGTTCTGGGTCAGGGTCAAGGTCAAGGTCATTGTCAGAGTCAGTGTCAAGTTTAGGGTGAGGGTCAGGGTCAGGGTCAAGGTCAAGGCCAAGGTCCGGGTCAGTGTCAGGGTCAGGTTCAGTTTCAGGGTGAGGGTCAGGGTCAAGGTCAGGGTCAGGGTCAGGGTCAAGGTCAAGGTCAAGGTCAAGGTCAAAGTCAAGGTCAAGGTCAAATTGAGGGATAGTGTCAGTGTCCAGGTCAGGGTCAGGGTTAGGTTCAGGTTCAAGTTCAGGGTCATGGTCAGGGTCAGACTTAGGGTCAAGGTCAAGGTCAAGGTCAGGGTCAAGGTCAATGTCAGGGTCAGGGACAAGGTCAAGGTCAAGGTCAGGTTCAGGGTCAGGTTGAGGGTCAGGGTCAAGGTCAAGGTCAAGGTCAGGGTCAATGTCAGGGACAGGGTCAGGGTCAGGGTCAAGGGCAAGGCAAGGGTCAGGCTCAAGGTCAAGGTCAGGGGCAGGGACAAGTTCAAGGTCAAGCTCAGGGTGCGGGTCAGGGTCAAGGTCAAGGTCAAGGTGAGGTTCAATGTCAAGGTCAAGGTCAGGGTCAGGGTCAAGGTCAAGTTCTGGGTCAGGGTCAAGGTCAAGGTCATTGTCAGAGTCAGTGTCAAGTTTAGGGTGGGGGTCAGGGTCAGGGTCAAGGTCAAGGCCAAGGTCCGGGTCAGTGTCAGGGTCAGGTTCAGTTTCAGGGTGAGGGTCAGGGTCAAGGTCAGGGTCAGGGTCAGGGTCAAGGTCAAGGTCAAGGTCAAGGTCAAAGTCAAGGTCAAGGTCAAATTGAGGGATAGTGTCAGTGTCCAGGTCAGGGTCAGGGTTAGGTTCAGGTTCAAGTTCAGGGTCATGGTCAGGGTCAGACTTAGGGTCAAGGTCAAGATCATGGTCCGGGTCAAGGTCAATGTCAGGGTCAGGGACAAGGTCAAGGTCAAGGTCAGGTTCAGGGTCAGGTTGAGGGTCAGGGTCAAGGTCAAGGTCAAGGTCAGGGTCAATGTCAGGGACAGGGTCAGGGTCAGGGTCAGACTTTGGGTCAGGGTGAATATCAAGGTCAGGGTCAACGTCAAGGTCAGGGTCAGGATCAGGGTGAATGTCAGTGTCAGGGTCAAGGTCAAGTTCAGGGTCAGGGTCAAGGTCAAGGTCATTGTCAGAGTCAGTGTCAGGTTTAGGGTAAGGGTCAGCGTCAGGGTCAAGGTCAAGGTCAAGGTCAGGGTCAGGGTCATTGTCAGGGTGAGGGTCAAGGCCAAGGGCCGGGTCAGGGTCAGGGTCAGGGTCAGTTTTAGGGTGAGGGTCAGGGGCAATTTTAGGGTCAGGGTTAGGTTTAGGGTGAGTGTCAGGGTGAGGGTCAGGGTCAAGATCAAGTTCAAGGTCAGGGTCATGTTCAAGTTCAAGGTCAGGGTCAGGGTCAGGGTCAGGGTGATGGTCAGGGTCAAGTTCAAGGTCAAGTTCAGGGTCAATGTCAATGTCAATGTCAAGGTCAGGGTCAGGGTCAGGGTCAGGGTCAAGGTCAAGGTAAGGGTCAGGGTCAAGGTCAATGTCATTGTCAGAGTCAGTGTCAGGTTTAGGGTGAGGGTCACCGTCAGGGTCAAGGTCAAGGTCAAGGTCAGGGTCAGGGTCATGGTCATTGTCAAGTTCAGTGTCAGGGTCAGTTTTAGTGTGAGGTTCAAGGTCAAGGTCAGGGTCAGGGTCAGGGTCAAGGTCAAGTTCAAGGTCAAGGTCAAGGTCAAGGTCACGGTCAGGGCAGGTTTAGGTTTAGGGACAGTGTCAGGGTCAGGGTTAGTTTCAGGGTTAAGGTCAGGGTCAGGGCTAAGGTCTCGTTCAGTGTCATGGTCACGGTCAGACTTCGGGTCAGGGTCAAGGTCAGGGTCAAGGTCAATGTCAGGGTCAAAGTCAGGTTCAGGGTTAGGTTCAGGGTCAGGCTGAGGATTATGGTGAGGGTCAGGGTCAGGGTCAGCATTAGGATCAGGTTTAGGGTCAGGTCAGGGTGAGGGTCAGGCGCCGGGTCAGGGTCAGGGTCATGGTAAGACTTAAAGTCAGGGTCAAGGTCAGGGTCAAGGTCCAGGTCAAGCTCAGTGTCAAGGTCAAGGTCAAGGTGAGGGGTAGGGTCAAGGTCAAGGTCAAGTTCAAGGTCAAGCTCAGGGTGAGGGTCACGTCAAGGTCAAGATCAAGGTCAGGGTCAGGGTTAGGTTTAGGGTGAGGGTGAGGTTCAGGTTCAGGGTCAGGGTCAGATTTAGGCTGAGGGTCAGGGTCAGGGTCAAGGTCAAATTAAAGTTCAAGTTCAAGGTAAGGGTCAGGCTCAAGTTCAAGGTCAGGGTCAGGGTCAAGGTCAAGGTCAGGGTCAGGGTCAGGTTTACGGTGAGTGTCAGGTTGAGGGTCAGTTTCAGGGTCAATGTCAGGGTCAGGGTCAGGGTCAAGGTCAAGGTCAAGGTGAGGGGTAGGGTCAAGGTCAAGGTCAAGGTGAGGGGTAGGGTCAGCGTCTTGGTCAGGGTCAGGTCAGGTGCAGGGTCAGTGTCAGGGTCAGGGTCAAGGTCAACGTAGAGTGAGGGTCAAGGTCAAGTTCAAGTTCAGGGTCAATGTCAAGGTTAATGTCAGGGTCAGGGTCAAGGTCAAGGTAAGGGTCAGGGTCAAGGTCAAGGTCAGGGTCAAGCTCAAAGTCAAGGTCAGGGTCAGGGTCAAGGTCAAGTTCAGGGTCAGGGTCAAGGTGAAGGTTATTGTCAGAGTCCGTGTCAGGTTTAAGGTGAGGGTCAGCGTGAGGGTCAAGGTCAAGGTCAATGTCAAGGTCAGGGTCAGGGTCATTGTCAGGGTGAGGGTCAAGGCCAAGGGCCGGGTCAGGGTCAGGTTCAGTTTTAGGGTGAGGGTCAGGGTCAAGGTCAGGGTCAGGGTCAGGTTTAGGTTTAGGGTCAGGGTCAGGGTCAGGGTCAAGGGCAAGGTAAGGGTCAGGCTCAAGGTCAAGGTCAGGGGCAGGGACAAGTTCAAGGTCAAGCTCAGGGTGCGGGTCAGGGTCAAGGTCAAGGTGAGGTTCAATGTCAAGGTCAAGGTCAGGGTCAGGGTCAAGGTCAAGTTCTGGGTCAGGGTCAAGGTCAAGGTCATTGTCAGAGTCAGTGTCAAGTTTAGGGTGAGGGTCAGGGTCAGGGTCAAGGTCAAGGCCAAGGTCCGGGTCAGTGTCAGGGTCAGGTTCAGTTTCAGGGTGAGGGTCAGGGTCAAGGTCAGGGTCAGGGTCAGGGTCAAGGTCAAGGTCAAGGTCAAGGTCAAAGTCAAGGTCAAGGTCAAATTGAGGGATAGTGTCAGTGTCCAGGTCAGGGTCAGGGTTAGGTTCAGGTTCAAGTTCAGGGTCATGGTCAGGGTCAGACTTAGGGTCAAGGTCAAGATCATGGTCCGGGTCAAGGTCAATGTCAGGGTCAGGGACAAGGTCAAGGTCAAGGTCAGGTTCAGGGTCAGGTTGAGGGTCAGGGTCAAGGTCAAGGTCAAGGTCAGGGTCAATGTCAGGGACAGGGTCAGGGTCAGGGTGAATGTCAGTGTCAGGGTCAAGGTCAAGTTCAGGGTCAGGGTCAAGGTCAAGGTCATTGTCAGAGTCAGTGTCAGGTTTAGGGTAAGGGTCAGCGTCAGGGTCAAGGTCAAGGTCAGGGTCAGGGTCATTGTCAGGGTGAGGGTCAAGGCCAAGGGCCGGGTCAGGGTCAGGGTCAGGGTCAGTTTTAGGGTGAGGGTCAGGGGCAATTTTAGGGTCAGGGTTAGGTTTAGGGTGAGTGTCAGGGTGAGGGTCAGGGTCAAGATCAAGTTCAAGGTCAGGGTCATGTTCAAGTTCAAGGTCAGGGTCAGGGTCAGGGTCAGGGTGATGGTCAGGGTCAAGTTCAAGGTCAAGTTCAGGGTCAATGTCAATGTCAAGGTCAGGGTCAGGGTCAGGGTCAGGGTCAAGGTCAAGGTAAGGGTCAGGGTCAAGGTCAATGTCATTGTCAGAGTCAGTGTCAGGTTTAGGGTGAGGGTCACCGTCAGGGTCAAGGTCAAGGTCAAGGTCAGGGTCAGGGTCATGGTCATTGTCAAGTTCAGTGTCAGGGTCAGTTTTAGTGTGAGGTTCAAGGTCAAGGTCAGGGTCAGGGTCAGGGTCAAGGTCAAGTTCAAGGTCAAGGTCAAGGTCAAGGTCACGGTCAGGGCAGGTTTAGGTTTAGGGACAGTGTCAGGGTCAGGGTTAGTTTCAGGGTTAAGGTCAGGGTCAGGGCTAAGGTCTCGTTCAGTGTCATGGTCACGGTCAGACTTCGGGTCAGGGTCAAGGTCAGGGTCAAGGTCAATGTCAGGGTCAAAGTCAGGTTCAGGGTTAGGTTCAGGGTCAGGCTGAGGATTATGGTGAGGGTCAGGGTCAGGGTCAGCATTAGGATCAGGTTTAGGGTCAGGTCAGGGTGAGGGTCAGGCGCCGGGTCAGGGTCAGGGTCATGGTAAGACTTAAAGTCAGGGTCAAGGTCAGGGTCAAGGTCCAGGTCAAGCTCAGTGTCAAGGTCAAGGTCAAGGTGAGGGGTAGGGTCAAGGTCAAGGTCAAGGTGAGGGGTAGGGTCAGCGTCTTGGTCAGGGTCAGGTCAGGTGCAGGGTCAGTGTCAGGGTCAGGGTCAAGATCAAGGTAGAGTGAGGGTCAAGGTCAAGTTCAAGTTCAGGGTCAATGTCAAGGTTAATGTCAGGGTCAGGGTCAAGGTCAAGGTAAGGGTCAGGGTCAAGGTCAAGGTCAGGGTCAAGCTCAAAGTCAAGGTCAGGGTCATGGTCAAGGTCAAGTTCAGGGTCAGGGTCAAGGTGAAGGTTATTGTCAGAGTCCGTGTCAGGTTTAAGGTGAGGGTCAGCGTGAGGGTCAAGGTCAAGGTCAATGTCAGGGTCAGGGTCAGGGTCATTGACAGGGTGAGGTTCAAGGCCAAGGTCCGGGTCAGGGTCAGGTTCAGTTTTAGGGTGAGGGTCAGGGTCAAGGTCAGGGTCAGGGTCAGGGTTAGGTTTAGGGTGAGGGTCAGGGTCAGGGTCAAGGGCAAGGTAAGGGTCAGGCTCAAGTTCAAGGTCAGGGTCAAGGTCAAGGTCAAGGTCAGGGTCAGGGTCAAGTACAATGTCAGGGTCATGGTCAGGGTCAGGGTCAAGTTCAAGTTCAAGGTCAGGGTCAGGGTCAAGTCAAGGTCAGGGTCAGGGTCAGGGTCAGGGTCAAGGTCAAGGTCAAGTTCAAGGTCAGTGTCAAGGTCAGCGTCAAGCTTAGTGTCAAGTTCAAGGTCAGAATCACGGTCAAGGTCAGGGTCAGGGTCAGTTTCAGGGTCACTGTCAGGGTCAGGTGCAGGGTCAGGGTCACGGTCAGACTAAGTGTCAGGGTCAAGGTCAGGGTCAAGTTCAAGGTCAGGGTCAGAGTCAAGTTCAAGGTCAGGTTCAGGGTCAGGGTCAGTGTCAGGGTCAAGGTCATGGTCAAGGTTAGGGTCAAGGTCAGGGCCAATACAAGGTCAAGGTCAGGTTCAGTGTCAAGGTCAAGTCAATGTCAGGTTCAAGGTCAAGATCAAGTTCAGGGTCAGTGTCAAGGTCAAGGTCAAGGTCAAGGTCAACCTCAGGGTCAATGTCAGTGTCAAGCTCAGTGTCAAGGTCAAGGTCAGGGTCATGGTCAAGGTCAAGGTCAGGGTCAGGGTCATTGTCAAGGTGAAGGTCAGGATCAGGGTCAGGTTCAGGTTCTGGGTCACGGTCAGGGTCAGGGTCAGGGTCAAGGGCAGGTTAAAGATCAAGGTCAAGGTAATGGTCAGGGTCAATGTCAAGGTAAGGGTCAAAGTCAGTTTCAGGGTTAGGGTCAGGGTGAGGGTGAGGATTAGGGTCAGGGTCAGGGTTAGGGTCAGGGTCAGGATTATAGTCATTGATAGGGTCAAGGTCAGGGTCACAGTAAGCGTCAGGGTCAGGTGCAGGGTCAGGGTCACGGTCAGACTTAGTGTCAAGGTCAAGGTCAAGGTCAAGGTCAAGGTCAGCGTCAGGGTCAAGTTCAAGGTCAGGGTCAGGGTCAGGGTCAGGGTCAGGGTCAAGGTCAAGGTCAAGGTCAGGGTCAGGGTCAAGGTGAAGGTCAAAGTCAGGGTCAGGGTCAAGGTCAAGGTCAGGGTCAGGGTCAGGGTCATGGTCAGACTTAGGGTCAGGGTCAGTGTCAGGTTTAGGGTCAGGGTTAGGGTCAGGGTTAGGTTTAGGTTCATGGTCAAGTTCAGGGTCAGGGCCAATGTGATGATCAGGGTCAGGGTTAGGATTAGGGCCAGGGTCAGGGTCAGACTTAAGGGTTAGGTTCAGGGTCAGGTTTAGGGTCAGGGTCAGCTTCAGGGTCAGGGTTAGACTTATGGTTAGGGTCAGGGTTATTGTCAGGGTCATGGTCAGGGTCAGGGTTAGTGTCAGGGTCAGTGTCAGGGTAAGGGTCAGAGTCCCAGTCAGGGTTACGGTCAGGGTCAGGGTTAGGGTCAGGTTTAGGGTTAGAGTCAGGGTTAGGGTCAGGGTGAAGTTCTGGGTCAGGTTCAGGGTCAGGGTCAGGGTTAGGGTCAGGTTCAGATTCAGGGTCAGGGTCAGGGTTAGTGTCAGGGTCAGGATCAAGATCAGGTTAAGGGTCATGGTCAGGGTCACGGTACGGGTCAGGTTTAGGGTCAGGGTCAGGGTCATTGTCAGGGTTAGCATTAGGGTTAGGGTCAGGGTCAGGTTCAGGGTCAGGGTTAGGGTCAGGTTCAGACTTAGGGTTAGGGTCAGGTTCAGACTTAGGGTTAGGCTCAGGGTCAGTGTCATGGTTAGGGTCAGGGTCAGGTTTAGGATCAGGTTTAGGGTCAGGGTCAGGATCAGGTTTAGGGTCAGGGTCAGACTTAGGGTTAGTGTCAGCATCAGGGTCAGGGTTAGGGTCAGGGTCAGGGTTAGGTTCAGGGTCAAGGTCAGTGTCAGGGTCAGGTTCAGAGTTAGTGTCAGGGTAAGGGTCAGGGTTAGGGTCGAGGTCGCAGGTTCGATTCCCCATACCGGCCAAAAAACCCTGGGTCGGGTCCCCAGGTGGCGTCACAGGGTAATGTCTGGACCCTGGCACCCGATGTCGCATGTTTGATTACCCATACAGGCCAAGAAACCCCGGGTCGGGTCGGGTCCCCAGGTGCCGTCACAGGGTAATGTCTGGACCCTGGCACCCGAGGTCGCAGGTTTGATTCCCCATACCAGCCAAAAAACCCCGCGTCGGATCGGGTCCCCGAGTGTCGTCACAGGTTAATGTCTGGACTCTAGCACACGAGGGACCACCAACATACTCATAGCATCATCACAACATCATCACAGCATCATCACACCATCACAACATCATCATCGCAGCATCATCAAAGAATCATGACTGCATCATCACACCATCATTACAGAATCATCGCATCGTCATCCCTGCGTCACCACTGCATCATCACATCATCAAAGCATCATCACAAAATCATCACTGCATCATCACAGCATCATTATAGTGTCATCAAAGCGTCATCAGAGCATCATCACAGCATTCTCACAGCAGCACCACATCATCATCGCGGCGTCATCACTGAATCATCACTGCATCATCACTGCATCATTACAGATTCATCACTGCATCATCAAAACATCATCACAGTGTCATGACAGCATCATCACAACATCATCACTGCATCATTGCAGGGTCATTACAGCATCATCACAGCGTCATCACTGCATCATCATTGCGTCATCAAAGCATCATCACAACATCATCAGATTGTCATCAAAGCATCATTACACTCATGATAGCATCATCACAGCATCATCACTGCATCATCACATCATCATGAAAGCATCATTGCAGCATCATCATTGCATCACCTCAGCATCATCACAGCATCATTACTGCATAATCTCTGCATCATCACAGAATTATCTCAGCATCATCACTGCTTACACACTGCATCATCACAGCATCATCACTGCATAATGACAGCACCATCACAGCATAATCGCTGAGTCATCACAGCGTCATCACTACATCATCACATCATCATCAGAGTCATCATAGCTTCATCACTGCATCATCAATGCGTCATCACATCATCATCACAACATCATAGCTGCATTATCACAGCATCATCAGAGCATCATTACAGCATCATCACAGCATTATCACTGCATCATCACATTGTCATCACTGCATCATCAGAGCGTAATAACAGCATCATTACAGCATCATGACTGCATCATCACATCATCATCATAGCATCACATCTGCATAATCACAGCATCATCATAGCGTCATCACAGCTTCATAAATAAATCATCACTGAATAAACAGTGCATCATCACAGCATCATCACAACGTCATTACAGTGTCATCAAAGAATCATCACAGCATCATCACAGCATCACCACTGCATCATAACATCATCCTCACTACATCATCATATCATCATCAGAGCATCATTACTGCGTCATCACTGCATCATCACTGCGTAATCATTGCATCATCACTGCATAATCACAGCATCATTACAGCATCATCTCATATCAACACAGCATCAATACTGCAGAATAACTGCATCATCACATAATAATCACTGCATCATCACTTCCTCATCAATGCATCATCACAGCATCATCACAGCGTCATCACTGCATCATCTCAGCATCATCACAGCATCATTACTGCATAATCACTGCATCATCACAGAATCATATCAGCATAATCACAGCATCATTACTGCTTACTCACTGCATCATCAGTGCATCATCACATCATCATCACTGCATCATCACAGCATCATCACTGCATCATCACTACGTAATCACTGCATCATCACAGCATCGTCTCAATATCATCACAGAATAATTACTGCATAATCAATGCAGCATCACAGCGCCATCACTGCATCATCAATTCATCATCACTGCATCATCACAATATCATCACAACGTCATCACATTGTCAGCACAGCATAATTACAGTTTCACCACATAATCATCGCAGCGTCATCACAGCATCATCACTGCGTTATCACAGCATCATCTCAGCATCATCACAGTATCATTACTGCTTATTCACTGCATCATCACAACATTATCACAGCGTCATTACAGTGTCATAAATGCATCATCACAGTGTCATCAAAGCGTCCTAACTGCATCATCACTGCATCATCGCAGCTTCATCACAGCATCATGACAGTGTCATCACAGCATCAAAAATGCATAATCACTTCATCCTCACATCATCATCATAGCATCATAGCTGCATAATCATAGAGTCATCACAGCATCATCACTACATCATCAAATTGTCATCACTGTATCATCACAGCATCATCATAGCATCATCACTGCATAATCACAGTGTCATAACAGCATCATTACAGCACCATGACTATGTCATCACAGCATCACGACAGCGTCATTACAGTGTCATCACAGCATCATCACTGCATTATCACAACATCATCACAACATCATCACTGCGTCATCAGAGCATCATCAAAAAATCATCACAGCGTCATGAGTGCATCATCACTGCATAATCACTGAATCATCTCAGCATCATCAAAGCACCATTACTGCATAATCATTGCATCATCACATCATCATCACTGCATCATCACATCGTCATCACTGCATCATCACTGCATCATCACAGCATCATCCCAGCGTCACCACTGCATCATCACGGCATCATCGCAACATCATCACTGCATCATCACAGCAGCATTACACCATCATCACAGCAGCATCAGAGCATCATCACAGCATCATCACAACATAATCATAGCATCACCACAGCATAATCACAACATCATCACTGCGCCATTACAGCATCATCACAGCAGCGTTTCAGCATGATCACTGCATCATCACATAATCATCAGAACATAATCATAGAATCATTAGAGCATCATCACTGCATCATCAAAGCATAATCACAAAAGCATCTTAGCATCATCACTGCATCATCACATCATCATCACAAAATTATCACAGTGTCATCAGAGCATCATCACTGCATCATCACAGCATCATCACCGCACTATTACAGCATCATCACAGCATCATTACTGCTTACTCACTGCATCATCACAACATAATCACAGTATCATCACTGCATCATCACTGCATCATAACTGCGTCATCACTGCATCGTCACTGCATCATGACAGCATCATCAGTGTCATCACAGCATCATCACTGCAACATCTCAGCATCATCACTGCATAATCATTTCATCATCACAGCATCATAACTGCATCATCATCACAACATCATAACAGTGTCATCACAGCATCATCCCAGTATCATCATTGCGTCATCAGAGCGTCAACACTACCTCATCACAGCATCATCAATAAATCATCACAGTGTCATCACAGTATCATCACTGCATCATCAGTGCATCATCACATCATCATCACAACATCATTACAGCATCATCAAAGCATCATTACTGCACCATCATTGCATCGTCACAGCATCATTGCAGCATCATCACAGCATCATTACTGCATAATCACTGCATTATCACAGCGTCATCACAGTGTCATCCCTGCATTGTCACATGATCATCGCAGTTTCATCACAGTGTCATCACAGCATCATCAGAGCATCATTACAGCGTCATAACAGCATTATCAATCCGTCATCAAATTAAAGTCAAGGCGTCATCACAGCATTATCACTGTATCATCACAGAATCACCACAGCATCATTACTGCGTCATCACAGCATCACAACAGAATCATAAGAGCATCATCATAGCATCATCACAACATCATCACAGTATCATCACTACATCATCACAGCATCATCAGAGAGATATCACAGCGTCATGACTGCATCATCAGAGCATCATAACATCATCATCACTGCATTATCACATGATCATCGCAGCGTCATCACATCATCATCTCATAATCTTCACTGCGTCATCACAGCATCATCACAGCATCATCACAGCAGCACCAGAGCAGCATCATGGCGTCGTGACAGAATCATCACTACGTCATCAAATTGTCATCACAGCAAACCACAGCATCATTGCAGCATCATAACAGCATCATCAAAGCATCTTTACTGCTTACTCACTGCATCATCACAGCGTCATCACAATATTGTCAGTGCATCTTCAGAGCTCATCACTGCATCATCACACCATAATCACAACATCATCACACCGTCATACAGTGTCATCACTGCATAATCACTGCATCATCACAGCATCATCACTGCATCATCACAGCATCATCACAGAATCATTACAACATAATCACTGCATCATCACAGCGTCATCACAGTACCATAACTGCATCATCACAGCATCATCACAGCATCATCAGAGCGCCATCAGAGCATCACCACTGCATCATGAAAGCATCATCACTGCATCATCACATCATCATCACATAATCTTCAATGCGTCATCACAGCGTAATCACAAAGTCATCACTTCATAATAAATTGTCATCACAGTGTCATCACAGCATCATCTCAGCATCATCACAGCATCATCAGTGCATCATCTCAGCATCATCACAACATCATCAGCGTCATCACAGCATCATCACTGCATCATAACAGCATCATCACAGCATCATCACATCATCATCACTGCATCATCACAGCATCATAAGAGCATCATCACTGCATCATAACAGCGTCATCACAGCATCAACAAATCATCATCACTGTATCATCACAGTGTCATCACAGCATCATCACATCATCATCACAACACCACCACAGCGTCATCACAGTATCACGACAGCGTCATAACAGTATCATCGCTGCATCATCACAGCATCAGCGCAGCATCATTACTGCATCATCACAGCATAATCACAGCATCATCACAACATCATAAGAGCGTCATTAGCATCATAACAGCACCATCACTGTGTCATCGCAGTGTCACCAGAACATCAGCACATCATCATCCCAGCATCAACAAAACATAATCATAGCATCAACACAGCATCATCACTGCATTATCAGTGCATCTTCACAGCAACATCTCAGCATCATCTCACCATCATTACTACTTACTCACTGCATCATCACAGCGTCATCACAGTATCATCACTGCATCATCACAGCATCATCACATCATCATCACAACATCATGTAAGTGTCATCACAGCATAATCACTGTGTCATCACTATGTCATCACAGCAAAATCACAATATCATCACAACGTCATTAAAGCGTCATAACTGCATCATCACTGCATCATAACTGCGTCATCACTGCATCATCACATCGTCACCACAGCGTCATCGCAGCAACATCACAGCATCATCACTGCATCGTAACTGCATCATCACAGTATCATCACAGCATCATCACAACATCATCGTAGCATCATCACAGCATCATAACAGCGTTACCAGAGCATCACAACACCCTCAACACAGCGTCACCACAGCAACATCACAGAATCATCACAGTATAATCGCAGTGTCACTACAGCATCATTACTGCATAATCACTGCATCATTACAGCATCATTACTGCATCATCACTGAATCATCACAACGTTATCACAGAATCACAGAATTTCTAGGTTGGAAGAGACCTCAAGATCATCGAGTCCAACCTTTGACCTAACGCTAACAGTCCCCACTAAACCATATCCCTAAGCTCTACATCTAAACGTCTTTTAAAGACTTCCACGGATGGTGACTCCACCACCTCCCTGGGCAGCCTGTTCCAGTGCCTAACAACCCTTTCAGTAAAGAAGCTTTTCCTAACATCTAACCTAAAACTCCCCTGGCGCAACTTTAGCCCATTCCCCCTCGTTCTGTCACCAGGCACGTGGGAGAACAGGCCAACCCCCACCTCACTACAGCCTCCTTTAAGGTATCTGTAGAGAGCGATAAGGTCGCCCCTGAGCCTCCTCTTCTCCAGGCTGAACAAGCCCAGCTCCTTCAGCCGCTCCTCGTAGGACTTGTTCTCCAGGCCCCTCACCAGCTTCGTCGCCCTCCTCTGGACCCGCTCAAGCACCTCGATGTCCTTCTTGTAGCGAGGGGCCCAAAACTGAACACAGTACTCGAGGTGCGGCCTCACCAGAGCCGAGTACAGGGGGACGATCACCTCCCTAGCCCTGCTGGTCACACTGTTTCTGATACAAGCCAGGATGCCGTTGGCCTTCTTGGCCACCTGAGCACACTGCTGGCTCATATCCAGCCGACTGTCCACCATCACTCCCAGGTCCTTCTCAGAGCCTGGCAGCTCTCCAACCACTCATCTCCCAGCCTGTAGCTCTGCTAAAATAGAGTATCATCACTGCATCATCATATCATCATCGCAGCGTCACCACTGCATCATCGCAGCATCCTCACTGCATCATCACTGCATAGTCACAGCATTATCAAATCGTCACTGCACCATCACATCATCATCACTGCATCATCAATGCATCATCTCAGCGTCATCACAGTATCAATACTGCAGAATCACTGCGTCATCACATCAAAATATCTGCATCATCACATCACCATCACTGCATCATCATATCATCATCACTGCATCATCACTGTGTCATCACAGCATCATCACTGCATCATCACAGCGTTATCACATAATCACGATAGGGTCATCAGAGAATCATCGCAGCATCGTCACAGCATCATCACTGCGTCATCACAACGTCATCACAGCATCATCACAATATCATCACAGCGTCATAACAGCCTCATATCTACATCATCACTGCATAATGACTGCATCATAACAGCATCATAACTACGTCATCATATTGTCATCACAGCATCATCACAGCATCACGACAGCGTCATCACAACATCACGACAGGGTCATCACAGCATCATCACTGCATTGTCACAGAATCATGACAGCATCATCTCAGCATAAACACAACATCATCACATCATCATCCCTGCATCATCACATCATAATCACTGCATCATCACAGCATAATCTCAACATCATCACAGTATCAGTACTGCAGAATCATTGCATCATCACACCATCATTACAACATCATCGCAGCATCATCATAGCATCACGACAGTGTTATCTGAGCATTACGACAGCGTAATAATAGCGTCATCACAGATTCATCAGAGCATCATTGCAGCGTCATCACTGTATAATCACAGTATCATCACATCAAAGCAACATCATCACAACATCATCGCAGAATCATCACTGCATCATCAGAGCATCATCTCAGCATAATCAAAGCATCATTAGTGCAGAATCACTACATCATCATATCATCATCACTGCATCATCACATCATCATCACAGCATCATCAGAGCATCATCACTGCGTCATCACTATATCATCACTACATAATCATAGCATCATTACTGCGTCATCACAGCATCATCAATGCATCATCACAACGCCATCTCAGTATCGTCACAGCATCATCACAGCATCATCACAGCATCACGACAGTGTCATCGCAGCGTCAACACAGCATCATTACATCATGATTATGCGTCATCAGAGCGTCATCGCAGCATCCTCACAGCATCATCATAGTACCACTACAGCATCATCACATCATCATAACAGCATCATCACATCATCAGCACAGCATCATCACAGCAACATCACTGCGTCATCACAACATCATCACATCATCAGCACAGCATCATCACAGCAACATCACTGCGTCATCACAACATCATCACGTCATCAGCACAGCATCATCACAGCAGCATCACTGCGTCATCATAACATCATCACAGCGTTATCACTGCATCATCATATCATCATAACAGCATCATGACATCATCACCACAGCATCATAGCAGCATCATCACAGCGTCATCACAACATCATCACTGCATCATCACTGCATCATCACTGCATAGTCACATCACCATCACTGCGTCATCACTGCATCATCACTGCGTCATCACAGCACCATCACAGCATCATCACAACTTCACCAAAGCATCATCAGAGCGTCATCACAGAATCATCACATCGTCATCACAGAATTATCGTAGCGTCATAACTGCATCATCACAGCATCATCACCACATTATCTTAGCATCATCACAGCATTATCACTGTATCATCACTGCATCATTACAGCATCATCTCAGCATCATTACAGTATCAATACTGCAGAATCACTGAATCATCACTTCATCATCAGTGAGTCATCACATCATCATCACAGCATTATCACATCATTATCACTGCATCATCACAGAATCATCGCAGCATCATCACGTCATCATCGCAGCCTAATCACTGCATCGTCACAGCATCATCACTGCATAGTCACATCATCATTGCGTCATCATCAAAGCATAATCACACTGTCATAACTTCATAAACTCTGCATCATCACAGCATCATCACTGCGTCAATACAGCATCATCATTGCATAATCACTGCATCACCTCAGCATCATATCATCATTACTACATCATCACAACATAATCATTGCATCATCACAGCATCACGACAGCGTTATCAGAGCATCACGACAGAGTCATCACAGCGTCATCACAGAATCTTCACAGCATCATCGTAGTGTCATCACTGAATCATCACAGCATCATCAAAACATAATCATAGCATCATCACAGCATCATCACTGCATCATCAAGGAATCATCACAGCATCATTTCAGCAACATCACAGCATCATTACTGCTTACTCACTTCATCATAACAGCTTCATCACAGTATCATCACTGCATCATCACTACATCATCACTGCATCATCAATGAATCATTGCAGAATCATCACTGCATCATAGCTACATAATAACAGCGTCATAAATGCATCATCACAGTGTCATCACAGCGTCATCTCAGCATCATCACAGCATCACGACAGGGTCATCACAGCATCATCACTGCATCATTACAGCGTCATCACTGCATCATCACAGCACCATATCAGCATCATCACAGCGTCATTACTGCTTACTCACAGCGTCATCACAGCATCATCAGAGCGATATCACAGTGTCATCATTTCATCATCACTACATGATCACTGCATCATCACAGCACCAACTCAGCATCATCACAGCGTCATTACTGCTTACTCACTGCATCATCACAGCGTCATAACAACATCATCACAGTGTCATCACTGCATCATCACTGCATAATCACTGCATCATCACGGCATAATCACAACATCATCTCAGCATCATCACAGAGTCATTACTGCATAATCACTGCATCATCACAGCATCATTACAGCATCATAGAGTCATAATCACGACAGCATTTCTGCATCATCACTGCATCATCATAGCGTCATCAAAGCATCATCACTACATCATCAAATTGTCATCACAGCATCATCGTGGCCTCATCACGGCGTCATCACAGCATCATCACTGCATCATCATTGCATCCTCAAAGCATCATCACTGCATCATCAGATCATCATCACACCATCGACAAAGCGTCATCACTGCGTCAACACATCGTCACCACATTGTCCTCACTGCATCGTCACAGCATCATCACAACATCATCACAGCATCATCGGATCATCATCACATCATCATCACATCATCATAACTGCATCATCACAGAATCGTAGCTGCATAATCACAGCATCATAATAAGGTCATCACAGCGTCATCACAGCATCAACACTGCATCATAAATGCATCATCTCAGTGTCATCACAGTATAATTTCTGCATAATCACTGCATTATCACAGCGTCATCTCTGCATCATCACGTCATCATCACTTCATAATCCCATCATCATCACTGCATCATCACAGCTTCATCACAACATCTTCACAGTATCATCACTGCTTCATCTCTGCCTCATCACAGCATCATTAAAGTGTCATGACATCATCATCACTGCATAATCACTGCATCATAACCGCATAATCACTGCATCATCACAGTGTCATAACGGCATCATCAGAGCATCATCACAGCCTCATAACAACATAAAAACTGCATCATCACAGCATCATCACTGCGTCATCACAGCGTCATAACAGCATCATCACTGCATCATCATTGCGTCATCACTGCATCATCTCAGCATCATAATAGTGTCATCAGAGCGTCATCACAGCATCATCAAATCATCATCGCAGCGTCATCACAGCATCATCACTGCACCATCACTGCATCATTACAGCATCATCTCAGCATCATCACAGCATCATTACTGCATAATCAATGCATTATCACAGCATAATCAAAGCATCACCACTGCGCCTTCACAGCATCATCACGGCATCATCACATTATCTTCACAACATCATCAGAGTGTCATCACAGCATCATCACTCCGTCATCACAGAGTCATCACAGTATCATCACAGCATCATCACAGCACCATAGCTGCATAATCACTGCATCATCACAGCATAATCAAGCATCACCACTGCGCCTTCACAGCATCATCACTGCATCATCTCTGCACCATCACAGCATCATCTCAGCATCATCACAGCATCATCACTGCATCAACACTGCATCATCACTGCATCATCAGAGCATCATAATTGTGTCAACACACATTAATCACAGCATAATCACTGTATCATCACTGCTTCATCACGTCATCATCACTGCATCATCACATCATCATAGCGTCATCACAACATCATCACAGCATTACGACAGCATCATCGCAGCGTCATCATTGAATCATCACAGCATCATCTCAGCATCAACACTGCATAATCACTGCATCATCACAACATCATAAATGGGTCATCACAGCTTAATCACACCATAATCACTGTATCATCACTGCTTCATCACATCATTATCACTGCATCATCACAGCATCATCACAGCTTCATTATATCATCATCACTGCATCATCATAGCGTCATCACAGCATCATCACTACATCATCACTATTTCTTCACTGCATCATCACATCATCATCACAACATCATGACTGTCATCACAGCATCATCGCTGCGTCATCAATGCGTCATCACAGCATTATCATTGCATCATCACTGCATCATCACCGCATCATCACTGCGTCATCGCTGCGTCATCACAGCGTCATAATAGCATCATCACAGCATCATCACATCGTCATGACAGCATTATCAGTGCATCATCACTGCATCATCATTGCATCATCACAGAATCATCACAACATCATCGCAGCATCGTCACAGCGTTACGACAATGTTATCAGAACATCACGACAGCATCATCAGAGCGTCATCACAGAATCGTCACATCCTCATCACAGCATCATCGCAGCGTCATAACTGCATCATCACAGCATCATCACCACATTATCATACCATCATCACAGCATCATCACTGCATCATCAAGGAATCATCACAGCATCATCACTGCATCATCAAGGAATCATCACAGCATCATCTCAGCAACATCACAGCATCATTACTGCTTACTCACTGCATCATAACAGCGTCATCACAGTATCATCACTGCATCATCAATGAATCATCGCAGAATCATCACTGCATCATAGCTACATAATCACATCGTCATAAATGCATCATCACACTGTCATCACAGTGTCATCTCAGCATCATCACAGCATCACGACAGGGTCATCACAGCCTCATCACTGCATCATTACAGCGTCATCACAGCATAATCACACCGTCATCACAGTGTCACCACTGCATCATCACAGTGTCATCACAGGGTCATAACTGCATCATCACTGCATCATCACTGCATCTCCACAGCATAATCTCAGCATCATCACAGTGTCATCACAGTGTTATAACAGCATCATCACAGCATCATCACATCATCATCAGAACGTCA
Organism: Clangula hyemalis; assembly: GCA_963989345.1. The sequence continues at coordinate 1,041,547 of OZ022447.1, forward strand.
TCACAGAATCATCACAGCATCATCACTATGTCATCACAGCATAATCACAATATCATCACAATGTCATTAAAGCGTCATAACTGCATCATCACTGCATCATCACTGCATCATCACATCGTCACCACAGCGTCATCGCAGCAACATCACAGCATCATCACTGCATCGTAACTGCATCATCAAGGTATCATCACAGCATCACAACAGCATTATCAGAGCATCACAACAGCCTCAACACAGTGTCACCACAGCAACATCACAGAATCATCACAGCATAATCGCAGCGTCACTACAGCATCATTACTGCATAATAACAGCATCATTACAGCATCATCACTGCATCATCACTGAGTCATCAAAACGTTATCACAGTATCATCAGTGCATCATCATATCATCATCGCAGCGTCATCACTGCATCATCGCAGCGTCATCACTGCATAGTCACAGCATCATCGCGTCCTCATAAAGGCATCAAAACAGGGTCATCACAGCGTCATAACCGCATAAACACTGCATCATCACAGCATCATCATTGCGTAATCACAAAATCATCACAACATCATCGCAGCATCATCACAGCAACACGACAGCGTTACCAGAGCATCACAGCAGTTTTATCACAGTGTCATCATGGCATCATCACATTATCATCACAACATCATCGCAGTGTCATAAATGCATCATCACTACATCATCACAACATAATAATAGCATCATCACTGTATCATCACTGCATCATCACAGCATTATCAAATCATCACTGCACCATCACATCATCATCACTGCATCATCAATGCTTCATCTCAGCGTCATCACAGTATCAATACTGCGGAATCACTGCGTCATCACATCAAAATATCTGCATCATCACGTCACCATCACTGCATCATCATATCATCATCACTGCATCATCACTGCATCATCACAGCGTTATCACATAATCATGATACGGTCATCACAGAGTCATCACAGAATCATCACAGCATCATCACTGTGTCATCACAGCTTCATCACAGCGTCATATCTGCATCATCATTGCATAATGACTGCATCATAACAGCATCATAACTACGTCATCATATTGTCATCACAGCATCATCACAGCATCATCACAGCATTATCACAGCATCATCAAAGCGTAATCACAGCATCATCACAGCAGGATCGAAGCGTCATCACTGCAGCATCACAGCATCATCACTGCATCATCACAGCATAATCTCAGCATCTTCACAGTATCAGTACTGCAGAATCATTGCATCATCACACCATCATCACAACATCATCGCAGCATCATCATAGCATCACGACAGTTTTATCTGAGCATCACGACAGCGTAATCATAGCGTCATCACAGATTCATCAGAGCATCATTGCAGCATCATCACAGTATCATCACATCATAGCAACATCATCACAATATCATCGCAGAATCATCACTGCATCATCAGAGCATCATCTCAGCATAATCACAGCATCATTAGTGCAGAATCACTACATCATCATATCATCATCACTGCATCATCACATCATCACCACAGCATCATCAGAGCATCATCACTGCCTCATCACTATTTCACTACATAATCATAGCATCATTACTGCGTCATCACTGCATCATCAATGCATCATCACAACGCCATCTCAGTATCGTCACAGCATCACGACAGTGTCATCGCAGCGTCAACACAGCATCATTACATCATGATTATGCGTCATCAGAGCGTCATCGCAACATCCTCACAGCATCATCATAGTACCACTACAGCATCATCACAGACTCACTATAGCGTCATCAAAGCATCATCACAGCATCGTCACATCATCACCACATCATCGAAGCATCATCACTGCGTCATCACAGCATCATCACAGCAACATAGCGTCATCAAATTATCATCACTGCATCATCAGAGCATCATCAGAGCATTGGTGTAGATGCACTTCAGCTGGGCCATTGCCCTATCCTCTGGCCTTGCCATTGTTCCCCCTGGCACAGCCCCAACAATCCTTGCTTCAGCCCCATCCCCCTTCTTACCTAGTTTAAAGCCCTCTCAATGAGCCCTGCCAGCTCCTGGCCCAGGATCCTTTTTCCCCTAAAAGATAGGGACCCGTCTGCGGCCATCAGGCCAGGTGCTGAGTAAAGTGCCCCATGGTCAAAAAAAAACAAGATTTCTGCGTTGGCACAAGAAATGATGATGTTATGATGCTGTTGTGATGCATTGATGATGCAGTGATGATGCAGTGATGACACAGCGATGGTGCAGTGATGATGTGATGATGCTGCTGTGATGACGCTGTGATACTGTGATAATGTTGTGATGATGCTGTGATGACGCTTTCATGATGCACTGATCATGATGTGATGATGCTATGATGATGCTTTGATGACACTGTGATGATGCCGTGTTGATGTTGTGATGAAGCTGTGATGAGGCTGTGATGGTGCTTTGATGACGCTCTGATGATGCTGAGATGATGGCATTATGATGGCGTGATGATTCTGTGATGATGGCGTGATGATTCTGTGATGATGCTGTGATGATGTGGTGTTGATGCCGTGATGAATCTGTGATGACACTTTGATTACGCTGTGATGTTTTGATGATGCTGTGATGATGCTGTGATGATGCAGTGATGACACCTGGATTATGCTGTTATGATGCTGTGATGATGCTGTTGTGATGTGGGGATGATGTGTTATGATGCTGTGATGATGCAGTAATGATGCTGTGATGACGCTTTTATGACAGTGTGATGTTGTTGTGATGTTGAAGTGATGATGTTGTGATGACGCAGTGATGCTGTGATGATGATGCGATGATGCTGTGATGATGCAGTGATGATGCAGTGATGATGATGGGATGATGCTGTGATGATGCTGTGATGATGCAGTGATGATGCAATGATGACGCGGTGATCATGCTGTTTTGATGCTCTGATGATGCTGTGATTACGGTTTGATGACACTGTGATGACGTTCTTATGATGCAGTGATGATGCAGTGATGATTCTGTGATGATGCGTTGATGATGCTGTGATGACACTTTCATGACACTGTGATGATGCTGTGTTGATGCTGTGATGAAGCTCTGATGACACTGTGATGACTTTGATGATGCTGTGATGCTTTAATGATGCTGTGATGATGCTGCGATGATGCTGTGATGATGGTGTGATGACGCAGTGATGATACTGTTGGGATACTGTGATGATAATATTGTGATGCTGCAGTGATGACGCTGTGATGGTGCTGTGATGATGCTGTGATGATGTGTTATGATGCTGTGAGGATGTTGTGATGATGCTGTTATGAGGCCTTGATGACACTGTGATTATGTTCTGATGATGCTGTGATGACGCAGTATTGATGATGTGATGATGCTGTAATGATGCTGTGATGATTCTGTGATGATGTTGTGATGATGCTGTGATGACGCTGCGATAACAGTGTGATGATGTTGTGATGATGCAGTAATGATGCTGTGATGACGCACTGATGATGCTGTAATGAAGCAGTGATGATGCAATAATGATGCAGTGATGATGCTGTGATGATGCTGTGATGACGCTGCGATGATGCTGTGATGATGCAGTGATGATGCTGTGATGATGCTCTGATGATGCTGTGAAGACGCAGTGATGACTCTGTGATGATGCTGTAATAATGCTGTGATGATAGGATGATGCTCTAGTGATGCCGTGATGATGCTCTGATGACGCTGTAATGATGCAGTGATGACATAGTGATGATGCTGTGATAACGCTGTGATGACGCTTTGATGACGCTGTGATGATTTTGTTATGATGCTGTTGTGATGCTGTGATGATGCAGTGATGACGCTGCGATGATGCTGTTGTGATGCTGTGATGATGCTGTGATGATGCTCTGATGATGCTGTAATGATGCAGTGATGACATAGTGATGATGCTGTGTTCACGCTTTGATGACACTGTGATAATGTTCTGATGATGCAGTAATCATGCAGTGATGATGCAGTGATGATGCTGTGATTATGCTGTGATGACGCTACGATAATGCTGTTATGATGCTGTGATGACGCTGTGATCATGCTGTGATCATGCTGTGATGATGCAGTGATGACGCTGCGATGATGCTTTGATGATTCTGTGAAGATGCAGTGATGACGACGTGATGACGCTGTGATGACGCTGTTATGACGCAGTGATGATGCAGTGATGATGCTGTGACGATGTAGTGGTGATGACGCATTGATGACGCTGTGATGATGCTGTGATGATGATGTGATGATGCTTTGATGACTCTATGATGATGCAGTGATGACACTGTGATGGCACTGTGATGCCTTGTTGAAGCTCTGATGATGCATTGATAATGCACTGATTATGCAGTGATGATGTTGTCTTGATACTGTGATGATGCTGTGATGATGCTGTGATGACGGTTTTATGACACTGTGATTATGTTCTGATGACCCAGTGATGATGCTGTGATGATGCAGTGATGACGCGGTGATGATGCTGATGTGATGATCTGATGATGCTGTGATGACTGTTTGATGATACTGTGATGACGTTCTGATGATGCAGTGATGATGCTGTGATGATGCTGTGATGACGCTGCGATGATGTTGTTGTGATGCTATGATGATGCTGTGATGACGGTTTGATGACACTGTGAAGATGTTCTGATGATGCAGTGATGATGCTGCGATGATGCTGCGATGATGATGTTGTAATGCTCTGATAATGCTATGATGACGCTTTGATGACACTGTGATGTTGTTGTGATGATCCAGTGATGATGCTGTGATGATGCTGTGATGCTCTGATGATGATGTTATGATGCTGTGATGATGCAGCGATGAAGCTGTGATAATGCTGTGATGATGTTGTGATGATGCTGTGATGATGCTGTTATGACGCTGTGATGATGTTGTTATGATGGTGTGATTATGCTATGCTGATGCTGTGATGACGCTCTCATAACACTTTGATGACGCTCTGATGCTGTGGTGATGTTGTGATACTGCTGTGATGATGCTGTTGTGATGCTGTTATGATGCTGTGATGACGCTTTGATGACAATATGATGATGTTTTGATGATGCAATAATGATGCTGTGATGACGTATTGATGATGTTGTGTTTATGCTTTGATGATGCTGTTACGATGCAGTAATGATGCTGAGATGATGCTGTGATGACGCTGTGATGATGTTGTGATGACGCTGTGATGATGCAGTGATGACGCTGCGATATGCTGTGATGATGCTGTGATGACGCTTTGATCACTGCATCATCTCTGCATCATCACTGCATCACCACAGCATCATCACTACGTAATCAAAACATCGTCACAGCATATGCACAACATCATCACTGTGTCCTCACTGCATCCTCACAGCATCATCACTGCATCATAAAAGCATCATCTCAGTGTCATCACAGCATCATTTCTGCATAATCACTGCATCATCACAGCTTCATCACAGCATCATCACAGCATCATCACTGCATCATCTCTGCCTCATCACAGCATCATTACAGCATCATCACTGCATAATTACTGCATAAAAACCGTATAATCACAGCATCATCAAAGCATCATTGCAGCATCATTACTGCTTACTCACTGCATCATCACAGCATCATCACGGTGTATTCACTGCATCATAACACCATCATATCTGCATCATCACATCATCATCACTGCATCAACACAACATCATCACACCACCATCATGGTTTCATCACTGCGTCATCACAGCATCATAACAGCATCATCAAAGCATCATCACATATTCATCACAGCATCATCACGTCATCATCGCAGCGTCATCACTTTGTGATCAGAGCGTCATCACATCACCATCACTGCATCATCACAGAATCATCATCTCAGCATCTTCGCAGTGTCATCAATGCATCGTTACAGCATCATCACAATATCATCACAGCATCATAAATGCATAATCACTGCATCATCACCGCATCATCAGAGGGTCATGACAGCATCATTACAGCATCATCACAATATCATCACTACATCATCACTGCATCATCACAGCATCATCACATCATCATCACAACATCATGTAAGTGTCACCACAGCATAATCACTGTGTCATCACAGCGTCATCACAGCATCATCACAGCATCATCACAGCTTCATAGATCCATAATCACAGCATCATCACTACATCATCACAGCATCATCATAAATCATCACAAAATCATCAGTGTCATAACAGCATCATCACAGCATTATCACAGATTCATTACTGCATAAACACTGCATCATCACAGCGTTATCACAGTATCATCACTGCATCATCAGAGAATAATCACATCATCATCACAACATCATCAGAGTGCCATCACAGTATCATCACTGCATCATCAGAGCATCATCAAAACATCATCAGAGCATCATCAAAACATCATCACAGCATCATCACAGCATCATCATAGCGTCATCACAGCATCATCACTGTGTCATCAGAGCGTCATCACAGCATAATCACAGCAGCATCAGAGCAGCATCATGGCGTCATGACAGAATCATCACTACGTCATCAAATTGTCGTCAGAGCAGCCCACAGCATCATCACAGCATCATTGCAGCATCATAACAGCATCATCAAAGCATCTTTACTGCTTACTCACTGCATCATCACAGCGTCATCACACTACTGTCAGTGCATCATCAGAGCATCATCACTGCATCATCACACCATAATCACAAAATCATCACACCGTCATCACAGTGTCATAACTGCATCATCACAGGGTCATCACAGGGTCATAACTGCATCATCACATAGTCATCACAACATCAGCGCAGTGTCATAAATGCATCATCACTACATCGTCACAACATAATCATAGCATCATCACAGTATCATCACTGTATCATCACTGCATCGTCACAGCATTATCAAATCATCACTGGACCATCACATCATCATCACTGCATCATCAATGCTTCATCTCAGCGTCATCACAGTATCAATACTGTGGAATCACTGCATCATCACATCAAAATATCTGCATCATCACATCACCATCACTGCATCATCACATCATCATCACAAAATCATTACAGCATCATCACTGCGTAATCATATCATCATCACTGCGTCATCACTGCATCATCACTGCATCACCTCAGCATCATCACAGCATCATCACAGCATCATTACTTCAGAATCACAGCATCATCACAGCATCATCACTGCATCATCATTGCATCATCACAGCATCATCACAGCGTTATCACATAATCACAGAATCACACAGAATCACAGAATTTCTAGGTTGGAAGAGACCTCAAGATCATCGAGTCCAACCTTTGACCTAACGATACGGTCATCACAGAGTCATCGCAGAATCATCACAGCGTCATCACAGCGTCGTTACAGCATCATCACAATATCATCACAGCCTCATATCTGCATCATCACTGTATAATGACTGCATCATAACAGCATCATAACTACGTCATCATATTGTCATCACAGCATCACGACAGCGTCATCACAACATCACGACAGGGTCATCACTGCATCGTCACAGAATCATGACAGCGTCATCAGAGCTTCAACACAACATCATCACATCATCATCCCTGCATCATCACATCATCATCACTGCATTATCACAGCATCGTCACAGCGTAATCACAGCATCATCACAGCAGGATCGAAGCGTCATCACTGCAGCATCACAGCATCACCACAGTATCCTCACAGCATCTTCACTGCATCATCACTACATTGTCACAGCATCATCACATCATCATTACATCATCACAGCATCATCACAGCATAATCTCAGCATCATCACAGTATCAGTACTGCAGAATCATTGCATCATCACACCATCATCACAACATCATCGCAGCATCATCATAGCATCACAACAGTGTTATCTGAGCATCACGACACCGTAATCATAGCGTCATCACAGATTCATCAGAGCATCATTGCAGCATCATCACTGCATCATCACAGTATCATCACATCATAGCAACATCATCACAACATCATCACAGAGTCATCACAGCATCACGACAGTGTCATCGCAGCGTCATCACAGCATTATTACATCATCATTACTGCGTCATCAGAGCGTTATCGCAGCATCCTCACCGCATCATCATAGTACCACTACAGCATCATCACAGAATCACTATAGCGTCATCATAGTGTCATAACAGCATCATCACAGCATCGTCACTGCGTCATCAGAGCATCATCACAGCATTATCACATCATTATCACTGCATCATCACAGCATCATCGCAGCTTCATCACATCATCATCGCAGTGTAATCACTGCATCATCACAACATCATCGCAGCCTCATCACAGCATCACGACAGCATTATCAGAGCATCACGACAGAGTCATCACAGCATCATCAGAGCATCATCAAAACATAATCATAGCATTATCACAGCATCATCACTGCATCATCAAGGAATCATCACATCATCATCACTGCATCATCACAGCATCATCAGAGAATCATCACATCATCATCACAGTATCATCAGTGCATTATCACAGCATAATCACTGCATCATCACTGCACAATCACAGCGTAATCACAGCATCATCACATCACCATCACAATATCATCACAGTGTCATCACAGCATAATCACTGTGTCATCAGAGCATCATAACAGCATCATCACAGCATCATCACTACATCATCACAGCATCTTCATATTTTCATCACAGCTTCATCACTGCGTCATCACTTCATAATCACTGCACAATCACTGCATCATCACAGAATCATCTCAGCAATATAACAGCACCATCACTGCATAATCACTGCATCATCACAGCATCATCTCAGCATCATCACAGTATCACTACTGCAGAATCACTGCATCATCACATCGTCATCACTGCATCTTCATATCATCATCACTGCATCATCAAAGCGTCATCACAGAATCATCACAGCGTCATCATAGCATCATCACAGCGTCATCACAGCGTCATCACTGCGTCATAAAAGCATCATCACTGCATCATCTCTGCATCATCAGATCATCATCACATCAACGTCACAGCGTCATCACTGCATCAACACAGCGTTACCACATCATCCTCACTGCATCGTCACAGCATCATCACAACATCATCACAGCATCATCGGATCATCATCACATCATCATCACATCATCATAACTGCATCATCACAGAATCGTAGCTGCATAATCACAGCATCATCACAGCATTATAATAAGGTCATCACAGCGTCATCACTGCATCATCAAAATATCATCTCAGCATCATCACAGAATCATTAATGCATAATCACTGCATCATCACAGCGTCATCACAGTATCATCACTGCAATCATCATATCATCATCACCACATCATCACAGTGTCATCACAGCATCATCAAAGCGTCATCACAACATCAACACTGCATCATCACTGCGTCATCAAAGCATCATCACTGAGTCATCACAGCGTCATCACTACATCATCACTGAATCATCACTGCATCGTCACTGCATCATCACTACATCATCACTGCATCATCACAGCATCTCGCTGCATCATCACAGCATCGTCACTGCATCATCACTGCATCATCACTGCATCACCACAGCACCATCACTGAGTAATCAAAACATCATCACAGCACCAGCACAACATCATTTCTGCATAATCACTGCCTCATCAGAGCATCATTACAGTGTCATGACAGCATCATCACTGCATAATCACTGCATCATAACCGCATAATCACAGCATCATCACAGCATCATCGCAGCATCATTACTGCTTACTTACTGCATCATCACAGCGTCATCACAGTATCATCACTGCGTCATCAAAGCATCATCACTGAGTCATCACAGCGTCATCACTACATCATCACTGAATCATCACTGCATCGTCACTGCATCATCACTGCATCATCTAAGCATCATCACTTCATCACCACAGCACCATCACTGAGTAATCAAAACATCATCACAGCACCAGCACGACATCATTTCTGCATAATCACTGCCTCATCAGAGCATCATTACAGTGTCATGAGAGCATCATCACTGCATAATCACTGCATCATAACCGCGTAATCACAGCATCATCACAGCGTCATCGCAGCATCATTACTGCTTACTCACTGCATCATCACAGCGTCATCACAGTATCATCACTGCATCATCAAAGCATCATATCAGCATCATCACAGCGTCATCACTGCATCATCAGTGAATCATCACAGCATCATCACAGAATCACAACAGGGTCATCACTGCTTCATCACAGCATCACCATTGCATCATAAGACCTTCATCACGGCATCATCACATCACAGCATCATCACGCCATCACAGCAGCGTCATCACAGTATTACGACAGCGTCATCACAGCGTTAGCATCACCACAATATCGTCACAGCATCATCACTGCTTATTCACAGCATCATCGCAGCTTCATCACTGCTTCATCAGAGCATCATCACAACATTATCGCTGCATCATCACAGAGTCATCACAGCATCATTACTGCATCATCACTGCATCATCACTGCATCATCACTTCGTAATCAGAGCATCATGGCTTCATCATCACAGCACCATTACTGTATCATCACAACATCATCACAGTGTCATCACAGCATCATCACTGCATCATCACAGCGTCATAACTGCATCCTCACTGCATCATCACCGCATCACCATCATCACAGCATCACAAGCTGTGATGACACTGTAAGGACGCTGTGATGATGCTGTGATGATGCGGTGATGATGCTTTGATGATACTATGGTGATGTTGTGATGATGCTGTGATGCTCTGATCATGTGTGCTGTGCATCACAGCGTCATCACAGCATCATCACGGCATCATAGCGTCATCAAATTATCATCACAGCATCATCAGAGCATCACCAGAACTTCATCGCAGCATCATCAAAGCAACATCTCAGCGTCATCACAGCGTCACTACTGCAACATCACTGCATCATCAGAGCATTGGTGTAGATGCACTTCAGCTGGGCCATTGCCCTATCCTCCGGCCTTGCCATTGTTCCCCCGGAACAGCCCCAACAATCCTTGCTTCAGCCCCATCCCCCTTCTTACCTAGTTTAAAGCCCTCTCAATGAGCCCTGCCAGCTCCTGGCCCAGGATCCTTTTTCCCCTAAAAGATAGGGACCCGTCTGCGGCCATCAGGCCAGGTGCTGAGTAAAGTGCCCCATGGTCAAAAAAAAACAAGATTTCTGCGTTGGCACCAGAAATGATGATGTTATGATGCTGTGGTGATGCTGTTTGATGATGCTGTGATGATGATTTGATGACGCAGTGATCATGCTGTGATGGTGCTGTGATGACGCTTTGATGACAATGTGATTATGCTGTTATGACGCTGTGATGATGCAGTGTTTATGCAGTGATGATGCAGTTATGATACTGTGATGATGCAGTGATGATGCTTTAATGGTGATGGGATGATGCTGTGATGACGCTGTGATGATGCTTTGATGACACTGTGATGATGCTGTGACGATGTAGTTATGATGACGCATTGATTACAGTGTGATGACGCTGCGATGATGCTGCGATGATGCAGTGATGATGCTTTGATGATGCTGTGATGACGCTTTGATGAGGCTTTGATTATTTGATGATGCTGTGATGATGCTGTGATGACGCTGTGATGACACTGTGATGCTGTGATGATGTTGTGATAATGCTGTGGTGAAGCTGTGATGACGTTTTCATGGTGCAGTGATCATGATGTTATGATGCTGTGATAATGCTTTGATGACGCTTTGATGACACTGTGATGATGTTGTGATGATGCAGTGATGGTGCAGTGATGGTGTTGCGATGATGCTGTTGTGATGATGCTGTGATGACGCTTTGATGACACTATGATAATGTTGTGATAATGCAGTAATGATGCAGTGATGACTCAGTGATGATGCTGTGATCATGTTGTGATGATTCTGTGATGGCACTGTGATGCTTTGTTTAAGCTCTGATGATGCTGTGATGATGCAGTAATGATGTCGTGATGATGCTGTGATGATGCCGTGATGATGCTGTTATTATGCTCTGATCATGTAGTGAAATGATGTGATGATGCTCTGATGATACAGTGATGATGCAGTGATGATCCAGTTATGACGATGTGGTGAGGCTGTGATAATATTGTGATGATGCTGTGATGATGCAGTGATGATGCTGTGATGATGCAGTGATGAGGCAGCGATAAAGCTCTGATGACGCTATGATGATGCTGTGATGATACAATGATGACGCTGTGATTCTTTGGTGATGCTGTGATGATGCTGTGATGATGCAGTGATGATGATGTGATGATGTTGTTATGATGCTGTGATGATGCAGTGATCATTCACTTATGATGCTGTTATGATGCAGTGATGACGCTGCGATGATGCAGTGATGACGATGCGATGATGCTGTGTTGATGCTGTAATGATGATGTGATGACGCTGTGATGATGCACTGATAATGTAGTTATTATGCTGTGATGATTCTGTGATGACGCGCTGATGATGATGCTATGACGCTTTGAAGACACTGTGATGATGCTGTGTGGATGCTGTGATGAAGCTGTGATGATGAGGTGATGGTTCTTTGATGACGCTCTGATGACGCAGTGGTGATGTTGTGATGACGCTGCGATGAGTCTTTGATGACGCTGTGATGGTTTAATGATGCTGTGATGATGCTGCGATGATGCTGTGATGATGGCGTGTTGATTCTGTGATGATGCTGTGATGATGCTGTGTTGATGCCGTGATGAAGCTGTGATGACGCTTTGATTACGCTGTGATGTTTTGATGATGCTGTGATGATGCTGTAATAATGCTGTGATGATATGATGATACTGTAGTGATGCCGTGATGATGCTCTGATGACACTTTGATGACGCTGTGATGATGCTGTGATGACGCTGTAATGATGCAGTTATGATGCAGTGATGATGCTGTGATGACGCTTTGATGATGCTGTGATGATTTTGTTATGATGCTGTTGTGATGCTGTGATGATGCAGTGATGCTGCGATGAAGCTGTTGTGATGCTGTGATGATGCTGTGTTCAGGCTTTGATGACACTATGATAATGTTCTGATGATGCAGTGATGATGCAGTGATGATGCTGTGATGATGCTGTAATGATGCAGCGATGATGCTGTGATGATGTTGTGATTATGCTGTGATGACGCTACGATAATGCTGTTATGATGCTGTGATGACACATATGTCATAGCTGCATAATCACAGAATCATCACAGCATCATCACAGCATCATGATATCATCATCACCACATAATCACAGTGTCATCACAGCATCATCACTGCGCCATCACTGCATCATCACAGCATCTTCACATTTTCATCACAGCATCATCTCTGCGTCCTCACTGCATCATCACTACAGCATCAGAGCATTATCTCAGTGTCATCAGAGTATCATTACAGCATAATCACTGCATTATCACAGCATCATCACATTATCATCACTACATCATCACATCATCATCACTGCATCATCGCAGCATCATAACAACTTCCTCACAGCAACATCACTGCATCATCTCTGCATCATCAGAGCATCATTAGAGTATCATGACAGCATCATCACTGCATAATCACTGCATCATCACCTCAGCGTCACAGCATAATCACAGCATCATCGCAGCGTCATTACTGCTGACTCACTGCATCATCACAGCGTCATCACGGTGTCATCACTGCATCATAACACCATCATATCTGCATCATCACATCATCATCACTGCATCATCAATCATAGAATCATAGAATCGTAGAATATCCTGAGTTGGAAGGGACCCTTATGGATCATCAAGTCCAACTCTTGACACCGCACAGGTCTACCCAAGAGTTCAGACCATGTGACTAAGTGCACAGTCCAATCTCTTCTTAAATTCCGACAGGCTCGGTGCAGTGACCACTTCCATGGGGAGCCTGTTCCAGTGTGCAACCACCCTCTCTGTGAAGAACCCCCTCCTGATGTCAAGCCTAAATTTCCCCTGCCTCAGCTTAACCCCGTTCCCGCGGGTCCTGTCGCTGGTGTTAATGGAGAAAAGGTCTCCTGCCTCTCGACACCCCCTTACGAGGAAGTTGTAGACTGTGATGAGGTCTCCCCTCAGCCTCCTCTTCTCCAGGCTGAACAGGTCCAGTGACCTCAGCCGTTCCTCGTACGTCTTCCCCTCCAGGCCTTTCACCATCTTCGTAGCCCTCCTCTGGACACTCTCCAACAGTTTCATGTCCTTTTTATACTGTGGTGCCCAGAACTGCACACAGTACTCGAGGTGAGGCCGCACCAGCGCAGAGTAGAGCGGGACAATCACCTCCCGTGACCTACTAGCGATGCCGTGCTTGATGTACCCCAGGACACGGTTGGCCCTCCTGGCTGCCAGGGCACACTGCTGGCTCATATTCAACTTGCTGTCTACCACGACCCGCAGATCCCTCTCTTCTAGGCTGCTCTCCAGCGTCTCATCGCCCAGTCTGTACGTGCAGCCAGGGTTTCCCCGTCCCAGGTGCAGGACCCGGCACTTGCTCTTATTGAACTTCATGCGGTTGGTGATCGCCCAGCTCTCCAACCTATCCAGGTCCCTCTGCAAGGCCTTTCCACCCTCATTCGAGTCCACAACTCCTCCAAGTTTGGTGTCATCAGCAAACTTGCTCAAAATACCCTCTATTCCTACATCCAGATTGTTTATAAAAATATTGAAAAGTACCGGCCCTAAAATGGAGCCTTGAGGGACCCCACTGGTGACCGCCCGCCAGCCTGACGCAGCCCCATTTACCATAACCCTTTGGGCCCTGCCCGTTAGCCAATTGCTCACCCATCGTATGATGTTTTTATTTAGCTGTATGGTGGACATTTTGTCCAGTAGGATCCTATGGGAAACCGTGTCAAAAGCCTTGCTGAAGTCCAAAAAAATCACATCAGCTGGTTTCCCTTGGTCCACCATACGGGTGATCTTATCATAAAAGGAAATCAGGTTAGTTAGGCAGGACCTACCCTTCACAAACCCATGCTGGCTGGGACCAATGACTGCTTTGTCCCCCAGGTGCGCCTCAATAAGTTCGAGAACCATCTTCTCCATGATTTTGCCAGGCACTGACGTGAGACTGACAGGCCTGTAATTGCTAGGGTCTTCTTTCTGACCCTTCTTGAAAATCGGCACAATATTTGCCAGCTTCCAGTCTACCGGGACCTCTCCAAATTCCCAGGATCGCTGAAAAATAATTGAGAGAGGTTCCGCGATGACGTCCGCCAGCTCTTTCAGCACCCGGGGATGAATCCCATCCGGACCCATGGACTTGTAGGGATCCAGGTGGAGTAGCAAATCCCGCACACATTCAGGGTCGGTTGGGAGTTTGTCATCCCCACTGTCCCGGTCCTCCAGCTCAGGGCACCCTGGGTCCCGAAGCCCATCATCGGCATTGAAGACAGAGGCAAAGAAGGCGTTAAGCATCTCTGCTTTGCCTATGTCATTGTCTGTGAGGAGACCTTCCCTATCAAGGAGCGGCCCTATGTATTCTTTAGCTCTCCTTTTTCCATTCACATATCTAAAAAAAACCTTTTTATTTTCTCTCACAGACACAGCCAGCTTCAACTCTAGGTGTGTTTTGGCCACACGAATTTTCTCCCTACAAACACGAACAGCATCCCTGTATTCTTTCCTTGACACCTGGCCCTCCTTCCAGTAGCGAAACACTCTCTGTTTCCGCCTAATCTCCATTAGAATGTGCCTGGTCAGCCACGCCGGCCTCCTGCCCCGCCTGCCTGACTTGCGATGTTTAGGAATTGCCTGATCTTGTGCTTCTAGGAGGCATCGCTTAAAGAATGACCAGCACTGGTGGACATTGAGGCCTTCAAGAGCAGTTTCCCAGGGGACCTTGCTGACTAGTTCCCTGAGCAGCCTGAAGTCCGCTTTCCCCATATCTAGGGATGAGGTTTTGGTGGCACTTTTCCTTCTGTCACCGTAAATTTTGAACTCAACCACTTCATGGTCGCTATGAAAATATGCATCATCACAGCGTCATCACTATATCATCACTGCATCATCACAGAATCATCACTGCGTCATCACTGTATCATTACTGCATCATAACAGCATCATCACAGCATCATCACAGAACCATTACTACATAATCACTGCATCATCATAGCATCATCACAGTACCATAACTGCATCATCACAGCATCATCACAGCATCATCAAAGCGACATCAGAGCATCATCACTGCATCATGACAGCATCATCACTGCACCATCACATCATCATCACATAATCTTCAATGCGTCATCACAGCGTAATCACAAAGTCATCACTTCATCATCAAATTGCCATCACAGCGTCATCACAGCATCATCACAGCTATATCGCAGCGTCATCACAGCATCACTACAGCATCATCACTGTGTCATCACATCATCATCCCAGCATCATCACAAAATCATGACAGCATCATTACTGCTTACACACTGCATCATCACAGCGTCATCACAGCATCATCTCAGCATCATCACAGCATCATCACTGCATCATCTCAGCATCATCACAGCATCATCACAGCTTCATAGCTGCATAATCACAGCATCATCACCGCATCATCCCAGCATCATCACAACATCATGACAGCATCATTACTGCTGACTCACTGCATCATCACAGCATCAAAACATCATCATAACAACATCATCACTACATCATCACTGCATCATCACAGCGTTATCACAGTATCATCACTGCATCATCAGAGAATAATCACATCATCATCACAACATCATCAGAGTGCCATCACAGTATCATCACTGCGTCATCAGAGCATCATGAAAACATCATCACAGCATCATCACAGCATCATCATAGCGTTATCACAGCATCATCACTGTGTCATCAGAGCATCATCAGAGCATAATCACAGCATCATCACAGCAGCATCAGAGCAGCATCATGGCGTCGTGACAGAATCATCACTACGTCATAAAATTGTCATCACAGCAACCCACAGCATCATCACAGCATCATGGCAGCATCATAACAGCATCATCAAAGCATCTTTACTGCTTACTCACTGCATCCTCACAGCGTCATCACACTATTGTCAGTGCATCATCAGAGCATCATCACTGCATCATCACACCATAATCACAACATCATCACACCGTTATCACTGTGTCATCACTGCATCATCACAGTGTCATCACGGGGTCATAACTGCATCATCACTGCATCTTCACAGCATAATCTCAGCATCATCACAGGGTCATCACAGCGTCATAACTGCATAAACACTGCATCATCACAGCATCATCATTGCATCATCACAAAATCATCACAACATCATCGCAGCATCATCACAGCATCACGACAGCGTTACTAGAGCTCACAGCAGTGTCATCACAGAATCATCACATAGTCATCACAACATCATCGCAGTGTCATAAATGCCTCATCACTACATCATCACAACATAATCATAGCATCATCACAGCATCATCACTGTATCATCACTGCATCGTCACAGCATTATCAAATCATCACTGCACCATCACATCATCATCACTGCATCATCAATGCTTCATCTCAGCGTCATCACAGTATCAATACTGCGGAATCACTGCATCATCACATCAAAATATCTGCATCATCACATCACCATCACTGCATCATCACATCATCATCACTGCATCATCACAGGATCACCTCAGCATCATCAAAGCGTCATCACAGAATCATCACAGCATCATCAGAGCATCATTACAGAAGTATCACAGCGTCATCACAGCATCATCACAGCGTCATCATAGCATCATCACAGCGTCATCTCAGTGTCATCACTGCATAATCACTGCGTCATCAAAGCATCATCACTGCATCATCTGATCATCATCACATCATCGTCACAGCGTCATCACTGCGTCAAAACAGCGTCACCACATCGTCCTCACTGCATCGTCAGAGCATCATCACAGCATTATCACAGCATCATCACAGAATCGTAGCTGCATAATCACAGCATCATCACAGCATCATAATAAGGTCATCACAGCGTCATCACTGCATCATCAAAATATCATCTCAGCATCATCACAGAATCATTAATGCATAATCACTGCATCATCACAGTGTCATCACAGCATCATCTCATCATCATCATTGCATCATCGCAGCGTCATCGCTGCATCATCACAGCATCATCACAATATCCTTGCAGCATCATCACAGCATCATCACAGCATCATTACTGCATCATCACAGCATAATCACAGCATCATCACAACATCATAAGAGCGTCATTAGCATCATAACAGCACCATCACTGTGTCATCGCAGTTTCACCAGAACATCAGGACATCATCACTGCAGCGTCAACAAAACATAATCATGGCATCATCACAGCATCATCACTGCATTATCACTTCACAGCAACATCTCAGCATCATCACACCATCATTACTACTTACTCACTGCATC
Source organism: Clangula hyemalis (assembly GCA_963989345.1). The sequence goes on from OZ022447.1 coordinate 1,060,064, forward strand.
ATCACAGCATCATCACAGTATCATCAGTGCATCATCACTGCATCATCACAAAATCATCACAACATCATGTAAGTGTCATCACAGCATAATCACTGCGTCATCAAGCATCATCACAGCATCATCATAAATCATCAAAAAATCATCACAGTGTCATCACAGCATCATCATAGCATTATCACAGAATCATTACTGCATAAACACTGCATCATCACAGCGTTATCACAGTATCATCACTGCATCATCAGAGAATAATCACATCATCATCACAACATCATCAGAGTGCCATCACAGTTTCATCACTGCGTCATCAGAGCGTCATCAAAACATCATCACAGCATCATCACAGCATCATCATAGTGTCATCACAGCATCATCACTGTGTCATCAGAGCGTCATCACAGCATAATCACAGCATCATCACAGCAGCATCAGAGCAGCATCATGGTGTCATGACAGAATCATCACTACATCATCAAATTGTCATCACAGCAACCCACAGCATCATCACAGCATCATTGCAGCATCATAACAGCATCATCAAAGCATCTTTATTGCTTACTCACTGCATCCTCACAGCGTCATCACACTATTGTCAGTGCATCATCAGAGCAACATCACTGCATCATCACACCATAATCACAACATCATCACACCGTCATCACAGTGTCATCACTGCATCATCACAGTGTCATCACAGGGTCATAACTGCATCATCATTTGCCGGTCATAACTGCATGCCATTTGCCGAGGAGATCGGCTCCGGGGCAGATGCATTCTGCAGCGGAGCGGGGGATCGGGCCAGGCAGGGCTAAATTTTCCGGCATCGAGCGTACTTGAGGGATCCGCTACGACCTGGCAGCCCTCGTGAGGGAGGCTGATGAGGCGAAGGTGGAGCCAGCAGCGCCCCCTCCCCAGCCGTTCAAAAGCTGCCCCTGGGGAGCGCGAGCGACCAGGACGGGCAAACAGGGCGTGGCGCGTCAGAAGGGAGTGGCGCGGCAGTTAGCGAGGCAGTTCGCGCAGGCAGGGCGAGCAGGAAGGGCAGAGCGCTCCCCCCCGCCCACACGAACACCTCTTAACGACAGCCGTGAGCTAGGTGATAATGGTCTCCACCAGGCACGGTGCGCTCTCCAGGAAGTCGGTACACACCCAGACCGACTACCCGTTAAAAAATGCAGCAGTTCAGGTCACCGGATGCAGGGAGTGTCTGAGCCTGTTGTTGCCATCGGTGGGCGGCAGAGACACTGCGTGCGTGAGGTGCGAGCAGGTGGATGACCTGGTCCGCATGGTGGCGGAGCTCAAGGAGGAGGTTGAGAGGCTGAGGGATATCAGGGAGTGTGAGCGGGAGATAGACTTGTGGAGTAACTCCCTGCAGGGCCTCAAGGAGAGGTACCGGGGTGAGACACCCCAAATGGGGGTGGACCCTCTGCCCTGCTGCTGTCAGGCAGAGGGAGGGGATCTGGGAGTTGAGGAGGAATGGAAACAGGTCCCTGCTTGACGTCACAGGCGATGCCCTCCCCTTCCGGCCCCACCTTCCCAGGTGCCCCTAAGCAACAGGTTTGAGGCCCTGGAGCTTGACAGACCAGTAGCTGAGGAAGAGGTAGCAAGTGTTCCCAGGAGGATGCCTAGGGCGAGGAGGTCGACTCCACGCCTCAGGACTGCCTCCATCAAGAAAGACAGGAGGGTTATTGTTGTTGGAGACTCTACTCTTAGGGGAACAGAGGGCCCTATTTGTCGGCCTGACCCTACCCGTAGGGAAGTCTGCTGCCTCCCTGGGGCCAGGGTCAGGGACGCTGCCAGGAAGCTTCCCAACCTGGTACGCCCCTCTGATTATTATCCTCTTTTGATAGTCCAGGCGGGCAGTGACAACATTGAAGAGAGAAGCCTGAAGGCTATCAAAAGAGACTTTAGGGGGCTGGGACGGTTAGTGGATGGAGCGGGAGTGCAGGTGGTGTTTTCGTCCATCCCTACGGTGGCAGGGAGGGGTACAGAGAGGACATGGAAAGCCCACCTGTTAAACACGTGGCTCCGGGGCTGGTGCCAACGCAGAAATCTTGGGTTTTTCGACCATGGGGCACTTTACTCAGCACCTGGCCTGATGGCCGCAGACGGGTCCCTATCTTTTAGGGGAAAAAGGATCCTGGGCCAGGAGCTGGCAGGGCTCATTGAGAGGGCTTTAAACTAGGTAAGAAGGGGGATGGGGCTGAAGCAAGGATTGTTGGGGCTGTGCCAGGGGGAACAATGGCAAGGCCGGAGGATAGGGCAATGGCCCAGCTGAAGTGCATCTACACCAATGCACGCAGCATGGGTAACAAACAGGAGGAGCTGGAAGCCATTGTGCAGCAGGCAGGCTACGACTTGGTTGCCATCACGGAGACGTGGTGGGACCACAGTCATGACTGGAGTGCTGCAATGCCTGGCTATAAGCTCTTCAGAAGGGACAGGCAGCACAGAAGGGCTGGTGGTGTGGCTCTCTATATTAGAGAGTCTTTCGATGTTGTAGAACTCGAGGCTAGGAATGACAAGGTCGAGTCCCTTTGGGTTAGGATCGGCAGGGACAACAAGGCTAGTGTCCTGGTCGGGGTCTGCTATAGACCGCCGAACCAGGATGAGGAGACGGATGAGGAGTTCTACAGGCAGCTGACAGAAGTTGCGAAATCTTCAGCGCTTGTACTCGTGGGGGACTTCAACTTCCCTGACATATCCTGGAAGCACAACACAGCCCAGAGAAAGCAGTCTAGGAGGTTTCTGGAGAGCGTGGAAGATAGCTTCCTGACACAGCTGGTTAGTGAACCTACCAGGGGTGGTGCCCCGCTAGACCTTCTCTTCACAAACAGAGAAGGACTGGTGGAGGATGTGATTGTCGGGAGCTGTCTTGGGCAGAGTGACCACGAAATGGTGGAGTTCACTATTCTTGGCGAGGCCAGGAAGGGGACCAGTAAAACAGCTGTATTGGACTTTCGGAGGGCTGACTTTGGGCTGCTCAGGACACTAGTTGGTGGAGTTCCTTGGGAGGCGGTTCTGAAGGGCAGAGGAGTCCAGGAAGGCTGGGCGCTCTTCAAGAGGGAAATCTTAATGGCGCAGGAGCGGTCTGTCCCCATGTGCCCAAAGATGAGCCAGCAGGGAAGAAGACCAGCCTGGCTCAACAGAGAACTGTGGCTTGAGCTTAGGAGAAAAAAGAGGGTTTATAATCTTTGGAAAAGTGGGCAGGCCACTAGGGAGGACTATAAGGATGTAGCGAGGCTGTGTAGGGACAAAATTAGGAAGGCCAAAGCTCATCTGGAGCTCAATCTGGCTACTGCCGTTAAAGATAACAAAAAATGTTTTTATAAATACATCAACACAAAAAGGAGGACTAAGGAGAATCTCCATCCTTTACTGGATGCGGGGGGAAACTTAGTTACAAGAGATGAGGAAAAGGCGGAGGTGCTCAATGCCTTCTTTGCCTCAGTCTTTAGCGGCAATACCGGTTGTTCTCTGGATACCCAGTACCCTGAGCTGGTGGAAGGGGATGGGGAGCAGGATGTGGCCCTCACTATCCACAAAGAACTGGTTGGTGACCTGCTACGGCACTTGGATGTGCACAAATCGATGGGGCCGGATGGGATCCACCCAAGGGTACTGAGAGAACTGGCAGAGGAGCTGGCCAAGCCCCTGTCCATCATTTATCAGCAGTCCTGGCTATCGGGGGAGGTCCCAGCTGACTGGCGACTAGCAAATGTGACGCCCACCTACAAGAAGGGCCGGAGGGCAGACCCGGGAAACTACAGGCCTGTCAGTTTGACCTCAGTACCGGGGAAGCTCATGGAGCAGATCCTCTTGAGAGTCATCATGCAGCACTTGCAGGGCAAGCAGGCGATCAGGCCCAGCCAGCATGGGTTTATGGAAGGCAGATCCTGCTTGACAAACCTGATCTCCTTCTATGACAAAGCGACGCGCTGGGTGGACGAGGGAAAGGTTGTGGATGTGGTCTACCTTGACTTCAGCAAGGCATTTGACACCGTCTCCCACAGCATTCTCCTCAAGAAACTGGCTGCTCTTGACTTGGACTGGCACACGCTTCGTTGGGTTAGAAACTGGCTGGATAGCCGGGCCCAAAGAGTCGTGGTAAATGGAGTCAAGTCCAGTTGGAGGCCAGTCACTAGTGGCGTCCCCCAGGGCTCGGTGCTGGGGCCGGTCCTCTTTAATATCTTCATCAATGATCTGGATGAGGGCATTGAGTGCACCCTCAGTAAGTTTGCAGATGACACCAAGTTAGGTGCGTGTGTCGATCTGCTCGAGGGTAGGAAGGCTCTGCAGGAGGATCTGGATAGGCTGCACCGATGGGCTGAGGTCAACTGTATGAAGTTCAACAAGGCCAAGTGCCGGGTCCTGCACCTGGGGCGCAACAACCCCAAGCAGAGCTCCAGGCTGGGAGATGTGTGGTTGGAGAGCTGCCAGGCAGAGAAGGACCTGGGAGTGATGGTGGACAGTCGGCTGGATATGAGCCAGCAGTGTGCTCAGGTGGCCAAGAAGGCCAACGGCATCCTGGCTTGTATCAGAAACAGTGTGACCAGCAGGGCTAGGGAGGTGATCATCCCCCTGTACTCGGCTCTAGTGAGGCCGCACCTCGAGTACTGTGTTCAGTTTTGGGCCCCTCGCTACAAGAAGGACATCGAGGTGCTTGAGCGGGTCCAGAGGAGGGCGACGAAGCTGGTGAGGGGCCTGGAGAACAAGTCCTACGAGGAGCGGCTGAAGGAGCTGGGCTTGTTCAGCCTGGAGAAGAGGAGGCTCAGGGGCGACCTTATCGCTCTCTACAGATACCTTAAAGGAGGCTGTAGTGAGCTGGGGGTTGGCCTGTTCTCCCACGTGCCTGGTGACAGAACGACGGGGAATGGGCTAAAGTTGCGCCAGGGGAGTTTTAGGTTAGATGTTAGGAAGAACTTCTTTACTGAAAGGGTTGTTAGGCACTGGAACAGGCTGCCCAGGGAGGTGGTGGAGTCACCATCCCTGGAAGTCTTTAAAAGACGTTTAGATGTAGAGCTTAGGGATATGGTTTAGTGGGGACTGTTAGCGTTAGGTCAAAGGTTGGACTCGATGATCTTGAGGTCTCTTCCAACCCAGAAATTCTGTGATTCTGTGATCACTGCATCATCACTGCATCTTCACAGCATAATCTCAGCATCATCACAGTGTCATCACAGTGTTATAACAGCAATATCACAGCATCATCACATCATCATCAGAGCGTCATCACAGAATCATCACAGCATCATCACTATGTCATCACCGCATAATCACAATATCATCAGAACGTAATTAAAGCGTCATAACTGCATCATCACTGCATCATAACTGCATCATCACTGCATCATCACATCATCACCACAGCGTCATCGCAGAAACATCACAGCATCATCACTGCATCGTAACTGCATCATCACAGCATCATCACATCATCATCACTGCATCATAACAGCATCATCACAACATCATCAAATCATCATCACTGCATCATCACAGTGTCATCAAAGCATCATCACATCATCATCACTGCATCATCACAGTGTCATCACAGCATCATCACATCATCATCACTGCATCATAACAGCGTCATCACAGCATCATCACATCATCATCATTGCATCATCACAGCGTCATCGCTGCATCATCACAGCATAATCACAGCATCATCACAACATCATAAGAGCGTCATTAGCATCATAACAGCACCATCACTGTGTCATCGCAGTGTCACCAGAACATCAGCACATCATCATCGCAGCGTCAAAACATAATCATAGCATGATCACAGCATCATCACTGCATTATCACTGCATCTTCACAGCAACATCTCAGCATCATCTCACCATCATTACTACTTACTCACTGCATCATCACAGCGTCATCACAGTATCATCACTACATCGTCACAGCATCATCACATCATCATCACAACATCATAGCTCCATAATCACATCATCACTACATCATCACAGCATCATCATAAATCATCACAAAATCATCACAGTGTCATCACTGCATCATCACAGCATCATCACATCGTGATCAATGCATCATCACATCATAATCACAGCATCATCATAGCATCATTACTGCGTCATCACGACATCATCACTGCATCATCACTGCATCAGCACAACGTCATCTCAGTATCATCACAGCATCATCACAGCGTCGTCACAGCATCACAACAGTGTCATCGCAGCGTCATCACATCATCATCATAGTACCACTACAGCATCCTCATAGAATCACTATAGAGTCATCAAAGCGTCATCACAGCATCATCACAGCATAGTCACTGCGTCATAACAGCATCATCACATCATCACCACAGCATCATCGCAGCATCATGAATGCGTCATCACAACATCATCACTGCGTCATCACTGCATCATCACAGCATCACATCATCATAACAGCATCATCACATCATCACCACAGCATCATCGCAGCATCATAACTGCGTAAAAACTGCATCATTACTACGTCATCAAAGCATCATAACAGCATCATCACAGCATCATCACATCTCCATGACAGCATCATCAGTGCATCATCACTGCATCATCACATGAAGTGCATCATCATTGCATCATCACAGAATCATCACAACATCATCACAGCATCGTCACAGCGTTACGACAACGTTATCAGACCATCACGACAGCATCATCACAGCGTCATCACAGAATCATCACATCGTCATCACAGCATCATCGCAGCCTCATAACTGCATCATCACAGCATCATCAAAACATTATCTTACCATCATCACAGCATTATCACTGTATCATCACTGCATCGTTACAGCATCATCTCAGCATTATCACAGTATCAATACTGCAGAATCACTGAATCATCACATCATCATCAGTGCGTCATCACATCATCATCACTACATCATCACATAATCACCACTGCATCATCACAGTGTTATCACATCATCATCACAGCATTATCACGTCATTATCACTGCATCGTCACAGCATCATCACAGCATCATCACTGCATCGTCACATCATCATTGTGTCGTCATCAAAGCATAATCACAGTGTCATAACTGCATAAACTCTGCATCATGACAGCATAATCACTGCGTCAATACAGCATCATCATTGCATCATAACTGCATCACCTCAGCATCATAACATCATCATTACTACATCATCACAGCATAATCCTTGCATCATCACAACATCATCGCAGCATCATCACAGCATCACGACAGCGTTATCAGAGCATCACGACAGTCATCACAGTGTCATCACAGAATCATCACAGCATCATCACTGCATCATCAATGAATCATCACAGCATCATCTCAGCAACATCACAGCATCATTACTGCTTACTCATTGCATCATAACAGCGTCATCACAGTATCATCACAGTATCATCACTACATCATCACTGCATCATCAATGAATCATCGCAGAATCATCATTGCATCATAGCTACATAATGACAGCGTCATAAATGCATCATCACAGTGTCATCACAGCGTCATCTCAGCATCGTCACAGCATCACGACAGGGTCATCACAGCATCATCATTGCATCATTACAGCGTCATCACAGCATAATCACAGCATCATCACAACACCACCACAGCGTCATCACAGTATCACGACAGCGTCATAACAGTATCATCACTGCATCATCACTACATCATCGCAGCATCATCACTGCATCATAACAGCATCATCACAACATCATCAAATCATCATCACTGCATCATCACAGTGTCATCACAGCATCATCACATCATCATCACTGCATCATCACAGCATCATCACTGAGTCATCACATCATCATCACTGCATCATAACAGCGTCATCACAGCATCATCACATCATCATCATTGCATCATCACAGCGTCATCGCTGCATCATCACAGCATAATCACAGCATCATCACAACATCATAAGAGCGTCATTAGCATCATAACAGCACCATCACTGTGTCATCGCAGTGTCACCAGAACATCAGCACATCATCATCGCAGCGTCAAAAACATAATCATAGCATGATCACAGCATCATCACTGCATTATCAGTGCATCTTCACAGCAACATCTCAGCATCATCTCACCATCATTACTACTTACTCACTGCATCATCACAGCGTCATCACAGTATCATCACTACATCGTCACAGCATCATCACATCATCATCACAACATCATAGCTCCATAATCACATCATCACTACATCATCACAGCATCATCATAAATCATCACAAAATCATCACAGTGTCATCACTGCATCATCACAGCATCATCACATCGTGATCAATGCATCATCACATCATAATCACAGCATCATCATAGCATCATTACTGCGTCATCACGACATCATCACTGCATCAGCACAACGTCATCTCAGTATCATCACAGCATCATCACAGCGTCGTCACAGCATCACAACAGTGTCATCGCAGCGTCATCACATCATCATCATAGTACCACTACAGCATCCTCATAGAATCACTATAGAGTCATCAAAGCGTCATCACAGCATCATCACAGCATAGTCACTGCGTCATAACAGCATCATCACATCATCACCACAGCATCATCGCAGCATCATAACTGCATAAAAACTGCATCATTACTACGTCATCAAAGCATCATAACAGCATCATCACAGCATCATCACATCTCCATGACAGCATCATCAGTGCATCATCACTGCATCATCACATGAAGTGCATCATCATTGCATCATCACAGAATCATCACAACATCATCACAGCATCGTCACAGCGTTACGACAACGTTATCAGACCATCACGACAGCATCATCACAGCGTCATCACAGAATCATCACATCGTCATCACAGCATCATCGCAGCCTCATAACTGCATCATCACAGCATCATCAAAACATTATCTTACCATCATCACAGCATTATCACTGTATCATCACTGCATCGTTACAGCATCATCTCAGCATTATCACAGTATCAATACTGCAGAATCACTGAATCATCACATCATCATCAGTGCGTCATCACATCATCATCACTACATCATCACATAATCACCACTGCATCATCACAGTGTTATCACATCATCATCACAGCATTATCACGTCATTATCACTGCATCGTCACAGCATCATCACAGCATCATCACTGCATCGTCACATCATCATTGTGTCGTCATCAAAGCATAATCACAGTGTCATAACTGCATAAACTCTGCATCATGACAGCATAATCACTGCGTCAATACAGCATCATCATTGCATCATAACTGCATCACCTCAGCATCATAACATCATCATTACTACATCATCACAGCATAATCCTTGCATCATCACAACATCATCGCAGCATCATCACAGCATCACGACAGCGTTATCAGAGCATCACGACAGAGTCATCACAGTGTCATCACAGAATCATCACAGCATCATCACTGCATCATCAATGAATCATCACAGCATCATCTCAGCAACATCACAGCATCATTACTGCTTACTCATTGCATCATAACAGCGTCATCACAGTATCATCACAGTATCATCACTACATCATCACTGCATCATCAATGAATCATCGCAGAATCATCATTGCATCATAGCTACATAATGACAGCGTCATAAATGCATCATCACAGTGTCATCACAGCGTCATCTCAGCATCGTCACAGCATCACGACAGGGTCATCACAGCATCATCATTGCATCATTACAGCGTCATCACAGCATAATCACAGCATCATCACAACACCACCACAGCGTCATCACAGTATCACGACAGCGTCATAACAGTATCATCACTGCATCATCACTACATCATCGCAGCATCATCACTGCATCATAACAGCATCATCACAACATCATCAAATCATCATCACTGCATCATCACAGTGTCATCACAGCATCATCACATCATCATCACTGCATCATCACAGCATCATCACTGAGTCATCACATCATCATCACTGCATCATAACAGCGTCATCACAGCATCATCACATCATCATCATTGCATCATCACAGCGTCATCGCTGCATCATCACAGCATAATCACAGCATCATCACAACATCATAAGAGCGTCATTAGCATCATAACAGCACCATCACTGTGTCATCGCAGTGTCACCAGAACATCAGCACATCATCATCGCAGCGTCAAAAACATAATCATAGCATGATCACAGCATCATCACTGCATTATCAGTGCATCTTCACAGCAACATCTCAGCATCATCTCACCATCATTACTACTTACTCACTGCATCATCACAGCGTCATCACAGTATCATCACTACATCGTCACAGCATCATCACATCATCATCACAACATCATAGCTCCATAATCACATCATCACTACATCATCACAGCATCATCATAAATCATCACAAAATCATCACAGTGTCATCACTGCATCATCACAGCATCATCACATCGTGATCAATGCATCATCACATCATAATCACAGCATCATCATAGCATCATTACTGCGTCATCACTACATCATCACTGCATCATCACTGCATCAGCACAACGTCATCTCAGTATCATCACAGCATCATCACAGCGTCGTCACAGCATCACAACAGTGTCATCGCAGCGTCATCACATCATCATCATAGTACCACTACAGCATCCTCATAGAATCACTATAGAGTCATCAAAGCGTCATCACAGCATCATCACAGCATAGTCACTGCGTCATAACAGCATCATCACATCATCACCACAGCATCATCGCAGCATCATAACTGCATAAAAACTGCATCATTACTACGTCATCAAAGCATCATAACAGCATCATCACAGCATCATCACATCTCCATGACAGCATCATCAGTGCATCATCACTGCATCATCACATGAAGTGCATCATCATTGCATCATCACAGAATCATCACAACATCATCACAGCATCGTCACAGCGTTACGACAACGTTATCAGACCATCACGACAGCATCATCACAGCGTCATCACAGAATCATCACATCGTCATCACAGCATCATCGCAGCCTCATAACTGCATCATCACAGCATCATCAAAACATTATCTTACCATCATCACAGCATTATCACTGTATCATCACTGCATCGTTACAGCATCATCTCAGCATTATCACAGTATCAATACTGCAGAATCACTGAATCATCACATCATCATCAGTGCGTCATCACATCATCATCACTACATCATCACATAATCACCACTGCATCATCACAGTGTTATCACATCATCATCACAGCATTATCACGTCATTATCACTGCATCGTCACAGCATCATCACAGCATCATCACTGCATCGTCACATCATCATTGTGTCGTCATCAAAGCATAATCACAGTGTCATAACTGCATAAACTCTGCATCATGACAGCATAATCACTGCGTCAATACAGCATCATCATTGCATCATAACTGCATCACCTCAGCATCATAACATCATCATTACTACATCATCACAGCATAATCCTTGCATCATCACAACATCATCGCAGCATCATCACAGCATCACGACAGCGTTATCAGAGCATCACGACAGAGTCATCACAGTGTCATCACAGAATCATCACAGCATCATCACTGCATCATCAATGAATCATCACAGCATCATCTCAGCAACATCACAGCATCATTACTGCTTACTCATTGCATCATAACAGCGTCATCACAGTATCATCACTGTATCATCACAGTATCATCACTACATCATCACTGCATCATCAATGAATCATCGCAGAATCATCATTGCATCATAGCTACATAATGACAGCGTCATAAATGCATCATCACAGTGTCATCACAGCGTCATCTCAGCATCGTCACAGCATCACGACAGGGTCATCACAGCATCATCATTGCATCATTACAGCGTCATCACAGCATAATCACAGCATCATCACAACACCACCACAGCGTCATCACAGTATCACGACAGCGTCATAACAGTATAATCACTGCATCATCACTACATCATCGCAGCATCATCACTGCATCATCACTGCATCAACACAGCATTATCACTGCGTCATCACAGCGTACTCACTACATCATCACTACATAATCACAGCATAATTACAGAGTCATCAATGCATCACCACTGCATCATAACAGCATCATCTCAGTATCATTACAGTATCATTACTGCATAAACACTGCATCATCACAGCGTCATCACAGTATCATCACTGCATCATCATAACTTCATTGCAGAGTCATCACTGCATCATCACAGTATCATCACAGCATCATCACTGCATCATTACTGCAGAATCACTGCGTCATCACATCATCATCACTACATGATCACTGCATCATCACAGCATCATCACTGAGTCATCACAACATCATCACTGCATCATCACAATATCATCACAGCATCATCACATCATCACTGCATCATCACACCATCATCAGAGTATCATCACAGCGTCATAACTGCATCATCACACAATCATCACAGCATCATCACTGCGTTATCACAACATCATCACTGCATCATCACAGCATCATCAGAGAATCATCACATCATCATCACAGCATCATCACAACATAATCAGAGCATCATCATAGCATAAACACTGCATAATCACTGCACTGTCACAGCATCATCACTGCATCATCACAGTATCAGAGCGATATCACAGCATCATCACTTCATCATCACTACATGATCACTGCATCATCACAGCGTCATCACAGTGTCATCACTGCATCATCACTGTGTCATCAAAGCATCATCACTGAGTCATCACAGCATGATCACAGCATCATAGGTACATAATCATAGCATCATCACATCATCATCACAGCGTCATCACAGCATTATCACAGCATCTACATTGCATCATCAGAGAATCATCAAAGCATCATCACTGCGTCACCACAGCGTCATCACTACATCATCACTGAATCATCACTGCATCGTCACTGCATCATCACAGCATCATCACTGCATCATCACTGCATCACCACAGCACCATTACTGCGTAATCCAAACATCATCACAGCACCAGCACAACATCATTTCTGCATAATCACTGCCTCATCACAGCATCATTACAGTGTCATGACAGCATCATCACTGCATAATCACCGCATCATAACCGCATAATCACAGCATCATCACAGCATCATCGTAGGTTCATTACTGCTGACTCACTGCATCATCACAGCGTCATCACAATATCATCACATCATCTTCACTACTTAATCACAGTGTCATCACTGCATCATCAGTTCATCATCACAGCATCATCACAGAATCACAACAGGGTCATCACTGCTTCATCACAGCATCACCACAGCATCATAAGAGCTTCATCACTGCTTCATCAAGGCATCATCACATCATCATCACAGCATCATCATGCCATCACAGCAGTGTCATCACAGTATTTCGACAGCGTCATCACTGCTTATTCACAGCATCATCGCGGCTTCATCACTGCTTCATCAGAGCATCATCACAACATTATCGCTACATCATCACAGAGTCATCACAGCATCATTACTGCATCATCACTGCATCATCACTTCGTAATCAGAGCATCATGACTTCATCATCACAGCACCATTACTGCATCATCACAATATCATCACAGTGTCATCACAGCATCATCACAGCCTCATCACTGCGTCATCACAGCATCGTAACTGCATCCTCACTGCATCATCACCGCATCACCATCATCACAGCATCACAAGGTATGATGACACTGTGATGACACTGTAAGGACGCTGTGATGATGCGGTGATGATGCTGTGATGATACTATGGTGATGCTGTGATGATGCTGTGATGCTCTGATCATGTGTGCTGTGCATCACAGCGTCATCACAGCATCATCACAGCGTCATCAAATTATCATCACTGCATCATCAGAGCATCACCAGAACTTCATCGCAGCATCATCAAAGCAACATCTCAGTGTCATCACAGCGTCACTACTGCAACATCACTGCATCATCAGAGCATCATCAGAGCATTGGTGTAGATACACTTCAGCTGGGCCATTGCCCTATCCTCCGGCCTTGCCATTGTTCCCCCTGGCACAGCCCCAATAATCCTTGCTTCAGCCCCATCCCCCTTCTTACCTAGTTTAAAGCCCTCTCAATGAGCCCTGCCAGCTCCTGGCCCAGGATCCTTTTTCCCCTAAAAGATAGGGACCCGTCTGTGGCCATCAGGCCAGGTGCTGAGTAAAGTGCCCCATGGTAAAAAAAAAAAAAAAAAAAAAACAAGATTTCTGCGTTGGCACAAGAAATGATGCTGTGGTGATGCTGTTGTGATGATGCTGTGATGATGATTTGATGGTGCTGTGATGACGCTTTGATGATGTTGTGATGATGCTTTCATGACGCTGTGATAACGCTGTGATGGTGCTGTGATGAGGCTGTGATGAAGTTCTGGTGATGTTCTGATGATGCAGTGATGATAATTTGATGACGCTGTGATGCTGTGATGATGCCGGGATGATGCTCTGATGATGCTGTGATGATGCTGCGATGATGCTGTGATGACGCTTTGATGACAGATTATGCTGTTATGACGCTGTTATGACACTGTGATGATGCAGTGTTTATGCAGTGATGATGCAGTTATGATACTGTGATGATGCAGTGATGACGCTATGATGACTTTGATTACACTGTGATGCTTCGATGATGCTGTGATGATGCAGTGATGATGCTTTAATGGTGATGGGATAATGCTGTGATGACGCTGTGATGATGCTTTGATGACACTGGGATGATGTTGTGATGAAGCAGTGATGACGCTGTGATGATGTATTCATGATGATGTGATGATGTTGTGATGATGCTCTGATGATGTTGTGATGATGCTCTGATGATGCACTGATGATGATGTAATGATGCAGTGATGACGCTCTAATGATGCTGTGATGATGCTCTGATGAAGCTGTGATGATGCTTTGATGACGCTGTGATGACGATGTTATTATGCTGTGATGACGCTGTGATGATGCTGTTATGACAATTTGATGATGCTGTGATTATGCAGCTATGATGCTCTCAGGATGATATGATGCAGTGATGATGGTGTGATGACGCTGTCATGATGCTGTGATGACGCTGTCGTGATTCAATGATGATGCTGTGATGACACTGTGATGATGTTGTGATGATGCTGTGATGGTGCACAGATGACGCTGTCTTGATGCTGTGATGATGCTCTGATCATGTTGTGCTGATGTAGTGTTTATGCAGTGATGATGCAGTTATGATACTGTGATGATGCTGTGATGATGCTGTGATGATGCTGTGATGATGTTGTGATGACGCTTTGATGATGCTGTGATTATACAGCTATGATGCTGTCATGATTATATGATGATGCAGTGATGATGCTTTGATGACGCTGTGATGATGCAGTGATGATGCTGTGATGACGCTTTGATGATGCTGTGATTATACAGCTATGATGCTGTCATGATTATATGATGATGCAGTGATGATGCCGTGATGATACTGTGATGACACTGAATAAGCTGTGATGATGCTGTGATGCTTTCATGATGCTATGATGATGCTGTGATGATGCTGTGATGATGCAGTGATGACGCTGCGATAATGCTGTGATGATGCAGTGATGATGCATTGATAACGCTGCAATGATGCTGCGATGATGTTGTCATGATGCTGTGATGATGCAGTGATGACACTGCGATGATGCTGTTATGATAATGTGATGACGCTGTGATGATGCTTTGATGACGCTGTGATGCTGTGAAGATGTATTGATGATGCATTTATGATGATGTGTTTATGCTGTGATGACGCTGTGATGATGCAGTGATAATGCAGTGTTGATGCAGTTATGACACTGTGTTGAGGCTTTGATAATATTGTGATGATGCTGTGATGATGGTGTGATGACAGTGCGATGATGCTGTGATGACGAAGTGATGACGCTCTGATGACACTGTGATGCTCTGATGATTGTGTGATGACGCTTTGATGACACTAAGATGATATTGTAATGATGCTGTGACGATGTTGTGATGATGCAGTGATGATGCTTGGGTGATGCTGTGATGATGCTCTGATGACGCTGTAATGACGGAGTGATGATGCAGTGATGATGCTGTGATGACGCTGTTATGACACTTTGATGATGCTGTGATGCTGTGATGATGTTGGTATGATGATGTAATGATGCAGTGATGATGCTGTGATGATGTTGTGATGATGCTGTGATGATGTTGTGATGGTGCTGTGATGATGCTGTGATCATGCTGTGATGATGCAGTGATACCGCTGCGATGAAACAGTGATGATTCTGTGATGATGCAGTGATGGCGACGCTGTGATGCATTGATGATGCTGTGATGATGCTGCGATGATGCTGTTGTGATGCTTTGATGATGCAGTGATGATGCAGTGATGATTCTGTAGTGACGCTAAGATGATTCTGTGATGACGCCTGGATGATGCAGAGATGACGCTGTGATGATGCTGTTGTGATGCTGTGATGATGCAGTGATGATGCTGTGATGACACAGTGATGGTGCAGTGATGATGTGATGATGACGCTGTGATGATTCTGTGATGACGCTGTGATGACGCTGCGATGATGCTGTGGTGATGCATTGATGACACTGTGATGATGCTGTGAGGATGTTCTGATGATGCAGTGATGACGCTGTGATGATGCTGTTGTGATGCTCTGATTATGCTGTGATTATGCTGTCATGACACTGTGATGATGTTGTGATGATGCTGTAATGATGCTGTGATGATGCTGTGATGACTCTGCGATGATGCTGTGATGATGCAGTGATGATGCTGTGATGACGCTTTGATAACGCTTTGATTATTTGATGATGCTGTGATGATGCTGTGATGACGCTGTGATGACGCTGTGATTCTGTGATGATGTTGTGATGATGCTGTGGTGATGCTGTGATGACGTTTTCATGATGCAGTGATCATGATGTTATGATGCTGTCATAATGCTTTGATGACGCTTTGATGACACTGTGATGATGCAGTGATGATGCTGTGATGATGCAGTGATGATCAGTGATGGTGCTACGATGATACTGTTGTGATGCTGTGATGACGCTTTGATGACACTATGATAATGTTGTGATAATGCAGTAATGATGCAGTGATGATGCAGTGATGACGCTGCGATGATGCTGTGATGATGTAGTGATGATGCTGTGATGATGCTGTAATAATGTTGTTATGATATGATGATGCTGTAGTGATGCCGTGATGATGCTCTGATGACACTTTGATGATGCTGTGATGCTTTGATGATGCTGTGATCATGCTCTGATGATGATGTAATGATGCAGTGATGATGCATTGATGATGCTGTGATGACGCTTTGATGACGCTCTGATGATTTTGTTATGATGCTGTTGTGATGATGTGATGATGCAGTGATGATGCTGCGATGAAGCTGTTGTGATACTGTGATGATGCTGTGTTCACGCTTTGATGACACTATGATAATATTCCGATGATGCAGTAATGATGCAGTGATGACGCAGTGATGATGCTGTGATGATGCTGTAATGATGCAGCGATTATGCTGTGATGATGTTGTGATTATGCTGTGATGACGCTACGATAATGCTGTTATGATGCTGTGATGACGCTGTGATCATGCTGTGATCATGCTGTGATGATGCATTGATGACGCTGCGATGATGCTTTGATGATTCTGTGAAGATGCAGTGATGACGATGTGATGACGCTGTGATGACGCTGTTATGACACAGTGATGATGCAGTGATGATGCTGTGACGATGTAGTGGTGATGACGCATTAATGACACTGTGATGATGATGTGATGATGCTGTGATGACTATGATGATGCAGTGATGACACTGTGATGGCACTGTGATGCCTTGTTGAAGCTCTGATGATGCATTGATAATGCACTGATTATGCAGTGATGATGTTGTCTTGATACTGTGATGATGCTGTGATGATACTGTGATGACGGTTTTATGACACTGTGATTATGTTCTGATGACCCAGTGATCATGCTGTGATGATGCAGTGATGACGCGGTGATGATGCTGTTGTGATGGTCTGATGATGCTGTGATGACGGTTTGATGACACTGTAATGATGTTCTGATGATGCAGTGATGATGCAGTGATGATGCTCTGATGACGCTGCGATGATGCTGTTGTGATGATCTTATAATGCTATGATGACGCTTTGATGACACTTTGATGTGGTTGTGATGATGCAGTGATGATGCTGTGATGATTCTGTGATGCTCTGATTATGATGTTATGATGCTGTGATGATGTATTAATGATGCTGTGATGACGCTTTGATCACTGCATCATCACTGTATCATCACTGCATCACCACAGCATCATCACTGTGTAATCAAAACATCATCGCAGCCTCATAACTACATAAACACTGCATCATCACATCATCATCGCAGCGTCATCACAGCGTCATAACAGCATCATCACAGCATCATCATTGCATCATCACTGCATCATCTCAGCATCATAATAGTGTCACCAGAGCGTCATCACAGTCATCACAGCATCATCACATCATCATCGCAGCGTCATCACAGCATCATCACTGCATCATCATATCTTCATCGCAGCGTCATCACTGCATCATCACAGTATCATCACAGCATCATCACTGCATCATTACTGCAGAATCACTGCGTCATCACATCATCATCACTACATGATCACTGCATCATCACAGCATCATCACTTCGCCATCACAACATCATCATTGCATCATCACAACATCAATACAGCATCATTACAGCATCATCACAGCATCATCACATCATCACATCATCATCACAGCATCATCACTGCAACAGAACTGCATCTTCACAACATCATCACATCATTCAGACTGCATCATCACAGCATCATCACTGTGTTATCACAACATCATCACTGCATCATCACAATATCATCACAGCATCATCACAACATAATCAGAGCATCATCACAGCATAAACACTGCATAATCACTGCACTATCACAGCATCATCACAGAGTCATCAAGGAATCATCACAGCATCATCTCAGCATTTTCACAGAATCATTACTGCATAATCACTGCATTATGACAGCGTCGTACCAGTATCATCACTGCATCATCACATCATCATCATTGCATCATCCCATCATCATCATTTCATCATAACAGCATCATCACAACATCATCACAGTATAATCAATCTATAATCACAGCATCATCACAGCGTCATCACTGCGTCATCAAAGCATCATCGCAGCGTCATCACTGCATCTTCACAGCATCATCACAACATCATCACAGCATCATCACATCATCATCACTGCACCATCACTTCATCGTCACAGCATCATTACAGCATCATCAGAGCATCACCACTGCATCATCATTGCATCATGACATCACCATCACAGTGTCATCACAGCATCATCACTATGTCATCACAGCGTCATAGCTGCATAATCTCAGCATCATCACAGCATCATCACTGCGTCATCAAAGCATCATCACCACATAATCACAGTGTCATCACAGCATCATCACTGCGCCATCACTGCATCATCACAGCATCTTCGCATTGTCATCACAGCATCATCTCTGCGTCCTGACTGCATCTTCACAGCATCATCACTACAGCATCAGAGCATTATCTCAGTGTCATCAGAATATCATTACAGCATAATCACTGCATTATCACAGCATCATCACATTATCATCACTGCATCATCACATCATCATCACTGCATCATCACAGCATCATGCTAACATCATCACAGAAAAATCACTGCGTCATCTCTGCATCATCAGAGCATCATTAGGGTATCATGACAGCATCATCACTGCATAATCACTGCATCATCACCTCATCATCACAGCATAATCACAGCATCATCGCAGCATCATTACTGCTTAGTCACTGCATCATCACAGCGTCATCACGGTGTATTCACTGCATCATAACACCATCATATCTGCATCATCACATCATCATTACTGCATCATCACAACATCATCACACCACCATCACTGCATCATCACAGGGTCATCACAGCATCATTACAGCATCATCAATGCATCATCACAGCGTCATCACTATATCATCACTGCATCATCACAGCATCATCACAGAATCATCACTGCGTCATCACTGCATCATTACTGCATCATAACAGCATCATCACAGAACCAGTACTACATAATCACTGCATCATCACAGTGTCATCACAGTACCAAAACTACCTCATCACAGCATCATCAGAGCGACATCAGAGCATCATCACTGCATGATGACAGCATCATCACTGCATCATCACATCATCATCACATGATCTTCAATGCGTCATCACAGCGTAATCACAAAGTCATCACTTCATCATCATATTGTCATCACAGCGTCATCACAGCTATATCGCAGTGTCATCACAGCATCACCACAGCATCATCACAGCGTAATCACAGCATCATCACAGCAGGATTGCAGCGTCATCACTGCAGCATCACAGCATCATCACAGTATCCTCACAGCATCTTCACTGCATCATCACTACATTGTCACAGCATCATCACATCATCATCACAGCATCATCACAGCATCATCACAGCATAATCTCATCATCATCACAGTATCAGTACTGCAGAATCATTGCATTATCACACCATCATCACAACATCATCGCAGCATCATCATAGCATCACAACAGTGTTATCTGAGCATCACGACACCGTAATCATAGCGTCATCACAGATTCATCAGAGCATCATTGCAGCGTCATCACTGCATCATCACAGTATCATCACATTGTGAGGAATGTTCTAACAATTCGTGTCCATAAAGAATAGCCCTGTCTGCTTCTGTCTGCTTCGGGGCCCTGCAATGGCAGTTTGATTCCTTAACCACAGATGCAGTGTGCCCCAGTCTCCCTCTCATTCTAGTCAAGTTATCAAGTCTTCAGAAAATACTCCTCAAATTCTTGAGCTTGTTTGCCATTGTTATTCCGGATTTCTATTTCTAACAGTTACAGCCTTTTTTTCTGTTGTTTTGTCTTCTTCAAAATTAACTTAACGCGGCTATAGGTGTGGCTGTCCCTGTGAATGGCTGGTGAGGAATGTTTTAATTACTTGTGAAGTGTCAATAAGAAAGCTATTTGTGTTTGTATGACGTCTTTGATGTCTGGGAGCCTCAGAATAACTGATAACAATTAGTGACTGTTATGGAATACTATGCAGGCCTCTGATATCTGGCCAGGTGTCCAAGAGATTAAGAAGAGGAAAAAAAAAGAAGCTGAAGGACAGCTAGGAGACAAGACCTGCAGGGGATGCTGTATAAACTTGACACGGTGCCAAAGGAGTACAAAGGGGAAGGACAAGAAAAAAACTTGGAGAGGAAGACTACGAGCCTTCAGCATGAAAGACCCCTAGAGACCCCCAGAGGGACCACCGGAGACTGATGCGCATGCTCCAGTAGGAGGGACTGGACCCCGGAAGCTAATTATAATAACCTATTTTTTTTAGAAGTAGTAATGAATATGTATTAGTCGAGGAGTATAAAAATCAGCTCCTTGATGTGGCTGGTGTGCGTCCTGGTGGAGCGGAGACTCCCGGTGCACCCAGCGCTGTTTGCTTACTTCTATTCTTTTAATAAATCCTATTTTCTTATTTAAACCTATTTTGAAGACTGAGCTATTTATAACAACATCATAGTAACATCATCACAATATCATTGCAGAATCATCACTGCATGATCAGAGCATCATATCAGCATAATCACAGCATCATTAGTGCAGAATTACTGCATCATCACATCATGATCAATGCGTCATCACATCATAATCACAACATCATCAGAGCATCATCACTGCGTCATCACAGCGTAATCACTACATCATCACTACATAATCATAGCATAATTACTGCGTCATCGCTGCATCATCACTGCATCATCACTGCATCAGCACGTCATCTCAGTATCATCACAGCATCATCACAGTGTCATCACAGCATCACGACAGTGTCATCGCAGTGTCATCACAGCATCATCATAGTACCACTACAGCATCATCACAGAATCACTATAGCGTTATCAAAGCGTCATCACAGCATCATCACAGCATCATCGCAGCATCATCACTGCATCATCACTGCATAGTCACAGCATCATCGCGTCCTCATAAAGGCATCATAACAGGGTCATCACAGCGTCATAACTGCATAAACACTGCATCATCACAGCATCTTCATTGCGTCATCACAGCATCATCACAGCGTTATCACATAATCACGATAGGGTCATCACAGAGTCATCGCAGCATCATCACAGCATCATAACTGTGTCATTACAGCGTCGTCACAGCATCATCACAATATCATCACAGCGTCATCACAGCCTCATATCTGCATCATCACTGCATAATGACTGCATCATAACAGCATCATAACTACGTCATCATATTGTCATCACAGCATCATCACAGCATCACGACAGCGTCATCACAACATCACGTCAGGGTCATCACAGCATCATCACTACATCATCACAGAATCATGACAGCGTCATCACAGCATCAAAAAAACATCATCACATCATCATCCCTGCATCATCACATCATCATCACTGCATCATAACAGCGTCATCACAGCATCATCTCATCATCATCATTGCATCATCGCAGCGTCATCGCTGCATCATCACAGCATCATCACAATATCCTTGCAGCATCATCACAGCATCATCACAGCATCATTACTGCATCATCACAGCATAATCACAGCATCATCACAACATCATAAGAGCGTCATTAGCATCATAACAGCACCATCACTGTGTCATCGCAGTGTCACCAGAACATGAGCACATCATCACCGCAGCGTCAACAAAACATAATCATGGCATCATCACAGCATCATCACTGCATTATCACTGCATCTTCACAGCAACATCTCAGCATCATCACACCATCATTACTACTTACTCACTGCATCATCACAGCGTCATCACAGCATAATCACTGTGTCATCACAGCATCATCACAGCATCATCATAAATCATCACAAATTCATCACAGTGTCATCACAGCATCATCACAGCATTATCACAGAATCATTACAGCATAAACACTGCATCATCACAGCGTTATCACAGTATCATCACTGCATCATCAGAGAATAATCACATCATCATCACAACATCATCAGAGTGTCATCACAGTATCATCACTGCGTCATCAGAGCATCATCAAAACATCATCACAGCATCATCACAGCATCATCACAGCATCATCATAGTGTCATCACAGCATCATCACTGTGTCATCAGAGCGTCATCACAGCATAATCACAGCATCATCACAGCAGCATCAGAGCAGCATCATGGTGTCATGACAAAATCATCACTACGTCATCAAATTGTCATCACAGCAACCCACAGCATCATCACAGCATCATTGCAGCATCATAACAGCATCATCAAAGCATCTTTACTGCTTACTCACTGCATCCTCACAGCGTCATCACACTATTGTCAGTGCATCATCAGAGCATCATCACTGCATCAGCACACCATAATCACAACATCATCACACCGTCATCACCGTGTCATCACTGCATCATCACAGTGTCATCACAGGGTCATAACTGCATCATCACTGCATCTTCACAGCATAATCTCAGCATCATCACAGGGTCATCACAGCGTCATAACTGCATAAACACTGCATCATCACAGCATCATCATTGCGTCATCACAAAATCATCACAACTTCATCGCAGCATCATCACTATGTCATCACAGCATAATCACAATATCATCAGAACGTAATTAAAGCGTCATCACTGCATCATAACAGCGTCATCACATCATCAAATCCTCATCACTGCATCATCACAGTGTCATCACAGCATCATCACATCATCATCACTGCATCATCACAGTGTCATCACAGCATCATCACATCATCATCTCTGCATCATAACAGTGTCATCACAACATCATCAAATCATCATCACTGCATCATCACAGTGTCATCACAGCATCATCACATCATCATCACTGCATCATCACAGTGTCATCACAGCATCATCACATCATCACCACAGCATCATCGCAGCATCATGAATGCGTCATCACAACATCATCACAGTGTCATCACTGCATCATCACAGCATCACATCATCATAACAGCATCATCACATCATCACCACAGCATCATCGCAGCATCATAACTGCGTAAAAACTGCATCATTACTACGTCATCAAAGCATCATAACAGCATCATCACAGCATCATCACATCTCCATGACAGCATCATCAGTGCATCATCACTGCATCATCACATGAAGTGCATCATCATTGCATCATCACAGAATCATCACAACATCATCGCAGCATCGTCACAGCGTTACGACAACGTTATCAGACCATCACGACAGCATCATCACAGCATCATCACAGAATCATCACATCGTCATCACAGCATAATCGCAGCCTCATAACTGCATCATCACAGCATCATCAAAACATTATCTTACCATCATCACAGCATTATCACTGTATCATCACTGCATCGTTACAGCATCATCTCAGCATTATCACAGTATCAATACTGCAGAATCACTGAATCATCACATCATCATCAGTGCGTCATCACATCATCATCACTACATCATCACATAATCACCACTGCATCATCACAGTGTTATCACATCATCATCACAGCATTATCACGTCATTATCACTGCATCGTCACAGCATCATCGCAGCATCATCACCGCATCGTCACATCATCATAACATCATCATTACTACATCATCACAGCATAATCCTTGCATCATCACAACATCATCGCAGCATCATCACAGCATCACGACAGCGTTATCAGAGCATCACGACAGAGTCATCACAGTGTCATCACAGAATCATCACAGCATCATCACTGCATCATCAATGAATCATCACAGCATCATCTCAGCAACATCACAGCATCATTACTGCTTACTCACTGCATCATAACAGCGTCATCACAGTATCATCACTGCATCATCACAGTATCATCACTACATCATCACTGCATCATCAATGAATCATCGCAGAATCATCATTGCATCATAGCTACATAATGACAGCGTCATAAATGCATCATCACAGTGTCATCACAGCGTCATCTCAGCATCGTCACAGCATCACGACAGGGTCATCACAGCATCATCATTGCATCATTACAGCGTCATCACAGCATAATCACAGCATCATCACAACACCACCACAGCATCATCACAGTATCACGACAGCGTCATAACAGTATAATCACTGCATCATCACTACATCATCGCAGCATCATCACTGCATCATCACTGCATCAACACAGCATTATCACTGCGTCATCACAGCGTACTCACTACATCATCACTACATAATCACAGCATAATTACAGCGTCATCAATGCATCACCACTGCATCATAACAGCATCATCTCAGTATCATTACAGTATCATTACTGCATAAACACTGCATCATCACAGCGTCATCACAGTATCATCACTGCATCATCATAACTTCATTGCAGAGTCATCACTGCATCATCACAGTATCATCACAGCATCATCACTGCATCATTACTGCAGAATCACTGCGTCATCACATCATCATCACTACATGATCACTGCATCATCACAGCATCATCACTGAGTCATCACAACATCATCACTGCATCATCACAATATCATCACAGCATCATCACATCATCATCACTGCATCATCACACCATCATCAGAATATCATCACAGCGTCATCACTGCATCATCACACAATCATCACAGCATCATCACTGCGTTATCACAACATCATCACTGCATCATCAGAGAATCATCACATCATCATCACAGCATCATCACAACATAATCAGAGCATCATCATAGCATAAACACTGCATAATCACTGCACTGTCACAGCATCATCACTGCATCATCACAGTATCAGAGCGATATCACAGCGTCATCACTTCATCATCACTACATGATCACTGCATCATCACAGCGTCATCAAAGCATCATCACTGAGTCATCACAGCATGATCACAGCATCATAGGTACATAATCATAGCATCATCACATCATCATCACAGCGTCATCACAGCATTATCACAGCATCTACATTGCATCATCAGAGAATCATCAAAGCATCATCACTGCGTCACCACAGCGTCATCACTACATCATCACTGAATCATCACTGCATCGTCACTGCATCATCACAGCATCATCACTGCATCATCACTGCATCACCACAGCACCATTACTGCGTAATCCAAACATCATCACAGCACCAGCACATCATTTCTGCATAATCACTGCCTCATCACAGCATCATTACAGTGTCATGACAGCATCATCACTGCATAATCACTGCATCATAACCGCATAATCACAGCATCATCACAGCATCATCGTAGGTTCATTACTGCTTACTCACTGCATCATCACAGCGTCATCACAATATCATCACATCATCTTCACTACTTAATCACAACGTCAACACTGCATCATCAGTTCATCATCACAGCATCATCACAGAATCACAACAGGGTCATCACTGCTTCATCACAGCATCACCACAGCATCATAAGAGCTTCATCACTGCTTCATCAAGGCATCATCACATCATCATCACAGCATCATCATGCCATCACAACAGCATCATCACAGTATTTCGACAGCGTCATCACTGCTTATTCACAGCATCATCGCGGCTTCATCACTGCTTCATCAGAGCATCATCACAACATTATCGCTACATCATCACAGAGTCATCACAGCATCATTACTGCATCATCACTGCATCATCACTTCGTAATCAGAGCATCATGACTTCATCATCACAGCACCATTACTGCATCATCACAACATCATCACAGTGTCATCACAGCATCATCACAGCCTCATCACTGCATCATCACATCGTCATCACAGCATCGTAACTGCATCCTCACTGCATCATCACCGCATCACCATCATCACAGCATCACAAGGTATGATGACACTGTGATGACACTGTAAGGACGCTGTGATGATGCGGTGATGATGCTGTGATGATACTATGGTGATGCTGTGATGATGCTGTGATGCTCTGATCATGTGTGCTGTGCATCACAGCGTCATCACAGCATCATCACAGCGTCATCAAATTATCATCACTGCATCATCAGAGCATCACCAGAACTTCATCGCAGCATCATCAAAGCAACATCTCAGTGTCATCACAGCGTCACTACTGCAACATCACTGCATCATCAGAGCATCATCAGAGCATTGGTGTAGATACACTTCAGCTGGGCCATTGCCCTATCCTCCGGCCTTGCCATTGTTCCCCCTGGCACAGCCCCAACAATCCTTGCTTCAGCCCCATCCCCCTTCTTACCTAGTTTAAAGCCCTCTCAATGAGCCCTGCCAGCTCCTGGCCCAGGATCCTTTTTCCCCTAAAAGATAGGGACCCGTCTGTGGCCATCAGGCCAGGTGCTGAGTAAAGTGCCCCATGGTAAAAAAAAAAAAAAAAAAAAACAAGATTTCTGCGTTGGCACAAGAAATGATGCTGTGGTGATGCTGTGGTGATGCTGTTGTGATGATGCTGTGATGATGATTTGATGGTGCTGTGATGACGCTTTGATGATGTTGTGATGATGCTTTCATGACGCTGTGATAACGCTGTGATGGTGCTGTGATGAGGCTGTGATGAAGTTCTGGTGATGCTCTGATGATGCAGTGATGATAATTTGATGACGCTGTGATGCTGTGATGATGCCGGGATGATGCTCTGATGATGCTGTGATGATGCTGCGATGATGCTGTGATGACGCTTTGATGACAGATTATGCTGTTATGACGCTGTTATGACACTGTGATGATGCAGTGTTTATGCAGTGATGATGCAGTTATGATACTGTGATGATGCAGTGATGACGCTATGATGACTTTGATTACACTGTGATGCTTCGATGATGCTGTGATGATGTAGTGATGATGCTTTAATGGTGATGGGATGATGCTGTGATGACGCTGTGATGATGCTTTGATGACACTGTGATGATGCTGTTGTGATGCTGTGATGAGGCTTTGATGACACTGGGATGATGTTGTGATGAAGCAGTGATGACGCTGTGATGATGTATTCATGATGATGTGATGATGCTCTGATGATGTTGTGATGATGCTCTGATGATGCACTGATGATGATGTAATGATGCAGTGATGACGCTCTAATGATGCTGTGATGATGCTCTGATGAAGCTGTGATGATGCTTTGATGACGCTGTGATGACGATGTTATTATGCTGTGATGACGCTGTGATGATGCTGTTATGACAATTTGATGATGCTGTGATTATACAGCTATGATGCTGTCATGATTATATGATGATGCAGTGATGATGCCGTGATGATACTGTGATGACACTGAATACGCTGTGATGATGCTGTGATGCTTTCATGATGCTATGATGATGCAGTGATGACACTGCGATGATGCTGTTATGATAATGTGATGACGCTGTGATGATGCTTTGATGACGCTGTGATGCTGTGAAGATGTATTGATGATGCATTTATGATGATGTGTTTATGCTGTGATGACGCTGTGATGATGCAGTGATAATGCAGTGTTGATGCAGTTATGACGCTGTGTTGAGGCTCTGATAATATTGTGATGATGCTGTGATGATGGTGTGATGACAGTGCGATGATGCTGTGATGACGAAGTGATGACGCTCTGATCACACTGTGATGCTCTGATGATTGTGTGATGACGCAGTGATGACACTGCGATGATATTGTAATGATGCTGTGATGATGCAGTGATGATGCTTGGGTGATGCTGTGATGATGCTCTGATGACGCTGTAATGACAGAGTGATGATGCAGTGATGATGCTGTGATGACGCTGTTATGACACTTTGATGATGCTGTGATGCTGTGATGATGTTGGTATGATTATGTAATGATGCAGTGATACCGCTGCGATGAAACAGTGATGATTCTGTGATGATGCAGTGATGGCGACGCTGTGATGCATTGATGATGCTGTGATGATGCTGCGATGATGCTGTTGTGATGCTTTGATGATGCAGTGATGATGCAGTGATGATTCTGTGGTGACGCTGAGATGATGCTGTGATGACGCCTGGATGATGCAGAGATGACGCTGTGATGATGCTGTTGTGATGCTGTGATGATGCAGTGATGATGCTGTGATGACACAGTGATGGTGCAGTGATGATGTGATGATGACGCTGTGATGATTCTGTGATGACGCTGTGATGACGCTGCGATGATGCTGTGGTGATGCATTGATGACACTGTGATGATGCTGTGAGGATGTTCTGATGATGCAGTGATGACGCTGTGATGATGCTGTTGTGATGCTCTGATTATGCTGTGATTATGCTGTCATGACACTGTGATGATGTTGTGATGATGCTGTAATGATGCTGTGATGATGCTGTGATGACTCTGCGATGATGCTGTGATGATGCAGTGATGATGCTGTGATGACGCTTTGATAACGCTTTGATTATTTGATGATGCTGTGATGATGCTGTGATGACGCTGTGATGACGCTGTGATTCTGTGATGATGTTGTGATGATGCTGTGGTGATGCTGTGATGACGTTTTCATGATGCAGTGATCATGATGTTATGATGCTGTCATAATGCTTTGATGACGCTTTGATGACACTGTGATGATGCAGTGATGATGCTGTGATGATGCAGTGATGATCAGTGATGGTGCTACGATGATACTGTTGTGATGCTGTGATGACGTTTTGATGACACTATGATAATGTTGTGATAATGCAGTAATGATGCAGTGATGATGCAGTGATGACGCTGCGATGATGCTGTGATGATGTAGTGATGATGCTGTGATGATGCTGTAATAATGTTGTTATGATATGATGATGCTGTAGTGATGCCGTGATGATGCTCTGATGACACTTTGATGATGCTGTGATGCTTTGATGATGCTGTGATCATGCTCTGATGATGATGTAATGATGCAGTGATGATGCATTGATGATGCTGTGATGACGCTTTGATGACGCTCTGATGATTTTGTTATGATGCTGTTGTGATGATGTGATGATGCAGTGATGATGCTGCGATGAAGCTGTTGTGATACTGTGATGATGCTGTGTTCACGCTTTGATGACACTATGATAATATTCCAATGATGCAGTAATGATGCAGTGATGACGCAGTGATGATGCTGTGATGATGCTGTAATGATGCAGCGATTATGCTGTGATGATGTTGTGATTATGCTGTGATGACGCTACGATAATGCTGTTATGATGCTGTGATGACGCTGTGATCATGCTGTGATCATGCTGTGATGATGCATTGATGACGCTGCGATGATGCTTTGATGATTCTGTGAAGATGCAGTGATGACGATGTGATGACGCTGTGATGACGCTGTTATGACACAGTGATGATGCAGTGATGATGCTGTGACGATGTAGTGGTGATGACGCATTAATGACACTGTGATGATGATGTGATGATGCTGTGATGACTATGATGATGCAGTGATGACACTGTGATGGCACTGTGATGCCTTGTTGAAGCTCTGATGATGCATTGATAATGCACTGATTATGCAGTGATGATGTTGTCTTGATACTGTGATGATGCTGTGATGATACTGTGATGACGGTTTTATGACACTGTGATTATGTTCTGATGACCCAGTGATCATGCTGTGATGATGCAGTGATGACGCGGTGATGATGCTGTTGTGATGGTCTGATGATGCTGTGATGACGGTTTGATGACACTGTAATGATGTTCTGATGATGCAGTGATGATGCAGTGATGATGCTCTGATGACGCTGCGATGATGCTGTTGTGATGCTCTTATAATGCTATGATGACGCTTTGATGACACTTTGATGTGGTTGTGATGATGCTGTGATGACGGTTTGATGACACTGTAATGATGTTCTGATGATGCAGAAATGATGCAGTGATGATGCTCTGATGACGCTGCGATGATGCTGTTGTGATGCTCTTATAATGCTATGATGACGCTTTGATGACACTTTGATGTGGTTGTGATGATGCAGTGATGATGCTGTGATGATTCTGTGATGCTCTGATTATGATGTTATGATGCTGTGATGATGTAGTAATGATGCTGTGATGACGCTTTGATCACTGCATCATCACTGTATCATCACTGCATCACCACAGCATCATCACTGTGTAATCAAAACATCATCACAGCCTCATAACTACATAAACACTGCATCATCACAGCATCATCACTGTGTAATCAAAACATCATCACAGCCTCATAACTACATAAACACTGCATCATCACAGCATCATCACTGCGTCATCACAGCGTCATAACAGCATCATCACAGCATCATCATTGCATCATCACTGCATCATCTCAGCATCATAATAGTGTCATCAGAGCGTCATCACAGTCATCACAGCATCATCACATCATCATCGCAGCGTCATCACAGCATCATCACTGCATCATCATATCTTCATCGCAGCGTCATCACTGCATCATCACAGTATCATCACAGCATCATCACTGCATCATTACTGCAGAATCACTGCGTCATCACATCATCATCACTACATGATCACTGCATCATCACAGCATCATCACTTCGCCATCACAACATCATCATTGCATCATCACAACATCAATACAGCATCATTACAGCATCATCACAGCATCATCACATCATCACATCATCATCACAGCATCATCACTGCAACAGAACTGCATCTTCACAACATCATCACATCATTCAGACTGCATCATCACAGCATCATCACTGTGTTATCACAACATCATCACTGCATCATCACAATATCATCACAGCATCATCACAACATAATCAGAGCATCATCACAGCATAAACACTGCATAATCACTGCACTATCACAGCATCATCACAGAGTCATCAAGGAATCATCACAGCATCATCACAGAATCTTGGCATTGTCATCAAAGCATCATCACTGCGTCATCACTACATCATCACAGCATCATCTCAGCATTTTCACAGAATCATTACTGCATAATCACTGCATTATGACAGCGTCGAACCAGTATCATCACTGCATCATCACATCATCATCATTGCATCATCCCATCATCATCATTTCATCATAACAGCATCATCACAACATCATCACAGTATAATCAATCTATCATCACAGCATCATCACAGCGTCATCACTGCGTCATCAAAGCATCACCACTGCATCATCACAGCATCATAACAGTTTCATCGAAATGTCATCACAGAGTAATCACAGGATCATCATATCGTCGTCGCAACGTCATCACAGCATCATCACAGCATCATCACAGCATCATCGCAGCGTCATCACTGCATCTTCACAGCATCATCACTACAGCATCAGAGCATTATCTCAGTGTCATCAGAATATCATTACAGCATAATCACTGCATTATCACAGCATCATCACATTATCATCACTGCATCATCACATCATCATCACTGCATCATCACAGCATCATGCTAACATCATCACAGAAAAATCACTGCGTCATCTCTGCATCATCAGAGCATCATTAGGGTATCATGACAGCATCATCACTGCATAATCACTGCATCATCACCTCATCATCACAGCATAATCACAGCATCATCGCAGCATCATTACTGCTTAGTCACTGCATCATCACAGCGTCATCACGGTGTATTCACTGCATCATAACACCATCATATCTGCATCATCACATCATCATTACTGCATCATCACAACATCATCACACCACCATCACTGCATCATCACAGGGTCATCACAGCATCATTACAGCATCATCAATGCATCATCACAGCGTCATCACTATATCATCACTGCATCATCACAGCATCATCACAGAATCATCACTGCGTCATCACTGCATCATTACTGCATCATAACAGCATCATCACAGAACCAGTACTACATAATCACTGCATCATCACAGTGTCATCACAGTACCAAAACTACCTCATCACAGCATCATCAGAGCGACATCAGAGCATCATCACTGCATGATGACAGCATCATCACTGCATCATCACATCATCATCACATGATCTTCAATGCGTCATCACAGCGTAATCACAAAGTCATCACTTCATCATCATATTGTCATCACAGCGTCATCACAGCTATATCGCAGCGTCATCACAGCATCACCACAGCATCATCACAGCGTAATCACAGCATCATCACAGCAGGATTGCAGCGTCATCACTGCAGCATCACAGCATCATCACAGTATCCTCACAGCATCTTCACTGCATCATCACTACATTGTCACAGCATCATCACATCATCATCACTGCATCATCACAGCATCATCACAGCATAATCTCATCATCATCACAGTATCAGTACTGCAGAATCATTGCATTATCACACCATCATCACAACATCATCGCAGCATCATCATAGCATCACAACAGTGTTATCTGAGCATCACGACACCGTAATCATAGCGTCATCACAGATTCATCAGAGCATCATTGCAGCGTCATCACTGCATCATCACAGTATCATCACATTGTGAGGAATGTTCTAACAATTCGTGTCCATAAAGAATAGCCCTGTCTGCTTCTGTCTGCTTCGGGGCCCTGCAATGGCAGTTTGATTCCTTAACCACAGATGCAGTGTGCCCCAGTCTCCCCCTCATTCTAGTCAAGTTATCAAGTCTTCAGAAAATACTCCTCAAATTCTTGAGCTTGTTTGCCTTTGTTATTCCGGATTTCTATTTCTAACAGTTACAGCCTTTTTTTCTGTTGTTTTGTCTTCTTCGAAATTAACTTAACGCGGCTATAGGTGTGGCTGTCCCTGTGAATGGCTGGTGAGGAATGTTTTAATTACTTGTGAAGTGTCAATAAGAAAGCTATTTGTGTTTGTATGACGTCTTTGATGTCTGGGAGCCTCAGAATAACTGATAACAATTAGTGACTGTTATGGAATACTATGCAGGCCTCTGATATCTGGCCAGGTGTCCAAGAGATTAAGAAGAGGAAAAAAAAAGAAGCTGAAGGACGGCTAGGAGACAAGACCTGCAGGGGATGCTGTATAAACTTGACACGGTGCCAAAGGAGTACAAAGGGGAAGGACAAGAAAAAAACTTGGAGAGGAAGACTACGAGCCTTCAGCATGAAAGACCCCTAGAGACCCCCAGAGGGACCACCGGAGACTGATGCGCATGCTCCAGTAGGAGGGACTGGACCCCGGAAGCTAATTATAATAACCTATTTTTTTTAGAAGTAGTAATGAATATGTATTAGTCTAGGAGTATAAAAATCAGCTACTTGATGTGGCTGGTGTGAGTCCTGGTGGAGCGGAAACTCCCGGTGCACCCAGCGCTGTTTGCTTACTTCTATTCTTTTAATAAATCCTATTTTCTTATTTAAACCTATTTTGAAGACTGAGCTATTTATAACAACATCATAGTAACATCATCACAATATCATTGCAGAATCATCACTGCATGATCAGAGCATCATATCAGCATAATCACAGCATCATTAGTGCAGAATTACTGCATCATCACATCATGATCAATGCGTCATCACATCATAATCACAACATCATCAGAGCATCATCACTGCGTCATCACAGCGTAATCACTACATCATCACTACATAATCATAGCATAATTACTGCGTCATCGCTGCATCATCACTGCATCATCACTGCATCAGCACGTCATCTCAGTATCATCACAGCATCATCACAGTGTCATCACAGCATCACGACAGTGTCATCGCAGTGTCATCACAGCATCATCATAGTACCACTACAGCATCATCACAGAATCACTATAACGTCATCAAAACATCATCACAGCATCATCACAGCATCGTCACTGCATCATCACAGCATAGTCACAGCATCATCGCGTCCTCATAAAGGCATCATAACAGGGTCATCACAGCGTCATAACTGCATAAACACTGCATCATCACAGCATCTTCATTGCGTCATCACAAAATCAACACAACATCATAGCAGCATCATCACAGCATCACGACAGCGTTACCAGAGCATCACAGCAGTGTCATCACAGTGTCATCACAGAATCATCACATAGTCATCACAACATCATCGCAGTGTCATAAATGCATCATCACTACATCATCACAACATAATCATAGCATCATCACAGCATCATCACTGTATCATCACTGCATCATCACAGCATTATCAAATCATCACTGCACCATCACATCATCATCACTGCATCATCAATGCTTCATCTCAGCATCATCACAGTATCAATACTGCGGAATCACTGCATCATCACATCAAAATATCTGCATCATCACTGAGTCATCACTGCATCATCACTGCGTCATCACAGCGTCATCACAGCATCATCACTGAGTCATCACTGCATCATCACTGCATCATCACTGCATCATCACAGCATCATCATTGCATCATCACAGCATCATCACAGCGTTATCACATAATCACGATAGGGTCATCACAGAGTCATCGCAGCATCATCACAGCATCATAACTGTGTCATTACAGCGTCGTCACAGCATCATCACAATATCATCACAGCGTCATCACAGCCTCATATCTGCATCATCACTGCATAATGACTGCATCATAACAGCATCATAACTACGTCATCATATTGTCATCACAGCATCATCACAGCATCACGACAGCGTCATCACAACATCACGTCAGGGTCATCACAGCATCATCACTACATCATCACAGAATCATGACAGCGTCATCACAGCATCAAAAAAACATCATCACATCATCATCCCTGCATCATCACATCATCATCACTGCATCATAACAGCGTCGTCACAGCATTCTCACTGCATCATAACAGCGTCATCACAGCATCATCTCATCATCATCATTGCATCATCGCAGCGTCATCGCTGCATCATCACAGCATCATCACAATATCCTTGCAGCATCATCACAGCATCATCACAGCATCATTACTGCATCATCACAGCATAATCACAGCATCATCACAACATCATAAGAGCGTCATTAGCATCATAACAGCACCATCACTGTGTCATCGCAGTGTCACCAGAACATGAGCACATCATCACCGCAGCGTCAACAAAACATAATCATGGCATCATCACAGCATCATCACTGCATTATCACTGCATCTTCACAGCAACATCTCAGCATCATCTCACCATCATTACTACTTACTCACTGCATCATCACAGCGTCATCACAGTATTATCACTGCATCATCACTGCATCATCACAGCGTCATCATAAATCATCACAGCATCATCATAAATCATCACAAATTCATCACAGTGTCATCACAGCATCATCACAGCATTATCACAGAATCATTACAGCATAAACACTGCATCATCACAGCGTTATCACAGTATCATCACTGCATCATCAGAGAATAATCACATCATCATCACAACATCATCAGAGTGTCATCACAGTATCATCACTGCGTCATCAGAGCATCATCAAAACATCATCACAGCATCATCACAGCATCATCACAGCATCATCATAGTGTCATCACAGCATCATCACTGTGTCATCAGAGCGTCATCACAGCATAATCACAGCATCATCACAGCAGCATCAGAGCAGCATCATGGTGTCATGACAAAATCATCACTACGTCATCAAATTGTCATCACAGCAACCCACAGCATCATCACAGCATCATTGCAGCATCATAACAGCATCATCAAAGCATCTTTACTGCTTACTCACTGCATCCTCACAGCGTCATCACACTATTGTCAGTGCATCATCAGAGCATCATCACTGCATCAGCACACCATAATCACAACATCATCACACCGTCATCACCGTGTCATCACTGCATCATCACAGTGTCATCACAGGGTCATAACTGCATCATCACTGCATCTTCACAGCATAATCTCAGCATCATCACAGGGTCATCACAGCGTCATAACTGCATAAACACTGCATCATCACAGCATCATCATTGCGTCATCACAAAATCATCACAACTTCATCGCAGCATCATCACAGCATCACGACAGCGTTACCAGAGCATCACAGCAGTGTCATCACAGAATTATCAAATAGTCATCACAACATCATCGCAGTGTCATAAATGCCTCATCACTACATCATCAGAACATAATTATAGCATCCTCACAGCATCATCACCGCGTCATCACAGCATCATCACAGCGTCATCACATAATCACGATACGGTCATCACAGAGTCATCGCAGAATCATCACAGCATCATCACTGTTTCATCACAGCGTCGTCACAGCATCATCACAATATCATCACAGCTTCATCACAGCCTCATATCTGCATAATCATTGCATAATGACTGCATCATAACAGCATCATAACTACGTCATCATATTGTCATCACAGCATCATCACAGCATCACGACAGCGTCATCACAACATCACGTCAGGGTCATCACAGCATCATCACTGCATAGTCACAGAATCATGACCGCGTCATCACAGCATCATCACATCATCATCCCTGCATCATCACATCATCATCACTGCATCATCACAGCATCACCACAGCATCATCAAAGCATCATCACAGTGTAATCACAGCATCATCACAGCACGATCGAAGCGTCATCACTGCAGCATCACAGCATCATCACAGTATCCTCACAGCATCTTCACTGCATCATCACTACATTGTCATCACATCATCACATCATCATCACTGCATCATCACTGCATCATCACAGCATCATCACATCATCATAACAGCATCATCACATCATCACCACAGCATCATCACAGCATCATCACTGCGTCATCACAACATCATCACTGCATCACAGCATCATCACTGCATAATCAGAGCAGTATCACTGCGTTATCAAATCACCATCACTGCGTCATCTCTGCTTCATCACTACATCATCATATCATCATCACAGCATCATCTAAGCATCATCACTGCGTCATAACTGCATCATCACAGCATCATCACATCGTCATGACAGCATTATCAGTGCATCATCACTGCATCATCACAGCGTCGTCACAGCATCGTAACTGCATCCTCACTGCATCATCACCACATCACCATCATCACAGCATCAGAAGGTATGATGACACTGTGATGACACTGTAAGGACGCTGTGATGATGCTGTGATGATGCGGTGATGATACTATGGTGATGCTGTGATGATGCTGTGATGCTCTGATCATGTGTGCTGTGCATCACAGCGTCATCACAGCATCATCACAGCATCATAGCGTCATCAAATTATCATCACTGCATCATCAGAGCATCACCATAACTTCATCGCAGCATCATCAAAGGAACATCTAAGCGTCATCACAGCGTCACTACTGCAACATCACTGCATCATCAGAGCATCATCAGAGCATTGGTGTAGATGCACTTCAGCTGGGCCATTGCCCTATCCTCCGGCCTTGCCATTGTTCCCCCTGGCACAGCCCCAATAATCCTTGCTTCAGCCCCATCCCCCTTCTTACCTAGTTTAAAGCCCTCTCAATGAGCCCTGCCAGCTCCTGGCCCAGGATCCTTTTTCCCCTAAAAGATAGGGACCCGTCTGTGGCCATCAGGCCAGGTGCTGAGTAAAGTGCCCCATGGTCAAAAAAAAACAAGATTTCTGCGTTGGCACCAGAAATGATGATGTTATGATGCTGTTGTGATGCTTTGATGATGCAGTGATGATGCAGTGATGACACAGCGATGGTGAAGTGATGATGTGATGCTGCTGCTGTGATGACGCTGTGATAATGTTGTGATGATGCTGTGATGACGCTTTCATGATGCAGTGATCATGATGTGATGATGCTATGATGATGCTTTGATGACACTGTGATGATGTTGTGATGATGCAGTAATGATGCTGTGATGAAGTGATGATGCAGTGATGATGCAATGATGATGCTGTTGTGATGCTGTGATGATGCTGTGATGACGCTTTTATGAATCTGTAATGACGCTGTGATGATGCTGTGATGATGTATTGATGACACTGTGATGATGCTGTGATGATGGCGTGATGATTCTGTGATGATGCTGTGATGATGCGGTGTTGATGCCGTGATGAAGCTGTGATGACACTTTGATTATGCTGTGATGCTTTGATGATGCTGTGATGACACCTGGATGATGCTGTTATGATGCTGTGATGATGCTGTTGTGATGTGGTGATGATGTGTTATGATGCTGTGATGATGCAGTAATGATACTGTGATGACGCTTTGATGACAGTGTGATGTTGTTGTGATGTTGAAGTGATGATGTTGTGATGACGCAGTGATGATGCTGTGATGATGCAGTGATGAGGCAGCGATAATGTTCTGATGACGCTATGATGATGCTTTGATGATTCTGTGATGATGCAATGGTGACGCTGTGAATCTTTGGTTATGCTGTGATGATGCTGTGATGATGCTGTGATAACGGAGTGATGATACATGATGACGCTGTGATGACGCTGTGATGCTGTGATGATGATGCGGTGATGCTGTGATGATGCTGTGATGATGCAGTGAAGATGCAGTGATGACGCTCTCGTGATGCTTTGATGAAGCTGTGATGCTTTCATGATTATTTGATGATGTTGTGATGATGCAGTGATGATGCAGTTATGATGCTGTGATGATGCAGTGATGACGCTGCGATGATGCTGTGTTGATGCTGTGATGATGCTGTGATGACACTGTGATGGTTCTTTGATGACGCTCTGATAACGCAGTGGTGATGCTGTGATGACACTGTGATGACTCTGATGATGCTGTGATGCTTTAATGATGCTGTGATGATGCTGCGATGATGCTGTGATGATGGTGTGATGACGCAGTGATGATACTGTTGGGATGCTGTGATGATAATATTGTGATGATGCAGTGATGATGTTGTCTTGATACTGTGATGATGCTGTGATGATACTGTGATGACGGTTTTATGACACTGTGATTATGTTCTGATGACCCAGTGATGATGCTGTGATGATGCAGTGATGACGCGGTGATGATGCTGATGTGATGATCTGATGATGCTGTGATGACGGTTTGATGACACTGTGATGACGTTCTGATGCTGCAGTGATGATGCTGTGATGATGCTGTGATGACGCTGCGATGATGTTGTTGTGATGGTCTGATGATGCTGTGATGACGGTTTGATGACACTGTGATGATGTTCTGATGATGCAGTGATGATGCAGTGATGATGCTGTGATGACGCTGCGATGATGATGTTGTAATGCTCTGATAATGCTATGATGACGCTTTGATGACACTGTGATGTTGTTGTGATGATCCAGTGATGATGCTGTGATGATGCTGTGATGCTCTGATGATGATGTTATGATGCTGTGATGATGCAGCGATGATGCTGTGATAATGCTGTGATGATGCAGTGATGACGCTGCGATATGCTGTGATGATGCTTTGATGACGCTTTGATCACTGCATCATCACTGCATCACCACAGCATCATCACTACGTAAGCAAAACATCATCACAGCATATGCACAACATCATCACTGTGTCCTCACTGCATCCTCACAGCATCATCACTGCATCATAAAAGCATCATCTCAGTGTCATCACAGCATCATTTCTGCATAATCACTGCATTATCACAGCGTCATCACAGTATCATCACTGCATCATCACATCATCATCACTTCATAATCCCATCATCATCACTGCATCATCACAGCTTCATCACAACATCATCACATCATCATCACTGCATCATCTCTGCCTCATCACAGCATCATTACAGTGTCTTTACAGCATCATCACTGCATAATTACTGCATAAAAACCGTATAATCACAGCATCATCACAGCATCATTGCAGCATCATTACTGCTTAGTCACTGCATCATCACAGCGTCATCATGGTGTATTCACTGCATCATAACACCATCATATCTGCATCATCATATCATCATCACTGCATCAACACAACATCATCACACCAACATCATGTTTTCATCACTGCGTCATCACAGCATCATAACAGCATCATCACAGCGTCATCCCATATTCATCACAGCATCATCACATCATCATCGCAGCGTCATCACTTTGTGATCAGAGCGTCATCACATCACCATCACTGCATCATCACAGAATCATCATCTCAGCATCTTCGCAGTGTCATCAATGCATCGTTACAGCATCATCACAATATCATCACAGCATCATAAATGCATAATCACTGCATCATCACCGCATCATCACAGGGTCATCACAGCATCATCACAGCATCATCACAGTATCATCACTACATCATCACTGCATCATGACAGCATCATCACATCATCATCACAACATCATATAAGTGTCACCACAGCATAATCATTGTGTCATCACAGCGTCATCACAGCATCATCACAGCTTCATAGCTCCATAATCACAGCATCATCACAGCATCATCATAAATCATCACAAAATCATCAGTGTCATAACAGCATCATCACAGCATTATCACTGCATAAACACTGCATCATCACAGCGTTATCACAGTATCATCACTGCATCATCAGAGAATAATCACATCATCATCACAACATCATCAGAGTGCCATCACAGTATCATCACTGCATCATCAGAGCATCATCAAAACATCATCACAGCATCACCACAGCATCATCAAAGCATCATCACAGTGTAATCACAGCATCATCACAGCACGATCGAAGCGTCATCACTGCAGCATCACAGCATCATCACAGTATCCTCACAGCATCTTCACTGCATCATCACTACATTGTCATCACATCATCACATCATCATCACTGCATCATCACAGCATCATCACAGCATCATCACATCATCATAACAGCATCATCACATCATCACCACAGCATCATCACAGCATCATCACTGCGTCATCACAACATCATCACTGCATCACAGCATCATCACTGCATAATCAGAGCAGTATCACTGCGTTATCAAATCACCATCACTGCGTCATCTCTGCTTCATCACTACATCATCATATCATCATCACAGCATCATCTAAGCATCATCACTGCGTCATAACTGCATCATCACAGCATCATCACATCGTCATGACAGCATTATCAGTGCATCATCACTGCATCATCACAGCGTCGTCACAGCATCGTAACTGCATCCTCACTGCATCATCACCACATCACCATCATCACAGCATCAGAAGGTATGATGACACTGTGATGACACTGTAAGGACGCTGTGATGATGCTGTGATGATGCGGTGATGATACTATGGTGATGCTGTGATGATGCTGTGATGCTCTGATCATGTGTGCTGTGCATCACAGCATCATCACAGCATCATCACAGCATCATAGCGTCATCAAATTATCATCACTGCATCATCAGAGCATCACCATAACTTCATCGCAGCATCATCAAAGGAACATCTAAGCGTCATCACAGCGTCACTACTGCAACATCACTGCATCATCAGAGCATCATCAGAGCATTGGTGTAGATGCACTTCAGCTGGGCCATTGCCCTATCCTCCGGCCTTGCCATTGTTCCCCCTGGCACAGCCCCAATAATCCTTGCTTCAGCCCCATCCCCCTTCTTACCTAGTTTAAAGCCCTCTCAATGAGCCCTGCCAGCTCCTGGCCCAGGATCCTTTTTCCCCTAAAAGATAGGGACCCGTCTGTGGCCATCAGGCCAGGTGCTGAGTAAAGTGCCCCATGGTCAAAAAAAAACAAGATTTCTGCGTTGGC
Source organism: Clangula hyemalis (assembly GCA_963989345.1). The sequence continues at coordinate 1,102,820 of OZ022447.1, forward strand.
ACCAGAAATGATGATGTTATGATGCTGTTGTGATGCTTTGATGATGCAGTGATGATGCAGTGATGACACAGCGATGGTGAAGTGATGATGTGATGCTGCTGCTGTGATGACGCTGTGATAATGTTGTGATGATGCTGTGATGACGCTTTCATGATGCAGTGATCATGATGTGATGATGCTATGATGATGCTTTGATGACACTGTGATGATGTTGTGATGATGCAGTAATGATGCTGTGATGAAGTGATGATGCAGTGATGATGCAATGATGATGCTGTTGTGATGCTGTGATGATGCTGTGATGACGCTTTTATGAATCTGTAATGACGCTGTGATGATGCTGTGATGATGTATTGATGACACTGTGATGATGCTGTGATGATGGCGTGATGATTCTGTGATGATGCTGTGATGATGCGGTGTTGATGCCGTGATGAAGCTGTGATGACACTTTGATTATGCTGTGATGCTTTGATGATGCTGTGATGACACCTGGATGATGCTGTTATGATGCTGTGATGATGCTGTTGTGATGTGGTGATGATGTGTTATGATGCTGTGATGATGCAGTAATGATACTGTGATGACGCTTTGATGACAGTGTGATGTTGTTGTGATGTTGAAGTGATGATGTTGTGATGACGCAGTGATGATGCTGTGATGATGCAGTGATGAGGCAGCGATAATGTTCTGATGACGCTATGATGATGCTTTGATGATTCTGTGATGATGCAATGGTGACGCTGTGAATCTTTGGTTATGCTGTGATGATGCTGTGATGATGCTGTGATAACGGAGTGATGATACATGATGACGCTGTGATGACGCTGTGATGCTGTGATGATGATGCGGTGATGCTGTGATGATGCTGTGATGATGCAGTGAAGATGCAGTGATGACGCTCTCGTGATGCTTTGATGAAGCTGTGATGCTTTCATGATTATTTGATGATGTTGTGATGATGCAGTGATGATGCAGTTATGATGCTGTGATGATGCAGTGATGACGCTGCGATGATGCTGTGTTGATGCTGTGATGATGCTGTGATGACACTGTGATGGTTCTTTGATGACGCTCTGATAACGCAGTGGTGATGCTGTGATGACACTGTGATGACTCTGATGATGCTGTGATGCTTTAATGATGCTGTGATGATGCTGCAATGATGCTGTGATGATGGTGTGATGACGCAGTGATGATACTGTTGGGATGCTGTGATGATAATATTGTGATGATGCAGTGATGATGTTGTCTTGATACTGTGATGATGCTGTGATGATACTGTGATGACGGTTTTATGACACTGTGATTATGTTCTGATGACCCAGTGATGATGCTGTGATGATGCAGTGATGACGCGGTGATGATGCTGATGTGATGATCTGATGATGCTGTGATGACGGTTTGATGACACTGTGATGACGTTCTGATGCTGCAGTGATGATGCTGTGATGATGCTGTGATGACGCTGCGATGATGTTGTTGTGATGGTCTGATGATGCTGTGATGACGGTTTGATGACACTGTGATGATGTTCTGATGATGCAGTGATGATGCTGTGATGACGCTGCGATGATGATGTTGTAATGCTCTGATAATGCTATGATGACGCTTTGATGACACTGTGATGTTGTTGTGATGATCCAGTGATGATGCTGTGATGATGCTGTGATGCTCTGATGATGATGTTATGATGCTGTGATGATGCAGCGATGATGCTGTGATAATGCTGTGATGATGCAGTGATGACGCTGCGATATGCTGTGATGATGCTTTGATGACGCTTTGATCACTGCATCATCACTGCATCACCACAGCATCATCACTACGTAAGCAAAACATCATCACAGCATATGCACAACATCATCACTGTGTCCTCACTGCATCCTCACAGCATCATCACTGCATCATAAAAGCATCATCTCAGTGTCATCACAGCACCATTACTGCATCATCACAACATCATCACAGTGTCATCACAGCATCATCACAGCCTCATCACTGCGTCATCACAGCATCGTAACTGCATCCTCACTGCATCATCACCGCATCACCATCATCACAGCATCACAAGGTATGATGACACTGTGATGACACTGTAAGGACGCTGTGATGATGCTGTGATGATGCGGTGATGATGCTGTGATGATACTATGGTGATGCTGTGATGATGCTGTGATGCTCTGATCATGTGTGCTGTGCATCACAGCGTCATCACAGCATCATCACAGCATCATCAAATTATCATCACTGCATCAACAGAGCATCACCAGAACTTCATCGCAGCATCATCAAAGCAACATCCCAGTGTCATCACAGCGTCACTACTGCAACATCACTGCATCATCAGAGCATCATCAGAGCATTGGTGTAGATACACTTCAGCTGGGCCATTGCCCTATCCTCCGGCCTTGCCATTGTTCCCCCTGGCACAGCCCCAACAATCCTTGCTTCAGCCCCATCCCCCTTCTTACCTAGTTTAAAGCCCTCTCAATGAGCCCTGCCAGCTCCTGGCCCAGGATCCTTTTTCCCCTAAAAGATAGGGACCCGTCTGTGGTCATCAGGCCAGGTGCTGAGTAAAGTGCCCCATGGTCAAAAAAAAACAAGATTTCTGCGTTGGCACAAGAAATGATGATGTTATGATGCTGTGGTGATGCTGTTGTGATGATGCTGTGATGATGATTTGATGACACTGTGATGATGCTGTGATGGTGCTGTGATGACGCCTTGATGATGTTGTGATGATGCTTTCATGACGCTGTGATGGTGCTGTGATGGTGCTGTGATGAAGTTCTGGTGATGCTCTGATGATGCAGTGATGATAATTTGATGACGCTGTGATGCTGTGATGATGCCGGGATGATGCTCTGATGATGCTGTGATGATGCTCTGATGATGCACTGATGATGATGTAATGATGCAGTGATGACGCTCTAATGATGCTGTGATGATGCTGTGATGATGCTTTGATGACGCTGTGATGACGATGTTATTATGCTGTGATGACGCTGTGATGATGCTGTTATGACAATTTGATTATGCTGTGATTATGCAGCTATGATGCTCTCAGGATGATATGATGATGCAGTGATGATGCTGTGATGACGCTGTCATGATGCTGTGATGACGCTGTCATGATTCAATGATGATGCTGTGATGACGCTGTGATGATGTTGTGATGATGCTGTGATGGTGCACAGATGACGCTGTCTTGATGCTGTGATGATGCTCTGATGATGTTGTTCTGATGTAGTGTTTATGCAGTGATGATGCAGTTATGATACTGTGATGAAGCTTTGATGATGCTGTGATGATGTTGTGATGATGCTTTGATGATGCTGTGATTATACAGCTATGATGCTGTCATGATTATATGATGATGCAGTGATGATGCTGTGATGATGCTGTGATGATGCAGTGATGATGCTGTGATGATGCTGTGACGACGCTTTGATGATGCTGTGATTATACAGCTATGATGCTGTCATGATTATATGATGATGCAGTGATGATGCCGTGATGATACTGTGATGACACTGAATACGCTGTGATGATGCTGTGATGCTTTCATGATGCTATGATGACGCTGTGATTCTCTGATGATTGTGTGATGACGCAGTGATGACACTGCGATGATATTGTAATGATGCAGTGACGATGGTGTGATGATGCAGTGATGATGCTTTGGTGATGCTGTGATGATGCTCTGATGACGCTGTAATGACGCAGTGATGATGCAGTGATGATGCTGTGATGACGCTGTTATGACACTTTGATGATGCTGTGATCATGCTGTGATGATGCAGTGATACCGCTGCGATGAAACAGTGATGATTCTGTGATGATGCAGTGATGGCGACGCTGTGATGCATTGATGATGCTCTGATGATGCTGCGATGATGCTGTTGTGATGCTTTGATGATGCAGTGATGATGCAGTGATGATTCTGTGGTGACGCTGAGATGATGCTGTGATGATGCCTGGATGATGCAGAGATGACACTGTGATGATGCTGTTGTGATGCTGTCATGATGCAGTGATGATGCTGTGATGACACAGTGATGGTGCAGTGATGATGTGATGATGACGCTGTGATGATTCTGTGATGACGCTGTGATGACGCTGCGATGATGCTGTGGTGATGCATTGATGACACTGTGATGATGCTGTGAGGATGTTCTGATGATGCAGTGATGACGCTGTGATGATGCTGTTGTGATGCTCTGATTATGCTGTGATTATGCTGTCATGACACTGTGATGATGTTGCGATGATGCTGTAATGATGCTGTCATGATGCTGTGATGACTCTGCGATGATGCTGTGATGATGCAGTGATGATGCTGTGATGATGCTGTGATGACGCTTTGATAACGCTTTGATTATTTGATGATGCTGTGATGATGCTGTGATGACGCTGTGATGACGCTGTGATTCTGTGATGATGTTGTGATGATGCTGTGGTGATGCTGTGATGACGTTTTCATGATGCACTGATCATGATGTTATGATGCTGTCATAATGCTTTGATGACGCTTTGATGACACTGTGATGATGCAGTGATGATGCTGTGATGATGCAGTGATGATCAGTGATGGTGCTACGATGATACTGTTGTGATGCTGTGATGATACTGTGATGACACTTTGATGACACCATGATAATGTTGTGATAATGCAGTAATGATGCAGTGATGATGCTGTGATGACGCTGCGATGATGCTGTGATGATGTAGTGATGATGCTGTAATAATGTTGTTATGATATGATGATGCTGTAGTGATGCCGTGATGATGCTGTGATGCTTTGATGATGCTGTGATCATGCTCTGATGATGATGTAATGATGCAGTGATGATGCATTGATGATGCTGTGATGACGCTTTGATGACGCTGTGATGATTTTGTTATGATGCTGTTGTGATGCTGTGATGATGCAGTGATGATGCTGCGATGAAGCTGTTGTGATTCTGTGATGATGCTGTGTTCACGCTTTGATGACACTATGATAATGTTCCGATGATGCAGTAATGACGCAGTGATGATGCTGTGATGATGCTGTAATGATGCAGCAATGATGCTGTGATGATGTTGTGATTATGCTGTGATGACGCTACGATAATGCTGTTATGATGCTGTGATGACGCTGTGATCATGCTCTGATCATACTGTGATGATGCATTGATGATGCTGCGATGATGCTTTGATGATTCTGTGAAGATGCAGTGATGACGATGTGATGACGCTGTGATGATGCTGTTATGACACAGTGATGATGCAGTGATGATGCTGTGACGATGTAGTGGTGATGACGTATTGATGACACTGTGAGGATGATGTGATGATGCTGTGATGACTATGATGATGCAGTGATGACACTGTGATGGCACTGTGATGCCTTGTTGAAGCTCTGATGATGCATTGATAATGCACTGATTATGCACTGATGATGTTGTCTTGATACTGTGATGATGCTGTGATGATACTGTGATGACGGTTTTATGACACTGTGATTATGTTCTGATGACCCAGTGATCATGCTGTGATGATGCAGTGATGACGCGGTGATGATGCTGTTGTGATGGTCTGATGATGCTGTGATGACGGTTTGATGACACTGTAATGATGTTCTGATGATGCAGTGATGATGCAGTGATGATGCTCTGATGACGCTGCGATGATGCTGTTGTGATGCTCTTATAATGCATCTCAGTATCATCACAGCATCATCACAGTGTCATCACAGCATCACGACAGTGTCATCGCAGTGTCATCACAGCATCATCATAGTAGCACTACAGCATCATCACAGAATCACTATAGCGTCATCAAAGCGTCATCACAGCATCATCACAGCATCGTCACTGCGTCATCACAGCATCATCACATCATCACCACAGCATCATCGCAGCATCATCGCAGCATCATCACTGCGTCATCACAACAACATCACAGCGTCATCACTGCATCATCACAGCGTCATCACTGCATCATCAAAGCATCATCACATCATCATAACAGCATCATCACATCATCATAACAGCATCATCATATCATCACCACAGCATCATCGCAGCATCATCACTGCGTCATCACAACATAATCACTGCATGATCACTGCATCATCACAGCATCATCACATCATCACCACAGCATCATCACATCATCATCACTACATCATCACAGCATCATCAGAGCATAATCACTGCGTTATCGCATCACCATCACTGCGTCATCACAGAATCATCATCTCAGCATCTTCGCAGTGTCATCAATTCATCGTTACAGCATCATCACAATATCATCACAGCATCATAAATGCATAATCACTGCATCATCACCGCATCATCACAGGGTCATCACAGCATCCTCACAGCATCAACACAGCATCATCCCATATTCATCACAGCATCATCACAGCATCATCACATCATCATCACAACATCATATAAGTGTCACCACAGCATAATCATTGTGTCATCACAGCATCATCACAGCTTCATAGCTCCATAATCACAGCATCATCACTACATCATCACAGCATCATCATAAATCATCACAAAATCATCAGTGTCATAACAGCATCATCACAGCATTATCACAGAATCATTACTGCATAAACACTGCATCATCACAGCGTTATCACAGTATCATCACTGCATCATCAGAGAATAATCACATCATCATCACAACATCATCAGAGTGCCATCACAGTATCATCACTGCATCATCAGAGCATCATCAAAACATCATCACAGCATCATCACAGCATCATCATAGCGTCATCACAGCATCATCACTGTGTCATCAGAGCGTCATCACAGCATAATCACAGCATCATCACAACAGCATCAGAGCAGCATCATGGCGTCATGACAGAATCATCACTACGTCATCAAATTGTCATCAGAGCAGCCCACAGCATCATCACAGCATCATTGCAGCATCATAACAGCATCATCAAAGCATCTTTACTGCTTACTCACTGCATCATCACACTACTGTCAGTGCATCATCAGAGCATCATCACTGCATCATCACACCATAATCACAAAATCATCACACCGTCATCACAGTGTCATAACTGCATCATCACAGGGTCATCACAGGGTCATAACTGCATCATCACATAGTCATCACAACATCATCGCAGTGTCATAAATGCCTCATCACTACATCATCACAACATAATCATAGCATCATCACAGCATCATCACTGTATCAGCAATGCATCGTCACAGCATTATCAAATCATCACTGCACCATCACATCATCATCACTGCATCATCAATGCTTCATCTCAGCGTCATCACAGTATCAATACTGTGGAATCACTGCATCATCACATCAAAATATCTGCATCATCACATCACCATCACTGCATCATCACATCATCATCACAAAATCATTACAGCATCATCACTGCGTCATCACTGCATCATCACTGCATCATCACAGCATCACCTCAGCATCATCACAGCATCATTACTTCAGAATCACAGCATCATCACAGCATCATCACTGCATCATCATTGCATCATCACAGCATCATCACAGCGTTATCACATAATCACGATACAGTCATCACAGAGTCATCGCAGAATCATCACAGCATCATCACTGCGTCATCACAGCGTCGTTACAGCATCATCACAATATCATCACAGCCTCATATCTGCATCATCACTGTATATTGACTGCATCATAACAGCATCATAACTACGTCATCATATTGTCATCACAGCATCACGACAGCGTCATCACAACATCACGACAGGGTCATCACTGCATCGTCACAGAATCATGACAGCGTCATCAGAGCTTCAACACAACATCATCACATCATCATCCCTGCATCATCACATCATCATCACTGCATCATCACAGCATCGTCACAGCGTAATCACAGCATCATCACAGCAGGATCGAAGCGTCATCACTGCAGCATCACAGCATCATCACAGTATCCTCACAGCATCTTCACTGCATCATCACTACATTGTCACAGCATCATCACATCATCATTACTGCATCATCACAGCATCATCACAGCATAATCTCAGCATCATCACAGTATCAGTACTGCAGAATCATTGCATCATCACACCATCATCACAACATCATCGCAGCATCATCATAGCATCACAACAGTGTTATCTGAGCATCACGACAGCGTAATCATAGCGTCATCACAGATTCATCAGAGCATCATTGCAGCATCATCACTGCATCATCACAGTATCATCACATCATAGCAACATCATCACAACATCATCACAGAGTCATCACTGCATCATCACAGCATCATCACATCATTATCAATGCATCATCACATCATAATCACAGCATCATCATAGCATCATTACTGCGTCATCACTGCATCATCACTGCATCAGCACTGCATCAGCACAATGTCATCTCAGTATCATCACAGCATCATCACAGCGTCATCACAGCATCACGACAGTGTCATCGCAGCGTCATCACAGCATTATTACATCATCATTACTGCGTCATCAGAGCGTTATCGCAGCATCCTCACCGCATCATCATAGTACCACTACAGCATCATCACAGAATCACTATAGCGTCATCAAAGTGTCATAACAGCATCATCACAGCATCGTCACTGCGTCATCAGAGCATCATCACAGCATTATCACATCTTTATCACTGCATCATCACAGCATCATCGCAGCTTCATCACATCATCATCGCAGTGTAATCACTGCATCGTCACAGCATCATCACAGCATCGTCACATCATCATTGCGTCGTCATTAAAGCATAATCACAGTGTCATAACTGCATAAACTCTGCATCATCACAGCATAATCACTGCGTCAATACAGCATTATCATTGCATAATCACTGCATCACCTCAGCATCATAACATCATCATTATTACATCATCACAGCATAATCATTGCATCATCACAACATCATCGCAGCATCATCACAGCATCACGACAGCGTTATCAGAGCATCACGACAGAGTCATCACAGCGTCATCACAGAATCATCACAGCATCATCACAGCATCATCGCAGTGTCATCACTGAATCATCACCGCATCATCAAAACATAATCATAGCATCATCACTGCGTCATAAAGGAATCATCACAGCATCATCTCAGCAACATCACAGCATTATTACTGCTTACTCACTGCATCATAACAGCGTCATCACAGTATCATCACTACATCATCACTGCATCATCAATGAATCATCGCAGAATCATCACTGCATCATAGCTACATAATCACAGCGTCATAAATGCATCATCACAGTGTCATCACAGCGTCATCTCAGCATCATCACTGCATCATTACAGTGTCATCACAGCATAATCACAGCATCATCACAACACCACCACAGCGTCATCACAGTATCACGACAGCGTCATAACAGTATCATCACTGCATCATCACTACATCATCACAGCATCATCACTGCATCATCACAGCATCATCAGAGAATCATCACATCATCATCACAGTATCATCAGTGCATTATCACAGCATAATCACTGCATCATCACTGCACAATCACAGCGTAATCACAGCATCATCACATCACCATCACAACATCATCACAGTGTCATCACAGCATAATCACTGTGTCATCAGAGCATCATAACAGCATCATCACAGCATCATTACAGCATCATAGAGTCATAATCACGACAGCATTTCAGCATCATCACTACATTATCATAGCGTCATCACAGCATCATCACTACATCACCGCATCTTCATATTTTCATCACAGCTTCATCACTGCATCATCACTTCATAATCACTGCACAATCACTGCATCATCACAGAATCATCTCAGCAATATAACAGCACCATCACTGCATAATCACTGCATCATAACCGCATAATCACAGCATCATCACAGCATCATCGCAGCAACATTACTGCTTACTCACTGCATCATCACAGCGTCATCACAGTATCATCACTGCATCATCAAAGCATCATATCAGCATCATCACAGCGTCATCACAGTATCATCACATCATCTTCACTACTTAATCACAGTGTCATCACTGCATCATCAGTGCATCATCACAGCATCATCACAGAATCACAACAGGGTCATCACTGCTTCATCACAGCATCACCATTGCATCATAAGAGCGTCATCACGGCATCATCACATCACAGCATCATCATGCCATCACAGCAGCGTCATCACAGTATTACGACAGCGTCATCACAGCATTATCATAGCATCACCACAATATCGTCACAGCATCATCACTGCTTATTCACAGCATCATCGCAGCTTCATCACTGCTTCATCAGAGCATCATCACAACATTATTGCTGCATCATCAAAGAGTCATCACAGCATCATTACTGCATCATCACTTCGTAATCAGAGCATCACGACTTCATCATCACAGCACCATTACTGCATCATCACAACATCATCACAGTGTCATCACAGCATCATCACTGCATCATCACAGCGTCGTAACTGCATCATCACCGCATCACCATCATCACAGCATCACAAGCTGTGATGACACTGTAAGGACGCTGTGATGATGCTGTGATGATGCGGTGATGATGCTTTGATGATACTATGGTGATGCTGTGATGATGCTGTGATGCTCTGATCATGTGTGCTGTGCATCACAGCGTCATCACAGCATCATAGCGTCATCAAATTATCATCACTGCATCATCAGAGCATCACCAGAACTTCATCGCAGCATCATCAAAGCAACATCCCAGTGTCATCACAGCATCACTACTGCAACATCACTGCATCATCAGAGCATTGGTGTAGATGCACTTCAGCTGGGCCATTGCCCTAACCTCCGGCCTTGCCATTGTTCCCCCGGCACAGCCCCAACAATCCTTGCTTCAGCCCCATCCCCCTTCTTACCTAGTTTAAAGCCCTCTCAATGAGCCCTGCCAGCTCCTGGCCCAGGATCCTTTTTCCCCTAAAAGATAGGGACCTGTCTGTGGCCATCAGGCCAGGTGCTGAGTAAAGTGACCCATGGTCAAAAAAAAAAAAAACAAGATTTCTGCGTTGGCACCAGAAATGATGATGTTATGATGCTGTGGTAATGCTGTTGTGATGATGCTGTGATGATGATTTGATGACACAGTGATGATGCAGTTATGATGCTGTGATGATGCAGTGATGACGCTGTTATGGCGCAGTGATGACACTGAATACGCTGTGATGACGCTGTGATGCTTTCATGATGCTATGATGATGCTGTGATGATGCTGTGATGATTCAGTGATGACGCTGCGATGATGCTGTGATGATGCATTGATAACGCTGCGAAGATGCTGCGATGATGTTGTCATGATGCTGTGATGATGCTATGATGATGCTGTGATGATGCTTTGATGACACTGTGATGATGTTGTGATGATGCTCTGATGACGCTGTGATGACTCAGTGATGATGTAGTGATGCTGCTGTGATGACGCTGTGATGATGCTTTGATGACGCTGTGATGCTGTGAACATGTATTGATGATGCTGTGATGATGCATTTATGATGATGTGTTTATGCTGTGATGACGCTGTGATGATGCAGCGATAATGCACTGCTGATGCAGTTATGACGCTGTGGTGAGGCTGTGATAATAGTGTGATGATGCTGTGATGATGGTGTGATGACACTGCGATGATGCTTTGATGAAGCTGTGATGATGCATTGATGACACTGTGATGATGCTGTGACGATGTAGTTATGATGACGCATTGATTACACTGTGATGATGCTGTGATGAATCTGTGATAACACTTTGATGACACTGTAATGATGCTGTAATGACGCCGTGATGAAGCTGTGATGACGCTGTGATGGTGCTTTCATGACGCTGTGATGACGCAGTGATGATGTTGTGATGACGCTCTGATGACGCTGTGATGCTTTGATGATGCTGTGATGATGGTGTGATGACGCAGTGATGACACTGCGATGACGCTGTAATGATGGAGTGATGATGCAGTGATGATGCTGTGATGATGTTGTGATGGTGCTGTGATGATGCTGTGATCATGCTGTGATGATGCAGTGATACCGCTGCGATGATACAGTGATGATTCTGTGATGATGCAGTGATGGTGACGCTGTGATGCATTGATGATGCTGTGATGATGCTGCGATGATGCTGTTGTGATGCTTTGATGATGCAGTGATGACGATGCGATGGTGATGTTGTGATGATGCTGTGACAATGCTTTGATAGCACTGTGATGATGTTGTGATGATGCAGTAATAATGCTGTGATGACTCAGTGATGGTACAGTGATGATGTGATGATGACGCTGTGATGATTCTGTGATGACGCTGTGATGATTCTGTGATGACGCTGTGATGACGCTGTGATGATGCTGTGATGATGCAGTAATGATGTCGTGATGATGCTGTGATGATGCCATGATGATGCTGTTATTATGCTGTGATCATGTAGTGAAATGATGTGATGATGCTCTGATGATACAGTGATGATGCAGTGATGATCCAGTTATGACGATGTGGTGAGGCTGTGATAATATTGTGATGATGCAGTGAGTCAGCAGTAATGATGCTGCGATGATGCTGTGATTATGCTCTGATGATGAGGTGATGATGCAGTGATTATGCAGTGATGATGCTGTCATGATACTCTAATGATGCTCTGATGATGCAGAGATGATGCAGTGATGTTGCTGTGAGGAAGTTGTTATGATGCTGCGATGATGCAGTGATGATGATGTGATGATGTAGTGATGATAATGTGATGATGCTGTGATAATGCAGTGATTATGCTGTAATGATACTCTGATGACACTGAGATAATGCTCTGATGCTGTAGTGATGATGCAGTGAGGACGCAGAAATGATGCTGTGATGACAATGCGAAGATGCTGTGATGATGCAGTGATGGCGCCTTGATGATGCTGTGATGACACTGTGATTATGTGGTGATGATGATATGATGATGCTGTGATGATGTTGTGATGATTCTGTGATTATGCAGCTATGACGCTGTGATGACATAGTGATGATGCTGTGATGACACTGTGATGATGATATGATGATGCTGTGATGATGATGTCATGATGCAATGATGATGCACTTCTGATGATCTGATGATGCTGTAATGATGCTGTGATGGTGCAGTGATGACGTTGTGATGACGCAGCGATGATGGTGTGTTGATGCTGTGATGACGCTATGATGATGCAGTGATGATGATATAATGAAGCAGTGATGATGCTGTGATGATGCAGTGATGATGAAGTGTCTATGCAGTGATGATGCTGTGATGACGCTGTGATAATGCATTGATTATGCAGTAATGATGCTGTGATAATGCTGAGATGATGCTGTGATGATGCAGTGATGGTGCAGTGATGATGCAGCGATGACGCAGTGATGATGCTGCGATGATGATTTGAAGATGCTGTGATGATGCAGTGATGGTGCAGTGATGATGCTGTGAAGGCGCAGTGGTGATGCTTTCATTATGCTGTGATGATGCAGTGATTATGCAGCTATGGTGCTGTGATGATGCTGTGATGGCACTGTGATGCCTTGTTGAAGCTCTGATGATGCATTGAAAATGCACTGATTATGCAGTGATGATATTGTCTTGATACTGTGATGATGCTGTGATGACGGTTCTATGACACTGTGATTATGTTCTGATGACCCAGTGATGATGCTGTGATGATGCAGTGATGACGCGGTGATGATGCTGTTGTGATGCTCTGATGATGCTGTGATGACTGTTTGATGACACTGTGATGACGTTCTGATGCTGCAGTGATGATGCTGTGATGATGCTGTGATGACGCTGCGATGATGTTGTTGTGATGGTCTGATGATGCTGTGATGACGGTTTGATGACACTGTGATGATGTTCTGATGATGCAGTGATGATGCTGTCATGATGCTGTCATGATGCTTCGATGATGCTGTTGTGATGCTCTGATAATGCTATGATGACGCTTTGATGACACTGTGATGCTGTTGTTGTGATGCAGTGATGACGTTGTGATGATGCTGTGATGCTCTGATGATGATGTTATGATGCTGTGATGATGCTGTGATGATACCGTGATGACGCTGTGATGACGGAGTGATGATGCTGTGATGACACTCTGATGATGTTGTGATGATAATGTGATGATGCCGTGATGATGCTGTGAAGATAATGTGATGACGCTGTTATGATGCAGTATTTATGCAGTAAAGATTCTGTGATGTTGAGATGATGCTGTGATGATGCAGTGAAGATGCAGTGATGATGCTGTTTGGACGCTGTGATGACGCAGTGATGATGCTGTGATGATGCAGTGATGATGTTGTGCTGATGCTGTGATGATGTTTTGATTAGGCAGTGATGATGCTGTGGTGATGCAGTGATGATGCAGTTATGATGCAGTAATCAAAGCGTCATCACATCACCATCACAGCATCATTACTGCATCATCACAGCATCATCACAGCATCACCAAAGAATCACAGCGTCATCATTGTATCATCACAGCATCATCATAGCGTCATCACAGCATCATCACAATATTATCACAGCCTCACCACATCGTCATAACTGGATCATCACTGCATCATCACTGTATCATCACAGCATCATCACGACATCATTACTGCATCATCACAGCATCATCAGAGCTTAAACAAAGCATCACAGTGCCATCACAGAATCATCACAACATGATCACAGCATCATCACAGCATCATCACTGAGTCATCACTGCATCATTACTGCATTATCACAACATTATCATAGTGTCATCAAAGCGTCATCACAGCATCATCACAGCATCACAACAGCATCATCGTAGCACCATCACTGCATCATCACTGCATCATCACAGCATCATCACTGCATCATCACAGTGTCATCAAAGCGTCATCAAAGCATTATCACAGCATCATAACATCGTGATCACTGCATCATGAAAACGTCATCACAGCTTCACCACAGCATTATCACAACATCATCACAGCATCACAGTGTCATCACAGCGTCATCACAGCATCATCACAGCATCATCAAATAATCAAAACCTCATCAAAGCATCATCACAGCATCATCACTGCATCATCGCAGTGTCATCACAGTGTAATCAATGCGTCATCATAAATACATCGTCACAGCATCATCACAGTGTCATCAATGCATCATCACAGCATCATCACAGCGTCATCACAGCGTCATCACAGCGTCATCACAGCATCATCAAATAATCAAAGCCTCATCACAGCGTCATCACAGCATCATCAAATAATCAAAGCCTCATCGCAGCGCCATCACAGCGTCATCACTGCATCATCACAGTGTAATCAATGCGTCATCATAACTACATCGTCACAGACTCATCACAGTGTCATCAATGCATCATCACAGCATTATCACAGCGTCATCACAGCGTCATCACAGAATCATCACAGCGTCATCATCACATCATCACTGTACCATCACTGAGTCATCACAGCATCATTACTGCATCATCACAACATCATCACAGTGCTATCAAAGCATTGTCACAGCATCATCACAACATCACCATCGCATCGTCATCACTGCATCATCAAAGCATCACAACAGCATCATCGCAGCATCATCACAGCATCATCAATGCATCACAGCGTCGTCATCAATGCATCATCACAGAATCATCACTGTATCATCGCAGCGGTATCACTGCATCATCACAGCATGATCACAGCATCATCACAACACCATCACAACATCATCACAGCATCATCACAGCTTCATTAAAGCATCATACCTACATAGTCACAGCATCACAGCATCATCAAAGTGTCATAACAACGTCATCACAGCATCATCACTGCATCATCACTCCGTCATTACAGCGTCATCAGAGCATCATCACAGCATCACCAAAGCATCATCACTGCATCATCACAGCATCATCACTGCATCATTACTATATCATCGCAGTGTCATCACTGCGTCATCACACCATCATCACAGCATCATCAAAGCATCACAGCGTCATCAGAGCGTCATCACAACATCATCACTGCGTCATCACAGCGTCATCAAAGCACCATCACAGCGTCATCACAGCTTCATCAAGGCGTCATTACAGCATCATTACAGTGTCATCAAAGCGTTATCACAGCATCATCACAGCATCATCGCAGTGTCATCACACCATCATCACAGCATCATCACACTATTATCACAGCCTCACCACAGCGTCACAACTGCATCAGCAGTGTATTATCGCTGCATCATCACAGCGTCATCACAGCATAAACACATCATCATAAATGCATCATCACAGCATCATCAATACATGTTCACAGCATCACAGCGTCATCAAAGCATCATCACAGCGTCATCACAGCAGCATCACTACATCATCACTGAGTCATCACAGAGTCATCAGAGCATCATCACAACATCATCGCAGTGTCATCAAAGCATCATCACAGCATCATCATAGCATCATCACAGCATCATGACAACATCATCGCAGCATCTTCGCAGCGTTATCAATGCATCATCACAGCATCATCGCAGCGTCATCACTGAATCATCACAGCATCATCACAGCATCATCATAGCATCATGAAAGCATCACAGCATCATCACAGCATATTCAGTGTCATCACTGCGCCATAACAGCGTCATCACAGCATCATCACTGCATCATCATATAATCATGAAAGCATCATAGCTGTGTAATCACAGCATCATCAAAGCTTCATCACAGCATCATCAAAGCTTCATCGCAGTATCATAACTGCATCATCACTGCATAAACACTACATCAGCACAGCATCATCAGAGCATCATCACATCATCAACACAGCCTCATCTGTGCATCATCGCAGCATCATCACAACATCATCACAGCGTCATCACAGCATCATCATTGAATCACGACAGCGTCATCACAGCATCATGACTGCATCATCACAGCATCATCACTGCATCATCATATCATCCTGAGAGCATCATAGCTGCATAATCACAGCATCATCAAATTGTCATAACAGCATCATCACAGCGTCATCACAGCATAATAACATCGTCATCACAGCATCATCAAAGCATCACAGTGTAATCAAAGCGTCATCATAGCGTCATCACTGCATCATCACAGCATCATAACTGCATCATCACTGTGTCATCAAATCATCATCACAGCATCATCACAACAGCATCACCACAGCATCATAACATCATCATTTCTGGTGCCAACGCAGAAATCTTGTTTTTTTTTGACCATGGGTCACTTTACTCAGCACCTGGCCTGATGGCCACAGACGGGTCCCTATCTTTTAGGGAAAAAAGGATCCTGGGCCAGGAGCTGGCAGGGCTCATTGAGAGGGCTAGGTAAGAAGGGGGATGGGGCTGAAGCAAGGATTGCTGGGGCTGTGCCGGGGGAACAATGGCAAGGTCGGAGGTTAGGGCAATGGCCCAGCTGAAGTGCATCTACACCAATGCTCTGATGATGCAGTGATGTTGCAGTAGTGATGCTGTGATGACACTGGGATGTTGCTTTGATGATGCTGCGATGAAGTTCTGGTGATGCTCTGATGATGCAGTGATGATAATTTGATGACGCTATGATGCCGTGATGATGCTATGATGACGCTGTGATGCACAGCACACATGATCAGAGCATCACAGCATCATCACAACATCACCATAGTATCATCAAAGCATCATCACCGCATCATCACAGCATCATCACAGCGTCCTTACAGTGTCATCACAGCTTGTGATGCTGTGATGATGGTGATGCAGTGATGATGCAGTGAGGATGCAGTTATGACGCTGTGATGATGCTGTGATGATGTAGTGATGATGCTGTGATGACACTGTGATGATGTTGTGATGATGCAGTAATGGTGCTGTGATGATGAAGTCGTGATGCTCTGATTACGAAGTGATGATGCAGTAATGATGCTGTGATGACTCTTTGATGATGCAGCAATAATGTTGTGATGATGCTCTGATGAAGCAGTGATGAAGCTGCGATGATGCTGTGAATAAGCAGTGATGATGCTGTGACGATATTGTGGTGATGCTATGATAATGCTGTGATGACGCTGTCGTAATACTGTGATGACGCTGCTGTGATGGCATGATGATGCTGTGATGTGATGATGCCGTGATGACGCTCTTATGATGCAATGGTGATGCTGTGATGAAGCAGTGATGACCCTGTTGTGATTCTGTGATGATGCTGTGATGATGCACTGATGATGCAGTGATGACACTGTGATTAAGTAGTGAAGATGATGTGATGATACTGTGATGACGCTGTGATGATGCTGATATGATGCTTTGATGATGCAGTGATGATACTGCGATGATGCTGTGATGATGCTGTGATTATGCGGTTATGATGCAGTGATTATGCAGTGATGATGCTGTCATGACACTGTAATGATGCTCTGATGAGGCAGTGATTATGCAGAAATGATGTTGTGCTGGTGCTGTGATGATGTTTTGATTACTCAGTGATGGTGCTGTGGTGATGCAGTGATGATGCTTAGATGATGCAGTGATGACGCTGTGATGATGCAGCGAGATGCTGTGATGATGCAGTGATGATGTAGTGATGATGCAGTGACGATGCAGTGATGATTCAGTGATGATGTAGTGATGACGCTGTGACGACTCAGTGATGATGCTTTGATGACGCAGTGATGATGCAGTGTTGATGTTGTGATGACGCTTTGATGATGCTGTGATGACACTGTGATGATGCGGTGATGATGATATGATGATTGCAGTGATGATACTGTGATGACGCTGTGATGATGCAGTCATTATGCATTAATGATTCTGTGATGATGCTGAGATAATATTTTGATGATGCAGTGATGACGCTGTGATGACCTTATTATAATGCTGTGATGATGCTGTGATGATGCTGTGATTATGCAGCTACGATTCCGTGATGATGCAGTTATGATGATGTGATGATGATGTGACGATGATCCGATGATGCTGTGATGATGTTGTGATGATGCTGTGACGATGCAGTGAGGATGATGTGGTAACGCTGTGTTGATGCAGTGATGACGCTGTGACGTTGATGTGATGATGATCTGATGATGCAGTGATGATGCAGAGATGATGCTTTGATGACGCAGTGATGACGCTGTGATGACGCTGTGATGATGCTATGATGACGCTTTGATGATTCTGTGATGACGCTTTGATGATGCAGTGCTGATGATATGAAGATGCAGTGATGATGCTGTGATGATGCAGGGATGATACTGTGATGACCCTGTTATGATGCAGTGAGTAAGCAGTAATGATGCTGTGATGTTGCTGAGATGATGCTGTGATGATTCCTTGATGATGCAGTGATGATGCTGTGATGATGCTATGATTATGTTTTGATGATGCTGTGATGATTCAGTGATGATTCTGTGATGACACTGTGATGACTCTGTCGTGATGCTCTGATAACGCTGTCGTGATGCTGTGATGATGCTGCGATGATGTTGTGATGATGCAATGATTATGCTGTGATGATGTAGTAATGATGATGTTATGATGCTGAGGTGATGCAGTGATTATGCAATGATGATGCTGTATTGACGCAGTGATTATGCTGTGATGATGCAGAGTTTATGCAGTTATGACACTGTGATTATGCTTTAATGACGACGCAATGATGATGTGACGATGCTGTGATGATGCTGTGACGATGCAGTGATTACACTGCGATGATGATGTGATGAAGCTGCGATGATGCTGTGATGATGCAGTGATAAAGATGTGATAATGCTGTGATGATGCTCTGATGACGCAGTGACGATGCTGTGATGATGCTGTTATGACACTTTGATGACGCTATAGTGATTCTGTGATGATGCTGTAGTGGTACTATGATGATGCGGTGAGGATGCTGCGATAACGCTCTGATGACGCAGTAATGATGATGTAATAATGCTGTGATGACGCTGCGATGACACTGTCGTGATGCTGTGATGACGCTGTGATGATGCTGTGATGATACTGAGATGACATTGTGCTGATGCAGTGCTGATGCAGTGATGATGCAGTGATGACGCAGTAATGATGCTATGATGATGCTGTGATTATGATGTGATGATGCATTGATAATGATGTGATGATGCTGTGATGATGCAGTGATGACTCTGTGATGATGTTGTGATGATGTTGCTATGATGTGATGATACTGTGATGATGCAGTGATGATGCTGCAATGATGCTCTGATGAATCTGTGATGACGCTATGATTACGCTGTCGTGATGCTCAGATAACACTGTTGTGATGCTATGATGATGCTGCGATGATGTTGTGATGATGGTGTGATGATGCAATGATTCTGCAGTACTGATACTGTGATGATGCTGAGATTATGCTGTGATGATACTGTGATGATGCAGTAATGATGATGTGATGATGCTGTGACAATGTAGTGATGATGCAGTGAAGATGCTGTGAGGATACTGTGATGATGCTGTGATGCTGCAGTGATGACGCTTCGATCCTGCTGTGATGATGCTGTGATTACGCTGTGACGATGCTGTGATAATGCAGTGATGATGATGTGATGATGCAGGGATGATGATGTGATGATGTTGTGTTGAAGCTCTGATGACGCTGTCATGATTCTGTGACGATGCAGTGATGACCCTGTCGTGATGTTGTGATGACGCTGTCGTGATGCTGTGATGACAATATGATGACGTAGTTATGATGCTGTTATGATGCAGTCAATATACAGTGATGATGCAGATATGAGGCTGTGATGATATTGTGATGATGCTGTAACGACGCTGTGATGACGCAGTGATGATGCTGTGATGATTCTGCGATGACTCTGTGATGACTGTATCGTGATTATGTGATAACGCTGTGATGATGCTGTGATGATGCAATGATGATGCAGTGATGATGCTGTGATGATGCTGTGATTCTGAAGTAATGATGCTGTGATGATGCTGAGGTGATGCTGTGATGATGCAGTGATGATGCAGTGATGACGCAGTGATGATGCTGTAATGATTTTGTGATGATGATGTGATGATGCAGTGATGGTGATGTGATGATGCAGATATTTTGATGTGATGATGCAGTGATTCCACAGTATTGATACTGTGATGACGCTGAGATGAAGCATTGATGATGCAGTGATGATGATGTGATGGTGCAGTGATGATTTGATAATGCTGTGACGATGCAGTGATGATACAGTGATGATGCTATGATTATGTTGTGATGATGTAGTGATGAGGCATTTATGACACTGCGATGATGTTGTGATGACTATGTGATGATGCAGTTATGACCCTGTGATGACCCTGTGATGATGCAGTTATGACACTGTGATGACGGTGTGATGATTTTGTGATTATGGTGTGATGATGCAGTGATGATGCTCTGATGATGCACTGACAGTAGTGTGATGATGCTGTGATGATGCAGTGAGTAAGCAGTAAAGATGCTTTGATGATGCTGTTATGATGCTGCAATGATGCTGTGATGATGCTGTGGGCTGCTCTGATGACAATTTGATGACGTAGTGATGATTCTGTCATGACGCCATGATGCTGCTCTGATGCTGCTGTGATGATGCTGTGATTATGCTGTGATGACGCTCTGATGACACAGTGATGATGCTGTGATGACGCTATGATGATGCCGTGATGATGCTGTGATGATGTTTTGATGATGCTCTGATGATGCAGTGATGATACTGTGATGGCACTCTGATGATGTTGTGATGATGATGTGATTATTCTCTGATGATGCAGTGATGATACTGTGATAACGCTGTGATGATGCAGTGTTTATGCAGTAATGATTCTGTGATAAAGCTGTGATGATGCTGTTATGACACTGATGATTTTTTGATGATTTATGATGATGCTGTAATGATGTAGTGATGATGCTGTGATTATGGATCTATGAAGCTGTGATGATGCTGTGATGATGCTGTGATGACGCTGTGATGACAGTGATTATGCTGTGGTGACACTTACATGATATTGTGATGATGATGTGATGATGCAGTGATGATGTAGTGATGATACTGTGATGATGCTGTGATGATGCTGTGATGACCCTGTGATGATGCAGTGATGATGCAGTGATTATGCATTTATGATGCTGTGATGATATTGTGATGATGCTGTAACGATGAATTGATGACACTGTGAAGATGCTGAGATGATGATTCTGTGATGATGCAGTGATGGTGATGTGATGACGCTCTGATGACAAAGTGATGACGCTGCGATGATAATGTGATGATGCTGTGATGAATATGGGATGATGCAGTGATGATGATGTGATGATGCTGTGATGACGCTGTTATGATGCAGTGATGATGATGTGATGACGTAGTGAGGATGCTGTGATGATGCTATGATCATGCTGTGTGGATGCTGTGACGACACTGTGATGATGATGATGCAATGATGATACTGTGATGACGCTGTGATGATGCAGTGATTATGCAGTAATAATTCTGTAATGACGCTGAGATGATGCTGTGATGATGCAGCGATGATGCAGTGATGATGATGTCATGATGCAGTGATGATGCTGTGATGATGCTGTGATGACCCTGTGATGATGCGGTGATGATGCAGTGATTATGCATTTATGATGTTGTGAGGATATTGTGATGATGCAGTGGTGATGCAGTGATGATGCAGTGATGATGCTGTGATGATATTTTGATGATGCTGTAACGATGCATTGATGACACTGCGAAGATGCTGAGATGATGATTCTGTGATGATGCAGTGATGGTGATGTGATGACGCTCTGATCACAAAGTGATGACGCTGCGATGATGCTGTTATTATGCTGTGATGACGCAGTGATGAAACCATGATGGTGGTGTGATGATGTTGTGTTGATGCAGTGATGATGATGTGATGATGCAGATATGATGGTGTTATGATGCAGTGAATACACCGTGATGACGCTGTGATGATGCAGTGAGTAAGCAGTAATGATGCTGCAATGATGCTGTGATGATGCTGTGATTATACGGTTTTTATGCAAAGACACTTTATTGATGCTGTGATGATGTTGTGATGAAGCTGTGATGATGCAGTGATGATGATGGGATTATGAAGTGATGATGATGTGATGATGCAGTGATGATACTGTGATGACGCTGTGATAATGCAGTGATTATGCAGAAATGATGCTGTGATGACACTGAGATGATGCTTTTATGATGCAGTGATGATGCTGTGAGGATGCAGTGAGGACACAGTGATGATGTTGTGCATATGCTGTGATGATGTTTTGATTACGTAGTGATGATGCTGTGGCGATGCAGTGATGATGCAGAGATGATGCAGTGATCAAAGCGTCATCACAGCATCATCACAGCGTCATCACAGCATCATCTCAACATCATTACTGCATCGTAACAGCATCATCAAAGCATAAACACAACATCATCAATACGTCATCACAGCATCATTATTGCATCATCAAAACATCATCATATTGTCATCAAAGCGTCATCACAGCGTCATAACAGCATCATCACAGCATCATCACAGCATCATCACAGCATAATCACAGCATCATCACAACATCATCACAGCATTATCACAGCATCATCGCTGCATCATCACAGCATCATAACATCATCATCAGAGCATCACAACATCATCACAGCATCATCACTGCATCATCAGAACATCATCACAGTGTCATCAAAGCGTCATCATAGCATTATCAGAGCATTACAACATCATCATCGCAGCGTCATCACAGCATCATCACAGCATCATCACTGCATCATCAGAACGTCATCACAGTGTCATCAAACCGTCATCACAGTATCATCACAGCATCATCACAGTATCAACACAACATCATCACTGCATAATCAGTGCATTATCAATTCATCATCAAAGCTTCAACAAGGCATCACAGTGCCATCACAGTGTCATCACTGTATCATCATTGAGTCATCAAAGCATCATCACATCATCATCACAGCATCATCACAGCGTCATCAATGCGTCATCACCACTACATCGTCACAGCATCATCACTGCATCATCACTGCGTCATAACAACATCATCACAGCGTCATGTTGTCATCACTGCATCTTCACAGAATCATGAAAGCATCATCGCAGCGTTATCACAGCATCATAACAACATTATCGTAGCGTCATCACAGCATAATCACAACATCATCACAGCATCATCACTGCATCATCACTGCATGATTACTGCATCATCAGAACATTATCATAGTGTCATCAAAGCGTCAACACAGCATCACAACAAAATCATCACAGCGTCGTCAAAGCGTCATCACAGCGTTATCACAGCATCATCACTACGTCATAACTGCATCATTACAGCGTCATCAGAGCATCATCACAGCATCATCACAGCATCACAACAGCATCATAACAAAATCATCACAGCGTCATCAAAGCGTCATCACAGCATCATCACTACATCATCACTGCATCATTACAGCGTCATCAGAGCATCATCACAGCATCATCAAAGCATCACAGCGTCATCAAAGTGTCATCAGAGCATCATCACGGCATCACTAGAGCATCATCCTATAATCACAGCATTATTACAGCATCATCACAGAGTCATCACTGCGTCATCACAGCATCATCAGTGGATCATCACAGCGTCATCACTGCATCATCACAGCATCATCGCAGCGTCATCACAGCATCATCACAGCATCATCACTGCATCATTACTGCATCATCACTGCTTCATTACAGCATCATCACAGCATCATCAGTGCGTCATCACAGCATCTTTACTGCATCATCACAGCATCATCACAGTGTGATCGCAACGTAATCACAGCATCATGACAACATCATTATTGCATCATGACTGCATCATTACAGCATCAACACAGCAGAATCAGTGCGTCGTCACAGCATCATTACTGCATCATCACAACATCATCACACTGTTATCGCAGCGTCATCACAGCATCATCACAAAATCATCACAGAATCATCACAGCATCATTGCAGCATCATCACATCATCAATACTGCGTCATCACAGCATCATCAGCACATAATCACAGTGTCATCAAAGCCTCATCACAGCATCATCACAACATCCTCACAGCATCATAACACATCATCACAGCATCATCACAGCACCATCAAAGCGTCATCACTGCAGCATCACAATATTATCATCACAGCATCCCAACAGTATCATCACTGCGTCATCACACCATCATCACAGCATCATCGCAGCATCATCACAGCATCATTAAAGCATCACAGCATCATCAGAGTCATCACAGTGTCATCACAGCATCACCACTGCGTTATCAGAGCGTCATCAAAGAACCATCACAGCGTCATCAGAGCTTCATCACAGCATCAACACAGCATCATCACAGTGTCATGAAAGTGTCATCACAGCATCATCAACGCATTATCACAGAATCATCACAGCATAATAACAACATTATCAGTTCGTCATCACAGTGTCATCACAGCATCATCACAGCATCAACACAGCATCATCGCAGCGTCATCACTGCATAATCACAGCATCATCACTGCATCTTCACTGCATCATCACAGCATCATCTCATCATCATCACTGCATCATCACTGCATCATCACAGCATCATCGCATCACCATCACAGCATCACAGCGTCATCACAGCGTCATCACAGTATCATCACTCCGTTATCACAGCATCATCACAGCATCATCACAGCATAAACAAAGATTCGCAGCGTCACCATTGCATCATCACAGAATCATCAAAGCATCATCATAGCGTCATCAGAACATTATCGCTGCCTCATCACTGCATCATCACAGCATCATCACTGCGTCATCACAACATCATCACTTCAACATCACAACAACATCACACTGTCATCAAAGCGTCATCACAGCATCATTACTGCATCATCACAGCATCATAACACATCATCACCACATCACAACAGCATCATCACAGCATCATAACAGCATCATCCAGGCGTCATCACTGCATCATCACAGTGTCACCACAGCGTCATCACAGCATCATCAAAGCATCACAGCGTAATCAAAGTGTCATCACAGCTTCATCAAGGCATCAACACCGCATCATCACAGCATCATCACAGAATCATCACGCCATCATCACAGCATCATCACAGCATCATCAGAGCGTCATCAAAGCACCATCACAGCGTCATCACATCTTCATCACAACATCAACACAGCATCATCACAGTGTCATCAAAGCGTCATCACAGCATCATCAGCGTGTCATCACAGAATCATCACAGCGTAATAAGTACATTATCAGTGCATCATCACAGCGTCATCACGGCATCATTACAGCATCAACACAGCATCATCACAGCGTTATCACTGCATCATCGCAGCATCACCACTGCATCATCACAGCATGATGCATAATGCACAGCACACATGATCAGAGCATCACAGCATCATCACAGCATCACCATAGTATCATCACAGCATTATCACCACATCATCACAGAGTCCTTACAGTGTCATAACAGTGTCATCACAGCTTGTGATGATGGTGATGCGGTGATGATGCAGTGAGGATGCAGTTACGCCGCTGTGATGACGCTGTGATGATGCTGTGATGAGGCTGTGATGATTCTATGATGACGCTGTGATGATACAATTATGACGGTGTGATGACGCTGCCATGATGCTATGATGACGCTGTGATGATGTAGTGATGGTGCAGTGATGATGCTGTGATGACACTGTGATGATTTTGTGATGATGCAGTAATGGTGCTGTGATGATGAAGTCTTGATGCTCTGATTACGAAGTGATGATTTTGTGATGATGCAGTAATGACGTTGTGATGACGCTGTGATGACTGTGATGATGCAGCGATAATGTTGTGATGATGCTCTGATGAAGCAGTGATGAAGCTGCGATGACGCTGTGAATAAGCAGTGACGATGCTGTGAGGATATTGTGATGATGCTATGATAACGCTGTGATGATGCCTTTGTAATACTGTCATGATGCTGCTTAGATGGCATGATGATGCTGTGATGATGATGTCATGATGCAGTGATGGTGCAGTGATGAAGCTGTGATGATGCAGTGATTATGAAGTAATGATGCTGTGATGCTGAGATGATGCTGTTATGATTCTGTGTTAATGCTGTGATGATGCAGTGATAATGCAGTAATGATGCTGTGATGATTCAGTGATGATGTTGTGATGACGCTGTGGTGACGCAGTTATGATGCTTTGATGATTCTCTGATGATGCAGTGTAGATGCTGTGATGATGCTGTGATGACGCTGTGATGACCTTATTATGATGCTGTGATTATACAGCTACGATTCTGTGATGATGCTGTGATGACGATGTGATGATGATCCGATGATGCTGTGATGATGTTGTGATGATGCTGTGACCATGCAGTGAGGACAATGTGGTGACGCTGTGTTGACGCAGTGATGATGCTGTGTCGATGATGTGATGATGATCTGATGATGCAGTGATGATGCTTTGAGGATGCAGTGATGATGCAGTGATGATGATGTGATGACGCTGTGATGAGGCCACGATGATGCTGTGATGACAATTTGAAGATGTAGTGATGATGCTTTGATGACGCTATGATGATGCAGTGATGATGCAGAAATGCTGTCGTGATTATGATTCTATGATGCTCTAATGATGCTGTGATGATGCAGTGATTATGCAGTAATGATTCTGTGATGACACTGTGATGATGTTGTGATGACGCTGTGATGATGCAGTGAGTAATCAGTAATGACGCTGTGATGATGCTGAGATGGTGCTGTGATGATGCAGTGATCATGTAGTGATGATGAAATGATGACACTGTGATATCGCTCTGATGATGCTGTGATGACGCAGTGAGTAAGCAGTAATGACGCTGTGATGATGCTGAGATGGTGCTGTGATGATGCAGTGATGATGCTGTGATGATGCACTGATGATACTGTTTTGACGCTGTGATGATGCAATGAGTAAGCAGTAGTGACCCTGTGATGATGCTGATATGGTGCTGTGATGATGCAGTGATGATGCAGTGATGACGCTGTAATGATGCAGTGATGATGCTGTGATGACCCTGTCGTGATGATGCTGAGATGACGCTGTGATGACACTGTGATGATGCATTTATGACGCTGTGATTATGTAGCTATGATGCAGTGATGATGCTGTGATGATTCCTTGATGATGCAGTGATGATGCTGTGATGATGCTATGATTATGTTTTGATGATGCTGTGATTATTCAGTGATGACACTGCGATGATGCTGTGATGATTCTGTGATTACGCTGTGATGACTCTGTTGTGATGCTCTGATAACGCTGTCGTGATGCTGTGATGATGCAATGATTATGCTGTATTGACGCAGTGATGATGCTGTGATGATGCAGAGTTTATGCAGTTATGACAGTGTGATTATGCTTTGATGATGACGCAATGATGATGTGACGATGCAGTGATGATGCTGTGATGATGCTGTGACGATGCAGTGATTAGGCTGCGATGACCCTGTCGTGATATTGTGATGACGCTGTCGTGATGCTGTGATGATGCTGTGATGACAATATGATGACGTAGTTATGATGCTGTTATGATGCAGTCATTATGCAGTGATGATGCAGATATGAGGCTGTGATGAAGCTGTGATGATATTGTGATGATGCTGTGACGACGCTGTGATGACACAGTGATGATGCTGTGATGATTCTGCGATGACTCTGTGATGACCGCATCGTGATTATGTGATAACGTTGTGATGATGCTGTGATGACGCAGTGATGATGCAGTGATGATGATATGAAGATGCAGTGATGACGCTGTGATGACACAGTGATGATGCTGTGATGATTCTGCGATGACTCTGTGATGACCGCATCGTGATTATGTGATAACGTTGTGATGATGCTGTGATGACGCAGTGATGATGCAGTGATGATGATATGATGATGCAGTGATGGTGATGTGATGATGCAGATATTTTGATGTGATGACGCAGTGATTCCGCAGTATTGATAGTGTGATGACGCTGAGATGAAGCATTGATGATGCAGTGATGATGATGTGATGGTGCAGTGATGATTTGATAATGCTGTGACGATGCAGTGATGATACAGTGATGATGCCGTGATGATGCTATGATTATGTTGTGATGATGTAGTGATGAGGCATTTATGACACTGCGATGATGTTGTGATGACTATGTGATGATTCTGTGATGACACTGTGATGACACTGCTGTGATGCTCTGGTAACGCTGTCGTGATGCTGTGATGATGCTGCGATGATGTTGTGATGACGCAATGATGATGCTGTGATGATGCAGTGTTTATGCGGTTATGACGCTGTGATGATGCTGTAATGATGCAGTGATTATGCAGTAATGATGCTGTAGTGACGCTGCGATTATGCTGTGATGATTCTGTGATGTTGCTGTGGTGACACTGTGTTGAGGCTGTTGTGATGCTCTGATAATGCTGTTGTGATGCAGTGATGATGCTGTGATGTTGCTGCGATGATGCTGTGGTGACGATGTGATGATGCAGTGATGATGCAGTGATGATGCAGTTATGACGCTTTAATGACGTTGTGATGATATTGTGATTTTGCTGTGATGACATAGTGATGACACAGTGATTATGCTGTGATGACACTTACATGATGTTGTGATGATGATGTGATGATGCTGTGATTATGCAGTGATGATACTGTGATGACGCTGTGATGATGCAGTGAGTAATTAGTAATGATGGTGAGATGATGCTGAGATGTTGCTGTGAAGATGCACTGATAATGCAGTGATGATGCTGTGATGATGCTATGATTATGTTTTGTTGACGCTGCGATGATGATGTACTGATGTTCTGGTGACACTGCGATGACACAGTGATGGTGCTGTTATGATGTTAATGACGCTCTTATGATGTTGTGATGATGCTGTGATTATGCTGTGATGATGCAGTAATGATGCTGTGATGATGCTGTGATGATGCAGCGATGACACTGTGATGATGCAATGATGATGATGTGATGATGCTGTGATGATGTAGTGATGACGCAGTGATGATACTGTTATGACGCTGTGGTGGTGTTGTGATGATGCTATGATTATGCTGTGATGACGCTGTAATGATGCAGTGATGATGCTGTAATGACCCTGTTGTGATGCTGAGATGACGCTGTGATGACACTGTGATGATGCATTTATGACGCTGTGATTATATAATTATGATGCAGTGATGATTCTGCGATGATTCATTGATGATGCAGTGATGATGTAGTGATGATGCTATGATGATGCAGTGATGATACTGTGATGACTCTGTTATGATGCAGTGAGTAAGCAGTAATGATGCTGTGATGTTGCTGATATTATGCTGTGATGATTCATTGATGATGCAGTGATAATGCTGTGATGATGCTATGATTATATTTTTTTGACGCTGCGATGATAATGTGCTGATGTTCTGGTGACACTGCGATGACACAGTGATGGTGCTGTTATGATGCTAATGACGCTCTTATGATGTTGTGATGATGCTGTGATTATGCTGTGATGATGCTGTGATGATGCTGCAAGGACATTGTGATGATGTTGTGATGATGCAGCGATGACGCTGCGATGAAGCAATAATGATGATGTGATGATGCTGTGTTGACGCTGTTATTATACAGTGATGATGACGTGATGATGCTGTGATGACGCTGTTATGATGCTGTGATGATGATGTGATGATGCTGTGATGACACTGTGATGATACAGTGATGATGATTTGATGATGCTGTGATGACGCTGTTATGATGCAGTGATGATGCTGTGATGATGCAGTGATGATGATGTGATGATGCTGTGATGACGCTGTTATGATGCAGTGATGATGTGATGACGTAGTGATGATGCTGTGATGACGTTATGATCATGGTGTGAGGATGCTGTGATGACACTGTGATGATGATATGATGATGCAGTGATGATACTCTGATGACACTGTGATGATGCAGTGATTATGCAGTAATAATTCTGTGATGACGCTGAGATGATGCTGTGATGATGCAGTGATGATACTGTGATGATGCTTTGATGATGCACTGAATAAGCAATAATGATGCTTTGATGATATTGAGATTATGCTGTGATGATGCTGTGATGATGCTGTGATGACCCTATGATGATGCGGTGATGATGCAGTGATTATGCATTTATGATGCTGTGATGATATTGTGATGATGCTGTAACGATGCACTGATGACACTTCGAAGATGCTGAGATGATGATTCTGTGATGATGCAGTGATGGTGATGTGATGATGCTGTGATGAATATGGGATGATGCTGTGATGATGCTCTGATGTCGTTCTGATGACGCTGTGACTACGGAATGATGATGCTGTGATGAAGCTCTGATAATGCTGTGATGACACAGTGATGATGTAGTGATGATGTTTTTATGATGATGTGATGATGCAGTGAGTCAGCAGTAATGATGCTGTCATGATGTTGTGATGATGCTGGGATGATGCGGTGATGATGCTGTGATTATGCAGTGATGATGCTGTTATTATGCAGCTATGAAGCTGTGATGATGCTGTGATGACGCAGTGATGATGCTGTGATGACACTGATGATGTTGTGATGATGCTGAGATGATGCAGTGATGATGCTGTGACAATTCTGAGATTATGCTATGATGACGCTGTGATGATGCAGTGTGTAAGCAGTAATGATGCTGTCATGATGTTGTGATGATGTGGGATGATGATGTGATGACGCAGTGATGATGCTGTGGTGATGCTGTGATGACGCTGTGATACAGCTGTGATGATGCTGTGATGACGCTGTGATGACAATTTATTATGAAGTGATGACTTTGTGATTACGCTGTGATGACACATTGAAGATTATGTGATGATGATGTGATGATGCAGTGATGATGCTTTCATGATGCAGTGATGATGCTTTGATGTCGCTCTGATGATGCTGTGATGATGCTGTGATGATGCAGTTATGGTACTGTGATGACGCTGTGATGATGCAGTGATTATGTTGTAATGATTCTGTGATGATGCCGTGATGATGCTGTTATGATGCAGTAATGATGCAGTGATGATTCTGTGATGATGCTGTGATGATGCAGTGATGATATAGTGATGACGCTGTGATGATGCATTGATGATGCTGTGATGATGCAGTGATTATGCAGTGATGACACTGTGATGACGGTGTGATGATGTTGTGATTATGGTGTGACGATGCAGTGATGATGCTCTGAAGATGCACTGACAATAGTGTGATGACGCTGTGAGGATGCAGTGAGTAAGCAGTAAAGATGCTTTGATGATGCTGTTATGATGCTGCAATGATGCTGTGGTTTGCTGTGATGACAATTTGATGACGTAGTGATGATTCTGTCATGACGCCATGATGCTGCTCTGGTGCTGCTGTGATGATGCTCTGATTATGCTGTGATGACGCTCTGATGACACAGTCATGATGCTGTGATGACGCTATAATGATGCTGTGATGATGTTTTGATTACGCAGTGATGATGCTGTGGTGATGCAGAGATGATGCAGTGATGATGCAGTGAAGATGCTGTGATGATGTTGTGCTGATACTTTGATGATGCAGTGATGATGCTGTGCTGATGCAGTGATGATTCAGTGATGATGTTGTGATGACGCTGTGGTGACGCAGTGATCATGCTTTGATGATTCCCTGATGACGCAATGTAGATGCTGTGATGATGCTGTGATGACGTTGTGCTGACGCTTTGATGATGCTGTGATGATGCGGTGATAATGATATGATGATGCAGTGATGACACTGCGATGTCGCTCTGATGATGCTGTGATGATGCGGTGATGATACAGTGATGATGCTGTGATGATGTTTTGATGATGGTGTGATGATACAGTGATGATGCTGTGATGATGTAGTGATGACACTGTGATGACGCAGTGATTAGGCAGTGATAATGCTGAGATGATGCTATGATGATGCAGTGATGACGCTGTGATGATGCTGTGATGATGATCTGATGATGCTGCGATGATGCAGTGATAATGCAGTGATGATGCAGTGACGATGCTGTGATGATGTTGTGGTGATGCTGTGACGATGCTGTGATGACGCTGTGATGATGCTCTGATGATGCTGAGATGATGCAGTGATCATGCAGTGATGATGCAGTGACGATGCTATGATGATGTTGTGATGATGCTGTGACGACGCAGTGATGACAATGCAATGATGCTGTGATGATGATGTGATTATGCTGTGATAATGCAGCAATTATGGAGTGATGATGCTGTGATGACACTTATTATGTTGTGATGATGCTGTGATGATGCTGCGATGATGCAGTGAGTAAGTAGTAATGATGCTCTGATGATGCTGTGATGATGCAGTGAAGATTATGAGATGATGATGTGATGACGCTGCAATGATCATGTGATAATGCAGTGACGATGATGTTATGATGGTCTGATGATGTAGTCATGACGCTGTGATATCTCTCTGATGATGCTGTGATGATGTAGTGATGATGCTGTGATGATGTTGTGATGATGCTATGATGATGCTCTTATGATTCTGTTGTGACGCTATGATGACACAGTAATGATGCTGTGGTGATTCTGTGATGATACATTGATAATGATGTGATGACGCCTTGACTTTGATGACGGATTGATGATGCTGTTATGATTCTGTAATGATGCTCTGATGATGCTGTGATGACACTGTGATGACGCTGCGATGATCATGTGACGATGCAGTGATGACACTGTGATGACGCTGTGACGATGCAGTGATGATACTGTGATGACGCTATGATAATGCAGTGATTATGCAGTAATGATGCTGTGATGATGCTGCAATGATGTGGTGATGATGCAGTGATTATGCTGTGATGATGCTGTTATAACACTGTGATGATGTTGTGATGATGATGTGATGATGCTGTGATGATGCACTGATGATGCAGTGATGATACTGTGATGACACTGTGATGATTTACTGATGATGCTGTGATGACGTAGTGTTGACGCTCTGATGACGCAATGATGACGCAATGATGATGCTGGGATGATGCTGGGATGATGATGTGATGATGCTGTGATGACACTGTTATGATGTTGTGATGATGATGCAGTTATGCTGCTGTGATGATGAAATGATTATGCAGTGATGATGCTGTGATGATGCTGAGATGTTGCAGTGATGATGCTGTGATAACGCTGTTATGACGTAGTGATGATCCCGTGATGATGCAGTGAGTAAGCAGTAATGATGCTGTGATGATGCTGTGATGATGCTGTGATGATGCAGTGAAGATGCAGTGATTATGCAGTGAAGATGCTGTGATGACACTTATGATTTTGTGATGATAATGCAGTTATGATGCTGTGATTATGAAACGATTATGCAGTGATGATGAAGTGATGATGCTGAGATGTTGCAGTGATGATGCTGTGATGATGCTGAGATGATGCTGTGATGATGTTGTGATGATGCTGTGATGATGCTGTGATGACACATTGATGATGCTGTCATGATGCAGTGATTATGCAGTGATAATGCTTTGATGACGCTGCGCTGCTGCAGTGATGACGCAGTTATGATGCAGTGATGATGCAGTGATGATACTGTGATTATGTTGTGATGATGCAGTGAGTAAGCAGTAATGATGCTGTGATGATGCTGTAATAATGCGGTGATGATGCTGTGATGATGCAGTGATGATGCTCTGATGACACTGTGATAATTTTGTGATGATGATGTGATGATGCAGTGATGATGCTAAGATGCTTTTGTGATTATGCTGTCATGACGCAGTGATGATGCTGTGTTGATGCTATGATTATGTTTTGATGATTATGTGATGATGCAGTGATCATGCTGCAACGCTGCTGTGATGATGCTGTAATGGCGCAGTGATGATGCTGTGATTACGCTGTGGTGATGCTATGATTATGTTGTGATGCTGCTGTGATGATGCAGTGATGATGTTGCGATGATGCCGTGATGATGCAGTGGTGACGCTGGGATGATGCTGTGATGATGCAGTGATGATGCAGTGATGATGCAGTGATGACGATGTGATGATGCAGTGATGATGATGTGATGATGCAATGATTATGCAATAATGGTGCTTTGATGATGCTGAGATGATGCAGTGATTAGGCAGTGATGATGCACTCATGACGCTGTGATGAATTTTTGATGATGCTCTGATGACGCAGTGATGATGTTGTAATGATGATGTGTTGATGCAGTGATGATGCTGTTATGTCGTTGTGATGATGCTGTTATGACGTTGTGACGATGCTCTGTTGATGCTATGATGATGCAGTGATGATGCAGTAATAACGCTGTGATGACGCTGTGATGATTTTTTGATGATGCTGTGATGACGCTGTGATAATGCAGTGTGTAAGCAGTAATGATACTATGATAATGCTGTGATAATGAGGTGATGATGCAGTGATTATGCCGTGATAATGCTGTCATGACACTGTGATGATGTTGTGATGATGCTGTGATTATTCAGTGATGATGCAGTGATGATGCTGTTATGACGCTGTGATGGCGTAGTAATGATGCTGTGATGACGCAGTGATGATGCTCTGATGATGCTGTGATTATGATGTGATGACGCTTTGATCATGATGTGATGATGCAGTAATTCTGCACTAATGATGCTGTGATTATGCTGAGATGATGCTCTGATGATGCAGTGATGATTCTGCAATGATATTGTGATGATGTTACTATGATGTTGTTATAAATAGCTCAGTCTTCAAAATAGGTTTAAATAAGAAAATAGGATTTATTAAAAGAATAGAAGTAAGCAAACAGCGCTGGGTGCACCGGGAGTTTCCGCTCCACCAGGACTCACACCAGCCACATCAAGGAGCTGATTTTTATACTCCTAGACTAATACATATTCATTACTACTTCTAAAAAAAATAGGTTATTATAATTAGCTTCCGGGGTCCAGTCCCTCCTACTGGAGCATGCGCATCAGTCTCCGGTGGTCCCTCTGGGGGTCTCTAGGGGTCTTTCATGCTGAAGGCTCGTAGTCTTCCTCTCCAAGTTTTTTTCTTGTCCTTCCCCTTTGTACTCCTTTGGCACCGTGTCAAGTTTATACAGCATCCCCTGCAGGTCTTGTCTCCTAGCCGTCCTTCAGCTTCTTTTTTTTTCCTCTTCTTAATCTCTTGGACACCTGGCCAGATATCAGAGGCCTGCATAGTATTCCA
Organism: Clangula hyemalis; assembly: GCA_963989345.1. The sequence continues at coordinate 1,139,118 of OZ022447.1, forward strand.
TAACAGTCACTAATTGTTATCAGTTATTCTGAGGCTCCCAGACATCAAAGACGTCATACAAACACAAATAGCTTTCTTATTGACACTTCACAAGTAATTAAAACATTCCTCACCAGCCATTCACAGGGACAGCCACACCTATAGCCGCATTAAGTTAATTTCGAAGAAGACAAAACAACAGAAAAAAAGGCTGTAACTGTTAGAAATAGAAATCCGGAATAACAAAGGCAAACAAGCTCAAGAATTTGAGGAGTATTTTCTGAAGACTTGATAACTTGACTAGAATGAGGGGGAGACTGGGGCACACTGCATCTGTGGTTAAGGAATCAAACTGCCATTGCAGGGCCCCGAAGCAGACAGAAGCAGACAGGGCTGTTCTTTATGGACACGAATCGTTAAAACATTCCTCACAATGTGATGATACTGTGATGATGCAGTGATGACGCTGCAATGATGCTCTGATGAATCTGTGATGACGCTATGATTACGCTGTCGTGATGCTCAGATAACACTGTCGTGATGCTATGATGATGCTGCGATGATGTTGTGATGATGGTGTGATAATGCAATGATTCTGCAGTACTGATACTGTGATGATGATGAGATTATGCTGTGATGATGCTGTGATGATGCAGTGATGATGATGTGATGATGCTGTGACAATGTAGTGATGATGCAGTGAAGATGCTGTGAGGATACTGTGATGATGCTGTGATGCTGCAGTGATGACGCTGCAATCCTGCTGTGATGATGCTGTGGTGATGCTGTGGTAATGCAGTGATGATGAGGTGATGATGCAGGGATGATGCTGTGATGATGCTGAGATGATGCTGTGATGACGCTGTGATGATGCAGTGTGTAAGTAGTAATAATGCTGTCATGATGTTGTGATGATGCTGGGATGATGATGTGATGAAGCAGTGATGATGCTGTGGTGATGCTGTGATGACGCTGCGATATAGCTGTGATGACGCTGTGATGACAATTTGATGATGAAGTGATGACTTTGTGATTACGCTGTGATGACACATTGAAGATCATGTGATGATGCAGTGATGATGCAGTGATGATGCTGTCATCATGCAGTGATGATGCTCTGATGTCGCTCTGATGATGCTGTGATGATGCAGTTTTGGTACTGTGATGACGCTGCGATGATGCAGTGATTATGTAGTAATGGTGCTGTGATGATGCTGTGATGATGCTGTTATGATGCAGTAATGATGCAGTGATGACGCAGTGATGATTCTGTGATGATGCTGTGATGATGCAGTGATGATATAGTGATGACGCTGTGATGATGCATTGATGATGCTGTAATGATGCTGTGATGACCCTGTGATGATGCAGTGATGACACTGTGATGGTGGTGTGATGATGTTGTGATGATGCAGTAATGATGATGTGATGATGCAGATATGATGGTGTTATGATGCAGTGAATACACCGTGATGACGCTGTGATGATGCAGTGACTAAGCAGTAATGATGCTGCGATGATGCTGTGATGATGAGGTGATGATGCAGTGATGATGCACTGATGATGCTGTCATGATACTCTAATGATGCCGTGACGATGAAGTGATGGTGCAGTGATGATGCTGTGATGATGCTGTGATGATGCTGTGATGACGTTGCGACGAGGATATTATGATCCTGTGATTACTCTGTGATGACGTTTCGATGACACTGTTATGATGCTGTGATGATGCAGTGGTGATGCTTTGATGACGCAGTGATGACGCTGTGATGATGCTCTGATGACGCTGTGATGATGCCGTGATGATAGATTGATTATACTGTGATGATGTTGTGATGATGCTGTTATGATGAAATGATGATGATGGGATGATGCAATGATGATGATGTGATGATGCAGTGATGATACTGGTACGACGCTGTCATAATGCAGTGATTATGCAGTAATGATTCTGTGAAAATGCTGAGATGATGCTGTGATGATGTAGTGATGACGCAGTGATGATGCTTTGATGACAATGCCAAGATTCTGTGATGATGCTGTGATGATTCCTTGATGACTCTGTGATGATGCAGTGATAGTGCAGTGATTATGCAGTGTTTATGCTGTGATGATGCTCTGATTATGTTGTGATGATGCTGTGATGATATTGTGATGATGCAGTGATGATGTTGTGATAACACAGTGATGATGCTGTGATGATGCAGTCTGAATGATGTGATGATGCTGTGAAGATGCAGTTCTGTTGCAGTGATGATGCTGTGATTATGCAGCTATGAAGCTGTGATGATGCTGTGATGACGCAGTGATGATGCTGTGATGACACTGATGATGTTGTGATGATGTTGAGATGATGCAGTGATGATGCTGTGACAATTCTGAGATTATGCTATGATGACGCTGTGATGATGCAGTGTGTAAGCAGTAATGATGCTGTCATGATGTTGTGATGATGTGGGATGATGATGTGATGACGCAGTGATGATGCTGTGGTGATGCTGTGATGACGCTGTGATACAGCTGTGATGATGCTGTGATGACGCTGTGATGACAATTTATTATGAAGTGATGACTTTGTGATTACGCTGTGATGACACATTGAAGATTATGTGATGATGATGTGATGATGCAGTGATGATGCTTTGATGTCGCTCTGATGATGCTGTGATGATGCAGTTATGGTACTGTGATGACGCTGCGATGATGCAGTGATTATGTTGTAATGATTCTGTGATGATGCCGTGATGATGCTGTTATGATGCAGTAATGATGCAGTGATGATTCTGTGATGATGCTGTGATGATGCAGTGATGATATAGTGATGACGCTGTGATGACGCATTGATGATGCTGTGATGATGCAGTGATTATGCAGTGATGACACTGTGATGACGGTGTGATGATGTTGTGATTATGGTGTGACGATGCAGTGATGATGCTCTGAAGATGCACTGACAATAGTGTGATGACGCTGTGAGGATGCAGTGAGTAAGCAGTAAAGATGCTTTGATGATGCTGTTATGATGCTGCAATGATGCTGTGGTTTGCTGTGATGACAATTTGATGACGTAGTGATGATTCTGTCATGACGCCATGATGCTGCTCTGGTGCTGCTGTGATGATGCTCTGATTATGCTGTGATGACGCTCTGATGACACAGTCATGATGCTGTGATGACGCTATAATGATGCTGTGATGATGTTTTGATTACGCAGTGATGATGCTGTGGTGATGCAGAGATGATGCAGTGATGATGCAGTGAAGATGCTGTGATGATGTTGTGCTGATACTTTGATGATGCAGTGATGATGCTGTGCTGATGCAGTGATGATTCAGTGATGATGTTGTGATGACGCTGTGGTGACGCAGTGATCATGCTTTGATGATTCCCTGATGACGCAATGTAGATGCTGTGATGATGCTGTGATGACGTTGTGCTGACGCTTTGATGATGCTGTGATGACGCTGTGATGATGCGGTGATAATGATATGATGATGCAGTGATGACACTGCAATGTCACTCTGATGATGCTGTGATGATGCGGTGATGATACAGTGATGATGCTGTGATGATGTTTTGATGATGGTGTGATGATACAGTGATGATGCTGTGATGATGTAGTGATGACACTGTGATGACGCAGTGATTAGGCAGTGATAATGCTGAGATGATGCTATGATGATGCAGTGATGACGCTGTGATGATGCTGTGATGATGATCTGATGATGCTGCGATGATGCAGTGATAATGCAGTGATGATGCAGTGACGATGCTGTGATGATGTTGTGGTGATGCTGTGACGATGCTGTGATGACGCTGTGATGATGCTCTGATGATGCTGAGATGATGCAGTGATCATGCAGTGATGATGCAGTGACGATGCTATGATGATGTTGTGATGATGCTGTGACGACGCAGTGATGACAATGCAATGATGCTGTGATGATGATGTGATTATGCTGTGATAATGCAGCAATTATGGAGTGATGATGCTGTGATGACACTTATTATGTTGTGATGATGCTGTGATGATGCTGCGATGATGCAGTGAGTAAGTAGTAATGATGCTCTGATGATGCTGTGATGATGCAGTGAAGATTATTAGATGATGATGTGATGACGCTGCGATGATCATGTGATAATGCAGTGACGATGATGTTATGATGGTCTGATGATGTAGTCATGACGCTGTGATATCTCTCTGATGATGCTGTGATGATGTAGTGATGATGCTGTGATGATGTTGTGATGATGCTATGATGATGCTCTTATGATTCTGTTGTGACGCTATGATGACACAGTAATGATGCTGTGGTGATTCTGTGATGATACATTGATAATGATGTGATGACGCCTTGACTTTGATGACGGATTGATGATGCTGTTATGATTCTGTAATGATGCTCTGATGATGCTGTGATGACACTGTGATGACGCTGCGATGATCATGTGACGATGCAGTGATGACACTGTGATGACGCTGTGACGATGCAGTGATGATACTGTGATGACGCTATGATAATGCAGTGATTATGCAGTAATGATGCTGTGATGATGCTGCAATGATGTGGTGATGATGCAGTGATTATGCTGTGATGATGCTGTTATAACACTGTGATGATGTTGTGATGATGATGTGATGATGCTGTGATGATGCACTGATGATGCAGTGATGATACTGTGATGACACTGATGATTTACTGATGATGCTGTGATGACGTAGTGTTGACGCTCTGATGACGCAATGATGATGCTGGGATGATGCTGGGATGACACTGTTATGATGTTGTGATGATGATGCAGTTATGCTGCTGTGATGATGAAATGATTATGCAGTGATGATGCTGTGATGATGCTGAGATGTTGCAGTGATGATGCTGTGATGACGCTGTTATGACGTAGTGATGATCCCGTGATGATGCAGTGAGTAAGCAGTAATGATGCTGTGATGATGCAGTGAAGATGCAGTGATTATGCAGTGAAGATGCTGTGATGACACTTATGATTTTGTGATGATAATGCAGTTATGATGCTGTGATTATGAAACGATTATGCAGTGATGATGAAGTGATGATGCTGAGATGTTGCAGTGATGATGCTGTGATGATGCTGAGATGATGCTGTGATGATGTTGTGATGATGCTGTGATGATGCTGTGATGACACATTGATGATGCTGTCATGATGCAGTGATTATGCAGTGATAATGCTTTGATGACGCTGCGCTGCTGCAGTGATGACGCAGTTATGATGCAGTGATGATGCAGTGATGATACTGTGATTATGTTGTGATGATGCAGTGAGTAAGCAGTAATGATGCTGTGATGATGCTGTAATAATGCGGTGATGATGCTGTGATGATGCAGTGATGATGCTAAGATGCTTTTGTGATTATGCTGTCATGACGCAGTGATGATGCTGTGTTGATGCTATGATTATGTTTTGATGATTATGTGATGATGCAGTGATCATGCTGCAACGCTGCTGTGATGATGCTGTAATGGCGCAGTGATGATGCTGTGATTACGCTGTGGTGATGCTATGATTATGTTGTGATGCTGCTGTGATGATGCAGTGATGATGTTGCGATGATGCCGTGATGATGCAGTGGTGACGCTGGGATGATGCTGTGATGATGCAGTGATGATGCAGTGATGATGCAGTGATGACGATGTGATGATGCAGTGATGATGATGTGATGATGCAATGATTATGCAATAATGGTGCTTTGATGATGCTGAGATGATGCAGTGATTAGGCAGTGATGATGCACTCATGACGCTGTGATGAATTTTTGATGATGCTCTGATGACGCAGTGATGATGTTGTAATGATGATGTGTTGATGCAGTGATGATGCTGTTATGTCGTTGTGATGATGCTGTTATGACGTTGTGACGATGCTCTGTTGATGCTATGATGATGCAGTGATGATGCAGTAATAACGCTGTGATGACGCTGTGATGATTTTTTGATGATGCTGTGATGACGCTGTGATAATGCAGTGAGTAAGCAGTAATGATACTATGATGATGCTGTGATAATGCGGTGATGATGCAGTGATTATGCCGTGATAATGCTGTCATGACACTGTGATGATGTTGTGATGATGCTGTGATTATTCAGTGATGATGCAGTGATGATGCTGTTATGACGCTGTGATGGCGTAGTAATGATGCTGTGATGACGCAGTGATGATGCTCTGATGATGCTGTGATTATGATGTGATGATGCTGTGACAATGTAGTGATGATGCAGTGAAGATGCTGTGAGGATACTGTGATGATGCTGTGATGCTGCAGTGATGACGCTGCAATCCTGCTGTGATGATGCTGTGATTACGCTGTCATGATGTTGTGATGATGCTGGGATGATGATGTGATGAAGCAGTGATGATGCTGTGGTGATGCTGTGATGACACTGCGATATAGCTGTGATGACGCTGTGATTACAATTTGATGATGAAGTGATAACTTTGTGATTACGCTGTGATGACACATTGAAGATCATGTGATGATGATGTGATGATGCAGTGATGATGCAGTGATGATGCTGTCATCATGCAGTGATGATGCTCTGATGTCGCTCTGATGATGCTGTGATGATGCAGTTTTGGTACTGTGATGACGCTGCGATGATGCAGTGATTATGTAGTAATGGTTCTGTGATGATGCTGTGATGATGCTGTTATGATGCAGTAATGATGCAGTGATGACGCAGTGATGATTCTGTGATGATGCTGTGATGATGCAGTGATGATGTAGTGATGATGCAGTGATGATACTGTTATGACGCTGTCGTGATACTGTGATGATGCTGTGGTGGTGTTGTGATGATGCTGTGATTATGCTGTGATGACGCTGTAATGATGCAGTGATGATGCTGTGATGACCCTGTCGTGATGCTGTGATGATGCTGAGATGACGCTGTGATGACACTGTGATGATGCATTTATGACGCTGTGATTATGTAATTATGATGCAGTGATGATTCTGCGATGATTCATTGATGATGCAGTGATGATGTAGTGATGATGCTGTGATGATGCAATGATGATACTGTGATGACGCTGTTATGATGCAGTGAGTAAGCAGTAATGATGCTGTGATGTTGCTGAGATGATGCTGTGATGATTCATTGATGAGGCAGTGATGATGCTGTGATGATGCTATGATTATGTTTTGATGATGCTGTGATGATGCTGTGATGATTCTGTGATGACACTATGATGACTCTGTCGTGATGCTCTGATAACGCTGTCGTGATGCTGTGATGATGCTGCGATGATGTTGTGATGATGCAATGATTATGCTGTGATGATGTAGTAATGATGATGTTATGATACTGAGGTGATGCAGTGATGATGCAATGATGATGCTATATTGACGCAGTGATGATGCTGTGATGATGCAGAGTTTATGCAGTTATGACACTGTGATTATGCTTTGATGACGACGCAATGATGATGTGACGATGCAGTGATGATGCTCTGATGATGCTGTGACGATGCAGTGATTACGCTGCGATGATGACGTGATGATGCTGTGATGATGCAGTGATAATGACGTGATAATGCTGTGATGATGATGTGATGACGCTGTGATGATGCAGTGGTGATTATGTGATGATGTAGTGATGATGATGTGATGACGCACTGATGATGATGTGATGGTTCAGTGATTCTGCAGTATTGATACTGTGATGATGCTGAGATGATGCTGTAACGATGCAGTGATGATACAGTGATAATGCTTTGATGATGGTAAGATAATGTTTTGATGATGCTGTGATGATGCAGTTATGAGGCTGCGATGATGCTGTGATGACGATGTGATGATTCTGTGATGACGCTGTGATGATGCTGTCGTGGTGGTCTGATAACGTTGTCGTAACGCTGTGACGATGCTGCGATGATGTTGTGATGATTCTGTGACGATGCAATGATGATGCACTGCATGTGATGATGCAGTGATGATGCACTGATGATGCTGTCATGGCGATGTGATGATGCTGTGATGATGCTGTGATGATGCTGTGATGACGTACTAATGATGCTGTGATGATGCAGTTTTTACGCAGTTATGATGCTGCGATGATGCTGTGGTGATGATGTGATGATGCTGTTATGATGATGTGATGCTGTGATCATGCAGTGATGACGCTGTGATGATGTTGTGATGACGCATTCATGATGCTGCGATGATGCTGTGGTGATGATGTGATGATGCTGTTATGACGCAGCTACTATGCTGTTATGATGCTGTGACGACGCTGTGATGATGCTGTGATGATACTGAGATGACGTTGTGCTGATGCAGTGATGATGCAGTGATGATGTAGTGATGACGCAGTAATGATGCTATGATGATGCTGTGATTATGATGTGATGATGCATTGATCACGATGTGATGATGCTGTGATGATGCAGTGATGACACTGTGATGATTTTGTGATGATTTATGATGATGCTGTGATGATGTAGTGATGATACTGTGATGATGTGATTATGGAGCTATGAAGCTGTGATGATGCTGTGATGATGCTGTGATGACGCTCTGATGACACAGAGATTATGCTGTGATGACACTTACATGATGTTGTGATGATGATGTGATGATGCTGTGACGATGTAGAGATGATACTGTGATGACGCTGTGATGATGCAGTGAGTAAGTAGTAATGATGGTGAGATGATGCTGAGATGTTGCTGTGAAGATGCACTGATAATGCAGTGATGATGCTGTGATCATGCTATGATTATGTTTTTGACGCTGCGATGATGATGTGCTGATGTTGTGGTGACACTGCGATGACACAGTGATGGTGCTGTTATGATGCTAATGACGCTCTTATGATGTTGTGATGATGCTGTGATTATGCTGTGATGATGCAGCGATGACGCTGTGATGATGCAATGATGATGATGTGATTATGCTGTGATGACGCTGTTATGATGCAGTGATGATGATGTGATGATGCTGTGATGACACTGTTATGATGCAGTGATGATGATGTGATGATGCTCTGATGACATAGTGATGATGCTGTGATATTGCTGTTATAACACTGTGATGACACTGTGATGATGCTGAGATTATGCTGTGAAGATGCAGTGATGATGCAGTGATCACAGATTCACAGAATTTCTAGGTTGGAAGAGACCTCAAGATCATCGAGTCCAACCTTTGACCTAACGCTAACAGTCCCCACTAAACCATATCCCAAAGCTCTACATCTAAACGTCTTTTAAAGACTTCCAGGGATGGTGACTCCACCACCTCCCTGGGCAGCCTGTTCCAGTGCCTAACAACCCTTTCAGTAAAGAAGTTCTTCCTAACATCTAACCTAAAACTCCCCTGGCGCAACTTAAGACCATTCCCCCTCGTTCTGTCACCAGGCACGTGGGAGAACAGGCCAACCCCCACCTCACTACAGCCTCCTTTAAGGTATCTGTAGAGAGCGATAAGGTCGCCCCTGAGCCTCCTCTTCTCCAGGCTGAACAAGCCCAGCTCCTTCAGCCGCTCCTCGTAGGACTTGTTCTCCAGGCCCCTCACCAGCTTCGTCGCCCTCCTCTGGACCCGCTCAAGCACCTCGATGTCCTTCTTGTAGCGAGGGGCCCAAAACTGAACACAGTACTCGAGGTGCGGCCTCACTAGAGCCGAGTACAGGGGGATGATCACCTCCCTAGCCCTGCTGGTCACACTGTTTCTGATACAAGCCAGGAAGCCGTTGGCCTTCTTGGCCACCTGAGAACACTGCTGGCTCATATCCAGCCGACTGTCCACCATCACTCCCAGGTCCTTCTCTGCCTGGCAGCTCTCCAACCACTCATCTCCCAGCCTGGAGCTCTGCTTGGGGTTGTTGCGCCCCAGGTGCAGGACCCGGCACTTGGCCTTGTTGAACTTCATACAGTTGACCTCAGCCCATCGGTGCAGCGTATCCAGATCCTCCTGCAGAGCTTTCCTACCCTCGAGCAGATCGACACACGCACCTAACTTGGTGTCATCTGCAAACTTACTGAGGGTGCACTCAATGCCCTCGTCCAGATCAGGGTCGGTTGGGAGTTTGTCATCCCCACTGTCCCGGTCCTCCAGCTCAGGGCACCCTGGGTCCCGAAGCCCATCATCGGCATTGAAGAAAGAGGCAAAGAAGGCGTTAAGCGTCTCTGCTTTGCCTATGTCATTGTCTGTGAGGAGACCTTCCCTATCAAGGAGCGGCCCTATGTATTCTTTAGTTCTCCTTTTTCCATTCACATATCTAAAAAACCCCTTTTTATTTTCTCTCACAGACACAGCCAGCTTCAACTCTAGGTGTGTTTTGGCCACACGAATTTTCTCCCTACAAACACGAACAGCATCCCTGTATTCTTTCCTTGACACCTGGCCCTCCTTCCAGTAGCGAAACACTCTCTGTTTCCGCCTAATCTCCATTAGAATGTTCCTGGTCAGCCACGCCGGCCTCCTGCCCCACCTGCCTGACTTGCGATATTTACGAATTGCCTGATCTTGTGCTTCTAGGAGGCATCGCTTAAAGAATGACCAGCACTGGTGGACATTGAGGCCTTCAAGAGCAGTTTCCCAGGGGACCTTGCTGACTAGTTCCCTGAGCAGCCTGAAGTCCACTTTCCCCATATCTAGGGATGAGGTTTTGGTGGCACTTTTCCTTCTGTCACCGTAAATTTTGAACTCAACCACTTCATGGTCGCTATGACCAAGGCGGCCACCAATCACCACATCTCCCACCAGACCCTCTCTGTTTACTAGCAACAGGTCTAGGAGGGCACCTTTCCTAGTTGGTTACGTTAGCACCTGCACCAAGAAGTTATCATCTAGGTGCTTCATGAACCTCCTGGACTTGCTCGTGTCAGCTGTGTGGCACTCCCAGTTAACGTCTGGCAAGTTGAAGTCCCCCATAAGGACAAGGGGAGTTAATCTCGAGGCCTCTCTTAGTTCTGTAAAGAATAATTTATCGGCGCTATCGTCCTGGCCAGGCGGTCTGTAATAGACTCCCACAACGACCTCCCCTTTATTCGTTCGTCCCTTGATCCTTACCCAGAGGCTCTCAACTTTGCCATCGCCGACCTGAAGTTCCACACAGTCCAGCCCCTGCTTCACATACATCGCCACCCCACCCCATATCATCATAACAGCATCATTACTGCATCATCACAGCATAATAACAGCATCATCACAACATCATAAGAGCGTCATTAGCATCATAACAGCACCATCACTGTGTCATCGCAGTATCACCAGAACATCAGCACATCATCATCGCAGCGTCAAAAAAACATAATCATAGCATCTTCACAGCATCATCACTGCATTATCAGTGCATCTTCACAGCAACATCTCAGCATCATCACACCATCATTACTACTTACTCACTGCATCATCACAGCGTCATCACAGTATCATCACTGCATCATCACAGCATAATCACTGTGTCATCACAGCGTCATCACAGCATCATCACAGCATCTTCACAGCTTCAAAGCTCCATAATCACAGCATCATCACAGCATCATCACTACATCATCACAGCATCATCATAAATCATCACAAAATCATCACAGTGTCATCACAGCATCATCACAGCATTATCACAGAATCATTACTGCATAAACACTGCATCATCACAGCGTTATCACAGTATCATCACTGCATCATCAGAGAATAATCACATCATCATCACAACATCATCAGAGTGCAATCACAGTATCATGACTGTGTCATCAGAGCGTCATCACAGCATAATCACAGCATCCTCACAGCAGCATCAGAGCAGCATCATGGCATCATGACAGAATCATCACTACGTCATCAAATTGTCATCACAGCAGCCCACGGCATCATCACAGCATCACTGCAGCATTGTAACAACATCATCAAAGTATCTTTACTGCTTACTCACTGCATCATCACAGCGTCATCACAGTATCATCACTGCATCATCACAGCATCATCTCAGCGTCATCAAAGAATTATTACTGCATAATCACTGCATAATCACTGCATCATCACAGCATCATCAATGCATCATCACAGCGTCATCACTGCATCATCAAAATATCATCTCAGCATCATCACAGAATCATTAATGCATAATCACTGCATCATCACAGCGTCATCAAAGTATCATCACTGCAAGCATCATATCATCATCACCGCATCATCACAGTGTCATCACAGCATCATCAAAGCGTCATCACAACGTCATCACAGCATCATCACAGCATCTACATTGCATCATCAGAGAATCATCAAAGCATGATCACTGCGTCACCACAGCGTCATCACAACATCATCACTGAATCATCACTGCATCAGCACAGCATCATCACTGCATCATCATAGCATCATCAAAGTATCAGCACAACATCATCACAGCATCTTCACTGCATCATCACTGCATCATCTCTGCATCACCATAGCATCATCACTGCGTAATCAAAACATCATCAGAGCATCATTATAGCGTCATCACAGCATCATGACTGTGTCATCAGAGCATCATCACAGCATAATCAGAGCATCATCACAGCAGCACCAGAGCAGCATCATGGCGTCATGACAGAATCATCACTACGTCATCAAATTGTCATCAGAGCAGCCCACAGCATCATCACAGCATCATAGCAGCATCATCAAAGCATCTTTACTGCTTACTCACTGCATCATCACAGCGTCATCACACTACTGTCAGTGCATCTTCAGAGCATCATCACTGCATCATCACACCATAATCACAACATCATCACACCATCATCACAGTGTCATCACTGCATAATCACTGCATCATCACAGCATCATCACTATATCATAACTGAATCATCACAGAATCATCACTGCATCATTACTGCATCATAACAGCATCATCACAGCATCATCACAGAATCATTACAACATAATCACTGCATCATCACAGCGTCATCACAGTATCATCAGAGCGACATCAGAGCATCATCACTGCATCATGAAAGCATCATCACTGCATCATCACATCATCATCACATAATCTTCAATGTGTCATCACAGCGTAATCACAAAGTCATCACTTCATAATAAATTGTCATCACAGCGTCATCACAGCATCATCACAGCTGTATCGCGCAGCGTCATCACAGCATCACCACAGCATCATCACTGCGTCATCACATCATCATCCCACATCATCACAACATCATGACAGCATCATTACTGCTTACACACTGCATCATCACAGCGTCATCACAGCATCATCTCAGCATCATCACAGCATCATCACTGCATCATCTCAGCATCATCACAACATCATCAGTGTCATCACAGCATCATCACTGCTTCATCACAGCGTCATCGCAGCTTCATAGCTGCATAATCACAGCATCATCCCAGCATCATCCCAGCATCATCACAACATCATGACAGCATCATTACTGCTGACTCACTGCATCATCACAAAGTCATCTCAGTATCATCACAGCGTCATCACAGCATCACAACAGTGTCATCGCAGCATCATCACAACATCATTACATCACGATTACTGCGTCATCAGAGCGTCATCGCAGCATCCTCACAGCATCATCATAGTACCACTATAACATCATCACAGAATCACTATAGCGTCATCACTGCATCATAACAGCATCATCACAGCATCATCACATCATCACCGCAGCATCATCGCAGCATCATCACAACATCATCACAGCGTTATCACTGCATCAACATATCATCATAACAGCATCATGACATCGTCACCACAGCATCATAGCAGCATCATCACAGCATCATCACTGCATCATCATGTCATCATCACAGCATCATCTAAGCATCATCACTGCGTCATCACAGCACCATCACTGCATAGTCACATCACCATCACTGCGTCATCACTGCATCATCACTGCATCATCATATCATCATCACAGCATCATCTAAGCATCATCACTGCGTCATCACAGCACCATCACATCGTCATCACAGCATCATCGCAGCCTCATAACTGCATCATCACAGCATCATCACAACATTATCTTAGCACCATCACAGCATTATCACTGTATCATCACTGCATCATTACAGCATCATCTCAGCATCATCACAGTATCAATACTGCAGAATCACTGAATCATCACATCATAAGTGAGTCATCACATCATCATCACAACATTATCACATCATTATCACTGCATCATCACAGCATCATCGCAGCATCATCACATCATCATCGCAGCCTAATCACTGCATCGTCACAGCATCATCACTATGTCATCACAGCATAATCACAATATCATCGCAATGTCATTAAAGCATCATAACTGCATCATCACAGCATCATCACTGCATCGTAACTGCATCATCACGGTATCATCACAGCATCATCACAGCATCACAACAGCATTATCAGAGCATCACAACAGCCTCAACACAGTGTCACCACAGCAACATCACAGAATCATCACAGCATAATCGCAGCGTCACTACAGCATCATTACTGCATAATCACTGCATCATTACAGCATCATCACTGCATCATCACTGCGTCATCACAACGTTATCACAGTATCATCACTGCATCATCATATCATCATCGCAGCGTCATCACTGCATCATCGCAGCATCATCACTGCATAGTCACAGCATCATCGCGTCTTCATACAGGCATCATAACAGGGTCATCACAGCGTCATAACCGCATAAACACTGCATCATCACAGCATCATCATTGCGTCATCACAAAATCATCACAACATAGTCGCAGCATCATCACAGCATCACGACTGCGTTACCAGAGCATCACAGCAGTTTCATCACAGTGTCATCACAGAATCATCACAGTCATCACAACATCATCGCAGTGTCATAAATGCATCATCACTACATCATCACAACATAATCATAGCATCATCACAGCATCATCACTGTATCAGCAATGCATCGTCACAGCATTATCAAATCATCACTGCATCATCATATCATCATCACTGCATCATCACTGCGTCATCACAGCATCATCACAGCGTCATCACATAATCACGATACGGTCATCACAGAGTCATCGCAGAATCATCACAGCATCATCACTGTGTCATCACAGCGTCTTCACAGCATCATCACAATATCATCACACCTTCATCAGAGCCTCATATCTGCATCATCATTGCATAATGACTGCATCATAACAGCATCATAACTACGTCATCATATTGTCATCATAGCATCATCACAGCATCACGACAGCGTCATCACAACATCACGTCAGGGTCATCACAGCATCATCACTGCATAGTCACAGAATCATGACCGCGTCATCACAGCATCATCACATCATCATCCCTGCATCATCACATCATCATCACTGCATCATCACAGCATTATCACAGCATCATCAAAGCATCATCACAGCGTAATCACAGCATCATCACAGCAGGATCGAAGCGTCATCACTGCAGCATCACAGCATCATCACAGTATCCTCACAGCATCTTCACTGCATCATCACTACATTGTCATCACATCATCACATCATCATCACTGCATCATCACAGCATCATCAAATCATCATAACAGCATCATCACATCATCACCAGAGCATCATCACAGCATCATCACTGCGTCATCACAACATCATCACTGCATGATCACTGCATCATCACAGCATCATCACTGCATCATCACAACATCATCTCAGCATCACAGCATCATCACTGCATAATCAGAGCACTATCACTGTGTTATCAAATCACCATCACTGCGTCATCACTGCTTCATCACTGCATCATCATATCATCATCACAGCATCATCTAAGCATCATCACTGCGTCATAACAGCATCATTACATCGTCATGACAGCATAATCAGTGCATCATCACTGCATCATCTCAGCGTCGTAACTGCATCCTCACTGCATCATCACTGCATCACCATCATCACAGCATCAGAAGCTGTGATGACACTGTAAGGACGCTGTGATGATGCTGTGATGATGCGGTGATGATGCTGTGATGATACTATGGTGATGCTGTGATGATGCTGTGATGCTCTGATCATGTGTGCTGTGCATCACAGCGTCATCACAGCATCATCACAGCATCATAGCGTCATCAAATTATCATCACAGCATCATCAGAGCATCACCAGAACTTCATCGCAGCATCATCAAAGGAACATCTAAGCGTCATCACAGCGTCACTACTGCAACATCACTGCATCATCAGAGCATTGGTGTAGATGCACTTCAGCTGGGCCATTACCCTATCCTCATCATTACTGCATCATAACAGCATCATCACAGCATCATCACAGAACCATTACTACATAATCACTGCATCATCACAGCGTCATCAGAGCGACATCAGAGCATCATCACTGCATGATGACAGCATCATCACTGCATCATCACATCATCATCCCAGCATCATCACATCATCATCACTGCATTACCACAACATCACCACAGCATCATCACAGCGTAATCACAGCATCATCTCAGTATCATCACAGCATCATCCCTGCATCATCACATCATCATCACTGCATTACCACAACATCACCACAGCATCATCACAGCATCATCTCAGCATCATCACATCACCATCACTGCATCATCACATCATCATCACAAAATCATTACAGCATCATCACTGCGTAATCATATCATCATCACTGCATCATCACTGCATCATCACTGCATCATCACAGCATCACCTCAGCATCATCACAGCATCATTACTTCAGAATCACAGCATCATCACAGCATCATCACTGCATCATCATTGCATCATCACAGCATCATCACAGCGTTATCACATAATCACGATACGGTCATCACAGAGTCATCGCAGAATCATCACAGCATCATCACTGCGTCATCACAGCGTCGTTACAGCATCATCACAATATCATCACAGCCTCATATCTGCATCATCACTGTATAATGACTGCATCATAACAGCATCATAACTACGTCATCATATTGTCATCACAGCATCACGACAGCGTCATCACAACATCACGACAGGGTCATCACTGCATCGTCACAGAATCATGACAGCGTCATCAGAGCTTCAACACAACATCATCACATCATCATCCCTGCATCATCACATCATCATCACTGCATCATCACAGCATTATCACAGCATCATCAAAGCATCATCACAGCGTAATCACAGCATCATCACAGCAGGATCGAAGCGTCATCACTGCAGCATCACAGCATCATCACAGTATCCTCACAGCATCTTCACTGCATCATCACTACATTGTCACAGCATCATCACATCATCATTACTGCATCATCACAGCATCATCACAGCATAATCTCAGCATCATCACAGTATCAGTACTGCAGCATCATCATAGCATTACAACAGTGTTATCTGAGCATCACGACAGCGTAATCAAAGCGTCATCACAGATTCATCAGAGCATCATTGCAGCATCATCACTGCATCATCACAGCATCATCACTGTCATCACAGCGTCATCAGAGCATCATCACAACATCATCACAGTGTCATCAAAGCATCATCACAGCATCATCATAGCATCATCACAACATCATGACAACATCATCGCAGCATCATCGCAGCGTTATCAATGCATCATCACAGCATCATCGCAGCGTCATCACTGAATCATCACAGCATCATCACAGCATCATCATAGCCTCATGAAAGCATCACAGCGTCATCACAGCGTATTCAGTGTCATCACTGCGCCATAACAGCGTCATCACAGCATCATCACTGCATCATCATATAATCATGAAAGCATCATAGCTGTGTAATCACAGCATCATCAAAGCTTCATCACAGCATCATCAAAGCTTCATCGCAGTATCATAACTGCATCATCACTGCATAAACACTACATCAGCACAGCATCATCAGAGCATCATCACAGCATCAACACAGCCTCATCTGTGCATCATCACAGCATCATCACAGCGTCATCACAACATCATCATTGAATCACGACAGCGTCATCACAGCATCATGACTGCATCATCACAGCATCATCACTGCATCATCATATCATCCTGAGAGCATCATAGCTGCATAATCACAGCATCATCAAATTGTCATAACAGCGTCATCACAGCATAATAACATCGTCATCACAGCATCATCAAAGCATCACAGTGTAATCAAAGCGTCATCATAGCGTCATCACAGCATCATCACAGCATTATAACTGCATCATCACTGTGTCATCAAATCATTATCACAGCATCATCACAACAGCATCACCACAGCATCATAACATCATCATTTCTGGTGCGAACGCAGAAATCTTGTTTTTTTTTTTTTTGACCATGGGTCACTTTACTCAGCACCTGGCCTGATGGCCGCAGACGGGTCCCTATCTTTTAGGGGAAAAAGGATCCTGGGCCAGGAGCTGGCAGGGCTCATTGAGAGGGCTTTAAACTAGGTAAGAAGGGGGATGGGGCTGAAGCAAGGATTGTTGGGGCTGTGCCGGGGGAACAATGGCAAGGCCGGAGGTTAGGGCAATGGCCCAGCTGAAGTGCATCTACACCAATGCTCTGATGATGCAGTGATGTTGCAGTAGTGACGCTGTGATGACGCTGAGATGTTGCTTTGATGATGCTGCGATGAAGTTCTGGTGATGCTCTGATGATGCAGTGATGATAATTTGATGACGCTATGATGCCGTGATGATGCTGTGATGACGCTGTGATGCACAGCACACATGATCAGAGCATCACAGCATCAGCACAACATCACCATAGTATCATCAAAACATCATCACCGCATCATCACAGCAACATCACAGCGTCCTTACTGTGTCATCACAGCTTGATGATGCAGTGAGGATGCAGTTACGACGCTGTGATGATGCTGTGATGACACTGTGATGATGTTGTGATGATGCAGTAATGGTGCTGTGATGACTCTTTGATGATGCAGCAATAATGTTGTGATGATGCTCTGATGAAGCAGTGATGAAGCTGCGATGATGCTGTGAATAAGCAGTGATGATGCTGTGACGATATTGTGGTGATGCTATGATAATGCTGTGATGACGCTGTCGTAATACTGTGATGACGCTGCTGTGATGGCATGATGATGCTGTGATGTGATGATGCCGTGATGACGCTCTTATGATGCAATGGTGATGCTGTGATGAAGCAGTGATGACCCTGTTGTGATTCTGTGATGATGCACTGATGATGCAGTGATGACACTGTGATTAAGTAGTGAAGATGATGTGATGATACTGTGATGACGCTGTGATGATGCTGATATGATGCTTTGATGATGCAGTGATGATACTGTGATGACGCTGTGATGATGCAGTGAGTAAGCAGTAATGATGCTGCGATGATGCTGTGATGATGCTGTGATTATGCGGTTATGATGCAGTGATTATGCAGTGATGATGCTGTCATGACACTGTAATGATGCTCTGATGAGGCAGTGATTATGCAGAAATGATGTTGTGCTGGTGCTGTGATGATGTTTTGATTACTCAGTGATGGTGCTGTGGTGATGCAGTGATGATGCTTAGATGATGCAGTGATGACGCTGTGATGATGCAGCGAGATGCTGTGATGATGCAGTGATGATGTAGTGATGATGCAGTGACGATGCAGTGATGATTCAGTGATGATGTAGTGATGACGCTGTGATGACTCAGTGATGATGCTGTGATGATGCAGTGTTGATGTTGTGATGACGCTTTGATAATGCTGTGATGACACTGTGATGATGCGGTGATGATGATATGATGATTGCAGTGATGATACTGTGATGACGCTGTGATGATGCAGTGATTATGCATTAATGATTCTGTGATGATGCTGAAATGATATTTTGATGATGCAGTGATGACGCTGTGATGACCTTATTATGATGCTGTGATGATGCTGTGATGATGCTGTGATTATGCAGCTACGATTCTGTGATAATGCAGTTATGATGATGTGATGATGATGTGATGATGATCCGATGATGCTGTGATGAGGTTGTGATGATGCTGTGACGTTGATGTGATGATGATCTGATGATGCAGTGATGATGCTTTGATGACGCAGTGATGACACTGTGATGACGCTGTGATGACGCTGTGATGATGCTATGATGACGCTGTGATGATTCTGTGATGACGCTTTGATGATGCAGTGATGATGATATGAAGATGCAGTGATGATGTGATTATGCAGTGATTCTGCAGTAGTGATACTGTGATGAAGCTGAGATTATGCTGTGATGATGCAGTGATTATGCAGTGATGGTGCTGTGATATTGCTGAGATGATTCTGTGATGATGCAGTGATTGTGCAGGGATTATGAAGTGATGACACAGTGATGAAGCTGTGATGAAAATATGAAGATGCTGTGATGATGTAGTGATGATGCTGTGATGACGCTATGATGATGCAGTGATGATGCTGAAATGCTGTCGTGATTATGACTCTATGATGCTGTAATGATGCTGTGATGATGCTGTTATGACGCTCTGATGACACAGTGATTATGCTGTGATGACACTGTGATGATGTTGTGATGATGATGTGATGATGCTGTGATTACGCTGTGATTGTGCAGTGATGATGCAGTGATTATGCTGTGATAATGCACTGATGATACTGTGATGATGATGTGATGATTCTCTGATGATGCTGTGATGATGCAGTGATGATGCTGTGATGATGTAGTGATGATGCAGTGATGATACTGTTATGACGCTGTCGTGATACTGTGATGACGCTGTGGTGGTGTTTTGATGATGCTGTGATTATGCTGTGATGACGCTGTAATAATGCAGTGATGATGCTGTGATGACGCTGTGATGACACTGTGATGATGCATTTATGACGATGTGATTATGTAGCTATGATGCAGTGATGATACTGCGATGATTCATTGATGATGCAGTGATGATGTAGTGATGATGCTGTGATGATGCAGTGATGATACTGTGATGACGCTGTTATGATGCAGTGAGTAAGCAGTAATGATGCTGTGATGTTGCTGAGATGATGCTGTGATGATTCCTTGATGATGCAGTGATGATGCTGTGATGATGCTATGATTATATTTTGATGATGCTGTGATGATTCAGTGATGATTCTGTGATGACGCTGTGATGACTCTGTCGTGATGCTCTGATAACGCTGTCGTGATGCTGTGATGATGCTGCGATGATGTTGTGATGATGCAATGATTATGCTGTGATGATGTAGTAATGATGATGTTATGATGCTGAGGTGATGCAGTGATTATGCAATGATGATGCTGTATTGACGCAGTGATGATGCTGTGATGATGCAGAGTTTATGCAGTTATGACACTGTGATTATGCTTTGATGACGACGCAATGATGATGTGACGATGCTGTGATGATGCTGTGACGATGCAGTGATTACACTGCGATGATGATGTGATGAAGCTGCGATGATGCTGTGATGATGCAGTGATAATGATGTGATAATGCTGTGATGATGCTGAGATCATGCAGTGACGATGCTGTGATGATGCTGTTATGACACTTTGATGACGCTATAGTGATTCTGTGATGATGCTGTAGTGGTACTATGATGATGCAGTGAGGATGCTGCGATAACGCTCTGATGACGCAGTAATGATGATGTAATAATGCTGTGATGACGCTGCGATGACACTGTCGTGATGCTGTGATGACGCTGTGATGATGCTGTGATGATACTGAGATGACATTGTGCTGATGCAGTGCTGATGCAGTGATGATGCAGTGATGACGCAGTAATGATGCTATGACGATGCTGTGATTATGATGTGATGATGCATTTATAATGATGTGATGATGCTGTGATGATGCAGTGATGACTCTGTGATGATGTTGTGATGATGTTGCTATGATGTGATGATGCTGTGATGATGCAGTGATGATGCTGCAATGATGCTGTGATGAATCTGTGATGACGCTATGATTACGCTGTCGTGATGCTCAGATAACACTGTCGTGATGCTATGATGATGCTGCGATGATGTTGTGATGATGGTGTGATGATGCAATGATTCTGCAGTACTGATACTGTGATGATGCTGAGATTATGCTGTGATGATGCTGTGATGATGCAGTAATGATGATGTGATGATGCTGTGACAATGTAGTGATGATGCAGTGAAGATGCTGTGAGGATACTGTGATGATGCTGTGATGCTGCAGTGATGACGCTTCGATCCTGCTGTGATGATGCTGTGATTACGCTGTGACGATGCTGTGATAATGCAGGGATGATGATGTGATGATGTTGTGTTGAAGCTCTGATGACGCTGTCATGATTCTGTGACGATGCAGTGATGACCCTGTCGTGATGTTGTGATGACGCTGTCGTGATGCTGTGATGACAATATGATGACGTAGTTATGATGCTGTTATGATGCAGTCAATATATAGTGATGATGCAGATATGAGGCTGTGATGATATTGTGATGATGCTGTAACGACACTGTGATGACGCAGTGATGATGCTGTGATGATTCTGCGATGACTCTGTGATGACCGTATCGTGATTATGTGATAACGCTGTGATGATGCTGTGATGATGCAATGATGATGCAGTGATGATGCTGTGATGATGCTGTGATGATGAAATAATGATGCTGTGATGATGCTGAGGTGATGCTGTGATGATGCAGCGATGATGCAGTGATGATGATGTCATGATGCAGTGATGATGCAGTGATGATGCTGTGATGATGCTGTTATGACCCTGTGATGATGCGGTGATGATGCAGTGATTATGCATTTATGATATTGTGACGATATTGTGATGATGCAGTGGTGATGCAGTGATGATGCAGTGACAATGCTGTGATGATATTGTGATGATGCTGTAACGATGCATTGATGACACTGCGAAGATGCTGAGATGATGATTCTGTGATGATGCAGTGATGGTGATGTGATGACGCTCTGATCACAAAGTGATGATGCTGCGATGATGCTGTGATGACGCAGTGATGAAACCATGATGGTGGTGTGATGATGTTGTGTTGATGCAGTGATGATGATGTGATGATGCAGATATGATGGTGTTATGATGCAGTGAATACACCGTGATGACGCTGTGATGATGCAGTGAGTAAGAAGTAATGATGCTGCAATGATGCTGTGATGATGCTGTGATTATACGGATTTTATGCAGTAATTATGCAGTGATGATGCTGTAAAGACACTTTAATGATGCTGTGATGATGTTGTGATGAAGCTGTGATGATGCAGTGATGATGATGGGATTATGAAGTGATGATGATGTGATGATGCAGTGATGATACTGTGATGACGCTGTGATAATGCAGTGATTATGCAGAAATGATGCTGTGATGACACTGAGATGATGCTTTTATGATGCAGTGATGATGCTGTGAGGATGCAGTGAGGACACAGTGATGATGTTGTGCATATGCTGTGATGATGTTTTGATTACGTAGTGATGATGCTGTGGTGATGCAGTGATGATGCAGAGATGATGCAGTGATCAAAGCGTCATCACAGCATCATCACAGCATATCGCAGCGTCATCACTGCATCATCACAGCGTCATCACAACATCATCACAGCGTCATCACAGCATCATTATTGCATCATCAAAACATCATCATATTGTCATTAAAGCGTCATCACAGCATCATAACAGCATCACAACAGCATAATCACAGCAGTATCACAACATCACCACAGCATCAGAGCGTCATCAAAATGTTATGAGAGCGTCATCACAGCATCAGCATAGCATAATCACACCATCATAACAACATCATCACAGCGTCATAACAGCATCATCACAGCATAATCACAGCATCATCACAACATCATCACAGCATCATCGCTGCATCATCACAGCATCATAACATCATCATCAGAGCATCACAGCATCATCACAGCATCATCACTGCATCATCACAACCACATCAAAGTGTCATCAAAGCGTCATCATAGCATTATCAGAGCATTACAACATCATCATCGCAGCGTCATCACAGCATCATCACAGCATCATCACTGCATCATCAGAACGTCATCACAGTGTCATCAAACCGTCATCGCAGCATCATCAGAGCATCACATCAGCATCATCACCGCGTCATCACTGCATCATCACAGCATCATCACTGGGTCATCAGAACATAATCACAGTGTCATAAAACCGTCATCACAGTATCATCACAGCATCATCACAGTATCAAGACAACATCATCATTGCATAATCAGTGCATTATCTATGCATCATCAAAGCTTCAACAAGGCATCACAGTGCCATCACAGTGTCATCACTGTATCATCATTGAGTCATCAAAGCATCATCACATCATCATTACAGCATCATCACAGCGTCATCAATGCGTCATCACCACTACATCGTCACAGCATCATCACTGCATCATCACTGCGTCATAACAACATCATCACAGCGTCATGTCGTCATCACTGCATCCTCACAGAATCATGAAAGCATCATCGCAGCGTCATCACAGCATCATAACAGCATTATCGTAGCGTCATCACAGCATAATCACAACATCATCACAGCATCATCGCTGCATCATTACAGCATCATCACAGCATCATCACTGCGTCATCACTGCATGATTACTGCATCATCAGAACATTATCATAGTGTCATCAAAGCGTCAACACAGCATCATCACAGCATCACAACAGCATCATCGCAGCATCATCACTGCATCATCACAGCATCACAACAGCATCATAACAAAATCATCACAGCGTCGTCAAAGCGTCATCACAGCGTTATCACAGCATCATCACTACGTCATAACTGCATCATTACAGCGTCATCAGAGCATCATCACAGCATCATCACAGCATCACAACAGCATCATCGCAGCATTATCACTGCATCATCACAGCATCACAACAGCATCATAACAAAATCATCACAGCATCATCAAAGCGTCATCACAGCATCATCACTACATCATCACTGCATCATTACAGCGTCATCAGAGCATCATCACAGAATCATCAAAGCATCACAGCGTCATC
Source organism: Clangula hyemalis (assembly GCA_963989345.1). The sequence continues at coordinate 1,164,103 of OZ022447.1, forward strand.
AAAGTGTCATCAGAGCATCATCACGGCATCACTAGAGCATCATCCTATCATCACAGCATTATTACAGCATCATCACAGAGTCATCACTGCGTCATCACAGCATCATCAGAGGATCATCACAGCGTCATCACTGCATCATCACAGCATCATCGCAGCGTCATCACAGCATCATCACAGCATCATCACTGTATCATTACTGCATCATCACTGCTTCATTACAGCATCATCACAGCATCATCAGTGCGTCATCACAGCATCATTACTGCATCATCACAGCATCATCACAGTGTGATCGCAACGTAATCACAGCATCATCACAACATCATTATTGCATCATGACTGCATCATTACAGCATCAACACAGCAGAATCAGTGCGTCGTCACAGCATCATTACTGCATCATCACAACATCATCACACTGTTATCGCAGCGTCATCACAGCATCATCACAACATCATCACAGAATCATCACAGCATCATTGCAGCATTATCACATCATCAATACTGCGTCATCACAGCATCATCAGAACATAATCACAGTGTCATCAAAGCCTCATCACAGCATCATCGCAACATCCTCACAGCATCATAACACATCATCACAGCATCATCACAGCACCATCACAGCGTCATCACTGCAGCATCACAATATTATCATCACAGCATCCCAACAGTATCATCACTGCGTCATCACACCATCATCACAGCATCATCGCAGCATCATCACAGCATCATTAAAGCATCACAGCATCATCAGAGTCATCACAGTGTCATCACAGCATCACCACTGCGTTATCAGAGCGTCATCAAAGAACCATCACAGCGTCATCAGAGCTTCATCACAGCATCAACACAGCATCATCACAGTGTCATGAAAGTGTCATCACAGCATCATCAACGCATTATCACAGAATCATCACAGCATAATAACAACATTATCAGTTCGTCATCACAGCATCATCACAGCATCAACACAGCATCATCGCAGCGTCATCACTGCATCATCACAGCATCATAACTGCATCATCACAACATCATCAAATAATCAGGAAAGCATCACAGCTTCATCAAAGCATCACCAGAGCGTCATCACTTCATCTTCACTGCATCATCACAGCATCATCACAGCATCATCTCATCATCATCACTGCATCATCACAGCATCATCGCATCACCATCACAGCATCACAGCGTCATCACAGCGTCATCACAGTATCATCACTCCGTTATCACAGCATCATCACAGCATAGACAAAGATTCGCAGCGTCACCATTGCATCATCACAGAATCATCAAAGCATCATCATAGCGTCATCAGAACATTATCGCTGCCTCATCACTGCATCATCACAGCATCATCACTGTGTCATCACAACATCATCACTTCAACATCACAACAACATCACACTGTCATCAAAGCGTCATCACAGCATCATTACTGCATCATCACAGCATCATAACACATCATCACCACATCACAACAGCATCATCACAGCATCATAACAGCATCATCCAGGCGTCATCACTGCATCATCACAGTGTCACCACAGTGTCATCACAGCATCATCAAAGCATCACAGCATAATCAAAGTGTCATCACAGCTTCATCACGGCATCAACACCGCATCATCACAGCATCATCACAGAATCATCACGCCATCATCACAGCATCATCACAGAATCATCACACCATCATCATGCCATCATCACAGCATCATCAGAGCGTCATCAAAGCACCATCACAGCGTCATCACAGCTTCATCACAACATCAACACGGCATCATCACAGTGTCATCAAAGCGTCATCACAGCATCATCAGCGCGTCATCACAGAATCATCACAGCATAATAACTACATTATCAGTGCATCATCACAGCGTCATCACGGCATCATTACAGCATCAACACAGCATCATCACAGTGTTATCACTGCATCATCACAGCGTCATCACTGCATCATCACAGCATCATCACAGCATCACCAAAGAATCACAGCGTCATCATTGTATCATCACAGCATCATCAGAGCATCATCAGAGCATTATTGCTGCCTCCTCACTGCATCATCACAGCATCATCACTGCATCATCACAGCATCATCACAATATTATCACAGCCTCACCACAGCGTCATAACTGCATCATCACTGCATCATCAATGTATCATCAGAGCATCATCACATCATTTCACTGCATGATCACAGCATAATAACAGCATCATCACGGCATCATCACGGCATCATTACTGCATCATCACAGCATCATCACTGCATCAACACAACATCATCACAGAATCATCACGGCATCATCACAGCATCATTACTGCATCATCACAGCATCATCAGAGCTTCAAAAAAGCATCACAGTGCCATCACAGCGACATCACTGAATCATCACAGCGTAATCACAGCATAATCATAGCATCATGGCAGCGTCATCACTGCATCAACACAGAATCATCACAACATGATCATAGTGTCATCAAAGCGTCATTAAAGCATTATCACAGCATCATAACATCATGATCACTGCATCATGAAAACGTCATCACAGCATCGCCACAGCATCATCACAACATCATCACAGCATCACGGCGTCATCACAGCGTCATCACAGCATCATCACTGCATCATCACTGCATCAACAAAACATCATCACATTGTCATCAAACCGTCATCACAGCATCATAAGAGCATCACAACAGCATCATCGCCTCGTCATCACAACATCATCACAGCATCATCACTGCATCATCACTGCATCATCACAGTGTCATCAAACCGTCATCACAGCATTATCAGAACATCACAACAGCATCATCGCCTCGTCATCACAGCGTCATCACAGCATCATCACTGCATCATAAGAACGTCATCACAGTGTCATCAAACCGTCGTCACAGCATCATCAGAGCATCACATCAGCATCATCATTGAGTCATCACTGCATCATCACAGCATCATCACTGGGTCATCAGAACATAATCACAGTGTCATAGAACCGTCATCACAGCATCATCACAGTATAAAGACAACATCATCACTGCATAATCAATACAGCGTCATGTGTGCATCATCACAGCATCATCACAACATCATCACAGCGTCATCACAGCATCATCATTGAATCACGACAGCGTCATCACAGCATCATCACTGCATCATCATATCATCCTGAGAGCATCATAGCTGCATAATAACAGCATCATCAAATTGTCATAACAACATCATCACAGCGTCATCACAGCATAGTAACATCGTCATCACAGCGTCATCAAAGCATCATCACCACTTCATCAGAGCATCATCACAGCATCATTAGAGCGTCATCACTGCATCATTACATCATCATCAGTGCATCATCAGAGCATCATCACAGCATCATCAGAGCATCATCACATCATCATGACTGCATCATCACAGCATCATCACTGCGTCATCACAACGTCATCACAACATCATCACAGTGTCATCAAAGCCTCATCACAGCATCACAACAGCATCATCACAGTGTCATCAAAGCATCATCACAGCGTCATCACAGCATCATCCCATCACCATTAAAGCATCATCACAGCATCATCGAAGCATCACAGTGTAATCAAAGAGTCATCATAGCGTCATCACTGCATCATCGCAGTATCATAACTGCATCATCACTGCATAAACACTGCATCATCACAGCGTCATAACAGCGTCATAACAGCATAATCACATTGTCATCAAAGCGTCATCACAGCCTCATCGCAGCATCATCACAGCATCATCACAGCACCATCACAGCATCATCACTGCGTCATCAAATCATCATTACAGCATCATCACAACAGCATCACCACAGCATCATAACATCATCATTTCTGGTGCCAACGCAGAAATCTTGTTTTTTTTTGACCATGAAGCACTTTACTCAGCACCTGGCCTGATGGCCGCAGACGGGTCCCTATCTTTTAGGGGAAAAAGGATCCTGGGCCAGGAGCTGGCAGGGCTCATTGAGAGGGCTTTAAACTAGGTAAGAAGGGGGATGGGGCTGAAGCAAGGATTGTTGGGGCTGTTCCGGGGGAACAATGGCAAGGCCGGAGGATAGGGCAATGGCCCAGCTGAAGTGCATCTACACCAATGCTCTGATGATGCTCTGATGATGCAGTGATGTTGCAGTAGTGACGCTGTGACGACGCTGTGATGATTCTCTGATGATGCAGTGATGACGCTGTGATGATACTCTGATGACGGTGTGATGACGCAGTGATGATGATGTGATGATTCTCTGATAATGCTGTGATGATGCAGTGATGATGTTGTGATAACGCAGTGATGATGCTGTGATAATTGTGTGATGATGCAGTGATGACGCTGTGATGATACTCTGATGATGGTGTGATGATGCAGTGATGATGATGTGATGATGCAGTGATGATGATGTGATGATGCTGTGATGATATTGTGATGACGCTGTGATGATGCTGTCGTGATGTCGTGTTGTGCTGGTGCTGTGATGATGTTTTGATTACTCAGTGATGGTGCTGTGCTGATGCAGTGATGATGCAGTGATGACGCAGTAATGATGCTATGATGATGCTGTGATTATGATGTGATGATGCATTGATCATGATGTGATGATGCTGTGATGATGCAGTGATGACACTGATGATTTTGTGATGATTTATGATGATGCTGTGATGATGTAGTGATGATGCTGTGATGATGTGATTATGGAGCTATGAAGCTGTGATGATACTGTGATGATGCTGTGATGACGCTGTGATGACACAGAGATTATGCTGTGATGACACTTCAATGATGTTGTGATGATGATGTGATGATGCTGTGACGATGTAGTGATGATACTGTGATGACGCTGTGATGATGCAGTAAGTATTAATGATGGTGAGATGATGCTGAGATGTTGCTGTGAAGATGCACTGATAATGCAGTGATGATGCTGTGATCATGCTATGAGTATGTTTTTGACGCTGCGATAATGATGCGCTGATGTTCTGGTGACACTGCGATGACACAGTGATGGTGCTGTTATGATGCTAATGACGCTCTTATGATGTTGTGATGATGCTGTGATTATGCTGTGATGATGCAGTAATGATGCTGTGATGATGCTGTGATGATGCAGCGATGACGCTGTGATGATGATATGATGATGATGTGATGATGCTGTGATGACGCTGTTATGATGCAGTGATGATGATGTGATGATGCTGTGATGACATAGTGATGATGCTGTGATGACGCTGTTATGATGCAGTGATGATGATGTGATGATGCTGTGATGACACTGTGATGATTCAGTGATGATGATGTGATATTGCTGTTATAACACTGTGATGACACTGTGATGATGCTGAGATTATGCTGTGAAGATGCAGTGATGATGCAGTGATCACAGATTCACAGAATTTCTAGGTTGGAAGAGACCTCAAGATCATCGAGTCCAACCTTTGACCTAACGCTAACAGTCCCCACTAAACCATATCCCAAAGCTCTACATCTAAACGTCTTTTAAAGACTTCCAGGGATGGTGACTCCACCACCTCCCTGGGCAGCCTGTTCCAGTGCCTAACAACCCTTTCAGTAAAGAAGTTCTTCCTAACATCTAACCTAAAACTCCCCTGGCGCAACTTAAGACCATTCCCCCTCGTTCTGTCACCGGGCACATGGGAGAACAGGCCAACCCCCACCTCACTACAGCCTCCTCTAAGGTATCTGTAGAGAGCGATAAGGTCGCCCCTGAGCCTCCTCTTCTCCAGGCTGAACAAGCCCAGCTCCTTCAGCCGCTCCTCGTAGGACTTGTTCTCCAGGCCCCTCACCAGCTTCGTCGCCCTCCTCTGGACCCGCTCAAGCACCTCGATGTCCCTCTTGTAGCGAGGGGCCCAAAACTGAACACAGTACTCGAGGTGCGGCCTCACTAGAGCCGAGTACAGGGGGATGATCACCTCCCTAGCCCTGCTGGTCACACTGTTTCTGATACAAGCCAGGAAGCCGTTGGCCTTCTTGGCCACCTGAGCACACTGCTGGCTCATATCCAGCCGACTGTCCACCATCACTCCCAGGTCCTTCTCTGCCTGGCAGCTCTCCAACCACTCATCTCCCAGCCTGTAGCTCTGCTTGGGGTTGTTGCGCCCCAGGTGCAGGACCCGGCACTTGGCCTTGTTGAACTTCATACAGTTGACCTCAGCCCATTGGTGCAGCCTATCCAGATCCTCCTGCAGAGCCTTCCTACCCTCGAGCAGATCGACACACGCACCTAACTTGGTGTCATCTGCAAACTTACTGAGGGTGCACTCAATGCCCTCGTCCAGATCATTGATGAAGATATTAAAGAGGACCGGCCCCAGCACCGAGCCCTGGGGGACGCCACTAGTGACTGGCCTCCAACTGGACTTGACTCCATTTACCACGACTCTTTGGGCCCGGCTATCCAGCCAGTTTCTAACCCAACGAAGCGTGCGCCAGTCCAAGTCAAGAGCAGACAGTTTCTTGAGGAGAATGCTGTGGGAGACGGTGTCAAATGCCTTGCTGAAGTCAAGGTAGACCACATCCACAGCCTTTCCCTCGTCCACCCAGCGCGTCGCTTTGTCATAGAAGGAGATCAGGTTTGTCAAGCAGGATCTGCCTTCCATAAACCCATGCTGTCTGGGCCTGATCGCCTGCTTGCCCTGCAAGTGCTGCATGATGACTCTCAAGAGGATCTGCTCCATGAGCTTCCCCGGTACTGAGGTCAAACTGACAGGCCTGTAGTTTCCCGGGTCTGCCCTCCGGCCCTTCTTGTAGATGGGCGTCACATTTGCTAGTCGCCAGTCAGCTGGGACCTCCCCCGATAGCCAGGACTGCTGATAAATGATGGACAGGGGCTTGGCCAGCTCCTCTGCCAGTTCTCTCAGTACCCTTGGGTGGATCCCATCCGGCCCCATCGATTTGTGCACATCCAAGTGCCGTAGCAGGTCACCAACCATTTCTTTGTGGATAGTGAGGGCCACATCCTGCTCCCCATCCCCTTCCACCAGCTCAGGGTACTGGGTATCCAGAGAACAACCGGTATTGCCGCTAAAGACTGAGGCAAAGAAGGCATTGAGCACCCCCGCCTTTTCCTCATCTCTTGTAACTAAGTTTCCCCCCGCATCCAGTAAAGGATGGAGATTGTCCTTAGTCCTCCTTTTTGTGTTGATGTATTTATAAAAACGTTTTTTGTTATCTTTAACGGCAGTAGCCAGATTGAGCTCCAGATGAGCTTTGGCCTTCCTAATTTTGTCCCTACACAGCCTCGCTACATCCTTATTGTCCTCCCTAGTGGCCTGCCCACTTTTCCAAAGATTATAAACCCTCTTTTTTCTCCTAAGCTCAAGCCACAGTTCTCTGTTGAGCCAGGCTGGTCTTCTTCCCTGCTGGCTCATCTTTGGGCACATGGGGACAGACCGCTCCTGCGCCATTAAGATTTCCCTCTTGAAGAGCGCCCAGCCTTCCTGGACTCCTCTGCCCTTCAGAACCGCCTCCCAAGGAACTCCACCAACTAGTGTCCTGAGCAGCCCAAAGTCAGCCCTCCGAAAGTCCAATACAGCTGTTTTACTGGTCCCCTTCCTGGCCTCGCCAAGAATAGTGAACTCCACCATTTCGTGGTCACTCTGCCCAAGACAGCTCCCGACAATCACATCCTCCACCAGTCCTTCTCTGTTTGTGAAGAGAAGGTCTAGCGGGGCACCACCCCTGGTAGGTTCACTAACCAGCTGTGTCAGGAAGCTATCTTCCACGCTCTCCAGAAACCTCCTAGACTGCTTTCTCTGGGCTGTGTTGTGCTTCCAGGATATGTCAGGGAAGTTGAAGTCCCCCACGAGTACAAGCGCTGAAGATTTCGCAACTTCTGTCAGCTGCCTGTAGAACTCCTCATCCGTCTCCTCATCCTGGTTCGGCGGTCTATAGCAGACCCCGACCAGGACACTAGCCTTGTTGTCCCTGCCGATCCTAACCCAAAGGGACTCGACCTTGTCATTCCTAGCCTCGAGTTCTACAACATCGAAAGACTCTCTAATATAGAGAGCCACACCACCAGCCCTTCTGTGCTGCCTGTCCCTTCTGAAGAGCTTATAGCCAGGCATTGCAGCACTCCAGTCATGACTGTGGTCCCACCACGTCTCCGTGATGGCAACCAAGTCGTAGCCTGCCTGCTGCACAATGGCTTCCAGCTCCTCCTGTTTGTTACCCATGCTGCGTGCATTGGTGTAGATGCACTTCAGCTGGGCCATTGCCCTATCCTCCGGCCTTGCCATTGTTCCCCCTGGCACAGCCCCAACAATCCTTGCTTCAGCCCCATCCCCCTTCTTACCTAGTTTAAAGCCCTCTCAATGAGCCCTGCCAGCTCCTGGCCCAGGATCCTTTTTCCCCTAAAAGATAGGGACCCGTCTGCGGCCATCAGGCCAGGTGCTGAGTAAAGTGCCCCATGGTCGAAAAACCCAAGATTTCTGCGTTGGCACCAGCCCCGGAGCCACGTGTTTAACAGGTGGGCTTTCCGTGTCCTCTCTGTACCCCTCCCTGCCACCGTAGGGATGGACGAAAACACCACCTGCACTCCCGCTCCATCCACTAACCGTCCCAGCCCCCTAAAGTCTCTTTTGATAGCCTTCAGGCTTCTCTCTTCAATGTTGTCACTGCCCGCCTGGACTATCAAAAGAGGATAATAATCAGAGGGGCGTACCAGGTTGGGAAGCTTCCTGGCAACGTCCCTGACCCTGGCCCCAGGGAGGCAGCAGACTTCCCTACGGGTAGGGTCAGGCCGACAAATAGGGCCCTCTGTTCCCCTAAGAGTAGAGTCTCCAACAACAATAACCCTCCTGTCTTTCTTGATGGAGGCAGTCCTGAGGCGTGGAGTCGACCTCCTCGCCCTAGGCATCCTCCTGGGAACACTTGCTACCTCTTCCTCAGCTACTGGTCTGTCAAGCTCCAGGGCCTCAAACCTGTTGCTTAGGGGCACCTGGGAAGGTGGGGCCGGAAGGGGAGGGCATCGCCTGTGACGTCGAGCAGGGACCTGTTTCCATTCCTCCTCAACTCCCAGATCCCCTCCCTCTGCCTGACAGCAGCAGGGCAGAGGGTCCACCCCCATTTGGGGTGTCTCACCCCGGTACCTCTCCTTGAGGCCCTGCAGGGAGTTACTCCACAAGTCTATCTCCCGCTCACACTCCCTGATATCCCTCAGCCTCTCAACCTCCTCCTTGAGCTCCGCCACCATGCGGACCAGGTCATCCACCTGCTCGCACCTCACGCACGCAGTGTCTCTGCCGCCCGCCGATGGCAACAACAGGCTCAGACACTCCCTGCATCCGGTGACCTGAACTGCTGCATTTTTTAATGGGTAGTCGGTCTGGGTGTGTACCGACTTCCTGGAGAGCGCACCGTGCCTGGTGGAGACCATTATCACCTAGCTAACGGCTGTCGTTAAGAGGTGTTCGTGTGGGCGGGGGGGAGCGCTCTGCCCTTCCTGCTCGCCCTGCCTGCGCGAACTGCCTCGCTAACTGCCGCGCCACTCCCTTCTGACGCGCCACGCCCTGTTTGCCCGTCCTGGTCGCTCGCGCTCCCCAGGGGCAGCTTTTGAACGGCTGGGGAGGGGGCGCTGCTGGCTCCACCTTCGCCTCATCAGCCTCCCTCACGAGGGCTGCCAGGTCCTGGCGGCTCCCTCAAGTACGCTCGATGCCGGAAAATTTAGCCCTGCCTGGCCCGATCCCCCGCTCCACTGCAGAATGCGTCTGCCCCGGAGCCGATCGCCTCGGCAAATGGCATGCAGTTATGACCCTGTGATGACACTGTGATGATGCAGTGATGACACGGTGATGACGGTGTGATGATGTTGTGATTATGGTGTGCTGATGCAGTGATGATGCTCTGATGATGCACTGACAATAGTGTGATGACGCTGTGAGGATGCAGTGAGTAAGCAGTAAAGATGCTTTGATGATGCTGTTATGATGCTGCAATGATGCTGTGATGATGCTGTGGGCTGCTCTGATGACAATTTGATGACGTAGTGATGATTCTGTCATGACACTATGATGCTGCTCTGATGCTGCTGTGATGATGCTGTGATTATGCTGTGATGACGCTCTGATGACACAGTGATGATGCTGTGATGACACTATGATGATGCTGTGATGATGCTGTGATGATGCTGTGATTATGCAGCTACGATTCTGTGATTATGCTGTGATGATGCTGTGATGATGATGTGATGATGCTCTGACGATGCAGTGAGGACGATGTGGTGACGCTGTTTTGACGCAGTGATGACGCTGTGACGATGATGTGATGATGATCAGATGATGCAGTGATGATGCTTTGATGACGCAGTGATTATGCAGTGATGACACTGAGATGACACTGTGATGATGCTATGATGACGCTGTGATGATGCTGTGATGACGCTGCGATACTTCTGTAATGATGCTCTGATGATGCTGTGATGATTCTGTGATGACGCATTGATGATGCTGTGATGATGCAGTGATGATGCAGTGATGATGATGTGATGATGCAGTGATGGTGATGTGATGATGCAGATATTTTGATGTGATGATGCAGTGATTCCGCAGTATTGATACTGTGATGACGCTGAGATGAAGCATTGATGATGCAGTGATGATGATGTGATGGTGCAGTGATGATTTGATAATGCTGTGACGATGCAGTGATGATACAGTGATGATGCCGTGATGATGCTATGATTATGTTGTGATGATGTAGTGATGAGGCATTTATGACACTGCGATGATGTTGTGATGACTATGTGATGATTCTGTGATGACACTGTGATGACACTGCTGTGATGCTCTGGTAACGCTGTCGTGATGCTGTGATGATGCTGCGATGATGTTGTGATGATTTTGTGATGACGCAATGATGATGCTGTGATGATGTAGTGTTTATGCAGTTATGACGCTGTGATGACCCTGTGATGATGCTGAGATTATGCTGTGAAGATGCAGTGATGATGCAGTTATGACCCCGTGATGACACTGTGATGATGCAGTGATGACACGGTGATGACGGTGTGATGATGTGATTATGGTGTGATGATGCAGTGATGATGCTCTGATGATGCACTGACAATAGTGTGATGACGCTGTGAGGATGCAGTGAGTAAGCAGTAAAGATGCTTTGATGATGCTGTTATGATGCTGCAATGATGCTGTGATGATGCTGTGGGCTGCTCTGATGACAATTTGATGACGTAGTGATGATTTTGTCATGACACCATGATGCTTCTCTGATGCTGCTGTGATGATGCTGTGATTATGCAGTGATGACGCTCTGATGACACAGTGATGATGCTGTGATGACACTATGATGATGCTGTGATGATGCAGTGATAATACTGTGATGACGCTGTGATGATGCAGTGAGTAAGTAGTAATGATGGTGTGATGATGCTGAGATGTTGCTGTGAAGATGCACTGATAATGCAGTGATGATGCTGTGATGATGCCATGATTATGTTTTGTTGACACTGCGGTGATGATGTCCTGATGTTCTGGTGACACTGCGATGACACAGTGATGGTGCTGTTATGATGCTACTGACGCTCTTATGATGTTGTGATGATGCTGTGATTATGCTGTGATGATGCAGTGATGATGCTGTGATGATGCTGTAAGGATATTGTGATGATGCTGTGATGATGCAGCGATGACGCTGCGATGATGCAATGATGATGATGAGATGAGGCTGTGATGACGCTGTTATGATGTAGTGATGATGATGTGATGACGTTGTTATGATGCAGTGATGATGATGTGATGATACTGTGATGATGCAGTGATGATGATGTGATGATGCTGTGATGACGCTGTTATGATACAGTGATGATGATATGATGACGTAGTGAGGATGCTGTGATGACGCTATGATCATGCTGTGTGGATGCTGTGAGGACACTGTGATGATGATGATGCAGTGATGATACTGTGATGACGCTGTGATGATGCAGTGATTATGCAGTAATAATTCTGTAATGACGGTGAGATGATGCTGTGATGATGCAGCGATGATGCAGTGATGATGATGTCACGATGCAGTGATAATGCTGTGATGATGCTGTGATGATGCTGTGATGACCCTGTGATGATGCGGTGATGATGAAGTGATTATGCATTTATGATGTTGTGAGGATATTGTGATGATGCAGTGGTGATGCAGTGATGATGCAGTGACGATGCTGTGATGATATTGTGATGATGCTGTAACGATGCATTGATGACACTGCGAAGATGCTGAGATGATGATTCTGTGATGATGCAGTGATGGTGATGTGATGATGCTGTGATGACGCTCTGATCACAAAGTGATGACGCTGCGATGATGATGTGATGATGCTGTAATGAATATGGGATGATGCTGTGATGATGCTGTTATGATGCTGTGATGACGCTCTGATGTCGCTCTGATGACGCTGTGATGATGTAGTGATGATGTCGTTATGATGATGTGATGATGCTGTGATTATGCAGTGATGATGCTGTGATTATGCAGCTATGAAGCTGTGATGATGCTGTGATGATGCTGTGATGACGCAGTGATGATGCTGTGATGACACTTATGATGTTGTGATGATGCTGTGCTGATGCTGAGATGGTGCTGTGATGACGCTGTGATGATGCAGTGTGTAAGCAGTAATGATGCTGTCATGATTTTGTGATGATGCAGTGATGATGCTGTCATGACGCAGTGATGATCCTCTGATGTCGCTCTGATGATGCTGTGATGATGCAGTTATGGTATTGTTATGACGCTGTGATGATGCAGTGATGATGTAGTGATGATGTCATTATGATGATGTGATGATGCTGTGATGATGCAGTGAGTCAGCAGTAATGATGCTGTCATGATGTTGTGATGATGCTGGCATGATGCGGTGATGATGCTGTGATTATGCAGCTATGAAGCTGTGGTGATGCTGTGATGATGCTGAGATGATGCAGTGATGATGCTGTGCTGATGCTGAGATGATGCTGTGATGACGCTGTGATGATGCAGTGTGTAAGCAGTAATGATGCTGTCATGATTTTGTGATGATGCTGGGATGATGATGTGATGACGCAGTGATGATGCTGTGGTGATGCTGTGATGACGCTGCGTGATACAGCTGTGATGATGCTGTGATGACGCTGTGATGGCAATTTGATGATGAAGTGATGACTTTGTGATTACGCCGTGATGACGCATTGAAGATTATGTGATGATGATGTGATGATGTGATGATGCTGTCATGATGCAGTGATGATGCTCTGATGTCGCTCTGATGATGCTGTGATGATGCTGTGATGATGCAGTTATGGTACTGTGATGATGCTATGATGATGCAGTGATTATGTAGTAATGGTTCTGTGATGATGCTGTGATGATGCTGTTATGATGCTGTGATGATGCTGTTATGATGCAGTAATGATGCAGTGATGACTCAGTGATGATTCTGTGATCATGCAGTGATGATATAGTGATGACGCTGTGATGATGCATATTTTCATAGCGACCATGAAGTGGTTGAGTTCAAAATTTACGGTGACAGAAGGAAAGTGCCACCAAACCCTCATCCCTAGATATGGGGAAAGCGGACTTCAGGCTGCTCAGGGAACTAGTCAGCAAGGTCCCCTGGGAAACTGCTCTTGAAGGCCTCAATGTCCACCAGTGCTGGTCATTCTTTAAGCGATGCCTCCTAGAAGCACAAGATCAGGCAATTCCTAAATATCGCAAGTCAGGCAGGCGGGGCAGGAGGCCGGCGTGGCTGACCAGGCACTTTCTAATGGAGATTAGGCGGAAACAGAGAGTGTTTCGCTACTGGAAGGAGGGCCAGGTGTCAAGGAAAGAATACAGGGATGCTGTTCGTGTTTGTAGGGAGAAAATTTGTGTGGCCAAAACACACCTAGAGTTGAAGCTGGCTGTGTCTGTGAGAGAAAATAAAAAGGGTTTTTTTAGATATGTGAATGGAAAAAGGAGAACTAAAGAATACATAGGGCCGCTCCTTGATAGGGAAGGTCTCCTCACAGACAATGACATAGGCAAAGCTTAACGCCTTCTTTGCCTCTGTCTTCAATGCCGATGATGGGCTTCGGGACCCAGGGTGCCCTGAGCTGGAGGACCGGGACGGTGGGGATGACAAACTCCCAACCGACCCTGAATGTGTGCGGGATTTGCTACTCCACCTGGATCCCTACAAGTCCATGGGTCCGGATGGGATTCATCCCCGGGTGCTGAAAGAGCTGGCGGACGTCATCGCGGAACCTCTCTCAATTATTTTTCAGCGATCCTGGGAATTTGGAGAGGTCCCGGTAGACTGGAAGCTGGCAAATGTTGTGCCGATTTTCAAGAAGGGTCAGAAAGAAGACCCTAGCAATTACAGGCCTGTCAGTCTCACGTCAGTGCCTGGTAAAATCATGGAGAAGATGGTTCTCGAACTTATTGAGGCGCACCTGGGGGACAAAGCAGTCATTGGTCCCAGCCAGCATGGGTTTGTGAAGGGTAGGTCCTGCCTAACTAACCTGATTTCCTTTTATGATAAGATCACCCGTATGGTGGACCAAGGGAAACCAGCTGATGTGATTTTTTTGGACTTCAGCAAGGCTTTTGACACGGTTTCCCATAGGATCCTACTGGACAAAATGTCCACCATACAGCTAAATAAAAACATCATACGATGGGTGAGCAATTGGCTAACGGGCAGGGCCCAAAGGGTTATGGTAAATGGGGCTGCGTCAGGCTGGCGGGCGGTCACCAGTGGGGTCCCTCAAGGCTCCATTTTAGGGCCGGTACTTTTCAATATTTTTATAAACGATCTGGATGTAGGAATAGAGGGTATTTTGAGCAAGTTTGCTGATGACACCAAACTTGGAGGAGTTGTGGACTCGAATGAGGGTGGAAAGGCCTTGCAGAGGGACCTGGATAGGTTGGAGAGCTGGGCGATCACCAACCGCATGAAGTTCAATAAGAGCAAGTGCCGGGTCCTGCACCTGGGACGGGGAAACCCTGGCTGCACGTACAGACTGGGCGATGAGACGCTGGAGAGCAGCCTAGAAGAGAGGGATCTGCGGGTCGTGGTAGACAGCAAGTTGAATATGAGCCAGCAGTGTGCCCTGGCAGCCAGGAGGGCCAACCGTGTCCTGGGGTGCATCAAGCACGGCATTGCTAGTAGGTCACGGGAGGTGATTGTCCCGCTCTACTCTGCGCTGGTGCGGCCTCACCTCGAGTACTGTGTGCAGTTCTGGGCACCACAGTATAAAAAGGACATGAAACTGTTGGAGAGTGTCCAGAGGAGGGCTACGAAGATGGTGAAAGGCCTGGAGGGGAAGACGTACGAGGAACGGCTGAGGTCACTGGGCCTGTTCAGCCTGGAGAAGAGGAGGCTGAGGGGAGACCTCATCACAGTCTACAACTTCCTCGTAAGGGGGTGTCGAGAGGCAGGAGACCTTTTCTCCATTAACACCAGTGACAGGACCCGCGGGAACGGGGTTAAGCTGAGGCAGGGGAAATTTAGGCTTGACATCAGGAGGGGGTTCTTCACAGAGAGGGTGGTGGCACACTGGAACAGGCTCCCCAGGGAAGTGGTCACTGCACCGAGCCTGTCTGAATTTAAGAAGAGATTGGACTGTGCACTTAGTCACATGGTCTGAACTCTTGGGTAGACCTGTGCGGTGTCAAGAGTTGGACTAGATGATCCTTAAGGGTCCCTTCCAACTCAGGATATTCTATGATTCTATGATTCTATATGATGATGCAGTGATTACGCAGTGATGATGATGTGATAACGCAGTGACGATGCTGTCGTGATACTGTGATGATGCTGTGATGCCGCAGTGATGATGATGTGATGATGCTGTGATAATGATGTGATGATGCAGTGATGATGCAGTGATGATGATATGGTGATGCAGTGATGGTGATGTGATGATGCAGTAATTCTGCAGTAATGATGCTGTGATTATGCTGAGATGATGCTCTGATGATGCAGTGATGATGCTGCGATGATGCTGTGAATATGTTGCTATGATGTGATGATGCTGTGATGATGCAGTGAAGACGCTGTAATGATGCTCTGATGAATCTGTGATAACGGTATGATTACGCTGTCGTGATGCTCAGATACCACTGTCATGATGCTAAGATGATGCTGCGATGATGATGTGATGATGCTGTGATGACTGTGATGACACTCTGATGACACTATTATGATGCTGAGATGATGCAGTGATGATGCAATGATGATGCTGTGATGATGCTGTTTTGACGCTGTGATGACGCAGTGATGATGCTGTGATGATGCAGTGTTTATGTAGTTATGAGGCTGTGATGATGCTGTGATGATGCAGTGATGATGCTGTGATGATGCTGTGATTATGTTTTGATTAGGCAGTGATGATGCTGTGGTGATGCAGTGATGATGCAGTGATGATGCAGTAATCAAAGCGTCATCACAGCACCATCACAGCATCATTACTGCATCATCACAGCATCATAACATCATCATCAGAGCATCACAGCATCATAACAGCGTCATCACTGCATCACAACAACAGCATCATAGTGTCATCAAAGCGTCATCATAGCATTATCAGATCATCACAACAGAATCATCGAAGCGTCATCACAGCATCATCACAGCATCATCACTGCATCATCAGAACATCATCACAGTGTCATCAAACCGTCATCACAACATCATCAGACCATCACAACAACATCATAGCAGCGTCATCACAGCATCATCACAGCATCATCACTGCAGCATCAGAACGTCATCACAGTGTCATCAAACCGTCATCACAGCATCATCAGAGCATCACAACAGCATCATCACCGCGTCATCACTGCATCATCACAGCATGATCACTGAGACATCAGAACATAATCACAGTGTCATAAAACCGGCATCACAGTATCATCACAGCATCATCACAGTATCAAGACAACATCATCACTGCATAATCAGTGCATTATCAATGCATTATCAGAGCTTCAACAAGGCATCACAGTGCCATCACAGTGTCATCACTGCATCATAATAGTCATCACAGCATCATCACATCATCATCACAGCATCATCACAGCGTCATCAATGCGTCATCACCACTACATCGTCACAGCATCATCACAGCATCATCACTGCATCATCGCAGCATCATCGCAGCGTCATCACAGTGTAATCAATGTGTCATCATAAATACATCGTCACAGCATCATCACAGTGTCATCAATGCATCATCACAGCATCATCAAAGCGTCATCACAGCATCATCACAGCGCCATCACAGCATCATCACAGCATCACAACAGCATCATCGTTGCATCATCACTGCATCATCACCTCATCATCACAGCTTCATCACAGCATCATCACAACATCATCACAGCGTCATCACAGCATCATCATTGAATCACGACAGCGTCATCATAGCATCATGACTGCATCATCACAGCATCATCACTGCATCATCATATCATCCTGAGAGCATCATAGCTGTATAATCACAGCATCATCAAATTGTCATAACAGCATCATCACAGCTTCATCACAGCATAATAACATCGTCATCACAGCATCATCAAAGCATCACAGTGTAATCAAAGCGTCATCATAGCGTCATCACTGCATCATCACAGCATCATCACAACAGCATCACCACAGCATCATAACATCATCATTTCTGGTGCCAACGCATAAATCTAGTTTTTTTTTTTTTGACCATGTGTCACTTTACTCAGCACCTGGCCTAATGGCCGCAGACTGGTTCCTATCTTTTAGGGGAAAAAGGATCCTGGGTCAGGAGATGGCAGGGCTCATTGAGAGGGCTTTAAACTAGGTAAGAAGGGGGAGGGGGCTGAAGCAAGGATTGTTGGGGCTGTGCCAGGGGGAACAATGGCAAGGCCGGAGGATAGGGCAATGGCCCAGCTGAAGTGCATCTACACCAATGCTCTGATGATGCTCTGATGATGCAGTAGTGACGCTGTGATGACGCTGAGATGTTGCTTTGATGATGCTGCGATGAAGTTCTGGTGATGCTCTGATGATGCAGTGATGATAATTTGATGACGCTATGATGCCGTGATGATGCTGTGATGACGCTGTGATGCACAGCACACATGATCAGAGCATCACAGCATCATCACAACATCACCATAGTATCATCACAGCATCATCACCGCATCATCACAGCATCATCACAGCGTCCTTACAGTGTCATCACAGCTTGTGATGCTGTGATGATGGTGATGCGGTGATGATGCAGTGAGGATGCAGTTACGACGCTGTGATGATGCAGTGATGATGCTGTGATGACACTGTGATGATGTTGTGATGATGCAGTAATGGTGCTGTGATGATGAAGTCATGATGTTGTGATTACGAAGTGATGATGCAGTGATGATGCAGTAATGATGCTGTGATGACTCTGTGATGATGCAGCGATAATGTTGTGATGATGCTCTGATGAAGCAGTGATGAAGCTGCGATGATGCTGTGAATAAGCAGTGATGATGCTGTGACGATATTGTGATGATGCTATGATAACGCTGTGATGACGCGGTCGTAATACTGTGATGACGCTGCTGTGATGGCATGATGATGCTGTGATGTGATGATGCCGTGATGAAGGTCTTATGATGCAATGGTGATGCTGTGATGAAGCAGTGATGACCCTGTTGTGATTCTGTGATGATGCTGTGATGCTGCACTGATGATGCAGTGATGACACTGTGATAAAGTAGTGAAGATGATGTGATGATACTTTGATGACGCTGTGATGATGCTGAGATGATGCTTTGATGATGGAGTGATGATACTGTGATGACGCTGCGATGATGCTGTGATGATGCTGTGATTATGCGGTTATGATGCAGTGATTATGCAGTGATGATGCTGTCATGACACTGTAATGATGCTCTGATGAGGCAGTGATTATGCAGAAATAATGTTGTGCTGGTGCTGTGATGATGTTTTGATTACTCAGTGATGACGCTGTGATGATGCAGCGATGATGCTGTGATGATGCAGTGATGATGCAGTGACGATGCAGTGATGATTCAGTGATGATGTAGTGATGACGCTGTGATGACTCAGTGATGATGCTTTGATGACACAGTGATGATGTAGTGTTGACGTTATGATGACACTCTGATGATGCTGTGATGACACTGATGATGCAGTGATGATGATATGATGATTGCAGTGATGATACTGTGATGACGCTATGATGATGCAGTGATTATGCATTAATGATTCTGTGATGATGCTGAGATGATATTTTGATGATGCAGTGATGACGCTGTGAAGACCTTATTATGATGCTGTGATGATGCTGTGATGATGCTGTGATTATGCAGCTACGATTCTATGATGATGCAGTTATGGTGATGTGATGATGATGTGATGAGGATCCGATGATGCTGTGAATATGTTGTGATGATGCTGTGACGATGCAGTGAGGATGATGTGGTAACGCTGTGTTGATGCAGTGATGATGCTGTGACGTTGCTGTGATGATGATCTGATGATGCAGTGATGATGCAGTGATGATGCTTTGATGACGCAGTGATGACGCTGTGATGATGCTATGATGACGCTGTGATGATTCTGTGATGACGCTTTGATGATGCAGTGATGATGATATGAAGATGCAGTGATGATGATGAGATGATGCAGTGATTCTGCAGTAGTGATACTGTGATGATGCTGAGATGATTCTGTGATGATGCAGTGATTATGCAGTGATGGTGCTGTGATATTGCTGAGATGATTCTGTGATGATGCAGTGATTGTGCAGTGATTATGAAGTGATGACGCAGTGATGATGCTGTGATGAAAATACGAAGATGCTGTGATGATGTAGTGATGATGCTGTGATGACGCTATTATGATGCAGTGATGATGCTGAAATGTTGTCGTGATTATGACTCTATGATGCTGTAATGATGCTGTGATGATGCTGTTATGACGCTCTGATGACACAGTGATTATGCTGTGATGACACAGTGATTATGCTGTGATGACACTGTGATGATGTTGTGATGATGATGTGATGATGCTGTGATTACGCTGTGATTGTGCAGTGATGATGCAGTGATTATGCTGTGATAATGCACTGATGACGCTGTGATGATGCCGTGATGATGATGTGATGATTCTCTGATGATGCTGTGATGATGCAGTGATGATGTTGTGATAACGCAGTGATGATGCTGTGATGATGCTGTGCTGATGTAGTGATGATGCAGTAATGATTCTGTGATAATGCTGTGATGATGCTGTTATGACACTGATGATTTTGTGATGATTTATGATGATGCTGTGATGATGTAGTGATGATGCTGTGATTATGGAGCTATGAAGCTGTGATGACACTGTGATGATGCATTTATGACGCTGTGATTATGTAGCTATGATGCAGTGATGATTCTGCGATGATTCATTGATGATGCAGTGATGATGTAGTGATGATGCTGTGATGATGCAGTGATGATACTGTGATGACGCTGTTATGATGCAGTGAGTAAGCAGTAATGATGCTGTGATGTTGCTGAGATGATGCTGTGATGATTCCTTGATGATGCAGTGATGATGCTGTGATGATGCTATGATTATATTTTGATGATGCTGTGATGATTCAGTGATGATTCTGTGATGACACTGTGATGACTCTGTCGTGATGCTCTGATAACGCTGTCGTGATGCTGTGATGATGCTGCGATGATGTTGTGATGATGCAATGATTATGCTGTGATGATGTAGTAATGATGATGTTATGATGCTGAGGTGCTGCAGTGATGATGCAATGATGATGCTATATTGACGCAGTGATGATGCTGTGATGGTGCAGAGTTTATGCAGTTATGACACTGTGATTATGCTTTGATGAGGACGCAATGATGACGTGACGATGCAGTGATGATGCAGTGATGATGCTGTGATGATGCAGTGATCATGTAGTGAAGATAATGCGATGACGCAGTGATTCTGCAGTAATGATGCAGTGATGATGCTGTGATGATACTGTGATGATGCAGTGATGACGCTGCGATGAAGGTATGATGACGCAGTGATGATACTGTGATGACGCTGTGATGATGCAGTGATTATGCAGTAATGATACTGTAATGATACTGAGATGATGCTGTTATGATACAGTGGTAATGCATTGATGACGCTGTAATTATGCTGTGATTATGTAGTGATGATGTAGTGAGTACGCTTTGATGACGCAGTGATGATGCTGTGATGATGTAGTGATGATGCAGTGATGATACTGTTATGACACTGTCGTGATACTGTGATGATGCTATGGTGGTGTTGTGATGATGCTGTGATTATGCTGTGATGATGCTGTAATGATGCAGTGATGATGCTGTGATGACCCTGTCGTGATACTGTGATGATGCAGTGATGACGCTGCAATGATGCTCTGATGAATCTGTGATGACGCTATGATTACGCTGTCGTAATGCTCAGATAACACTGTTGTGATGCTATGATGATGCTGCGATGATGTTGTGATGATGGTGTGATGATGCAATGATTCTGCAGTACTGATACTGTGATGATGCTGAGATTATGCTGTGATGATGCGGTGATGATGCAGTAATGATGATGTGATGATGCTGTGACAATGTAGTGATGATGCAGTGGAGATGCTGTGAGGATACTGTGATGATGCTGTGATGCTGCAGTGATGACGCTTCGATCCTGCTGTGATGATGCTGTGATTACGCTGTGACGATGCTGTGATAATGCAGTGATGATGATGTGATGATGCAGGGATGATGATGTGATGATGTTGTGTTGAAGCTCTGATGACGCTGTCATGATTCTGTGACGATGCAGTGATGACCCTGTCGTGATGTTGTGATGACGCTGTCGTGATGCTGTGATGATGTGTGATGACAATATGATGACGTAGTTATGATGCTGTTATGATGCAGTCATTATACAGTGATGATGCAGATATGAGGCTGTGATGATATTGTGATGATGCTGTAACGACGCTGTGATGACGCAGTGATGATGCTGTGATGATTCTGCGATGACTCTGTGATGACCGTATCGTGATTATGTGATAACGCTGTGATGATGCTGTGATGATTGAATGATGATGCAGTGATGATGCTGTGATGATGCTGTGATTCTGAAGTAATGATGCTGTGATGATGCTGAGGTGATGCTGTGATGATGCAGTGATGATGCAGTGATGACGCAGTGATGATGATATGATTACGCAGTTATGATGCTGTAATGATTTTGTGATGATGATGTGATGATGCAGATATTTTGATGTGATGATGCAGTGATTCCGCAGTATTGATACTGTGATGACGCTGAGATGAAGCATTGATGATGCAGTGTTGACCCTGTGATGATGCAGTTATGACACTGTGATGACGGTGTGATGATTTTGTGATTATGGTGTGATGATGCAGTGATGATGCTCTGATGATGCACTGACAGTAGTGTGATGACGCTGTGATGATGCAGTGAGTAAGCAGTAAAGATGCTTTGATGATGCTGTTATGATGCTGCAATGATGCTGTGATGATGCTGTGGGCTGCTCTGATGACAATTTGATGACGTAGTGATGATTCTGTCATGACGCCATGATGCTGCTCTGATGCTGCTGTGATGATGCTGTGATTATGCTGTGATGACGCTCTGATGACACAGTGATGATGCTGTGATGACGCTATGATGATGCCGTGATGATGCTGTGATGATGTTTTGATGATGCTCTGATGATGCAGTTATGATACTGTGATGGCACTCTGATGATGTTGTGATGATGATGTGATTATTCTCTGATGATGCAGTGATGATACTGTGATAACGCTGTGATGATGCAGTGTTTATGCAGTAATGATTCTGTGATAATGCTGTGATGATGCTGTTATGACACTGATGATTTTGTGATGATTTATGATGATGCTGTGATGATGTAGTGATGATGCTGTGATTATGGAGCTATGAAGCTGTGATGACACTGTGATGATGCATTTATGACGCTGTGATTATGTAGCTATGATGCAGTGATGATTCTGCGATGATTCATTGATGATGCAGTGATGATGTAGTGATGATGCTGTGATGATGCAGTGATGATACTGTGATGACGCTGTTATGATGCAGTGAGTAAGCAGTAATGATGCTGTGATGTTGCTGAGATGATGCTGTGATGATTCCTTGATGATGCAGTGATGATGCTGTGATGATGCTATGATTATATTTTGATGATGCTGTGATGATTCAGTGATGATTCTGTGATGACACTGTGATGACTCTGTCGTGATGCTCTGATAACGCTGTCGTGATGCTGTGATGATGCTGCGATGATGTTGTGATGATGCAATGATTATGCTGTGATGATGTAGTAATGATGATGTTATGATGCTGAGGTGCTGCAGTGATGATGCAATGATGATGCTATATTGACGCAGTGATGATGCTGTGATGGTGCAGAGTTTATGCAGTTATGACACTGTGATTATGCTTTGATGAGGACGCAATGATGACGTGACGATGCAGTGATGATGCAGTGATGATGCTGTGATGATGCAGTGATCATGTAGTGAAGATAATGCGATGACGCAGTGATTCTGCAGTAATGATGCAGTGATGATGCTGTGATGATACTGTGATGATGCAGTGATGACGCTGCGATGAAGGTATGATGACGCAGTGATGATACTGTGATGACGCTGTGATGATGCAGTGATTATGCAGTAATGATACTGTAATGATACTGAGATGATGCTGTTATGATACAGTGGTAATGCATTGATGACGCTGTAATTATGCTGTGATTATGTAGTGATGATGTAGTGAGTACGCTTTGATGACGCAGTGATGATGCTGTGATGATGTAGTGATGATGCAGTGATGATACTGTTATGACACTGTCGTGATACTGTGATGATGCTATGGTGGTGTTGTGATGATGCTGTGATTATGCTGTGATGATGCTGTAATGATGCAGTGATGATGCTGTGATGACCCTGTCGTGATACTGTGATGATGCAGTGATGACGCTGCAATGATGCTCTGATGAATCTGTGATGACGCTATGATTACGCTGTCGTAATGCTCAGATAACACTGTTGTGATGCTATGATGATGCTGCGATGATGTTGTGATGATGGTGTGATGATGCAATGATTCTGCAGTACTGATACTGTGATGATGCTGAGATTATGCTGTGATGATGCGGTGATGATGCAGTAATGATGATGTGATGATGCTGTGACAATGTAGTGATGATGCAGTGGAGATGCTGTGAGGATACTGTGATGATGCTGTGATGCTGCAGTGATGACGCTTCGATCCTGCTGTGATGATGCTGTGATTACGCTGTGACGATGCTGTGATAATGCAGTGATGATGATGTGATGATGCAGGGATGATGATGTGATGATGTTGTGTTGAAGCTCTGATGACGCTGTCATGATTCTGTGACGATGCAGTGATGACCCTGTCGTGATGTTGTGATGACGCTGTCGTGATGCTGTGATGATGTGTGATGACAATATGATGACGTAGTTATGATGCTGTTATGATGCAGTCATTATACAGTGATGATGCAGATATGAGGCTGTGATGATATTGTGATGATGCTGTAACGACGCTGTGATGACGCAGTGATGATGCTGTGATGATTCTGCGATGACTCTGTGATGACCGTATCGTGATTATGTGATAACGCTGTGATGATGCTGTGATGATTGAATGATGATGCAGTGATGATGCTGTGATGATGCTGTGATTCTGAAGTAATGATGCTGTGATGATGCTGAGGTGATGCTGTGATGATGCAGTGATGATGCAGTGATGACGCAGTGATGATGATATGATTACGCAGTTATGATGCTGTAATGATTTTGTGATGATGATGTGATGATGCAGATATTTTGATGTGATGATGCAGTGATTCCGCAGTATTGATACTGTGATGACGCTGAGATGAAGCATTGATGATGCAGTGTTGACCCTGTGATGATGCAGTTATGACACTGTGATGACGGTGTGATGATTTTGTGATTATGGTGTGATGATGCAGTGATGATGCTCTGATGATGCACTGACAGTAGTGTGATGACGCTGTGATGATGCAGTGAGTAAGCAGTAAAGATGCTTTGATGATGCTGTTATGATGCTGCAATGATGCTGTGATGATGCTGTGGGCTGCTCTGATGACAATTTGATGACGTAGTGATGATTCTGTCATGACGCCATGATGCTGCTCTGATGCTGCTGTGATGATGCTGTGATTATGCTGTGATGACGCTCTGATGACACAGTGATGATGCTGTGATGACGCTATGATGATGCCGTGATGATGCTGTGATGATGTTTTGATGATGCTCTGATGATGCAGTTATGATACTGTGATGGCACTCTGATGATGTTGTGATGATGATGTGATTATTCTCTGATGATGCAGTGATGATACTGTGATAACGCTGTGATGATGCAGTGTTTATGCAGTAATGATTCTGTGATAATGCTGTGATGATGCTGTTATGACACTGATGATTTTGTGATGATTTATGATGATGCTGTGATGATGTAGTGATGATGCTGTGATTATGGAGCTATGAAGCTGTGATGACACTGTGATGATGCATTTATGACGCTGTGATTATGTAGCTATGATGCAGTGATGATTCTGCGATGATTCATTGATGATGCAGTGATGATGTAGTGATGATGCTGTGATGATGCAGTGATGATACTGTGATGACGCTGTTATGATGCAGTGAGTAAGCAGTAATGATGCTGTGATGTTGCTGAGATGATGCTGTGATGATTCCTTGATGATGCAGTGATGATGCTGTGATGATGCTATGATTATATTTTGATGATGCTGTGATGATTCAGTGATGATTCTGTGATGACACTGTGATGACTCTGTCGTGATGCTCTGATAACGCTGTCGTGATGCTGTGATGATGCTGCGATGATGTTGTGATGATGCAATGATTATGCTGTGATGATGTAGTAATGATGATGTTATGATGCTGAGGTGCTGCAGTGATGATGCAATGATGATGCTATATTGACGCAGTGATGATGCTGTGATGGTGCAGAGTTTATGCAGTTATGACACTGTGATTATGCTTTGATGAGGACGCAATGATGACGTGACGATGCAGTGATGATGCAGTGATGATGCTGTGATGATGCAGTGATCATGTAGTGAAGATAATGCGATGACGCAGTGATTCTGCAGTAATGATGCAGTGATGATGCTGTGATGATACTGTGATGATGCAGTGATGACGCTGCGATGAAGGTATGATGACGCAGTGATGATACTGTGATGACGCTGTGATGATGCAGTGATTATGCAGTAATGATACTGTAATGATACTGAGATGATGCTGTTATGATACAGTGGTAATGCATTGATGACGCTGTAATTATGCTGTGATTATGTAGTGATGATGTAGTGAGTACGCTTTGATGACGCAGTGATGATGCTGTGATGATGTAGTGATGATGCAGTGATGATACTGTTATGACACTGTCGTGATACTGTGATGATGCTATGGTGGTGTTGTGATGATGCTGTGATTATGCTGTGATGATGCTGTAATGATGCAGTGATGATGCTGTGATGACCCTGTCGTGATACTGTGATGATGCAGTGATGACGCTGCAATGATGCTCTGATGAATCTGTGATGACGCTATGATTACGCTGTCGTAATGCTCAGATAACACTGTTGTGATGCTATGATGATGCTGCGATGATGTTGTGATGATGGTGTGATGATGCAATGATTCTGCAGTACTGATACTGTGATGATGCTGAGATTATGCTGTGATGATGCGGTGATGATGCAGTAATGATGATGTGATGATGCTGTGACAATGTAGTGATGATGCAGTGGAGATGCTGTGAGGATACTGTGATGATGCTGTGATGCTGCAGTGATGACGCTTCGATCCTGCTGTGATGATGCTGTGATTACGCTGTGACGATGCTGTGATAATGCAGTGATGATGATGTGATGATGCAGGGATGATGATGTGATGATGTTGTGTTGAAGCTCTGATGACGCTGTCATGATTCTGTGACGATGCAGTGATGACCCTGTCGTGATGTTGTGATGACGCTGTCGTGATGCTGTGATGATGTGTGATGACAATATGATGACGTAGTTATGATGCTGTTATGATGCAGTCATTATACAGTGATGATGCAGATATGAGGCTGTGATGATATTGTGATGATGCTGTAACGACGCTGTGATGACGCAGTGATGATGCTGTGATGATTCTGCGATGACTCTGTGATGACCGTATCGTGATTATGTGATAACGCTGTGATGATGCTGTGATGATTGAATGATGATGCAGTGATGATGCTGTGATGATGCTGTGATTCTGAAGTAATGATGCTGTGATGATGCTGAGGTGATGCTGTGATGATGCAGTGATGATGCAGTGATGACGCAGTGATGATGATATGATTACGCAGTTATGATGCTGTAATGATTTTGTGATGATGATGTGATGATGCAGATATTTTGATGTGATGATGCAGTGATTCCGCAGTATTGATACTGTGATGACGCTGAGATGAAGCATTGATGATGCAGTGTTGACCCTGTGATGATGCAGTTATGACACTGTGATGACGGTGTGATGATTTTGTGATTATGGTGTGATGATGCAGTGATGATGCTCTGATGATGCACTGACAGTAGTGTGATGACGCTGTGATGATGCAGTGAGTAAGCAGTAAAGATGCTTTGATGATGCTGTTATGATGCTGCAATGATGCTGTGATGATGCTGTGGGCTGCTCTGATGACAATTTGATGACGTAGTGATGATTCTGTCATGACGCCATGATGCTGCTCTGATGCTGCTGTGATGATGCTGTGATTATGCTGTGATGACGCTCTGATGACACAGTGATGATGCTGTGATGACGCTATGATGATGCCGTGATGATGCTGTGATGATGTTTTGATGATGCTCTGATGATGCAGTTATGATACTGTGATGGCACTCTGATGATGTTGTGATGATGATGTGATTATTCTCTGATGATGCAGTGATGATACTGTGATAACGCTGTGATGATGCAGTGTTTATGCAGTAATGATTCTGTGATAATGCTGTGATGATGCTGTTATGACACTGATGATTTTGTGATGATTTATGATGATGCTGTGATGATGTAGTGATGATGCTGTGATTATGGAGCTATGAAGCTGTGATGATGCTGTGATGATGCTGTGATGACACAGTGATTATGCTGTGGTGACACTTACATGATGTTGTGATGATGATGTGATGATGCTGTGATGATGCAGTGATGATGTAGTGATGATACTGTGATGATGCTGTGATGTTGCTGAGATGATGCTGTGATGATTCCTTGATGATGCAGTGATTATGCATTTATGATGCTGTGATGATATTGTGATGATGCTGTAACGATGCATTGATGACACTGCGAAGATGCTGAGATGATGATTTTGTGATGAAGCAGTGATGGTGATGTGATGATGCAGTCATGGTGCTCTGATCACGAAGTGATGATGCTGCGATGATGATGTGATGATGCTGTGATGAATATGGGATGACGCAGTGATGAAAACATGATGGTGGTGTGATGATGTTGTGTTGATGCAGTGATGATGATATGATGATGCAGATATGATGGCGTTATGATGCAGTGAATACACCGTGATGACGCTGTGATGATGCAGTGAGTAAGCAGTAATGATGCTGCAATGATGCTGTGATGATGCTGTGATTATACGGTTTTTATGCAGTAATTATGCAGTGATGATGCTGTAAAGACACTGTAATGATGCTGTGATGAGGCAGAGATGATGCAGTGATGATGATGTGATGATGTTGTGATGAAGCTTTGATGATGCAGTGATGATGATGGGATTATGAAGTGATGATGATGTGATGATGCAGTGATGATACTGTGATGACGCTGTGATAATGCAGTGATTATGCAGAAATGATGCTGTGGTGACACTGAGATGATGCTTTTATGACGCAGTGATGATGCTGTGAGGATGCAGTGAGGACACAGTGATGATGTTGTGCATATGCTGTGATGATGTTTTGATTACGTAGTGATGATGCTGTGGTGATGCAGTGATGATGCAGAGATGATGCAGTGATGAAAGCGTCATCACAGCATCATCACAGCATATCGCAGCATCATCACTGCATCATCACAGCGTCATCACAACATCATCACAGCGCCATCACAGCATCATCTCAGCATCATTACTGCATCATAACAGCATCATCAAAGCATAAACACAACATCATCAATACGTCATCACAGCATCATTATTGCATCATCAAAACATCATCATATTGTCATTAAAAGCGTCATCACAGCATCATAACAGCATCACAACAGCATCATCACAGCAGTATCACAACATCACCACAGCACCAGAGCGTCATCAAAGTGTTATGAGAGCGTCATCACAGCATCAGCATAGCATAATCACACCATCATAACAACATCATCACAGCGTCATAACAGCATCATCACAGCATCATCACAGCATAATCACAGCATCATCACAACATCATCACAGCATCATCACAGCATAATCACAGCATCATCACAACATCATCACAGCATTATCACAGCATCATCGCTGCATCATCACAGCATCATAACATCATCATCAGAGCATCACAGCATCATCACAGCATCATCACTGGATCATCACAACAACATCACAGTGTCATCAAAGCGTCATCATAGCATTATCAGAGCATTACAACATCATAATCGCAGCGTCATCACAGCATCATCACAGCATCATCACTGCATCATCAGAACGTCATCACAGTGTCATCAAACCGTCATCACAGTATCATCACAGTATCAAGACAACATCATCACTGCATAATCAGGGCATTATCAATGCATCATCAGAGCTTCAACAAGGCATCACAGTGCCATCACAGTGTCATCAGTGCATCATCATAGAGTCATCAAAGCATCACCACAGCGTCATCAATGTGTCATCACCACTACATCGTCACAGCATCATCACTGCATCATCACTGCGTCATAACAGCGTCATCACAGCGTCATCACGTCGTCATCACTGCATATTCACAGAATCATCAAAGCATCATCGCAGCGTCATCACTGCATCATCACAGCATCATAACAGCATTATCGTAGCATCATCACAGCATAATCACAACATCATCACAGCATCATCACTGCATCATCACGGCATGATTACTGCATCATCAGAACATTATCATTGTGTCATCAAGCCATCATCACAGCATCATCACAGCATCACAACTGCATCATCGCAGCATCATCACTGCATCATCACTGCATCATTACAGCGTCATCAGAGCATCATCACAGCATCATCAAAGCATCACAGCGTCATCAAAGTGTCCTCAGAGCATCATCACAGCATCATCAAAGCATCACAGCGTCATCAAAGTGTCATCAGAGCATCATCACAGCATCATCAAAGCATCACAGCGTCATCAAAGTGTCATCAGAGCATCATCACGGCATCACTAGAGCATCATCCTATCATCACAGCATTATTACAGCATCATCACAGAGTCATCACTGTGTCAGCACAGCATCATCAGAGCATCATCAGAGCATCATCACTGCATCATCACAGCATCATCGCAGCGTCATCACAGCATCATCACAGCATCATCACTGCATCATTACTGCATCATCACTGCTTCATTACAGCATCATCACAGCATCATCAGTGCGTCATCACAGCATCTTTACTGCATCATCACAGCATCATCACAGTGTGATCGCAACGTAATCACAGCATCATCACAACATCATTATTGCATCATGACTGCATCATTACAGCATCAACACAGCAGAATCAGTGCGTCGTCACAGCATCATTACTGCATCATCACAACATCATCACACTGTTATCGCAGCGTCATCACAGCATCATCACAACATCATCACAGAATCATCACAGCATCATTACAGCATCATCACATCATCCTCACAGCATCATAACACATCATCACAGCATCATCACAATATTATCATCACAGCTTCCCAACAGTATCATCACTGCGTCATCACACCATCATCACAGCATCATCGCAGCATCATCACAGCATCATTAAAGCATCACAGCATCATATAGAGTCATCACAGTGTCATCACAGCATCACCACTGCGTTATCAGAGCGTCATCAAAGAACCATCACAGCGTCATCAGAGCTTCATCACAGCATCAACACAGCATCATCACAGTGTCATGAAAGTGTCATCACAGCATCATCACAGCATCAACAGAGCATCATCGCAGCGTCATCACTGCATCATCACAGCATCATGAAATAATCATGAAAGCATCACAGCTTCATCAAAGCATCACGAGAGCGTCATCACTGCATCTTCACTGCATCATCACAGCATCATCACAGCATCATCGCATCATCATCACAGCATCACAGCGTCATCACAGTATCATCACTCCGTTATCACAGCATCATCACAGCATCATCACAGCATAACCAAAGATTCACAGCGTCACCATTGCATCATCACAGAATCATCAAAGCATCATCATAGCGTCATCAGAACATTATCGCTGCCTCATCACTGCATCATCACAGCATCATCACTGCGTCATCACAACATCATCACTTCAACATCACAACAACATCACACTGTCATCAAAGCGTCATCACAGCATCATTACTGCATCATCACAGCATCATAACACATCATCACCACATCACAACAGCATCATCACAGCATCATAACAGCATCATCCAGGTGTCATCACTGCATCATCACAGCGTCACCACAGCGTCATCACAGCATCATCAAAGCATCACAGCGTAACCAAAGTGTCATCACAGCTTCATCACGGCATCAACACCGCATCATCACAGCATCATCACAGAATCATCACGCCATCATCACAGCATCATCACAGAATCATCACGCCATCATCATGCCATCATCACAGCATCATCAGAGCGTCATCAAAGCACCATCACAGCGTCATCACAGCTTCATCACAACATCAACACAGCATCATCACAGTGTCATCAAAGCGTCACCATAGCATCATCAGCGCATCATCACAGAATCATCACAGCGTAATAACTACATTATCAGTGCATCATCACAGCGTCATCACAGCATCATTACAGCATCAACACAGCATCATCACAGCGTTATCACTGCATCATCGCAGCGTCATCACTGCATCATCACAGCATCATCACAGCATCACCAAAGAATCACAGCATCATCACTGCATCATCACAGCATCATCACAGCATCACCAAAGAATCACAGCGTCATAACTGCATCATCACTGCATCATGAATGTATCATCAGAGCATCATCACATCATTTCACTGCATGATCACAGCATAATCACAGCATCATCACGGCATCATCACGGCATCATTACTGCATCATCACAGCATCATCAGAGCTTCAATAAAGCATCACAGTGCCATCACAGCGACATCACTGAATCATCACAGCGTAATCACAGCATAATCACAGCATCATCGCAGCGTCATCACTGCATCAACACTGAATCATCACAACATGATCATAGTGTCATCAAAGCGTCATTAAAGCATTATCACAGCATCATAACATCATGATCACTACATCATGAAAACGTCATCACAGCATCGCCACAGCATCATCACTGCATCATCACAGCATTATTGCAGCGTCATCACAACATCATCACAGCATCATTACTGCATCATCACAACATCACCACAGTGTCATCACAGCATAATCACAGCATCATCATAGCATCATGAAAGCATCACAGCGTCATCACAGCATCATCAGAACATCATCACAGCACCATCACAGCGTCATCACTGAATCATCACAGCATCATCACACAGTAATCAATGCGTCATCATAACTACATCATCACAGCATCATCACAGTGTCATCAATACATCATCACAGCATCATCACAGCGTCATCACAGCGTCATTACAGATTCATAACAGCGTCATCACAGCATCACAACAGCATCATCATTGCATCATCACTGCATCATCACTTCATCACAGCATCATTACTGCATCATCACAACATCATCACAGTGTCATCAAAGCATCATCATAGCATCATCACATCATGATCACTGCATCATCACAACATCATCTCAGTATCACAGCATCATCACTGCATAATCAGAGCACTATCACTGCGTTATCAAATCACCATCACTGCGTCATCACTGCTTCATCACTGCATCATCATATCATCATTACAGCATCATCACTGCGTCATAACAGCATCATCACAGCATCATCACATCGTCATGACAGCATTATCAGTGCATCATCACTGCATCATCACAGCGTCGTCACAGCATTGTAACTGCATCCTCACTGCATCATCACTGCATCACCATCATCACAGCAGCAGAATGTGTGATGACACTGTAAGGACGCTGTGATGATGCTGTGATGATGCGGTGATGATGCTCTGATGATACTATGGTGATGCTGTGATGATGCTGTGATGCTCTGATCATGTGTGCTGTGCATCACAGCGTCATCACAGCATCAT
Organism: Clangula hyemalis; assembly: GCA_963989345.1. The sequence goes on from OZ022447.1 coordinate 1,197,710, forward strand.
CACAGCATCATAGCGTCATCAAATTATCATCATTGCATCATCAGAGCATCACCAGAACTTCATCGAAGCATCATCAAAACAACATCTCAGTGTCATCACAGCGTCACTACTGCAACATCACTGCATTGTGATGCAGTGATGCAGTGATCATGCACTGATGATGTTGTGATGACGCAGTGATGATGATGTGGTGATGATGTGATGATGCTGTTATGATGATGTGATGATGCTGTGATTACGCTGTGACGACGCTGTGATAATGCAGTGATGATGATGTGATGATGCAGGGATGATGATGTGATGATGCTGTGATGACGCGGTCATGATTCTGTGACTATGGAGTGATGATGCTGTGATGACCCTGACGTGATGTTGTGATGACTCTGTCGTGATGCTGTGATGATGCTGTGATGACAACATGATGACGTAGTTATGATGCTGTTATGATGCAGTCATTATGCAATGATGATGCAGATATGAGGCTGTGATGAAGCTGTGATGATATTGTGATGATGCTGTGACGACGCTGTGATGACACAGTGATGATGCTGTGATGACTCTGTGATGACCGTATCGTGATTATGTGATGACGCTGTGATGATGCTGTGATGACGCAGTGATGATGCAGTGATGATGATATGATGATGCAGTGATGATTTGATAATGCTGTGACGATGCAGTGATGATACAGTGATGATGCTGTGATGATGCTATGATTATGTTGTGATGATGTAGTGATGAGGCATTTATGACACTGCGATGATGTTGTGATGACTATGTGATGATTCTGTGATGACACTGTGATGACACTGCTGTGATGCTCTGGTAACGCTGTCGTGATGCTGTGATGATGCTGCGATGATGTTGTGATGATTTTGTGATGACGCAATGATGATGCTGTGATGATGCAGTGTTTATGCGGTTATGACGCTGTGATGACCCTGTTATGATGCCTGCATGAAGACGCGATGATGCTGTGACTATGCAGTGATGATACTGCGATGATGCAGTGATGACGCTGCGATGATGATATGATGATGCAGTGATGATACTGTGATAACGTTGTGATGACGCAGTGATGATGCTGTGATGATGCTGCTATGATGCTGTGGTGATGATGTCATGATGCTGTTATGATGATATGATGATGCAGTGATAACGCTGTGATGATGTTGTGATGATGCTGCGATGATGCTGCGGTGATGATGTGATGATGCTGTGATGATGCTGTGATGACGCTGTTATGATGCAGTGATGACGCTATAGTGATTCTGTGATGATGTTATAGTGGTACTATGATGATGCTGTGAGGATGCTGCGATGACGCTCTGATGACGCAGTAATCATGATGTAATGATGCTGTGATGACGCTGCGATGACACTGTTGTGATACTGTGATGACGCTGTGATGATACTGTGATGAATATGTGATGATGCAGTGAGTCAGCAGTAATGATGCTGTCATGATGTTGTGATGATGCTGGGATGATGCGGTGATGATGCTGTGATTATGCAGTGATGATGCTGTGATTATGCAGCTATGAAGCTGTGATGATGCTGTGATGACGCAGTGATGATGCTGTGATGACACTGATGATGTTGTGATGATGCTGAGATGATGCAGTGATGATGCTGTGATGATGCTGAGATGATGCTGTGATGACACTGTGATGATGCAGTGTGTAAGCAGTAATGATGCTGTCATGATGTTGTGATGATGTGGGATGATGATGTGATGACGCAGTGATGATGCTGTGGTGATGCTGTGATGACGCTGCGATACAGCTGTGATGATGCTGTGATGACGCTGTGATGACAATTTATTATGAAGTGATGACTTTGTGATTACGCTGTGATTACACATTGAAGATTATGTGATGATGATATGATGATGCAGTGATGATGCTTTCATGATGCAGTGATGATGCTCTGATGTCGCTCTGATGATGCTGTGATGATGCAGTTATGGTACTGTGATGACGCTGTGATGATGCAGTGATTATGTTGTAATGATTCTGTGATGATGCTGAGATGATATTTTGATGATGCAGTGATGACACTGTGATGATGCTTTGATGATGCTGTTATGATGCTGCAATGATGCTGTGGTTTGCTGTGATGACAATTTGATGACGTAGTGATGATTCTGTCATGATGCCATGATGCTGCTCTGGTGCTGCTGTGATGATGCTGTGATTATGCTGTGATGACGCTCTGATGACACAGTCATGATGCTGTGATGACGCTATAATGATGCTCTGATGATGTTTTGATTACGCAGTGATGATGCTATGGTGATGCAGAGATGATGCAGTGATGATGCAGTGAAGATGCTGTGATGATGTTGTGCTGATACTTTGATGATGCTATGATGATGCAGTGATGATGCTGTGCTGATGCAGTGATGATTCAGTGATGATGTTGTGATGACGCTGTGGTGACGCAGTGATCATGCTTTGATGATTCTCTGATGATGCAATGTAGATGCTGTGATGATGCTGTGATGACGTTGTGATGACGCTTTGATGATGCTGTGATGACACTGTGATGATGCGGTGATGATGATATGATGATGCAGTGATGATACTGTGATGACGCTGTGATGATGCAGTCATTATGCATTAATGATTCTGTGATGATGCTGAGATGATATTTTGATGATGCAGTGATGACACTGTGATGATGCATTGATGATGCTGTGATGATGCAGTGATTATGCAGTGATTATGCAGTAATAATTCTGTGATGACGCTGAGATGATGCTGTGATGATGCAGTGATGATACTGTGATGACGCTGTGATGATGCAGTGAGTAAGCAGTAAAGATGCTTTGATGATGTTGTTACGATGCTGCAGTGATGCTGTGATGATGCCGTGGGCTGCTGTGATGACAATTTGATGACGTAGTGATGATTCTGTCATGATGCCATGATGCTGCTCTGATGCTGTTGTGAGGATGCTGTGATTATGCTGTGATGACGCTCTGATGACACAGTCATGATACTGTGATTGCACTCTGATAATGCTGTGATGATGCTGTGATGACACTGTGATGATTTTGTGATGATTTATGATGATGCTGTGATGATGTAGTGATGATGCTGTGATGATGCTGTGATTATGGAGCTTTGAAGCTGTGAAGATGCTGTGATGATGCTATGATGACGCTGTGATGACACAGTGATTATGCTGTGATGATGCTGTGATGATGCTGTGATTATGGAGCTTTGAAGCTGTGAAGATGCTGTGATGATGCTGTGATGACGCTGTGATGACACAGTGATTATGCTGTGATGATGCAGTGATGATACTGTGATGACGCTGTGATGATGCAGTGAGTAAGTAGTAATGATGGTGTGATGATGCTGAGATGTTGCTGTGAAGATGCACTGATAATGCAGTGATGATGCTGTGATGATGCCATGATTATGTTTTGTTGACACTGCGGTGATGATGTCCTGATGTTCTGGTGACACTGCGATGACACAGTGATGGTGCTGTTATGATGCTACTGACGCTCTTATGATGTTGTGATGATGCTGTGATTATGCTGTGATGATGCAGTGATGATGCTGTGATGATGCTGTAAGGATATTGTGATGATGCTGTGATGATGCAGCGATGACGCTGCGATGATGCAATGATGATGATGAGATGAGGCTGTGATGACGCTGTTATGATGTAGTGATGATGATGTGATGACGTTGTTATGATGCAGTGATGATGATGTGATGATACTGTGATGATGCAGTGATCATGATGTGATGATGCTGTGATGACGCTGTTATGATACAGTGATGATGATATGATGACGTAGTGAGGATGCTGTGATGACGCTATGATCATGCTGTGTGGATGCTGTGAGGACACTGTGATGATGATGATGCAGTGATGATACTGTGATGACGCTGTGATGATGCAGTGATTATGCAGTAATAATTCTGTAATGACGGTGAGATGATGCTGTGATGATGCAGCGATGATGCAGTGATGATGATGTCACGATGCAGTGATAATGCTGTGATGATGCTGTGATGATGCTGTGATGACCCTGTGATGATGCGGTGATGATGAAGTGATTATGCATTTATGATGTTGTGAGGATATTGTGATGATGCAGTGGTGATGCAGTGATGATGCAGTGACGATGCTGTGATGATATTGTGATGATGCTGTAACGATGCATTGATGACACTGCGAAGATGCTGAGATGATGATTCTGTGATGATGCAGTGATGGTGATGTGATGATGCTGTGATGACGCTCTGATCACAAAGTGATGACGCTGCGATGATGATGTGATGATGCTGTAATGAATATGGGATGATGCTGTGATGATGCTGTTATGATGCTGTGATGACGCTCTGATGTCGCTCTGATGACGCTGTGATGATGTAGTGATGATGTCGTTATGATGATGTGATGATGCTGTGATTATGCAGTGATGATGCTGTGATTATGCAGCTATGAAGCTGTGATGATGCTGTGATGATGCTGTGATGACGCAGTGATGATGCTGTGATGACACTTATGATGTTGTGATGATGCTGTGCTGATGCTGAGATGGTGCTGTGATGACGCTGTGATGATGCAGTGTGTAAGCAGTAATGATGCTGTCATGATTTTGTGATGATGCAGTGATGATGCTGTCATGACGCAGTGATGATCCTCTGATGTCGCTCTGATGATGCTGTGATGATGCAGTTATGGTATTGTTATGACGCTGTGATGATGCAGTGATGATGTAGTGATGATGTCATTATGATGATGTGATGATGCTGTGATGATGCAGTGAGTCAGCAGTAATGATGCTGTCATGATGTTGTGATGATGCTGGCATGATGCGGTGATGATGCTGTGATTATGCAGCTATGAAGCTGTGGTGATGCTGTGATGATGCTGAGATGATGCAGTGATGATGCTGTGCTGATGCTGAGATGATGCTGTGATGACGCTGTGATGATGCAGTGTGTAAGCAGTAATGATGCTGTCATGATTTTGTGATGATGCTGGGATGATGATGTGATGACGCAGTGATGATGCTGTGGTGATGCTGTGATGACGCTGCGTGATACAGCTGTGATGATGCTGTGATGACGCTGTGATGGCAATTTGATGATGAAGTGATGACTTTGTGATTACGCCGTGATGACGCATTGAAGATTATGTGATGATGATGTGATGATGTGATGATGCTGTCATGATGCAGTGATGATGCTCTGATGTCGCTCTGATGATGCTGTGATGATGCTGTGATGATGCAGTTATGGTACTGTGATGATGCTATGATGATGCAGTGATTATGTAGTAATGGTTCTGTGATGATGCTGTGATGATGCTGTTATGATGCTGTGATGATGCTGTTATGATGCAGTAATGATGCAGTGATGACTCAGTGATGATTCTGTGATCATGCAGTGATGATATAGTGATGACGCTGTGATGATGCATATTTTCATAGCGACCATGAAGTGGTTGAGTTCAAAATTTACGGTGACAGAAGGAAAGTGCCACCAAACCCTCATCCCTAGATATGGGGAAAGCGGACTTCAGGCTGCTCAGGGAACTAGTCAGCAAGGTCCCCTCGGAAACTGCTCTTGAAGGCCTCAATGTCCACCAGTGCTGGTCATTCTTTAAGCGATGCCTCCTAGAAGCACAAGATCAGGCAATTCCTAAATATCGCAAGTCAGGCAGGCGGGGCAGGAGGCCGGCGTGGCTGACCAGGCACTTTCTAATGGAGATTAGGCGGAAACAGAGAGTGTTTCGCTACTGGAAGGAGGGCCAGGTGTCAAGGAAAGAATACAGGGATGCTGTTCGTGTTTGTAGGGAGAAAATTTGTGTGGCCAAAACACACCTAGAGTTGAAGCTGGCTGTGTCTGTGAGAGAAAATAAAAAGGGTTTTTTTAGATATGTGAATGGAAAAAGGAGAACTAAAGAATACATAGGGCCGCTCCTTGATAGGGAAGGTCTCCTCACAGACAATGACATAGGCAAAGCTTAACGCCTTCTTTGCCTCTGTCTTCAATGCCGATGATGGGCTTCGGGACCCAGGGTGCCCTGAGCTGGAGGACCGGGACGGTGGGGATGACAAACTCCCAACCGACCCTGAATGTGTGCGGGATTTGCTACTCCACCTGGATCCCTACAAGTCCATGGGTCCGGATGGGATTCATCCCCGGGTGCTGAAAGAGCTGGCGGACGTCATCGCGGAACCTCTCTCAATTATTTTTCAGCGATCCTGGGAATTTGGAGAGGTCCCGGTAGACTGGAAGCTGGCAAATGTTGTGCCGATTTTCAAGAAGGGTCAGAAAGAAGACCCTAGCAATTACAGGCCTGTCAGTCTCACGTCAGTGCCTGGTAAAATCATGGAGAAGATGGTTCTCGAACTTATTGAGGCGCACCTGGGGGACAAAGCAGTCATTGGTCCCAGCCAGCATGGGTTTGTGAAGGGTAGGTCCTGCCTAACTAACCTGATTTCCTTTTATGATAAGATCACCCGTATGGTGGACCAAGGGAAACCAGCTGATGTGATTTTTTTGGACTTCAGCAAGGCTTTTGACACGGTTTCCCATAGGATCCTACTGGACAAAATGTCCACCATACAGCTAAATAAAAACATCATACGATGGGTGAGCAATTGGCTAACGGGCAGGGCCCAAAGGGTTATGGTAAATGGGGCTGCGTCAGGCTGGCGGGCGGTCACCAGTGGGGTCCCTCAAGGCTCCATTTTAGGGCCGGTACTTTTCAATATTTTTATAAACGATCTGGATGTAGGAATAGAGGGTATTTTGAGCAAGTTTGCTGATGACACCAAACTTGGACGAGTTGTGGACTCGAATGAGGGTGGAAAGGCCTTGCAGAGGGACCTGGATAGGTTGGAGAGCTGGGCGATCACCAACCGCATGAAGTTCAATAAGAGCAAGTGCCGGGTCCTGCACCTGGGACGGGGAAACCCTGGCTGCACGTACAGACTGGGCGATGAGACGCTGGAGAGCAGCCTAGAAGAGAGGGATCTGCGGGTCGTGGTAGACAGCAAGTTGAATATGAGCCAGCAGTGTGCCCTGGCAGCCAGGAGGGCCAACCGTGTCCTGGGGTGCATCAAGCACGGCATTGCTAGTAGGTCACGGGAGGTGATTGTCCCGCTCTACTCTGCGCTGGTGCGGCCTCACCTCGAGTACTGTGTGCAGTTCTGGGCACCACAGTATAAAAAGGACATGAAACTGTTGGAGAGTGTCCAGAGGAGGGCTACGAAGATGGTGAAAGGCCTGGAGGGGAAGACGTACGAGGAACGGCTGAGGTCACTGGGCCTGTTCAGCCTGGAGAAGAGGAGGCTGAGGGGAGACCTCATCACAGTCTACAACTTCCTCGTAAGGGGGTGTCGAGAGGCAGGAGACCTTTTCTCCATTAACACCAGTGACAGGACCCGCGGGAACGGGGTTAAGCTGAGGCAGGGGAAATTTAGGCTTGACATCAGGAGGGGGTTCTTCACAGAGAGGGTGGTGGCACACTGGAACAGGCTCCCCAGGGAAGTGGTCACTGCACCGAGCCTGTCTGAATTTAAGAAGAGATTGGACTGTGCACTTAGTCACATGGTCTGAACTCTTGGGTAGACCTGTGCGGTGTCAAGAGTTGGACTAGATGATCCTTAAGGGTCCCTTCCAACTCAGGATATTCTATGATTCTATGATTCTATATGATGATGCAGTGATTACGCAGTGATGATGATGTGATAACGCAGTGACGATGCTGTCGTGATACTGTGATGATGCTGTGATGCCGCAGTGATGATGATGTGATGATGCTGTGATAATGATGTGATGATGCAGTGATGATGCAGTGATGATGATATGGTGATGCAGTGATGGTGATGTGATGATGCAGTAATTCTGCAGTAATGATGCTGTGATTATGCTGAGATGATGCTCTGATGATGCAGTGATGATGCTGCGATGATGCTGTGAATATGTTGCTATGATGTGATGATGCTGTGATGATGCAGTGAAGACGCTGTAATGATGCTCTGATGAATCTGTGATAACGGTATGATTACGCTGTCGTGATGCTCAGATACCACTGTCATGATGCTAAGATGATGCTGCGATGATGTTGTGATGATGCTGTGATGATGCAATGATGATGATGTGATGATGCTGTGACAATGTAGTGATGATGCAGTGAAGATGTTGTGATGATGCTGTGATGACGCAGTGATGATGATGTGATGGTGCTGGGATGATGATGTGATGATGTGGTGTTGATGCTGCGATGACGCTGTTATGATTCTGTGACGATGCAGTGATGATGCTGTGATGACCCCATTGTGACATTGTGATGACGCTGTCGTGATGCTGTGATGATGCTGTGATGACAATATGATGACGCAGTTATGATGCTGTTATGATACATTCATTATGCAGTGATGATGCAGATATGAGGCTGTGATGACGCTGTGATGATGCAGTGATGATGATGTGATGATGCAGTGATGATGCTGTGATGACGCAGTGATGATGATGTGATGATGCTGGGATGATGATGTGATGATTTTGTGATGATGCTTTGATGAAGCTTTTATGATTCTGTGACGATGCAGTGATGATGCTGTGATGACCCCATTGTGATGTTGTGATGACGCTGTCGTGATGCTGTGATGATGCTGTGGTGACACTATGATGACGCAGTTATGATGCTGTTATGATGCAGTGATTATGCTGTGATGATGCAGTTATGAGGTTTTTATGGCGCTGTTATGATTTTGTGATGATGCTGTGATGATGCAGTGATGACGCAGTGATGATGCTGCGATGATGATTTGAAGATGCTGTGATGATGCAGTGATTATGCAGCAATGGTGCTGTGATGATGCTGTGATGATACCGTGATGACGCTGTGATGACGGAGTGATGATGCTGTGATGACACTCTGATGATGTTGTGATGATAATGTGATGACGCTGTTATGATGCAGTATTTATGCAGTAAAGATTCTGTGATGTTGAGATGATGCTGTGATGATGCAGTGAAGATGCAGTGATTATGCAGTGAAGATGCTGTGATGACACTTATGATTTTGTGATGATAATGCAGTTATGATGCTGTGATGATGAAATGATTATGCAGTGATAATGAAGTGATGATGCTGAGCTGATGCTGTGATGATGTTGTGATGATGCTGTGATGATGCTGTGATGACACATTGATGATGCTGTCATGATGCAGTGATTATGCAGTGATAATGCTTTGATGACGCTGCGCTGATGCAGTGATGACGCAGTTATGATGCAGTGATGATGCAGTGATGATACTGTGATTATGTTGTGATGATGCAGTGAGTAAGCAGTAATGATGCTGTGATGATGCTGTAATAATGTGGTGATGATGCTGTGATGATGCAGTGATGATGCTCTGATGACACTGTGATAATTTTGTGATGATGATGTAATGATGCAGTGATGATGCTGTGATGATGCTATGATTATATTTTGATGATTATGTGATGATGCAGTGATCATGCTGCAACGCTGCTGTGATGATGCTGTAATGGCGCAGTGATGATGCTGTGATTATGCTGTGGTGATGCTATGATTATGTTGTGATGATGCTCTGATGCTGCTGTGATGCTGCTGTGATGCTGCTGTGATGATGCAGTGATGATGTTGCGATGATGCCGTGATGATGCAGTGGTGACGCTGGAATGATGCTGTGATGGTGCAGTGATGATGCAGTGATGACGATGTGATGATGCAGTGATGATGATGTGATGATGCAATGATTATGCAGTAATGGTGCTTTGATGATGCTGAGATGATGCAGTGATTATGCAGTGATGATGCACTCATGACGCTCTGATGATTTTTTGACGATGCTCTGATGACGCAGTGATGATGTTGTAATGATGATGTGTTGATGCAGTGATGATGCTGTTATGTCGTTGTGATGATGCTGTTATGACATTGTGACGATGCTCTGTTGATGCGATGATGATGCAGTGATGATGCAGTAATAACGCTGTGATGACGCTGTGATGATTTTTTGATGATGCTGTGATGATGCAGTGATGATGCAGTGTGTAAGCAGTAATGATACTATGATGATGCTGTGATAATGCGGTGATGATGCAGTGATTATGCCGTGATAATGCTGTCATGACACTGTGATGATGTTGTGATGATGCTGTGATTATTCAGTGATGATGCAGTGATGATGCTGTTATGACGCTGTGATGGCGTAGTAATGATGCTGTGATGACGCAGTGATGATGCTCTGATGATGCTGTGATTATGCTGAGATGATGCTCTGATCATGCAGTGATGATTCTGCTATTATATTGTGATGATTTTACTATGATGTTGTTATAAATAGCTCAGTCTTCAAAATAGGTTTAAATAAGAAAATAGGATTTATTAAAAGAATAGAAGTAAGCAAACAGCGCTGGGTGCACCGAGAGTCTCCGCTCCACCAGGATTCACACCAGCCACATCAAGGAGCTGATTTTTATACTCCTAGACTAATACATATTCATTACTACTTCTAAAAAAAATAGGTTATTATAATTAGCTTCCGGGGTCCAGTCCCTCCTACTGGAGCATGCGCATCAGTCTCCGGTGGTCCCTCTGGGGGTCTCTAGGGGTCTTTCATGCTGAAGGCTCGTAGTCTTCCTCTCCAAGTTTTTTCTTGTGTTTCCCCTTTGTACTCCTTTGGCACCGTGTCAAGTTTATACAGCATCCCCTGCAGGTCTTGTCTCCTAGCCGTCCTTCAGCTTCTTTTTTTTTTCCTCTTCTTAATCTCTTGGACACCTGGCCAGATATCAGAGGCCTGCATAGTATTCCATAACAGTCACTAATTGTTATCAGTTATTCTGAGGCTCCCAGACATCAAAGACGTCATACAAACACAAATAGCTTTCTTATTGACACTTCACAAGTAATTAAAACATTCCTCACCAGCCATTCACAGGGACAGCCACACCTATAGCCACGTTAAGTTAATTTCAAAGAAGACAAAACAACAGAAAAAAAGCCTGTAACTGTTAGAAATAGAAATCCGGAATAACAAAGGCAAACAAGCTCAAGAATTTGAGGAGTATTTTCTGAAGACTTGATAACTTGACTAGAATGAGGGGGAGACTGGGGCACACTGCATCTGTGGTTAAGGAATCAAACTGCCATTGCAGGGCCCCGAAGCAGACAGAAGCAGACAGGGCTGTTCTTTATGGACACGAATTGTTAAAACATTCCTCACAATGTGATGATACTGTGACGATGCAGTGATGACGCTGCAATGATGCTCTGATGAATCTGTGATGACGCTATGATTACGCTGTCGTGATGCTCAGATAACACTGTTGTGATGCTATGATGATGCTGCGATGATGTTGTGATGATGGTGTGATAATGCAATGATTCTGCAGTACTGATACTGTGATGATGATGAGATTATGCTGTGATGATGCTGTGATGATGCAGTGATGATGATGTGATGATGCTGTGACAATGTAGTGATGATGCAGTGAAGATGCTGTGAGGATACTGTGATGATGCTGTGATGCTGCAGTGATGACGCTGCAATCCTGCTGTGATGATGCTGTGATTACGCTGTGATGATGCTGTGGTGATGCTGTGGTAATGCAGTGATGATGAGGTGATGATGCAGGGATGATGCTGTGATGATGCTGAGATGATGCTGTGATGACGCTGTGACGATGCAGTGTGTAAGTAGTAATAATGCTGTCATGATGTTGTGATGATGCTGGGATGATGATGTGATGAAGCAGTGATGATGCTGTGATGACGCTGTGATGCACAGCACACATGATCAGAGCATCACAGCATCATCACAGCATCACCATAGTATCATCAGAGCATCATCACCGCATCATCACAGCATCATCACAGCGTCCTTACAGTGTCATCACAGTGTCATCATACCTTGTGATGCTGTGATGATGGTGATGCGGTGATGATGCAGTGAGGATGCAGTTACGACGCTGTGATGACGCTGTGATGATGCAGTGATGAGGCTGTGATGATGCTGTGCTGACACTGTGATGATGTTGTGATGATGCAGTAATGGTGCTGTGATGATGAAGTCATGATGCTCTGATTACGAAGTGATGATGCAGTGATGATGCACTAATGATGCTGTGATGACTCTGTGATGATGTAGCGATAATGTTGTGATGATGCTCTGATGAAGCAGTGATGAAGCCGCGATGATGCTGTGAATAAGCAGTGATGATGCTGTGACGATATTGTGGTGATGCTATGATAACGCTGTGATGACGCTGTCGTAATACTGTGATGACGCTGCTGTGATGGCATGATGATGCTGTGATGATGCAGTGATGAAGCTCTTATGATGCTGTGGTGATGCTGTGATGAAGCAGTGATGACCCTGTTGTGATTCTGTGATGATGCTGTGATGATGAACTGATGATGCAGTGATGACGCTGTGATTAAGTAGTGAAGATGATGTGATGATACTGTGATGATGCAGTGAGTAAGCAGTAATGAACCTACGATGATGCTGTGATGATGCTGTGATTATGCGGTTATGATGCAGTGATTATGCAGTGATGATGCTGTCATGACACTGTAATGATGCTGTGATGAGGCAGTGATTATGCAGAAATGATGTTGTGCTGGTGCTGTGATGATGTTTGGGTTACGCAGTAATGGTGCTGTGATGATGCAGTGATGATGCAGTGACGATGCTGTGATGATGCAGCGATGATGCAGCGATGATGCTGTGATGATGCAGTGACGATGCAGTGATGATTCAGTGCTGATTCAGTGATGATGTAGTGATGACGCTGTGGTGACGCAGTGATGATGCTTTGATGATTCTCTGATGATGCAATGTAGATGCTGTGATGATGCTGTGATGACGCTGTGATGATGATGTGATGATGCTATGATTATGTACCTATGATGCTGTGATCATGCTGTGATGACTCAGTGATGATGCTTTGATGACGCAGTGATGATGCAGTGATGACGCTGTGATGACGCAGTGATCATGTAGTGATGATGAAGTGATGACGCTGTGATATCGCTCTGATGATACTGTGATGATGCAGTGATGATGCTGTGACAGTGCAGTGATTATGCAGTGTTTATGCTATGATGATGCTCTGATTATGTTGTGATGATGCTGTGATGATGATGTGATGACTCTCTGATGATGCTGTGATGATGCAGTGATGATGTTGTGATAACGCAGTGATGATGCTGTGATGATTGTGTGATGATGCAGTGATGACGCTGTGATGATACTCTGATGATGGTGTGATGATGCAGTGATGATGATGTGATGATGCTCTGATGATGATGTGATGATGCTTTGATGATATTGTGATGATGCAGTGATGATGTTGTGGTAACGCAGTGATGATGCTGCGATGATGCTGTGATGATGCAGTGATCATGAGGTGATGATGCAATGTGAATGATGTGATGATGCTGTGACGATGCAGTTCTGATGCAGTGATGATGCTGTGATGATGCAGTGATGATGCTGTGATGATGCAGTGATCATGTAGTGATGATGATGTGATGACGCAGTGATTCTGCATTAATGATGCTGTGATGATGCTGTGATGATACTGTGATGATGCAGTGATGACTCTGCGATGAAGTTATGATGATGCAGTGATGATACTGTGATGACGCTCTGATGATGCAGTGTTTATGCAGTAATGATACTGAGATGATGCTGTTATGATGCAGTGGTGATGCATTGATGACGCTGTAATTATGCTGTGATTGTGTAGTGATGATGTAGTGAGTACGCTGTGATGACGCAGTGATGATGCTGTGTTGATGCAGTGATGATGCAGTGATGATGTAGTGATGATGCAGTGATGATACTGTTATGACGCTGTCGTGATACTGTGATGACGCTGTGGTGGTGTTGTGATGATGCTGTGATTATGCTGTGATGACGCTGTAATGATGCAGTGATGATGCTGTGATGACCCTGTCGTGATGCTGTGATGATGCTGAGATGACGCTGTGATGACACTGTGATGATGCATTTATGACGCTGTAATTATGTAATTATGATGCAGTGATGATTCTGCGATGATTCATTGATGATGCAGTGATGATGTAGTGATGATGCTGTGATGATGCAATGATGATACTGTGATGACGCTGTTATGATGCAGTGAGTAAGCAGTAATGATGCTGTGATGTTGCTGAGATGATGCTGTGATGATTCCTTGATGATGCAGTGATGATGCTGTGATGATGCTATGATTATGTTTTGATGATGCTGTGATGATGCTGTGATGATTCCTTGATGATGCAGTGATGATGCTGTGATGATGCTATGATTATGTTTTGATGATGCTGTGATGATGCTGTGATGATTCTGTGATGACACTGTGATGACTCTGTTGTGATGCTCTGATAACGCTGTCGTGATGCTGTGATGATGCTGCGATGATGTTGTGATGATGCAATGATTATGCTGTGATGATGCAGTAATGATGATGTTATGATGCTGAGGTGATGCAGTGATGATGCAATGATGATGCTATATTGATGCAGTGATGATGCTGTGATGATGCTGTGACGATGCAGTGATTACGCTGCGATGATGACGTGATGATGCTGTGATGATGCAGTGATAATGACGTGATAATGCTGTGATGATGACGTGATGACGCTGTGATGACGCACTGATGATGATGTGATGATTCAGTGATTCTGCAGTATTGATACTGTGATGATGCTGAGATGATGCTGTAACGATGCAGTGATGATACAGTGATAATGCTGTGATGATGGTAAGATAATGTTTTGATGATGCTGTGATGATGCAGTTATGAGGCTGCAATGATGCTGTGATGACGATGTGATGATTCTGTGATGACGCTGTGATGATGCTGTCGTGGTGGTCTGATAACGTTGTCGTAACGCTGTGACGATGCTGCGATGATGTTGTGATGATTCTGTGATGATGCAATGATGATGCACTTCATGTGATGATGCAGTGATGATGCACTGATGATGCTGTCATGGCGATGTGATGATGCTGTGATGATGCTGTGATGATGCTGTTATGACGTAGTAATGATGCTGTGATGATGCAGTTTTTACGCAGTTATGATGCTGCGATGATGCTGTGGTGATTATGTGATGATGCTGTTATGATGATGTGATGCTGTGATGATGCAGTGATGACGCAATGATGATGTTGTGATGACGCATTCATGATGTTGCAATGATGCTGTGGTGATGATGTGATGATGCTGTTATGACGCAGCTACTATGCTGTGATGATGCTGTGATGACGCTTTGATGCCTCTATAGTGATTCTGTGAGGATGCTGTAGTGGTACTGTAATGATGATGTGATGACGCTGCGATGACACTGTTGTGATGCTGTGACGACGCTGTGATGATGCTGTGATGATACTGAGATGACGTTGTGCTGATGCAGTGATGATGCAGTGATGATGTAGTGATGACGCAGTAATGATGCTATGATGATGCTGTGATTATGATGTGATGATGCATTGATCACGATGTGATGATGCTGTGATAATGCAGTGATGACACTGTGATGATTTTGTGATGATTTATGATGATGCTGTGATGATGTAGTGATGATGCTGTGATGATGTGATTATGGAGCTAGGAAGCTGTGATGATGCTGTGATGATGCTGTGATGACGCTGTGATGACACAGAGATTATGCTGTGATGACACTTACATGATGTTGTGATGATGATGTGATGATGCTGTGACGATGTAGTGATGATACTGTGATGACGCTGTGATGATGCAGTGAGTAAGTAGTAATGATGGTGAGATGATGCTGAGATGTTGCTGTGAAGATGCACTGATAATGCAGTGATGATGCTGTGATCATGCTATGATTATGTTTTTGACGCTGCGATGATGATGCTAATGACGCTCTTATGATGTTGTGATGATGCTGTGATTATGCTGTGATGATGCAGTTACGATGCAGTGATGATGCTGTGATGTTTCTGCGATGACGCTGTGGTGATGATGTGATGATGCTGTGATGATGCAGTTATGATGCAGTGATGATGCAGTTATGACGCTTTAATGACGTTCTGATGATATTGTGATTATGCTGTGATGACATAGTGATGAAGCTGTGATGATTCTGTGATGACGCTCTGATGATGATGTGATGATGCTGTGATATTGCTGTTATAACACTGTGATGACACTGTGATGATGCTGAGATTATGCTGTGAAGATGCAGTGATGATGCAGTGATCACAGATTCACAGAATTTCTAGGTTGGAAGAGACCTCAAGATCATCGAGTCCAACCTTTGACCTAACGCTAACAGTCCCCACTAAACCATATCCCAAAGCTCTACATCTAAACGTCTTTTAAAGACTTCCAGGGATGGTGACTCCACCACCTCCCTGGGCAGCCTGTTCCAGTGCCTAACAACCCTTTCAGTAAAGAAGTTCTTCCTAACATCTAACCTAAAACTCCCCTGGCGCAACTTAAGACCATTCCCCCTCGTTCTGTCACCGGGCACATGGGAGAACAGGCCAACCCCCACCTCACTACAGCCTCCTCTAAGGTATCTGTAGAGAGCGATAAGGTCGCCCCTGAGCCTCCTCTTCTCCAGGCTGAACAAGCCCAGCTCCTTCAGCCGCTCCTCGTAGGACTTGTTCTCCAGGCCCCTCACCAGCTTCGTCGCCCTCCTCTGGACCCGCTCAAGCACCTCGATGTCCCTCTTGTAGCGAGGGGCCCAAAACTGAACACAGTACTCGAGGTGCGGCCTCACTAGAGCCGAGTACAGGGGGATGATCACCTCCCTAGCCCTGCTGGTCACACTGTTTCTGATACAAGCCAGGAAGCCGTTGGCCTTCTTGGCCACCTGAGAACACTGCTGGCTCATATCCAGCCGACTGTCCACCATCACTCCCAGGTCCTTCTCTGCCTGGCAGCTCTCCAACCACTCATCTCCCAGCCTGTAGCTCTGCTTGGGGTTGTTGCGCCCCAGGTGCAGGACCCGGCACTTGGCCTTGTTGAACTTCATACAGTTGACCTCAGCCCATTGGTGCAGCCTATCCAGATCCTCCTGCAGAGCCTTCCTACCCTCGAGCAGATCGACACACGCACCTAACTTGGTGTCATCTGCAAACTTACTGAGGGTGCACTCAATGCCCTCGTCCAGATCATTGATGAAGATATTAAAGAGGACCGGCCCCAGCACCGAGCCCTGGGGGACGCCACTAGTGACTGGCCTCCAACTGGACTTGACTCCATTTACCACGACTCTTTGGGCCCGGCTATCCAGCCAGTTTCTAACCCAACGAAGCGTGCGCCAGTCCAAGTCAAGAGCAGACAGTTTCTTGAGGAGAATGCTGTGGGAGACGGTGTCAAATGCCTTGCTGAAGTCAAGGTAGACCACATCCACAGCCTTTCCCTCGTCCACCCAGCGCGTCGCTTTGTCATAGAAGGAGATCAGGTTTGTCAAGCAGGATCTGCCTTCCATAAACCCATGCTGTCTGGGCCTGATCGCCTGCTTGCCCTGCAAGTGCTGCATGATGACTCTCAAGAGGATCTGCTCCATGAGCTTCCCCGGTACTGAGGTCAAACTGACAGGCCTGTAGTTTCCCGGGTCTGCCCTCCGGCCCTTCTTGTAGATGGGCGTCACATTTGCTAGTCGCCAGTCAGCTGGGACCTCCCCCGATAGCCAGGACTGCTGATAAATGATGGACAGGGGCTTGGCCAGCTCCTCTGCCAGTTCTCTCAGTACCCTTGGGTGGATCCCATCCGGCCCCATCGATTTGTGCACATCCAAGTGCCGTAGCAGGTCACCAACCATTTCTTTGTGGATAGTGAGGGCCACATCCTGCTCCCCATCCCCTTCCACCAGCTCAGGGTACTGGGTATCCAGAGAACAACCGGTATTGCCGCTAAAGACTGAGGCAAAGAAGGCATTGAGCACCCCCGCCTTTTCCTCATCTCTTGTAACTAAGTTTCCCCCCGCATCCAGTAAAGGATGGAGATTGTCCTTAGTCCTCCTTTTTGTGTTGATGTATTTATAAAAACGTTTTTTGTTATCTTTAACGGCAGTAGCCAGATTGAGCTCCAGATGAGCTTTGGCCTTCCTAATTTTGTCCCTACACAGCCTCGCTACATCCTTATTGTCCTCCCTAGTGGCCTGCCCACTTTTCCAAAGATTATAAACCCTCTTTTTTCTCCTAAGCTCAAGCCACAGTTCTCTGTTGAGCCAGGCTGGTCTTCTTCCCTGCTGGCTCATCTTTGGGCACATGGGGACAGACCGCTCCTGCGCCATTAAGATTTCCCTCTTGAAGAGCGCCCAGCCTTCCTGGACTCCTCTGCCCTTCAGAACCGCCTCCCAAGGAACTCCACCAACTAGTGTCCTGAGCAGCCCAAAGTCAGCCCTCCGAAAGTCCAATACAGCTGTTTTACTGGTCCCCTTCCTGGCCTCGCCAAGAATAGTGAACTCCACCATTTCGTGGTCACTCTGCCCAAGACAGCTCCCGACAATCACATCCTCCACCAGTCCTTCTCTGTTTGTGAAGAGAAGGTCTAGCGGGGCACCACCCCTGGTAGGTTCACTAACCAGCTGTGTCAGGAAGCTATCTTCCACGCTCTCCAGAAACCTCCTAGACTGCTTTCTCTGGGCTGTGTTGTGCTTCCAGGATATGTCAGGGAAGTTGAAGTCCCCCACGAGTACAAGCGCTGAAGATTTCGCAACTTCTGTCAGCTGCCTGTAGAACTCCTCATCCGTCTCCTCATCCTGGTTCGGCGGTCTATAGCAGACCCCGACCAGGACACTAGCCTTGTTGTCCCTGCCGATCCTAACCCAAAGGGACTCGACCTTGTCATTCCTAGCCTCGAGTTCTACAACATCGAAAGACTCTCTAATATAGAGAGCCACACCACCAGCCCTTCTGTGCTGCCTGTCCCTTCTGAAGAGCTTATAGCCAGGCATTGCAGCACTCCAGTCATGACTGTGGTCCCACCACGTCTCCGTGATGGCAACCAAGTCGTAGCCTGCCTGCTGCACAATGGCTTCCAGCTCCTCCTGTTTGTTACCCATGCTGCGTGCATTGGTGTAGATGCACTTCAGCTGGGCCATTGCCCTATCCTCCGGCCTTGCCATTGTTCCCCCTGGCACAGCCCCAACAATCCTTGCTTCAGCCCCATCCCCCTTCTTACCTAGTTTAAAGCCCTCTCAATGAGCCCTGCCAGCTCCTGGCCCAGGATCCTTTTTCCCCTAAAAGATAGGGACCCGTCTGCGGCCATCAGGCCAGGTGCTGAGTAAAGTGCCCCATGGTCGAAAAACCCAAGATTTCTGCGTTGGCACCAGCCCCGGAGCCACGTGTTTAACAGGTGGGCTTTCCGTGTCCTCTCTGTACCCCTCCCTGCCACCGTAGGGATGGACGAAAACACCACCTGCACTCCCGCTCCATCCACTAACCGTCCCAGCCCCCTAAAGTCTCTTTTGATAGCCTTCAGGCTTCTCTCTTCAATGTTGTCACTGCCCGCCTGGACTATCAAAAGAGGATAATAATCAGAGGGGCGTACCAGGTTGGGAAGCTTCCTGGCAACGTCCCTGACCCTGGCCCCAGGGAGGCAGCAGACTTCCCTACGGGTAGGGTCAGGCCGACAAATAGGGCCCTCTGTTCCCCTAAGAGTAGAGTCTCCAACAACAATAACCCTCCTGTCTTTCTTGATGGAGGCAGTCCTGAGGCGTGGAGTCGACCTCCTCGCCCTAGGCATCCTCCTGGGAACACTTGCTACCTCTTCCTCAGCTACTGGTCTGTCAAGCTCCAGGGCCTCAAACCTGTTGCTTAGGGGCACCTGGGAAGGTGGGGCCGGAAGGGGAGGGCATCGCCTGTGACGTCGAGCAGGGACCTGTTTCCATTCCTCCTCAACTCCCAGATCCCCTCCCTCTGCCTGACAGCAGCAGGGCAGAGGGTCCACCCCCATTTGGGGTGTCTCACCCCGGTACCTCTCCTTGAGGCCCTGCAGGGAGTTACTCCACAAGTCTATCTCCCACTCACACTCCCTGATATCCCTCAGCCTCTCAACCTCCTCCTTGAGCTCCGCCACCATGCGGACCAGGTCATCCACCTGCTCGCACCTCACGCACGCAGTGTCTCTGCCGCCCGCCGATGGCAACAACAGGCTCAGACACTCCCTGCATCCGGTGACCTGAACTGCTGCATTTTTTAATGGGTAGTCGGTCTGGGTGTGTACCGACTTCCTGGAGAGCGCACCGTGCCTGGTGGAGACCATTATCACCTAGCTAACGGCTGTCGTTAAGAGGTGTTCGTGTGGGCGGGGGGGAGCGCTCTGCCCTTCCTGCTCGCCCTGCCTGCGCGAACTGCCTCGCTAACTGCCGCGCCACTCCCTTCTGACGCGCCACGCCCTGTTTGCCCGTCCTGGTCGCTCGCGCTCCCCAGGGGCAGCTTTTGAACGGCTGGGGAGGGGGCGCTGCTGGCTCCACCTTCGCCTCATCAGCCTCCCTCACGAGGGCTGCCAGGTCGTAGCGGATCCCTCAAGTACGCTCGATGCCGGAAAATTTAGCCCTGCCTGGCCCGATCCCCCGCTCCGCTGCAGAATGCATCTGCCCCGGAGCCGATCGCCTTGGCAAATGACATGCAGTTATGACCGGCAAATGATGATGCAGTTATGACCCTGTGATGACACTGTGATGATGCAGTGATGACACGGTGATGACGGTGTGATGATGTTGTGATTATGGTGTGATGATGCAGTGATGATGCTCTGATGATGCACTGACAATAGTGTGATGACGCTGTGAGGATGCAGTGAGTAAGCAGTAAAGATGCTTTGATGATGCTGTTATGATGCTGCAATGATGCTGTGATGATGCTGTGGGCTGCTGTGATGACAATTTTATGACGTAGTGATGATTTTGTCATGACACCATGATGCTGCTCTGATGCTGCTGTGATGATGCTGTGATTATGCTGTGATGACGCTCTGATGACACAGTGATGATGCTGTGATGACACTATGATGATGCTGTGATGATGCTGTGATGATGTTTTGATGATGCTCTGATGACGCAGTGATGATACTGTGATGGCACTCTGATGATGTTGTGATGATGATGTGATTATTCTCTGATGATGCAGTGATGATACTGTGATAACGCTGTGATGATGCAGTGTTTATGCAGTAATAATTCTGTGATAATGCTGTGGTTATGCTGTGATGACACTGTGATGATTTTGTGATGATTTATAATGATGCTGTGATGATGCTGTGATGACACAGTGATTATGCTGTGATGACACTTACATGATGTTGTGATGTTGATGTGATGATGCTGTGATGATGCAGTGATGATGCAGTGATAATACTGTGATGACGCTGTGATGATGCAGTGAGTAAGTAGTAATGATGGTGTGATGATGTTGAGATGTTGCTGTGAAGATGCAGTGATAATGCAGTGATGATGCTGTGATCATGCTATGATTATGTTTTGTTGACGCTGCGGTGATGATGTGCTGATGTTCTGGTGACACTGCGATGACACAGTGATGGTGCTGTTATGATGCTAATGACGCTCTTATGATGTTGTGATGATGCTGTGATGATGCGGTGATGATGCAGTAATGATGCTGTGATGATGCTGTGATGATGCTGCAAGGATATTGTGATGATTCTGTGATGATGCAGCGATGACGCTGCGATGATTCAATGATGATGATGAGATGATGCTGTGATGACGCTGTTATGATGCAGTGATGATGATGTGATGACACTGTTATGATGCAGTGATGATGATGTGATGATGCAGGGATGATGATGTGATGATGTTTTTTTGATGCTGTGATGACGCTGTCATGATTCTGTGATGATGTAGTGATGATGCTGTGATGACCCTGACGTGATGTTGTGATGACGCTGTGATGATATTGTGATGATGCTGTGACGACGCTGTAATGACACAGTTATGATGCTGTGATGATGCAGTGAAGACTCTGCGATGATGATATGATGATGCAGTGATGATACTGTGATAACGTTGTGATGATGCAGTGATGATACTGTGATAACGTTGTGATGATGCAGTGATGATGCTGTAATGATGCAGTGATGATGCAGTTATGACGCTTTAATGATGTTGTGCTGATATTCTGATTATGCTGTGATGACATAGTGATGATGCTGTGATGATTCTGTGATGACGCTCTGATGATGATGTGATGATGCAGTGATGATGCAGTGATGATGGAGTTATGACCCTGTGATGACCCTGTGATGATGCAGTTATGACAGTGTGATGACGGTGTGATGATTTTGTGATTATGGTGTGATGATGCAGTGATGATGCTCTGATGATGCACTGACAATAGTGTGATGACGCTGTGATGATGCAGTGAGTAAGCAGTTAAGATGCTTTGATGGTGCTGTTATGATGCTGGAATGATGCTGTGATGATGCTGTGGGCTGCTCTGATGACAATTTGATGACGTAGTGATGATTCTGTCATGACGCCATGATGCTGCTCTGATGCTGCTGTGATGATGCTGTGATTATGCTGTGATGACGCTCTGATGACACAGTGATGATGCTGTGATGACGCTCTGATGATGATGTTTTGATGATGCTCTGATGACGCAGTGATGATACTGTGATGGCACTCTGATGATGTTGTGATGATGATGTGATTATTCTCTGATGATGCAGTGATGATACTGTGATAACGCTGTGATGATGCAGTGTTTATGCAGTAATAATTCTGTGATAATGCTGTGGTTATGCTGTGATGACACTGTGATGATTTTGTGATGATTTATGATGATGCTGTGATGATGTAGTGATGATGCTCTGATGATGCAGTGATGATGCTGTGATGATGCTGTAATGACGCTGTAATGATGCAGTGATTATGCAGCGATGATGCAGTGATGATGTTGTGCTGATGCTGTGATGATGTTTTGATTACGCAGTGATGATGCTGTGGTGATGCAGTGATGATACAGTGATGATGCAGTGATCAAAGCGTCATCACAGCATCATCACAGCATCATCGCAGCGTCATCACTGCATCATCACAGCGTCATCACAACATCATCACAGCGTCATCACAGCATCATCACAGCATCATTACTGCATCGTAACAGCATTATCAAAGCATAAACACAACATCATCACTACGTCATCACAGCATCATCACAGCATCATCACTGCATCATCACATTGTCATCAAAGCATCATCACAGCATCATAACAGCATTACAACAGCATCATCACAGCACCATCACAACATCACCACAGCATCAGGGCGTCATCAAAGTGTTATGAGAGCGTCATCACAGCATCAGCATAGCATAATCACACCATCATAACAACATCATCACAGCGTCATAACAGCATCATCACAGCATCAAGACAGCGTCATCTGTGCACCATCACAGCATCATCACAACATCATCACAGCGTCATCACAGCGTCATCACTGCATCATCATATCATCCTGAGAGCATCATAGCTGCATAATCACAGCGTCTTCAAATTGTCATAACAGCATCATCAGAGCGTCATAACAGCATAATAATATCGTCATCACAGCGTCATCAAAGCATCATCACAACGTCATCAGAGCATCATCACAGCATCATTACAGCATCATCACTGCATCATCACAGCATCATCAAAGCATCATCACAGAATCATCACCGCATCATCACAGCATCATCACAGCAACATCACTCCATCATTACAGCGTCATCACAGCATCATCAA
Organism: Clangula hyemalis; assembly: GCA_963989345.1. The sequence continues at coordinate 1,221,473 of OZ022447.1, forward strand.
AGCATCACAGTGTAATCAAAGCGTCATCATAGCGTCATCACAGCATCATCACTGCATCATCACGGCGTCATCACAGTGTAATTAAAGCGTCTTCACAGAGTCATCACAGCATCTTCACAGCATCATTACATCATCATGTCTGCATCATCACAGCATCATCATAACAAAAAACGTTTCTATAAATACATCAACACAAAAAGGAGGACTAAGGAGAATCTCCATCCTTTACTGGATGCGGGGGGAAACTTAGTTACAAGAGATGAGGAAAAGGCGGAGGTGCTCAATGCCTTCTTTGCCTCAGTCTTTAGCGGCAATACCGGTTGTTCTCTGGATACCCAGTACCCTGAGCTGGTGGAAGGGGATGGGGAGCAGGATGTGGCCCTCACTATCCACAAAGAACTGGTTGGTGACCTGCTACGGCACTTGGATGTGCACAAATCGATGGGGCCGGATGGGATCCACCCAAGGGTACTGAGAGAACTGGCAGAGGAGCTGGCCAAGCCCCTGTCCATCATTTATCAGAAGTCCTGGCTATTGGGGGAGGTCCCAGCTGACTGGCAACTAGCAAATGTGACGCCCATCTACAAGAAGGGCCAGAGGGCAGACCCGGGAAACTACAGGCCTGTCAGTTTGACCTCAGTACCGGGGAAGCTCATGGAGCAGATCCTCTTGAGAGTCATCATGCAGCACTTGCAGGGCAAGCAGGCGATCAGGCCCAGACAGCATGGGTTTATGGAAGGCAGATCCTGCTTGACAAACCTGATCTCCTTCTATGACAAAGCGACGCGCCGGGTGGACGAGGGAAAGGCTGTGGATGTGGTCTACCTTGACTTCAGCAAGGCATTTGACACCATCTCCCACAGCATTCTCCTCAAGAAACTGGCTGCTCTTGACTTGGACTGGCGCACGCTTCGTTGGGTTAGAAACTGGCTGGATAGCCGGGCCCAAAGAGTCATGGTAAATGGAGTCAAGTCCAGTTGGAGGCCAGTCACTAGTAAGTAGGCCCTCCTTCCAGCAGCGAAACACTCTCTGTTTCCGCCTAATCTCCATTAGAATGTGCCTGGTCAGCCACGCCGGCCTCCTGCCCCGCCTGCCTGACTTGCGATATTTAGGAATTGCCTGATCTTGTGCTTCTAGGAGGCATCGCTTAAAGAATGACCAGCACTGGTGGACATCGAGGCCTTCAAGAGCAGTTTCCCAGGGGACCTTGCTGACTAGTTCCCTGAGCAGCCTGAAGTCCGCTTTCCCCATATCTAGGGATGAGGTTTTGGTGGCACTTTTCCTTCTGTCACCGTAAATTTTGAACTCAACCACTTCATGGTCGCTATGAAAATATGCATCATCACAGCGTCATCACTATATCATCACTGCATCATCACAGAATCATCACTGCGTCATCACTGCATCATTACTGCATCATAACAGCATCATCACAGAACCATTACGACATAATCACTGCATCATCATAGCATCATCACAGTACCATAACTGCATCATCACAGCATCATCACAGCATCATCAGAGCGACATCAGAGCATCATCACTGCATCATCACCGCGTCACCATCATCACAGCATCACAAGTTGTGATGACACTGTGATGACACTGTAAGGACGCTGTGATGATTCTGTGATGACGCTGTGATGACGCTGTGATGATGCTTTGATGACACTGTGATGATGCTGTGATGATGCAGTGATGATGCTGTGATGATGCAGTGATGAGGCAGCGATAAAGCTCTGATGACGCTATGATGATGCTGTGATGATACAATGATGACGCTGTGATTCTTTGGTGATGCTGTGATGATGCTGTGATGATGCAGTGATGATCATGTGATGATGTTGTTATGATGCTGTGATGATGCAGTGATGATGCAGTGATGATGCTGTTATGATGCAGTGCTGACGCTGCGATGATGTAGTGATGCCGCTGCGATGATGCTGTGTTGATGCTGTAATGATGCTATGATGACGCTGTGATGACACTGTGATGATGCTGTGTTGATGCTGTGATGAAGCTGTGATGACACGGTGATGGTGCTTTGATGACGCTCTGATGACACAGTGGTGATGCTGTGATGACGCTGTGATGAGTCTTTGATGACGCTGTGATGCTTTAATGATGCTGTGATGATGCTGCGATGATGCTGTTATGATGCAGTGATGATGCAGTGATGACGCTGTGGTGACGCTGTGATGATGCAGTGATGACGCCTGGATGATTCTGTTATGATGCTGTGATGATGCTGCTGTGATGTGGTGATGATGTGCTAAGATGCTGTGTTGATGCAGTAATGATGCTGTGATGACGCTTTGATGACAGTGTGATGTTGTTGTGATGTTGAAGTGATGGTGTTGTGATGACGCAGTGATGATGCTGTGATGATGTAGTGATGAGGCTGCGATAATGCTCTGATGACGCTATGATGATGCTTTGATGATTCTGTGATGATGCAATGATGACACTGCGAATCTTTGGTGATGCTGTGATGATGCTGCGGGGATGCTGTGATGATAATGTTGTGATGATGCAGTGATGACGCTGAGATGGTGCTGTGATGATGCTATGATGATGCCTGGATGATGCTGTTATGAAGCTGTGATGATGTGTTATGATGCTGTGATGATGCCGTGATGACGCTTTGATGACAGTGTGATTATGTTCTGATGATGCTGTGATGACGCAGTATTGATGATGTGATGATGCTGCAATGATGCTGTGATGATTCTGTGATGATGTTATGATGATGCAGTAATGATGCTGTGATGACGCACTGATGAAGCTGTGATGATGCTGTGATGATGCTGTAATGATGCAGCGATGATGCTGTGTTGATGTTGTGATTATGCTGTGATGACGCTACGATAAGGCTGTTATGATGCTGTGATGAAGCTGTGATCATGCTATGATCATGCTGTGATGATGCATTGATGACGCTGCGATGATGCTTTGATGATTCTGTGAAGATGCAGTGATGACGACGTGATGACGCTGTGATGACGCTGCGATGACGCTGTTATGACGCAGTGATGATGCAGTGATGATGCTGTGACGATGTAGTGGTGATGACGCATTGATGATGCTGTGATAATGCTGTGATGATGATGTGATGATGCTGTGATGACTCTACGATGATGCAGTGATGACACTGTGATGGCACTGTGATGCCTTGTTGAAGCTCTGATAATGCATTGATAATGCACTGATTATGCAGTGATGATGTTGTCTTGATACTGTGATGATGCTGTGATGATACTGTGATGCCGGTTTTATGACACTGTGATTATGTTCTGATGTCTCAGTGATCATGCTGTGATGATGCAGTGATGACGCGGTGATGATGCTGTTGTGATGCTCTGATGATGCTGTGATGACGGTTTGATGATACTGTGATGACGTTCTGATGATGCAGTGATGATGCTGTGATGATGCTGTGATGACGCTGCTATGATGTTTTTGTGATGGTCTGATGATGCTGTGATGACGGTTTGATGACACTGTAATGATGTTCTGATGATGCAGTGATGATGCAGTGATGATGCTGTGATGACGCTTCGATGATGCTGTTGTGATGCTCTGATAATGCTATGATGACGCTTTGATGACACAGTGATGCTGTTGTTGTGATGCAGTGATGATGCTGTGATGATGCTCTGATGCTCTGATGAGGATGTTATGATGCTGTGATGATGCAGTAATGATGCTGTGATCATGCTGTGATGACGCTTTGATCACTGCATCATCATTGCATCACCACAGCAACATCACTGTGTAATCAAAACATCATCACTGCATCATCACAACATCATCACTGCATCATCACAGCGTCATTACAGCATCATCACAGCATCATCACTGTATCATCACAGCATCATCACAGCCTCATAACTACATAAACACTGCATCATCACATCATCATCACTGCATCGACACTGCATAATCACTGCATCATCAGAACATCATAAATGTGTCATCACAGCTTGATCACAGCATAATCACTGTATCATCACTGCTTCATCACACCATCATCACTGCATCATCAGAGCATCATCGCAGCCTCATAACTACATAAACACTGCATCATCACAGCATCATCACTGCGTCATCACAGCGTCATAACAGCATCATCACAGCATCATCACTGAATCATCTCAGCATCATAATAGTGTCATCAGAGCGTCATCACAGTCATCACAGCATCATCACATCATCATCGCAGTGTCATCACAGAATCATCACTACATCATAACAGCATCATCACAGAATCATTACTACATAAATACTGCATCATAACAGCGTCATCACATTATCTTCACAGCATCATCCCGGCATCATCACATTATCATCACAACATCATCAAAGTGTCATCACAGCATCATCACTCCGTCATCACAGCATCATCACAGTATCATCACAGCATCATCACAGCACCATAGCTGCATAATCACTGCATCATCACAGCATAACTAAGCATGACCACTGCGCCTTCACAGCATCATCACTGCACCATCACTGCATCATCACAGCATCATCTCAGCAGTATCACAGCATCATTGCTGCATAATCACTGCATTATCACAACATTATCACAGTATCATCACTGCATCATGACATCACCATCACTGCATCATCCCATCATCTTCACTGCATCATCACTGCATCCACACTGCATCATCACTGCATCATCAGAGCATCATAATTGTGTCATCACAGCTTAATCACAGCATAATCACTGTATCATCACTGCTTCATCACATCATCATCACTGCATCATCAGAGCATCATCACAGCCTCATAACTACATAAACACTGCATCTACACAGAATCATCAATGCATCATCACAGCGTCATAACAGCATCCTCACAGCATCATCACTGTGCCATCACTGCATCATCACAGCATCATCTCAGCATCATCACAGAATCATTACTGCATAAATACTGCATCATAACAGCGTCATCAAAGTATCTTCACAGCATCATCACGGCATCATCACATTATAATCACAACATCATTAGAGTGTCATCACAGCATCATCACTCCGTCATCACAACGTCATCACAGTATCATCACAGCACCATAGCTGCATAATCACTGCATCATCACAGCATAATCAAAGCATCACCACTATGCATTCACAGCATCATCACTGCATCATCACTGCATCATCACAGCATCTTCAAATCATCATCGCAGCATCATCACTGTGTCATCACTGCATCATCACTGCACCATCACTGCATCATCACAGCATCATCTGAGCATCATCACAGCATCATTACTGCATAATCACTGCATTATCACAGCGTCATCACAGTATCATCACTGCATCATGACATCATCATCACTGCATCATCCAATCATCTTCACTGCATCATCACAGCATCATCACTGCGTTATCACAACATCATCACTGCATCATCACAATATCATCACAGCATCATCACAACATAATCAGAGCATCATCACAGCATAAACACTGCATCATCACTGCACTATCACAGCATCATCACAGCGTCATCAAGGAATCATAACAGCATCATCACAGAATCTTGGCATTGTCATCAAAACATCATCACTGCGTCATCACTGCATCATCACTGAACAATCACAACATCATCACAGCATCATCTCAGCAGTATCACAGAATCATTACTGCATAATCACTGCATTATGACAGCGTCGTACGAGTATCATCACATCATCATCACATCATCATCACAAAATCATTACAGCATCATCACTGTGTAATCACATCATCATCACTGTGTCATAACAGCATCATCACAGCATCATCACTGAGTCATCACTGTATCATCACTGCGTCATCACTGCATCATCATAGCATCACCGCAGCATCATCACAGCATCATTACTTCAGAATCACAGCATCATCACAGCATCACCTCAGCATCATCATTGCATTATCACAGCATCATCACAGCGTTATCACATAATCACGATAGGGTCATCACAGAGTCATCGCAGAATCATCACAGCATCATTACAGCATCATCACAACTTCATCACAGCATCATCACAGCGTCATAACAGCCTCATATCTGCATCATCACTGCATAATGACTGCATCATAACAGCATCATAATTACGTCATCATATTGTCATCACAGCATCATCACAGCATCACGACAGCGTCATCACAGCATCACGACAGTGTCATCACAACGTCACGACAGGGTCATCACAGCATCATCACTGCATTGTCACAGAATCATCACATCATCATCCCTGCATCATCACATCATCATCACTGCATCATCACAGCATCATCACAGCATCATCACTGCACCATCACTTCATCGTCACAGCATAATTACAGCATCATCAGAGCATCACCACTGCATCATCTTTGCATCCTGACATCATCATCACAGCATCATCATATCATCATCACCACATAATCACAGCATCTTCGCATTGTCATCACAGCATCATCTCTGTGTCCTCACTGCATCTTCACAGCATCATCACTACAGCATCAGAGCATTATCTCAGTGTCATCAGAGTATCATTACAGCATAATCACTGCATTATCACAGCATCATAACATTATCATCACTGCATCATCACATCATCATCACTGCATCATCGCAGCATCATTACAACATCATCACAACATCATAAATGCATAATCACTGCATCATCACCGCATCATCATAAGGGTCATCACAGCATCATCACAGCATCATCACAGCATCATCTCAATATCATCAAAGCATCATTACTGCTTACTCAGTGCATCATCACAGTATCATCACTGCATCATCACAGCATTATCACTGCATCATGACATCATCATCACTGCATCATCACAGCATCATCTCAGCGTCATCACAGAATTATTACTGCATAATCACTGCAGCATCACAGCGTCATCACAGTATCATCACTGCATCATCATATCATCATCACAGTGTCATCACAGCATCCACACAGCATCCTCACTACGTCATCACAGCATCATCACTACGTCATAACAGCGTCATCACAGCATCATCACATCATCATCACTGCATCATAACAGCATCATCACAGCATCATCAAATCATCATCACTGCATCATCACAGTGTCATCAAAGCATCATCACAGCATCATCACTGCATCATAACTGAGTCATCACAGCATCATCTCATCATCATCATTGCATCATCGTAGCGTCATCGCTGCATCATCACAGCATCATCACAATATACTTGCAGCATCATCACAGCATCATTACTGCATCATCACAGCATAATCACAGCATCATCACAACATCATAAGAGCGTCATTAGCATCATAACAGCACCATCACTGTGTCATCGCAGTGTCACCAGAACATGAGCACATCATCACCGCAGCGTCAACAAAACATAATCATGGCATCATCACAGCATCATCACTGCATTATCACTGCATCTTCACAGCAACATCTCAACATCGTCACACCATCATTACTACTTACTCACTGCATCATCACAGCATCATCACAGTATTATCACTGCATCATCACTGCATCATCACAGCATCATCACATCATCATCACAACATCATGTAAGTGTCATCACAGCATAATCACTGCATCATCACAGCATCATCATAAATCATCACAAAATCATCACAGTGTCATCACAGCATCATCACAGCATTATCACAGAATCATTACTGCATAAACACTGCATCATCACAGCATCATCACTGCATCATCAGAGAATAATCACATCATCATCACAGCATCATCAGAGTGCCATCACAGTATCATCACTGCGTCATTAGAGCGTCATCAAAACATCATCACAGCATCATCATAGCGTCATCACAGCATCATCACTGTGTCATCAGAGCGTCATCACAGCATAATCACAGCATCATCACAGCAGCATCAGAGCAGCATCATGGTGTCATGACAGAATCATCACTACGTCATAAAATTGTCATCACAGCAGCCCACAGCATCATCACAGCATCATTGCAGCATCATAACAGCATCATCAAAGCTTCTTCACTGCTTACTCACTGCATCATCACAGCATCATCACACTATTGTCAGTGCATCATCAGAGCATCATCACTGCATCATCACACCATAAACACAACATCATCACACCGTCATCAGTGTCATCACTGCATCATCACAGGGTCATCACAGGGTCATAACTGCATCGTCACTGCTTCATCACTGCATCATCACATCGTCACCACAGCGTCATCGCAGCAACATCACAGCATCATCACTGAATCGTAACTGCATCATCACTGTATCATCACAGCATCATCACAACATCACAACAGTGTTATCAGAGCATCACAACACCCTCCACTCAGCGTCACCACAGCAACATCACAGCATCATCACAGCATCATCGCAGCGTCACTACAGCATCATTACTGCATAATCACTGCATCATTACAGCATCATCACTGCGTCATCACAACGTTATCACAGTATCATCACTGCATCATCATATCATCATCGCAGCGTCATCACTGCATCATCACTGCATAGTCACAGCACCATCGCATCCTCATACAGACATCATAACAGGGTCATCACAGCGTCATAACTGCATAAACACTGCAGCATCACAGCATCATCATTGCGTCATCACAAAATCATCACAACATCATCGCAGCATCATCACAGCATCACGACAGTGTTACCAGAGCATCACAACAGTGTCACCACAGTGTCATAAATGCATCATCACTACATCATCACAACATAATCATAGCATCATCACAGCATCATCACTGTATCAGCAATGCATCGTCACAGCATTATCAAATCATCACTGCACCATCACATCATCATCACTGCATCATCAATGCTTCATCTCAGCGTCATCACAGTATCAATACTGCGGAATCACTGCATCATCACATCAAAATATCTGCATCATCACATCACCATCACTGCATCATCACATCATCATCACAAAATCATTACAGCATCATCACTGCGTAATCACATCATCATCACTGTGTCATCACAGCATCATCACTGAGTCATCACTGCATCATCACTGCGTCATCACTGCATCATCACAGCATCACCGCATCATCATCATTGCATTATCACAGCATCATCACAGCGTTATCACATAATCACGATAGGGTCATCACAGAGTCATCGCAGCATCATTACAGCATCATCATAGCGTCATAACAGCCTCATATCTGCATCATCACTGCATAATGACTGCATCATAACAGCATCATAATTACGTCATCATATTGTCATCACAGCATCATCACAGCATCACGACAGCGTCATCACAGTATCACGACAGTGTCATCACAACGTCACGACAGGGTCATCACAGCATCATCCCTGCATTGTCACAGACTCATGACAGCGTCATCACAGCATCAACACAACATCATCACATCATCATCCCTACATCATCACATCATCATCACTGCATCATCACAGCATCATCACAGCATCATCACAACGTAATCACAGCATCATCACAGCATCATCACAGCAGGATCGCAGCGTCATCACTACAGCATCATCACAGTATCCTCAGAGCATCTTCACTGCATCATCACTGCATTGTCACAGCATCATCACATCATCATCACTACATCATCACAGCATCCTCACAGCATAATCTCAGCATCATCACAGTATCAGTACTGCAGAATCATTGCATCATCACACCATCATCACAACATCATCGCAGCATCATCATAGCATCACAACAGTGTTATCTGAGCATCACGACAGCGTAATCATAGCGTCATCACAGATTCATCAGAGCATCATTGTAGCGTCATCACTGCATCATCACAGTATCATCACATCATAGCAACATCATCACAACATCATCGCAGAACCATCACTGCATCATCAGAGCATCATCTCAGCATAATCACAGCATCATTAGTGCAGAATCACTGCATCATCACAACATCATCACTGCATCATCATAACATCATCACTGCATCATCACATCATTATCACTGCATCATCACATCATCATCACAGCATCACAGCTACATAATCACTGCATCATCACAGAGTCATCACTGCATCATCACAGCATCATCACATCATGATCACTGCATCATCACATCATCACTGCATCATCATAACATCATCACTGAGTCATCACAACATCATCATTGCATCATCACAATATCATCACAGCATCATCACAACATCATCACAGCGTCATCACTGCATCAGAACTGCATCATCACAGCATCATCACAGCATCATCATGCCATCACAGCCCCGTCATCACAGTATTACGACAGCGTCATCACCGCGTTATCATAGCATCATCACAATATCGTCACAGCATCATCAATGCTTATTCACAGCATCATCGCAGCTTCATCACTGCTTCATCAGAGCATCATCACAACATTATCGCTGCATCATCACAGAGTCATCACAGCATCATTACTGCATCATCACTGCATCATCACTTCGTAATCAGAGCATCATGACTTCATCATCACAGCACCATTACTGCATAATCACAACATCATCACAGTGTCATCACAGCATCATCACTGCATCATCACAGCCTCATCACTGCATCATCACAGCGTCATCACAGCGTCGTAACTGCATCATCACCGCGTCACCATCATCACAGCATCACAAGTTGTGATGACACTGTGATGACACTGTAAGGACGCTGTGATGATGCTGTGATGATGCAGTGATGATGCTGTGATGATGCTTTGATGACACTGTGATGATGCTGTGACGATGTAGTTATGATGACGCATTGATGACGCTGCGATGATGCTGTGATGATGCAGTGATGACGCTGTGATGGCGCTGTGATGATGTTCTGATGATGCAGTGATGACGCTGTGATGATGCAGTTGTGATGCTCTGATTATGCTGTGATTATGCTGTGATGATGTTCTGATGAAGCAGTGATGACGCTGTGATGATGCTGTTGTGATGCTCTGATTATGCTGTGATTATGCTGTGATGATGTTGTGATGATGCAGTGATGAAGCAACGATGATGCTGTTGTGATGCTGTGATGATGCTGTGATGACGCTGCGATGATGCTGTGCTGATGTTGTGATGATGCTGTGACGATACTGTGATGACGCTGGAATGACGCTGTGATGCTGTGATGATGTTGTGATGATGCTGTTGTGATGCTGTGATGATGTTTTCATGATGCAGTGATCATGATGTTATGATGCTGTGATAATTCTTTGATAACGCTTTGATGACACTGTGATGATGTTGTCATGATGTAGTGATGATGCAGTGATGGTGCTACGATGATGCTGTTGTGATGCTGTGATGACGCTTTGATGACACTATGATAATGTTGTGACAATAATGATGCAGTGATGACGAAGTGATGATGCTGTGATCATGTTGTGATGATTCTGTGATGATGCTGCGATGATGCTGTGATTACGCTGTGATGATGCTGTGATGGCACTGTGATGCTTTGTTGAAGCTCTGATGATACTGTGATGATGCAGAAATGATGCCGTGATGATGCTGTTATTATGCTGTGATCATGCAGTGAAATGATGTGATCATGCTCTGATGATACAGTGATGATGCAGTGATGATGCAGTTATGACGCTGTGGTGAGGCTGTGATAATATTGTGATGATGCTGTGATGATGCAGTGATGATGCTGTGATGATGCAGTGATGAGGCAGCGATAAAGCTCTGATGACGCTATGATGATGCTGTGATGATACAATGATGACGCTGTGATTCTTTGGTGATGCTGTGATTCTTTGGTGATGCTGTGATGATGCTGTGATGATGCAGTGATGATCATGTGATGATGTTGTTATGATGCTGTGATGATGCAGTGATGATGCACTTATGATGCAGTGCTGACGCTGCGATGATGCTGTGTTGATGCTGTAATGATGCTATGATGACGCTGTGATGACACTGTGATGATGCTGTGTTGATGCTGTGATGAAGCTGTGATGACGCGGTGATGGTGCTTTGATGACGCTCTGATGACACAGTGGTGATGCTGTGATGACGCTGTGATGAGTCTTTGATGACGCTGTGATGCTTTAATGATGCTGTGATGATGCTGCGATGATGCTGTTATGATGCAGTGATGATGCAGTGATGACGCTGTGGTGATGCTGTGATGATGCAGTGATGACGCCTGGATGATTCTGTTATGATGCTGTGATGATGCTGCTGTGATGTGGTGATGATGTGCTAAGATGCTGTGTTGATGCAGTAATGATGCTGTGATGACGCTTTGATGACAGTGTGATGTTGTTGTGATGTTGAAGTGATGGTGTTGTGATGACGCAGTGATGATGCTGTGATGATGTAGTGATGAGGCTGCGATAATGCTCTGATGACGCTATGATGATGCTTTGATGATTCTGTGATGATGCAATGATGACACTGCAAATCTTTGGTGATGCTGTGATGATGCTGCGGGGATGCTGTGATGATAATGTTGTGATGATGCAGTGATGACGCTGAGATGGTGCTGTGATGATGCTATGATGATGCCTGGATGATGCTGTTATGAAGCTGTGATGATGTGTTATGATGCTGTGATGATGCCGTGATGACGCTGTGATGACGCTTTGATGACAGTGTGATTATGTTCTGATGATGCTGTGATGACGCAGTATTGATGATGTGATGATGCTGCAATGATGCTGTGATGATTCTGTGATGATGTTATGATGATGCAGTAATGATGCTGTGATGACACACTGATGAAGCTGTGATGATGCTGTGATGATGCTGTAATGATGCAGCGATGATGCTGTGTTGATGTTGTGATTATGCTGTGATGACGCTACGATAAGGCTGTTATGATGCTGTGATGAAGCTGTGATCATGCTGCGATCATGCTGTGATGATGCATTGATGACGCTGCGATGATGCTTTGATGATTCTGTGAAGATGCAGTGATGACGACGTGATGACGCTGTGATGACGCTGCGATGACGCTGTTATGACGCAGTGATGATGCAGTGATGATGCTGTGACGATGTAGTGGTGATGACGCATTGATGATGCTGTGATAATGCTGTGATGATGATGTGATGATGCTGTGATGACTCTACGATGATGCAGTGATGACACTGTGATGGCACTGTGATGCCTTGTTGAAGCTCTGATAATGCATTGATAATGCACTGATTATGCAGTGATGATGTTGTCTTGATACTGTGATGATGCTGTGATGATACTGTGATGCCGGTTTTATGACACTGTGATTATGTTCTGATGTCTCAGTGATCATGCTGTGATGATGCAGTGATGACGCGGTGATGATGCTGTTGTGATGCTCTGATGATGCTGTGATGACGGTTTGATGACACTGTGATGACGTTCTGATGATGCAGTGATGATGCTGTGATGATGCTGTGATGACGCTGCTATGATGTTTTTGTGATGGTCTGATGATGCTGTGATGACGGTTTGATGACACTGTAATGATGTTCTGATGATGCTGTGATGACGCTTCGATGATGCTGTTGTGATGCTCTGATAATGCTATGATGACGCTTTGATGACACAGTGATGCTGTTGTTGTGATGCAGTGATGATGCTGTGATGATGCTCTGATGCTCTGATGAGGATGTTATGATGCTGTGATGATGCAGTAATGATGCTGTGATGATGCTGTGATGACGCTTTGATCACTGTATCATCATTGCATCACCACAGCATCATCACTGCGTAATCAAAACATCATCACTGCATCATCACAACATCATCACTGCATCATCACAGCGTCATTACAGCATCATCACAGCATCATCACTGTATCATCACAGCATCATCACAGCCTCATAACTACATAAACACTGCATCATCACATCATCATCACTGCATCGACACTGCATAATCACTGCATCATCAGAACATCATAATTGTGTCATCACAGCTTGATCACAGCATAATCACTGTATCATCACTGCTTCATCACACCATCATCACTGCATCATCAGAGCATCATCGCAGCCTCATAACTACATAAACACTGCATCATCACAGCATCATCACTGCGTCATCACAGCGTCATAACAGCATCATCACAGCATCATCACTGAATCATCTCAGCATCATAATAGTGTCATCAGAGCGTCATCACAGTCATCACAGCATCATCACATCATCATCGCAGTGTCATCACAGAATCATCAATACATCATAACAGCATCATCACAGAATCATTACTGCGTAAATACTGCATCATAACAGCGTCATCACATTATCTTCACAGCATCATCCCGGCATCATCACATTATCATCACAACATCATCAAAGTGTCATCACAGCATCATCACTCCGTCATCACAGCATCATCACAGTATCATCACAGCATCATCACTGCACCATCACTGCATCTTCACAGCATCATCTCAGCAGTATCACAGCATCATTGCTGCATAATCACTGCATTATCACAGCATTATCACAGTATCATCACTGCATCATGACATCACCATCACTGCATCATCCCATCATCTTCACTGCATCATCACATCATCATCACTGCATCCACACTGCATCATCACTGCATCATCAGAGCATCATAATTGTGTCATCACAGCTTAATCGCAGCATAATCACTGTATCATCACTGCTTCATCACATCATCATCACTGCATCATCAGAGCATCATCACAGCCTCATAACTACATAAACACTGCATCTACACAGAATCATCAATGCATCATCACAGCGTCATAACAGCATCCTCACAGCATCATCACTGTGCCATCACTGCATCATCACAGCATCATCACAGAATCATTACTGCATAAATACTGCATCATAACAGCGTCATCAAAGTATCTTCACAGCATCATCACGGCATCATCACATTATAATCACAACATCATTAGAGTGTAATCACAGCATCATCACTCCGTCATCACAACGTCATCACGGTATCATCACAGCATCATCACAGCACCATAGCTGCATAATCACTGCATCATCACAGCATAATCAAAGCATCACCACTGTGCATTCACAGCATCATCACTGCATCATCACTGCACCATCACTGCATCATCACAGCATCATCTGAGCATCATCACAGCATCATTACTGCATAATCACTGCATTATCACAGCGTCATCACAGTATCATCACTGCATCATGACATCATCATCACTGCATCATCCAATCATCTTCACTGCATCATCACAGCATCATCACTGCGTTATCACAACATCATCACTGCATCATCACAATATCATCACAGCATCATCACAACATAATCAGAGCATCATCACAGCATAAACACTGCATCATCACTGCACTATCACAGCATCATCACAGCGTCATCAAGGAATCATAACAGCATCATCACAGAATCTTGGCATTGTCATCAAAACATCATCACTGCGTCATCACTGCATCATCACTGAACAATCACTACATCATCACAGCATCATCTCAGCAGTATCACAGAATCATTACTGCATAATCACTGCATTATGACAGCGTCGTACGAGTATCATCACATCATCATCACATCATCATCACAAAATCATTACAGCATCATCACTGCGTAATCACATCATCATCACTGTGTCATAACAGCATCATCACAGCATCATCACTGAGTCATCACTGTATCATCACTGCGTCATCACTGCATCATCATAGCATCACCGCAGCATCATCACAGCATCATTACTTCAGAATCACAGCATCATCACAGCATCACCTCAGCATCATCATTGCATTATCACAGCATCATCACAGCGTTATCACATAATCATGATAGGGTCATCACAGAGTCATCGCAGAATCATCACAGCATCATTACAGCATCATCACAACTTCATCACAGCATCATCACAGCGTCATAACAGCCTCATATCTGCATCATCACTGCATAATGACTGCATCATAACAGCATCATAATTACGTCATCATATTGTCATCACAGCATCATCACAGCATCACGACAGCGTCATCACAGCATCACGACAGTGTCATCACAACGTCACGACAGGGTCATCACAGCATCATCACTGCATAATCACTGCATTATCACAGCGTCATCACAGTATCATCACTGCATCATGACATCATCATCACTGCATCATCCAATCATCTTCACTGCATCATCACAGCATCATCACTGCGTTATCACATCATCACTGCATCATCACAATATCATCACAGCATCATCACAACATAATCAGAGCATCATCACAGCATAAACACTGCATCATCACTGCACTATCACAGCATCATCACAGCGTCATCAAGGAATCATAACAGCATCATCACAGAATCTTGGCATTGTCATCAAAACATCATCACTGCGTCATCACTGCATCATCACTGAACAATCACTACATCATCACAGCATCATCTCAGCAGTATCACAGAATCATTACTGCATAATCACTGCATTATGACAGCGTCGTACGAGTATCATCACATCATCATCACATCATCATCACAAAATCATTACAGCATCATCACTGCGTAATCACATCATCATCACTGTGTCATAACAGCATCATCACAGCATCATCACTGAGTCATCACTGTATCATCACTGCGTCATCACTGCATCATCATAGCATCACCGCAGCATCATCACAGCATCATTACTTCAGAATCACAGCATCATCACAGCATCACCTCAGCATCATCATTGCATTATCACAGCATCATCACAGCGTTATCACATAATCATGATAGGGTCATCACAGAGTCATCGCAGAATCATCACAGCATCATTACAGCATCATCACAACTTCATCACAGCATCATCACAGCGTCATAACAGCCTCATATCTGCATCATCACTGCATAATGACTGCATCATAACAGCATCATAATTACGTCATCATATTGTCATCACAGCATCATCACAGCATCACGACAGCGTCATCACAGCATCACGACAGTGTCATCACAATGTCACGACAGGGTCATCACAGCATCATCACTGCATTGTCACAGAATCATGACAGCGTCATCACAGCATCAACACAACATCATCACATCATCATCCCTGCATCATCACATCATCATCACTGCATCATCACAGCATCATCACAGCATCATCACTGCACCATCACTTCATCGTCACAGCATAATTACAGCATCATCAGAGCATCACCACTGCATCATCTTTGCATCCTGACATCATCATCACAGCATCATCATATCATCATCACCACATAATCACAGCATCTTCGCATTGTCATCACAGCATCATCTCTGTGTCCTCACTGCATCTTCACAGCATCATCACTACAGCATCAGAGCATTATCTCAGTGTCATCAGAGTATCATTACAGCATAATCACTGCATTATCACAGCATCATAACATTATCATCACTGCATCATCACATCATCATCACTGCATCATCGCAGCATCATTACAACATCATCACAACATCATAAATGCATAATCACTGCATCATCACCGCATCATCATAAGGGTCATCACAGCATCATCACAGCATCATCACAGCATCATCTCAATATCATCAAAGCATCATTACTGCTTACTCAGTGCATCATCACAGCATCATCACAGTATCATCACTGCATCATCACAGCATTATCACTGCATCATGACATCATCATCACTGCATCATCACTGCATCATCATATCATCATCACAGTGTCATCACAGCATCCACACAGCATCCTCACTACGTCATCACAGCATCATCACTACGTCATAACAGCGTCATCACAGCATCATCACATCATCATCACTGCATCATAACAGCATCATCACAGCATCATCAAATCATCATCACTGCATCATCACAGTGTCATCAAAGCATCATCACAGCATCATCACAGCATCATTACTGCATCATCACAGCATAATCACAGCATCATCACAACATCATAAGAGCGTCATTAGCATCATAACAGCACCATCACTGTGTCATCGCAGTGTCACCAGAACATCAGCACATCATCACCGTAGCGTCAACAAAACATAATCATGGCATCATCACAGCATCATCAGTGCATCTTCACAGCAACATCTCAACATCATCACACCATCATTACTACTTACTGCATCATCACAGCGTCATCACAGTATCATCACAACGTCATGTAAGTGTCATCACAGCATAATCACTGCGTCATCAAGCATCATCACAAATCATCACAAAATCATCACAGTGTCATCACAGCATCATCACAGCATCATCACAGAATCATTACTGCATAAACACTGCATCATCACAGCGTTATCACAGTATCATCACTGCATCATCAGAGAATAATCACATCATCATCACAGCATCATCAGAGTGCCATCACAGTATCATCACTGCGTCATTAGAGCGTCATCAAAACGTCATCACAGCATCATCATAGCGTCATCACAGCATCATCACTGTGTCATCAGAGCGTCATCACAGCATAATCACAGCAGCATCAGAGCAGCATCATGGTGTCATGACAGAATCATCACTACGTCATAAAATTGTCATCACAGCAGCCCACAGCATCATCACAGCATCATTGCAGCATCATAACAGCATCATCAAAGCTTCTTCACTGCTTACTCACTGCATCATCACAGCATCATCACACTATTGTCAGTGCATCATCAGAGCATCATCACTGCATCATCATATCATCATCACAGCATCATATAAGCATCATCACTGCGTCATCACAGCACCATCACTGCATCATCACAACATCATCACAACTTCACCAAAGCATCATCACAGCTTCATAACTGCGTAAACACTGCATCATCACAGCATCATTACTACGACATCACAGCGTCATAACAGAATCATCACAGTATCACCACATCGCCATGACAGCATCATCAGTGCATCATCACTGCATCATCACATGCAGTGCATCATCATTGCATCATCACAACATCATCGCAGCATCATCGCAGTGTCATCACTGAATCATCACAGCATCATCAAAACATAATCATAGCATCATCACAGCATCATCACTGCATCATAAAGGAATCATCACAGCATCATCTCAGCAACATCACAGCATCATTACTGCTTACTCACTGCATAATAACAGTGTCATCACAGCATCATCACTGCATAATCACTGCATCATCACGGCCTAATCACAACATCACCTCAACATCATCACAACATCATCACAAAGTCATCAGAGTGTCATCACAACATATTTACTGTGTCATCACAGCATCATGACAACATCATTACAGCATCATAGAGTCATAATCACGACAGCATTTCAGCATCATCACTACATCATCATAGCGTCATCACAGCATCATCACTACATCATCAAATTGTCATCACAGCATCATCGTGGCCTCATCACGGCATCATCACTGCATCGTCACAGCATTATCAAATCATCACTGCACCATCACATCATCATCACTGCATCATCAAAGCTTCATCACAGTATCAATACTGCGGAATCACTGCATCATCACATCAAAATATCTGCATCATCACATCACCATCACTGCATCATCACCTCATCATCACTGCATCATCACAACGTCATCACAGCACCATCACAATATCATCACAGCGTCATAACAGCCTCATATCTGCATCATCACTGCATAATGACTGCATCATAACAGCATCATAACTATGTCATCATATAGTCATCACTGCAACATCACTGCATCATCCGAGCATTGGTGTAGATGCACTTCAGCTGGGCCATTGCCCTATCCTCCGGCCTTGCCATTGTTCCCCCTGGCACAGCCCCAATAATCCTTGCTTCAGCCCCATCCCCCTTCTTACCTAGTTTAAAGCCCTCTCAATGAGCCCTGCCAGCTCCTGGCCCAGGATCCTTTTTCCCCTAAAAGATAGGGACCCGTCTGCGGCCATCAGGCCAGGTGCTGAGTAAAGTGCCCCATGGTCAAAAAAAAACAAGATTTCTGCGTTGGCACCAGAAATGATGATGTTATGATGCTGTGGTGATGCTGTTGTGATGATGCTGTGATGATGATTTGATGACGCTGTGATGGTGCTGTGATAAGGATGTTATGACGCAGTGATGATGCAGTGATGATGCAGTGATGTTGCAGTAGTGACGCTGTGATGTTGCTTTGATGACGCTGTGATGAAGTTCTGGTGATGCTCTGATGATGCAGTGATGATGCTGCGATGATGCTGTGATGATGCAGTGATGACGCTTTGATGACGTTTTGATTACACTGTGATGCTTTGATGATGATGTGATGATGCAGTGATGATGCTTTAATGATGATGGGATGATGCTGTGATGACGCTGTGATGACGCTGTGATGATGATTTGATGACACTGTGATGACGTTCTGATGACGCTGTGATGATGCTGTGATGACGCAGTGATGATGTTGTGATGATGCTCTGATGATGCTGTGATGATGCAGTGATGATGCTTTGGTGACGCTGTGATGATGCAGTGATGACGCCTGGATGATGCTGTTATGATGGTGTGATAATGCTGTTGCTATGTGGTGATGATGTGTTATGATGCTGTGATGTTGCAGTCATGATGATGTGATGATGTTGTGATGATAGTCTGATGATGCTGTGATGATGCTGTGATGATGCATTGATAACGCTGCGATGAAGCTGTGATGACGCTGTGATGACACTGTGATGATGTTTTGATGACGCTCTGACGATGCTGCGATGATGCAGTGATGACACTGCGATGATATTGTAATGATGCTCTGATGATGCTGTGATGATGCAGTGATGATGCTTTGGTGACGCTGTGATGATGCAGTGATGACGCCTGGATGATGCTGTTATGATGCTGTGATGATGCTGTTGTGATGTGGTGATGATGTGTTATGATGCTGTGATGATGCAGTAATGATGCTGTGATGACGCTTTGATGACAGTGTGATGTTGAAGTGATGATGTTGTGATGGCGCAGTGATGATGCTGTGATGATTCAGTGTTGAGGCAGTGATAATGCTCTGATGATGCTATGATGATGCTTTGATGATTCTGTGATGATGCAATGATGACGCTGCGAATTTTTGGTGATGCTGTGATGATGCAGTGATGATGCAGTTATGATGCTGTGATGATGCTGTGATGATGCAGTGATGACGCTGCGATGATGCAGTTATGATGCTGCGATTATGCTGTGTTGATGCTGAGATGATGCTGTGATGACACTGTGATAACGCACTGATAATGTTATTATTATGCTGTGATGATGCTGTGATGACACTTTGATGACACTGTGATGATGCTGAGATTATGCTGTGATGCAGCTCTGGTGATGCTGTGATGGTTCTTTGATGACGCTCTGATAACGATGTGGTGATGCTGTGATGACTCTTTGATGATGCTGTGATGCTTTAATGATGCTGTGATGATGCTGCGATGATGCTGTGATGATGCAGTGATGATACTGTTGGGATGCTTTGATGATAATGTTGTGATGATGCAGTGATGACAATGTGATGGTGCTGTGATGATGCTGTGATGACACCTGGATGATACTGTTATGAAGCTGTGATGATGCTGTTGTGATGCTGTGATGATGTGTTATGATGTTGTGATGATGCTGTGATGAGGCTTTGATGACAGTGTGATTATGTTCTGATGATGCTGTGATGATGCAGTATTGATGATGTGATGATGCTGCAATGATGCTACGATAACACTGTGATGACGTTGTGATGATGCAGTAATGATGCTGTGACGACGCACTGATTCTGCTGTGATGATGCTGTAATGATGCAGTCATGATGCAATAATGATGCTGTGATGATGCAGTGATGATGCTGTGATGATGCAGTGATGATGCTGTGAGGATGTTGTGATGATGCTGTGATGATTCAGTGATGACGCTGCGATGATGCTGTGATGATGCTGTGATGACACTGTGATGATGTTGTGATGACGCAGTGATGATGTAGTGATGCTGCTGTGATGACGCTGTAATGATGCTGTCATAACGCTTTGATGACACAGTAATGACGCCGTGATGAAGCTGTGATGACGCTGTGATGGTGCTTTGATGACTCTGTGATGACGCAGTAATGATGTTTTGATGACGCTCTGATGATGCTGTGATGATGCAGTGATGACACTGTGATGATATTGTAATGATGCAGTGACGATGCTGTGATGATGCAGTGATGATGCTGTGCTGACGCTGTGATGACACTGTGATGCTGTGATGATGATGCAATGATGCAGTGATGATGCAGTGATGATGCAGTGATGATGATGAGATGATGCTGTGATGATGCTGTGATGATGCACTGAAGATACAGTGATGACGCTCTGATGACGCTTTGATGAAGCTGTGATGCTTTAGTGATTATTTGATGATGTTGTGATGATGCAGTCATGATGCAGTTATGATGCTGTGATGATTCTGTGATGATGTTGTGGTGATGCTGTGATGACGCTGCAATAACACTGTGATGATGTTGTCATGATGCAGCAATGATGCTGTGACAACGCACTGATTCTGCTGTGATGATGCTGTAAGGATGCAGTCATGATGCAATAGTGATGATGCTGTGATGATGTTGTGATGATACTGTGATGACGCTTCGATGATGCTGTGATGATGCAGTGATGATGCTCTGATGATGCTGTGAGGATGTTGTGGTGATGCTGTGATTATGTTGCGATCACACTGTGATGATGCTGTGATGATGCAGTAATGATGCTGTGATGAGGCACTGATAATGCTGTGATGATGCTGTAATGATGCAGTGATGATGAAGTAATAATGCAGTGATGATGCTGTGATTACGCTGCGATGATGCTGTGATGATGCAGTGATTATGCTGTGATGATGCTGTGATGACTCTGTGATGATGCTGTAATAATGCTGTGATGATATGATGATGCTATAGTGATGCCGTGATGATGCTTTGATGACGCTGTGATGACGATGTGATGCTTTGATGATGCTGTGATGATGCTCTGATGACGCTGCAATGATGCAGTGATGATGCAGTGATGATGCTGTGATGACGCTTTGATGACGCTGCGATGATTTTGTTATGATGCTGTTGAGATGCTGTGATGATGCTGTTATGACGCTGTGATTATGTTGTTATGATGGTGTGATTATGCTATGCTCATGATGTGATGATGCTCTCATAACGCTTTGATGACTCTCTGATGCTGTGGTGATGTTGTAATGGTGCTGTGATCATGCTGTTGTGATGCTATTATGATGCTGTGATGACGCTTTGATGACAATGTGATGATGTTTTGATGATGCAATAATGATTCTGTGATGACGTATTGATGATGTTGTGTTTATGCTTTGATGATGCTGTTACGATGCAGTAATGATGCTGAGATGATGCTGTGATGACGCTGTGATGATGTTGTGATGACGCTTTGATCACTGCATCATCACTGCATCATCACAGCATCATCACAACATCATCACAGCATCATCACAGTCTCATCACTGCATCATCACTGCATAATCACTGCATCATCACAGCATCATTACAGCATCATCAGAGCATCACCACTGCATCATCAGAGCATCATAACAGTGTCATCAAAACGTCATCACAGAGTAATCACAGCATCATCATATCGTCGTCGCAGCGTCATCACAGCATCATAATAGCATCATCACAGCATCATAACAGAATCATCACTGAATCATCACTGCATCATCACAGCATGATCACAGCATCATCGCAGCGTCATCACTGCATCTTCACAGCATCATCACAACATCATCACAGCATCATCACATCATCATCACAGCATCATCAGTGCATCATCAGTTCATCGTCACAGCATCATTACAGCATCATCAGATTATCACCACTGCATCATCATTGCATCATGACATCATCATCACAGCATCATCGTATCATCATCACCACATAATCACAGTGTCATCACAGCATCATCACTGCGCCTCACTGCATCTTCACAGAATCTTCGCATTTTCATCACAGCATCATCTCTGCGTCCTCCGTGCATCTTCACAACATCATCACTACAGCATCAGAGCATCATCACTGTATCATCACATCATCTTCACTGCATCATCACAGCATCATTACAACATCAACACAGAAAAGTCACTGCATCGTCTCTGCATCATCCGAGCATCATTAGAGTATCATGACAGCATCATCACTGCATAATCACTGCATCATCACCTCATCGTCACAGCATAATCACAGCATCATCGCAGCATCATTACCCGGGAAGCTACAGGCCTGTCAGTTTGACCTCAGTGCCAGGGAAGCTCATGGAGCAGATCCTCTTGAGAGTCATCATGCAGCACTTGCAGGGCAAGCAGGCGATCAGGCCCATCCAGCATGGGTTTATGGAAGGCAGATCCTGCTTGACAAACCTGATCTCCTTCTATGACAAAGCGACGCGCTGGGTGGACGAGGGAAAGGCTGTGGATGTGGTCTACCTTGACTTCAGCAAGGCATTTGACACCGTCTCCCATAGCATTCTCCTCAAGAAACTGGCTGCTCTTGACTTGGACTGGCGCACGCTTCGTTGGGTTAGAAACTGGCTGGATAGCCGGGCCCAAAGAGTCGTGGTAAATGGAGTCAAGTCCAGTTGGAGGCCAGTCACTAGTGGCATCCCCCAGGGCTTGGTGCTGGGGCCGGTCCTCTTTAATATCTTCATCAATGATCTGGACGAGGGTATTGAGTGCACCCTCAGTAAGTTTGCAGATGACACCAAGTTAGGTGCGTGTGTCGATCTGCTCGAGGGTAGGAAGGCTCTGCAGGAGGATCTGGATAGGCTGCACTGATGGGCTGAGGTCAACTGTATGAAGTTCAACAAGGCCAAGTGCCGGGTCCTGCACCTGGGGCGCAACAACCCCAAGCAGAGCTACAGGCTGGGAGATGAGTGGTTGGAGAGCTGCCAGGCAGAGAAGGACCTGGGAGTGATGGTGGACAGTCGGCTGGATATGAGCCAGCAGTGTGCTCAGGTGGCCAAGAAGGCCAACGGCTTCCTGGCTTGTATCAGAAACAGTGTGACCAGCAGGGCTAGGGAGGTGATCATCCCCCTGTACTCGGCTCTAGTGAGGCCGCACCTCGAGTACTGTGTTCAGTTTTGGGCCCCTCGCTACAAGAAGGACATCGAGGTGCTTGAGCGGGTCCAGAGGAGGGCGACGAAGCTGGTGAGGGGCCTGGAGAACAAGTCCTACGAGGAGCGGCTGAAGGAGCTGGGCTTGTTCAGCCTGGAGAAGAGGAGGCTCAGGGGCGACCTTATCGCTCTCTACAGATACCTTAAAGGAGGCTGTAGTGAGGTGGGGGTTGGCCTGTTCTCCCACGTGCCTGGTGACAGAACGACGGGGAATGAATGGGCTTAAGTTGCGCCAGGGGAGTTTTAGGTTAGATGTTAGGAAGAACTTCTTTACTGAAAGGGTTGTTAGGCACTGGAACAGGCTGCCCAGGGAGGTGGTGGAGTCACCATCCCTGGAAGACTTTAAAAGACGTTTAGATGTAGAGCTTAGGGATATGGTTTAGTGGGGACTGTTAGCGTTAGGTCAAAGGTTGGACTCGATGATCTTGAGGTCTCTTCCAACCTAGAAATTCTGTGATTCTGTGATCATCACAGCATCATCACATAATCATCACTTAGTCATCACTGCATCATCACAGCATCACCAGAACATCATCAAAGCATCATCCCATCATCATCGCATAGTCATCACTGCATCATCAGAGCATCACCAAAACATAACCACAGCATCATCGCAGCGTCATCACTGCATCATCAGAGCATCATCACAACATCACCAGAACATCATCAAAGCATCATCCCAGCATCATCGCAGCGTCATCACTGCATCATCAGAGCATCATCACAACATCACCAGAACATCATCAAAGCATCATCCCAGCATCATCGCATAGTCATCACTGCATCATCAGAGCATCACCAAAACATAATCACAGCATCATCATAGCATCATCGCAGCGTCATCACTGCATCATCACAGCATCATCACAACATCATGACAGGATAATCAGAGCATCACGACAGCATCATCACAGAATCACGACAGCGTCATCACAGCGCCTTTGCAGCATCATCACAGCATCATCACTGCATAATCACGTAATCATCACAGCATCTTCGCAGTATCATCACTACATCATCACTGCATCACCACAGCATCATCACAACCTCTTCACAACATCATCACATCATCATCACTGCATAATCACAGCATCACAAAAAAATCATCACAACATCATCACGGCATCATCACAGCATCATCACTGCATCATCACACGTCATCACTGCATCATCGCAGCATCATCACAGAATCATCACAGCATCATCACTATGTCATCAGTGTCATCACAGCATCATCGCAGTGTAATCACAGCATCACGACAGCGGCATCCCTGCATCATCACAGCGTTATCACAGCGTCATCGCACTGTCATCACTGCATCATAACATCATCGTCACAACATTATCACAACATCATCACAGCATCATAGCATCAGAACAGCGTAATTATGACTCTGTGATGACGCTGTCGTGATGCTGTGATGACACACTGATGATGCTTTGATGATGCAGTGATGATATGATTATGACGCTGTGATGACGCAGTGTTTATGCATTAATGATGCTGTGATGATTATGAGATGATGCTGTGATGATGCTGTGATGACACTGTGATGATGTTGTGATGATGCAGTTATGATGCTGTGATTGTGTTGTGATGAGGCAGTGATGACGATGCGATGATGCTGTGATGACACTGTGTTTACTCTGTCATGACACAGGGATGATACAGAGATGAGTCGGTGATGATGTTCTGATAATGTTGTGATGATGCTGTTATGAAGACGCGATGATGCTGTGATGATGTGAGGATGCTGTGATGATGCTGTGATTATGCACTGATTATGCAGTGATGATGCTGTGATGACACTGTCATGACACTATCGTGATGCTGTGACAGTGCTGTGATTCAGCAGCTATGATGCTGTGATGATGCAGTGATTATGCAGTGAAGATGCTGTGAAGATGCTGTGACGATTCTGTGATGTCGCAGTTATGATGCTCTGATGACGCTGTGATGACGCAGTGATGATGTTGTGATGATGCAATTATGACTCTGTGATGACGCTGTGGGAACTTTGTGATGATGCTGTGTTAATGCTGTGATGATGCTTTGATTATTCAAAGATGATGATGTGATGATGCAGTGATGACGCAGCGATGAGGCTGTGATGACGCAGTGATGATGCAGTGCTGATTCTGTGATGATGTAGTGATGAAGATGCGATGATGCTGTGATGACGCAGTGATAATACAGTAACGATGCTGTTATGATCCAGTGATGATGTTTTGATGACACTGTGATGAACCTGTGATTATGCAGTAATGATTCTGTTATGATCCAGTGATGAAGCAGTGATTATGCTCTGATGATGCAGTGATTATGCTGTGAGGATGCAGCTATTATGCAGTGATGATGCTTTGATGACACTTTGATGACGTAGTGATGATGCTGTGATTAAGTAGTGATGATGATGTGATGATGCTTTGGTGACGCTGTGATGACGAAATGATGATTTTGTGATGATGATATGATGATGCAGTGATGAGTCTGAGATGACGCTGTGATGATACTGGGATGATGTTGTAATGCTGCTGTGATGACACTGTGATTATGAAGTGATGACGTTTTGATGATGAAGTGATGACGCGGTCGTGATGCTGTAATGACGCTGCGATGATGGTGTGATGATTCTGTGATGATGCTGTGATGACACTGATGACGTAGTGATGATGCTGTGATGATGCAGTGATGACGTTGTGATGACACAGAAATGATACTGTGATGATCCAGCTATGATGCTTTGATGTTGCTCTGATGATGCAGTGATGATGCTGTTACGATGCTGTGATGATTAAGTGATAATGACGTGATGATGCAGGGATGAAGTATCGAAGATGCTGTGATGACCCTGTTGTAACGATGTAATGACGCTGTGACGATGCAGTGATGATGCTGTGATTATGCAGTGATGACGCAGTAATGATGCTGTGATGATGCTGCGATGATCCTCTGACGATGCTGTGATAACACTGTGATACCGCTGTGATGATGATGAGAATATGCAGTTACGGTGCTGTGATGATGCATTGATGATGATGTTATGATGCAGTGATGATGCAGTGCTTATACGGTGACGATGCTGTGATGATGCTATGATGATCCTTTGATGATACTCTGATGATGCAGTGATGACGCTGTGATGATGCTGTGATGTCGCTGTGATGATGCTATTATGATTCTGTGATGATACTGTTATAACGCTGTGATGATGCTTTGATGACACTGTGAAGATATTGTGATAATGCAGTGATGATGATATGCTGATGCTGTGATGATGCTGTGATGACGCAGTGCTGACGCTCTGATGACGCTGTCGTGATGCAGTGATGACGCTGTGATGATACAGTAATGATGCTGTGATAACGTTCTGATGATCAGACCTGCATCATCACAGATGATGAAGATCGATTCCCCATACCGGAAAAAAAAAAACAGGTCGGGTCGGGTCCCTGGATGGCGTGATACGGTAATGTCTGGACTCTGGCACCCGAGGTCCCAGGTTCGATTCTCCATACTTGCCAAAAAACCCCGAGTCGAGTCGGGTCCCAAGGTGACATCACAGGGTAATGTTTGGACCCTGGCACAAGAGGTCGCAGGTTCAATTCCCCATACCGGCCAAAAAACCCCGGGTCTGTTGGGGTCCCCGGGTGGCGCCACAGGGTAATGTCGGGACCCCGGCACCCGAGGTCGTAGGTTCAATTCCTCATACCGGCCAAAAAACCCCGGGTCTGTTTGGGTCCCCGCGTGGCGTCACAGGGTAATGTCTGGACTCTGGCACCCGAGGTTACAGGTTCGATTCCCCATACCGGCCAGAAAACATCGAATCTCATGGGGTCCCCGGGTGGCGCCACAGGGTAATGTCTGGACCTTGGCACCCGAGGTCGCAGATTAGATTCCCCATACCGGCCAAAAAACCCCGGGTCGGGTCGGGTCCCTAGGTGGTGTCACAGGGTAATGTCTGGACTCTGCCACCCGAGGTCGCAGGTTCGATTCCCCATACCCGTCAAAAAACCCCGGGTCGGGTCGATTCCCCTGATGGCATCACAGGGTAAGGTCTGGACTCTGTCACCCGAGGTCGCAGGTTCGATTCCCCATAAGGGCCAAAAAACCCCGGGTCGGGTCGGATCCCCGGGTGGCGCCACAGGGTAATGTCTGGACCCCAGCACCCGAGGTTACAGGTTCGCTTCCCCATACCAGCCAAAAACCCAGGGTCTGGTGGGGTCCCCGGGTTGCGCCACAGGGTAATGTCTGGTCTCTGGCACTCGAGCTCGCAGGTTGGTTTCCTCATACCGGCCAAAAAACCCAGTTTCGGTCCACTACCCAGGTGGTGTCACAGGGTAGTGTCTGGACCCCGGCACCCGAGGTCGCAGGTACAATTCCCCATAAGGGCCAAAAAACCACTTCTCGGGTCGGGTCCTTGGGTGGCGCCACAGGGTAATGTCTGGACCCCGGCACCCGAGGTCACAGGTTCGATTCCCCATACCGGCCAAAAAACCCCGGGTCGTGTCGGGTCCCCGGGTGGCGCCACAGGGTAATGTCTGGACCCCGGCAACCGACGTCGCAGGTTCGCTTCCCCATACCGGCCAAAAAACCCTGGGTCTGGTGGGGTCCCCGGGTGGCGCCACAGGGTAATGTCTGGACTCTGTCACCTGAGGTCGCAGGTTCGATTAATCATACTGGCCAAAAAGCCCCGGGACTGTTGGGGTCCGCTAGTGGCAACAGAGGGTAATGTCTGGACTCTGGCACTCGAGGTCACAGGTTCGAATCCTCATACTGGCCAAAAAACCCCGGATCGGGCAGTTCCCCCGGGTTGCGTCACAGCGTAATGTCTGGTCTCTGACACTCGAGCTCGCAGGTTGGTTTCCTCATACCGGCCAAAAAACCCAGTTTCGGTCCACTACCCAGGTGGCGTCACAGGGTAGTGTCTGGACCCCGGCACCCGAGGTCGCAGGTTCGATTCCCCATAAGGGCCAAAAAAGCCCTTGTCGGTAAGTGTCCCCGGGTGGTGCCACAGAGTAATGTCGGGACCCCCGCAACCGAGGTCACAGGTTTGATTCCCCATAAGGGCCATAAAAACCCCAGGAATGTTTTAGTCCACGAGTTGCGCCACACGGTAATGTCGGGACTCTGGCACTCGAGGTCGCAGGTTCGAATCCTCATACTGGCCAAAAAACCCCGGATCGGGCGGTTCCCCCGGGTTGCGTCACAGCGTAATGTCTGGTCTCTGGCACTCGAGCTCGCAGGTTGGTTTCCTCATACCGGCCAAAAAACCCAGTTTCGGTCCACTACCCAGGTGGCGTCACAGGGTAGTGTCTGGACCCCGGCACCCGAGGTCGCAGGTTCGATTCCCCATAAGGGCCAAAAAAGCCCTTGTCGGGTCAGGTCCTTGGGTGGCGCCACAGGGTAATGTCTGGACCCCGGCACCCGAGGTCACAGGTTCGATTCCCCATACCGGCCAAAAAACCCCGGGTCGGATAGATTCCCCTGGTGGAATCGCAGGGTAATGTCTGGACCCCGTCACCCGAGGTCGCAGGTTCGATTCCCCATACCGGCCAAAAAACGTCGGGTCTGGTGGGGTCCCCGGGTGGCGCCACAGGGTAATGTCTGGACCTTGGCACCCGAGGTCGCAGGTTCGATTCCCCAGACCGGCCAAAAAACGTCGGGTCTGTTGGGGTCCCTGGGTAGCGTCACAGGGTAATGTCTGGACTCTGGTACTCGAGGTCGCAGGTTCGAATCCTCATACTGGCCAAATAAACCCCGGGTCCGGCGGTTCCCCCGAGTTGCATCACAGGGTAATGTCTGGACCCCGGCACCCAAGGTTACAGGTTCGCTTCCCCATACCGGCCAAAAAACCCAGGGTCTGTTGGGGTCCCTGGGTTGCGCCACAGGGTAATGTCTGGACTCTGGCACCTGAGGTAGCATGTTCGATTCCCCATACCGGCCAAAAAACCCTGGGTCGGGTCGGGTCCCCGGGTGACGCCACAGGGTAATGTCTGGACCCCGGCAACCGAGGTCGCAGGTTCGCTTCCCCATACCGGCCAAAAAAAGTCGGGTCTGGTGGGGTCCCCGGGTGGCGCCACAGGGTAATGTCTGGACCTTGGCACCCGAGGTCGCAGGTTCGATTCCCCATAAGGGCCAAAAAAGCCCTTGTCGGGTCAGGTCCTTGGGTGGCGCCACAGGGTAATGTCTGGACCCCGGCACCCGAGGTCACAGGTTCGATTCCCCATACCGGCCAAAAAACCCCGGGTCGGATAGATTCCCCTGGTGGAATCGCAGGGTAATGTCTGGACCCCGTCACCCGAGGTCGCAGGTTCGATTCCCCATACCGGCCAAAAAACGTCGGGTCTGGTGGGGTCCCCGGGTGGCGCCACAGGGTAATGTCTGGACCTTGGCACCCGAGGTCGCAGGTTCGATTCCCCAGACCGGCCAAAAAACGTCGGGTCTGTTGGGGTCCCTGGGTAGCGTCACAGGGTAATGTCTGGACTCTGGTACTCGAGGTCGCAGGTTCGAATCCTCATACTGGCCAAATAAACCCCGGGTCCGGCGGTTCCCCCGAGTTGCATCACAGGGTAATGTCTGGACCCCGGCACCCAAGGTTACAGGTTCGCTTCCCCATACCGGCCAAAAAACCCAGGGTCTGTTGGGGTCCCTGGGTTGCGCCACAGGGTAATGTCTGGACTCTGGCACCTGAGGTAGCATGTTCGATTCCCCATACCGGCCAAAAAACCCTGGGTCGGGTCGGGTCCCCGGGTGACGCCACAGGGTAATGTCTGGACCCCGGCAACCGAGGTCGCAGGTTCGCTTCCCCATACCGGCCAAAAAAAGTCGGGTCTGGTGGGGTCCCCGGGTGGCGCCACAGGGTAATGTCTGGACCTTGGCACCCGAGGTCGCAGGTTCGATTCCCCAGACCGGCCAAAAAACGTCGGGTCTGTTGGGGTCCCTGGGTAGCGTCACAGGGTAATGTCTGGACTCTGGTACTCGAGGTCGCAGGTTCGAATCCTCATACTGGCCAAATAAACCCCGGGTCCGGCGGTTCCCCCGAGTTGCATCACAGGGTAATGTCTGGACCCCGGCACCCAAGGTTACAGGTTCGCTTCCCCATACCGGCCAAAAAACCCAGGGTCTGTTGGGGTCCCTGGGTTGCGCCACAGGGTAATGTCTGGACTCTGGCACCTGAGGTAGCATGTTCGATTCCCCATACCGGCCAAAAAACCCCGGGTCTGTTGGGGTCCCCGGGTGGCGCCACAGGGTAATGTCGGGACCCCGGCACCCGAGGTCACAGGTTCGATTCCCCATACCGGCCAAAAAACCCCGGGTCTGTTGGGGTCCCCTGGTGGCGTCAGAGGGTTAAGTCTGGACCCCGGCACCCGAGGTAGCAAGTTCGATTCCCCATACCAGCCAAAAAGCGTCGAATCTCGTGAGGTCCCCGGGAGGCGTCACAGGGTAATGTCTGGACTCTGGCACTCGAGGTCGCAGGTTCGAATCCTCATACTGGCCAAAAAAACCCGGGTCCGGTCAGGTCCCCGGGTGGCGCCCCAGGGTAATGTCTGCACCCCGGCACCAGAGGTCGCAGATTAGATTCCCCATACCGACCAAAAAACCCCGGGTCGGATAGATTCCCCTGGTGGAATCACAGGGTAATGTCTGGACCCCGTCACCCGAGGTCGCAGGTTCGCTTCCCCATACAGGCCAAAAAACCCTGGGTCTGGTGGGGTCCCCGGGTGGCGCCACAGGGTAATGTCTGGACCCCGGCAACCGAGGTCGCAGGTTCGCTTCCCCAGACCAGCCAAAAAACGTCGGGTCTGTTGGGGTCCCTGGGTGGCGTCACAGGGTAATGTCTGGACTCTGGCACTCGAGGTCGCAGGTTCGAATCCTCATACTGGCCAAAAAACCCCGGGTCCGGCAGTTCCCCCGAGTTGCATCACAGGGTAATGTCTGCACTCTGCCACCCGAGGTCGCAGGTTCGATTCCCCATACCCGTCAAAAAACACCGGGTCGGGTCGATTCCCCTGATGGCATCACAGGGTAATGTCGGGACCCCGGCACGCGAGGTCGCAGGTTCAATTCCCCATAAGGGCCAAAAAAGCCCGGGTCGGGTCGGGACCCCGGGTGGCGCCACAGGGTAATGTCAGGACCGCGACACCCGAGGTCGCAGGTACAATTCCCCATAAGGGCCAAAAAACCACTTCTCGGGTCGGGTCCCCGGGTGGCGCCACAGTGTTATGTCGGGACCCCCGCAACCGAGGTCGCAGGTTCGATTCCCCATAAGGGCCAAAAAAGCCCGGGTCGGGTCGGGTCCGCGGGTGGCGCCACAGGGTAATGTCGGGACCCCGGTCACCCGAGGTCGCAGGTTCGATTCCTTATAATAGCCAAAAAAACCCCAGGAATGTTCGAGTCCCCGGATGGCGTCACAGGGTAATTTCTGGACCCTGGCACCCGAGGTCGCAGGTTCAATTCCCCATAAGGGCCAAAAAAGCCCGGATCGGGTTGGGACCCCGGGTGGCTCCACAGGGAAACTTCGGGACCCCGGCACCCGAGGTCGCAGGTTCGATTCCCCATAAGGGCCAAAAAAGCCCGGGTCGGGTCGGGTCCCCGGGTGGCGCCCCAGGGTAATGTCTGCACCCCGGCACCAGAGGTCGCAGATTAGATTCCCCATACCGACCAAAAAACCCCGGGTCGGATAGATTCCCCTGGTGGAATCACAGGGTAATGTCTGGACCCCGTCACCCGAGGTCGCAGGTTCGCTTCCCCATACAGGCCAAAAAACCCTGGGTCTGGTGGGGTCCCCGGGTGGCGCCACAGGGTAATGTCTGGACCCCGGCAACCGAGGTCGCAGGTTCGCTTCCCCAGACCAGCCAAAAAACGTCGGGTCTGTTGGGGTCCCTGGGTGGCGTCACAGGGTAATGTCTGGACTCTGGCACTCGAGGTCGCAGGTTCGAATCCTCATACTGGCCAAAAAACCCC
The DNA here is from genome assembly GCA_963989345.1 of Clangula hyemalis. The sequence goes on from OZ022447.1 coordinate 1,255,491, forward strand.
GGGTCCGGCAGTTCCCCCGAGTTGCATCACAGGGTAATGTCTGCACTCTGCCACCCGAGGTCGCAGGTTCGATTCCCCATACCCGTCAAAAAACACCGGGTCGGGTCGATTCCCCTGATGGCATCACAGGGTAAGGTCTGGACTCTGGCACCTGAGGTCGCAGGTGCGATTCCCCATAAGGGCCAAAAAAGCCCGGGTCGGGTCGGGTCCCCGGGTGGCGCCACAGGGTAATGTCGGGACCCCGGCACGCGAGGTCGCAGGTTCAATTCCCCATAAGGGCCAAAAAAGCCCGGGTCGGGTCGGGACCCCGGGTGGCGCCACAGGGTAATGTCGGGACCGCGACACCCGAGGTCGCAGGTACAATTCCCCATAAGGGCCAAAAAACCACTTCTCGGGTCGGGTCCCCGGGTGGCGCCACAGTGTTATGTCGGGACCCCCGCAACCGAGGTCGCAGGTTCGATTCCCCATAAGGGCCAAAAAAGCCCGGGTCGGGTCGGGTCCCCGGGTGGCGCCACAGGGTAATGTCAGGACCCCAGCACCCGAGGTCGCAGGTTCGATTCCCTATACCGGCCAAAAAATCCCGGGTCGGTTCGGAACCCCGGTTGGCGCCACAGGGTAATGTCGGGACCCTGGCACCCGAGGTCGCAGCTTCGATTCCCCATAAGGGCCATAAAAGCTCGGGTCGGTTTGTGTCCCTTGGAGGAGTCGCAGGGTAATGTCGGGACCCCGCACCCGAAGTCGCAGGTTCGATTCCCCATAAGGTCCAAAAAGCCCGGGTCAGATTAGGTCCCCGAGTAAGCGCCACAGGGTAATGTCTGGACCTTGGCACCCGAGGTCGCAGGTTCGATTCCCCATAAGGGCCAAAAAAGCCCTTGTCGGGTCAGGTCCTTGGGTGGCGCCACAGGGTAATGTTGGGACCCCGGCACCCGAGGTCGCAGGTTCAATTCCCCATAAGGGCCAAAAAAGCCCGGGTCGGGTCGGGTCCCAGGTTGGCACCTCAGAGTAATGTTGGGACCCTAGCACCCGAGGTCGCAGGTTCGATTCCCCATAAGGGCCGAAAAAGCCCGGGTCTGTAAGTGTCCCCGGGTGGCGCCACAGTGTAATGTCGGGACCCCCGCAACCGAGGTCGCAGGTTCGATTCCCCATAAGGGCCAAAAAAGCCCGGGTCGCGTCGGGACCCCGGGTGGCTCGACACGGTAATGTCTGGACCCTGGCACCCGAGGTCGCAGGTTCGATTCCCCATAAGGGCCATAAAAACCCCAGGAATGTTTGAGTCCCCGAGTTGCTCCACATGGTAATGTCGGGACCCCGGTCACCCGAGGTCGCAGGTTCGATTCCTTATAATAGCCAAAAAAACCCCAGGTATGTTTGAGTCCCCGGATGGCGTCACAGGGTAATTTCTGGACCCTGGCACCCAAGGTCGCAGGTTCAATTCCCCATAAGGGCCAAAAAAGCCCGGGTCGGGTTGGGACCCCGGGTGGCTCCACAGGGAAACTTCGGGACCCCGGCACCCGAGGTCGCAGGTTCGATTCCCCATAAGGGCCAAAAAAGCCCGGGTCGGGTCGGGTCCCAGGGTGGCACCTCAGAATAATGTTGGGACCCTGGCACCCGAGGTCGCAGCTTCGATTCCCCATAAGGGCCAAAAAATCCCTTGTCGGGTCAGGTCCCCGGGTGGCGACACAGGGTAATGTCGGGACCGCGGCACCCGAGGTCGCAGGTTCGATTCCCCATAAGGGCCAAAAAAGCCCGGGTCGGGTCGGGTCCCAGGGTGGCACCTCAGAGTAATGTTGGGACCCTGGCACCCGAGGTCGCAGGTTCGATTCCCCATAAGGGCCAAAAAATCCCTTGTCGGGTCAGGTCCCCGGGTGGCGACACAGGGTAATGTCGGGACCGCGGCACCCGAGGTCGCAGGTTCGATTCCCCATAAGGGCCAAAATAGCCCGGGTCGGGTCGGGTCCCAGGGTGGCACCTCAGAGTAATGTTGGGACCCTGGCACCCGAGGTCGCAGGTTCGATTCCCCATAAGGGCCAAAAAATCCCTTGTCGGGTCAGGTCCCCGGGTGGCGACACAGGGTAATGTCGGGACCGCGGCACCCGAGGTCGCAGGTTCGATTCCCCATAAGGGCCAAAAAAGCCCGGGTCGGGTCGGGTCCCAGGGTGGCACCTCAGAGTAATGTTGGGACCCTGGCACCCGAGGTCGCAGGTTCGATTCCCCATAAGGGCCAAAAAATCCCTTGTCGGGTCAGGTCCCCGGGTGGCGACACAGGGTAATGTCGGGACCGCGGCACCCGAGGTCGCAGGTTCGATTCCCCATAAGGGCCAAAAAAGCCCGGGTCGGGTCGGGTCCCAGGGTGGCACCTCAGAGTAATGTTGGGACCCTGGCACCCGAGGTCGCAGGTTCGATTCCCCATAAGGGCCGAAAAAGCCCGGGTCTGTAAGTGTCCACGGGTGGCGCCACAGTGTAATGTCGGGACCCCCGCAACCGAGGTCGCAGGTTCGATTCCCCATAAGGGCCAAAAAAGCCCGGGTCGGGTCGGGTCCCAGGGTGGCACCTCAGAGTAATGTTGGGACCCTGGCACCCGAGGTCGCAGGTTCGATTCCCCATAAGGGCCAAAAAATCCCTTGTCGGGTCAGGTCCCCGGGTGGCGACACAGGGTAATGTCGGGACCGCGGCACCCGAGGTCGCAGGTTCGATTCCCCATAAGGGCCAAAATAGCCCGGGTCGGGTCGGGTCCCAGGGTGGCACCTCAGAGTAATGTTGGGACCCTGGCACCCGAGGTCGCAGGTTCGATTCCCCATAAGGGCCAAAAAATCCCTTGTCGGGTCAGGTCCCCGGGTGGCGACACAGGGTAATGTCGGGACCGCGGCACCCGAGGTCGCAGGTTCGATTCCCCATAAGGGCCGAAAAAGCCCGGGTCTGTAAGTGTCCCCGGGTGGCGCCACAGTGTAATGTCGGGACCCCCGCAACCGAGGTCGCAGGTTCGATTCCCCATAAGGGCCAAAAAAGCCCGGGTCGCGTCGGGACCCCGGGTGGCTCGACACGGTAATGTCTGGACCCTGGCACCCGAGGTCGCAGGTTCGATTCCCCATAAGGGCCATAAAAACCCCAGGAATGTTTGAGTCCCCGAGTTGCTCCACATGGTAATGTCGGGACCCCGGTCACCCGAGGTCGCAGGTTCGATTCCTTATAATAGCCAAAAAAACCCCAGGTATGTTCGAGTCCCCGGATGGCGTCACAGGGTAATTTCTGGACCCTGGCACCCGAGGTCGCAGGTTCGATTCCCCATAAGGGCCAAAAAAGCCCCGGTCGGGTCGGGTCCCCAGGTGGCGCCACAGGGTAATGTCAGGACCCCGGCACCCGAGGTCGCAGGTTCGATTCCCCATAAGGGCCAAAAAATCCCGGGTCGGTTTGGAACCCCGGGTGGCGCCACAGGGTAATGTCGGGACCCTGGCACCCGAGGTCGCAGCTTCGATTCCCCATAAGGGCCATAAAAGCCCGGGTCGGTTTGTGTCCCTTGGAGGAGTCACAGGGTAATGTCGGGACCCCGGCACCCGAGGTCGCAGGTTCAATTCCCCATAAGGGCCAAAAAAGCCCGGGTCGGGTTGGGACCCCGGGTGGCTCCACAGGGAAACTTCGGGACCCCGGCACCCGAGGTCGCAGGTTCGATTCCCCATAAGGGCCAAAAAAGCCCGGGTCGGGTCGGGTCCCAGGGTGACACCTCAGAATAATGTTGGGACCCTGGCACCCGAGGTCGCAGGTTCGATTCCCCATAAGGGCCAAAAAATCCCTTGTCGGGTCAGGTCCCCGGGTGGCGACACAGGGTAATGTCGGGACCGCGGCACCCGAGGTCGCAGGTTCGATTCCCCATAAGGGCCAAAAAAGCCCGGGTCGGGTCGGGTCCCAGGGTGGCACCTCAGAGTAATGTTGGGACCCTGGCACCCGAGGTCGCAGCTTCGATTCCCCATAAGGGCCAAAAAATCCCTTGTCGGGTCAGGTCCCCGGGTGGCGACACAGGGTAATGTCGGGACCGCGGCACCCGAGGTCGCAGGTTCGATTCCCCATAAGGGCCAAAAAAGCCCGGGTCGGGTCGGGTCCCAGGGTGGCACCTCAGAGTAATGTTGGGACCCTGGCACCCGAGGTCGCAGGTTCGATTCCCCATAAGGGCCAAAAAATCCCTTGTCGGGTCAGGTCCCCGGGTGGCGACACAGGGTAATGTCGGGACCGCGGCACCCGAGGTCGCAGGTTCGATTCCCCATAAGGGCCAAAAAAGCCCGGGTCGGGTCGGGTCCCAGGGTGGCACCTCAGAGTAATGTTGGGACCCTGGCACCCGAGGTCGCAGCTTCGATTCCCCATAAGGGCCAAAAAATCCCTTGTCGGGTCAGGTCCCCGGGTGGCGACACAGGGTAATGTCGGGACCGCGGCACCCGAGGTCGCAGGTTCGATTCCCCATAAGGGCCAAAAAAGCCCGGGTCGGGTCGGGTCCCAGGGTGGCACCTCAGAGTAATGTTGGGACCCTGGCACCCGAGGTCGCAGGTTCGATTCCCCATAAGGGCCGAAAAAGCCCGGGTCTGTAAGTGTCCACGGGTGGCGCCACAGTGTAATGTCGGGACCCCCGCAACCGAGGTCGCAGGTTCGATTCCCCATAAGGGCCAAAAAAGCCCGGGTCGCGTCGGGACCCCGGGTGGCTCGACACGGTAATGTCTGGACCCTGGCACCCGAGGTCGCAGGTTCGATTCCCCATAAGGGCCATAAAAACCCCAGGAATGTTTGAGTCCCCGAGTTGCTCCACATGGTAATGTCGGGACCCCGGTCACCCGAGGTCGCAGGTTCGATTCCTTATAATAGCCAAAAAAACCCCAGGTATGTTCGAGTCCCCGGATGGCGTCACAGGGTAATTTCTGGACCCTGGCACCCGAGGTCGCAGGTTCGATTCCCCATAAGGGCCAAAAAAGCCCCGGTCGGGTCGGGTCCCCAGGTGGCGCCACAGGGTAATGTCAGGACCCCGGCACCCGAGGTCGCAGGTTCGATTCCCCATAAGGGCCAAAAAATCCCGGGTCGGTTTGGAACCCCGGGTGGCGCCACAGGGTAATGTCGGGACCCTGGCACCCGAGGTCGCAGCTTCGATTCCCCATAAGGGCCATAAAAGCCCGGGTCGGTTTGTGTCCCTTGGAGGAGTCACAGGGTAATGTCGGGACCCCGGCACCCGAGGTCGCAGGTTCAATTCCCCATAAGGGCCAAAAAAGCCCGGGTCGGGTTGGGACCCCGGGTGGCTCCACAGGGAAACTTCGGGACCCCGGCACCCGAGGTCGCAGGTTCGATTCCCCATAAGGGCCAAAAAAGCCCGGGTCGGGTCGGGTCCCAGGGTGACACCTCAGAATAATGTTGGGACCCTGGCACCCGAGGTCGCAGGTTCGATTCCCCATAAGGGCCAAAAAATCCCTTGTCGGGTCAGGTCCCCGGGTGGCGACACAGGGTAATGTCGGGACCGCGGCACCCGAGGTCGCAGGTTCGATTCCCCATAAGGGCCAAAAAAGCCCGGGTCGGGTCGGGTCCCAGGGTGGCACCTCAGAGTAATGTTGGGACCCTGGCACCCGAGGTCGCAGCTTCGATTCCCCATAAGGGCCAAAAAATCCCATGTCGGGTCAGGTCCCCGGGTGGCGACACAGGGTAATGTCAGGACCGCGGCACCCGAGGTCGCAGGTTCGATTCCCCATAAGGGCCAAAAAAGCCCGGGTCGGGTCGGGTCCCAGGGTGGCACCTCAGAGTAATGTTGGGACCCTGGCACCCGAGGTCGCAGGTTCGATTCCCCATAAGGGCCAAAAAATCCCTTGTCGGGTCAGGTCCCCGGGTGGCGACACAGTGTAATGTCGGGACCGCGGCACCCGAGGTCGCAGGTTCGATTCCCCATAAGGGCCAAAAAAGCCCGGGTCGGGTCGGGTCCCAGGGTGGCACCTCAGAGTAATGTTGGGACCCTGGCACCCGAGGTCGCAGCTTCGATTCCCCATAAGGGCCAAAAAATCCCTTGTCGGGTCAGGTCCCCGGGTGGCGACACAGGGTAATGTCGGGACCGCGGCACCCGAGGTCGCAGGTTCGATTCCCCATAAGGGCCAAAAAAGCCCGGGTCGGGTCGGGTCCCAGGGTGGCACCTCAGAGTAATGTTGGGACCCTGGCACCCGAGGTCGCAGGTTCGATTCCCCATAAGGGCCGAAAAAGCCCGGGTCTGTAAGTGTCCACGGGTGGCGCCACAGTGTAATGTCGGGACCCCCGCAACCGAGGTCGCAGGTTCGATTCCCCATAAGGGCCAAAAAAGCCCGGGTCGCGTCGGGACCCCGGGTGGCTCGACACGGTAATGTCTGGACCCTGGCACCCGAGGTCGCAGGTTCGATTCCTTATAAGGGCCAAAAAAACCCCAGGTATGTTCGAGTCCCCGGGTGGCGTCACAGGGTAATGTCTGGACCCTGGCACCCGAGGTCGCAGGTTCAATTCCCCATAAGGGCCAAAAAAGCCCGGGTCGGGTCAGGTCCCCGGGTGGCGCCACAGGGTAATGTCGGGACCCCGGTCACCCGAGGTCGCAGGTTCGATTCCCCATAAGGGCCATAAAAACCCCAGGAATGTTTGAGTCCCCAAGTTGCTCCACATGGTAATGTTGGGACCCCGGTCACCCGAGGTCGCAGGTTCGATTCCTTATAATAGCCAAAAAAACCCCAGGTATGTTCGAGTCCCCGGATGGCGTCACAGGGTAATTTCTGGACCCTGGCACCCGAGGTCGCAGGTTCAATTCCCCATAAGGGCCAAAAAATCCCTTGTCGGGTCAGGTCCCCGGGTGGCGACACAGGGTAATGTCGGGACCGCGGCACCCGAGGTCGCAGGTTCGATTCCCCATAAGGGCCAAAAAAGCCCGGGTCGGGTCGGGTCCCAGGGTGGCACCTCAGAGTAATGTTGGGACCCTGGCACCCGAGGTCGCAGGTTCGATTCCCCATAAGGGCCAAAAAATCCCTTGTCGGGTCAGGTCCCCGGGTGGCGCCACAGTGTAATGTCGGGACCCCCGCAACCGAGGTCGCAGGTTCGATTCCCCATAAGGGCCAAAAAAGCCCGGGTCGCGTCGGGACCCCGGGTGGCTCGACACGGTAATGTCTGGACCCTGGCACCCGAGGTCGCAGGTTCGATTCCCCATAAGGGCCATAAAAACCCCAGGAATGTTTGAGTCCCCGAGTTGCTCCACATGGTAATGTCGGGACCCCGGTCACCCGAGGTCGCAGGTTCGATTCCCCATACCGGTCAAAAAAGCCCGGGTCGGGTCAGGTCCCCGGGTGGCGCCACAGGGTAATGTCGGGACCCCGGCACCCGAGGTCGCAGGTTCGATTCCCCATAAGGGCCAAAAAAACCCCAGGTATGTTCGAGTCCCCGGGTGGCGTCACAGGGTAATGTCTGGACCCTGGCACCCGAGGTCGCAGGTTCGATTCCCCATAAGGGCCAAAAAATCCCTTGTCGGGTCAGGTCCCCGGGTGGCGACACAGGGTAATGTCGGGACCGCGGCACCCGAGGTCGCAGGTTCGATTCCCCATAAGGGCCAAAAAAGCCCGGGTCGGGTCGGGTCCCAGGGTGGCACCTCAGAGTAATGTTGGGACCCTGGCACCCGAGGTCGCAGCTTCGATTCCCCATAAGGGCCAAAAAATCCCTTGTCGGGTCAGGTCCCCGGGTGGCGACACAGGGTAATGTCGGGACCGCGGCACCCGAGGTCGCAGGTTCGATTCCCCATAAGGGCCAAAAAAGCCCGGGTCGGGTCGGGTCCCAGGGTGGCACCTCAGAGTAATGTTGGGACCCTGGCACCCGAGGTCGCAGCTTCGATTCCCCATAAGGGCCAAAAAATCCCTTGTCGGGTCAGGTCCCCGGGTGGCGACACAGGGTAATGTCGGGACCGCGGCACCCGAGGTCGCAGGTTCGATTCCCCATAACGGCCAAAAAAGCCCGGGTCGGGTCGGGTCCCAGGGTGGCACCTCAGAGTAATGTTGGGACCCTGGCACCCGAGGTCGCAGGTTCGATTCCCCATAAGGGCCAAAAAATCCCTTGTCGGGTCAGGTCCCCGGGTGGCGCCACAGTGTAATGTCGGGACCCCCGCAACCGAGGTCGCAGGTTCGATTCCCCATAAGGGCCAAAAAAGCCCGGGTCGCGTCGGGACCCCGGGTGGCTCGACACGGTAATGTCTGGACCCTGGCACCCGAGGTCGCAGGTTCGATTCCCCATAAGGGCCATAAAAACCCCAGGAATGTTTGAGTCCCCGAGTTGCTCCACATGGTAATGTCGGGACCCCGGTCACCCGAGGTCGCAGGTTCGATTCCCCATACCGGTCAAAAAAGCCCGGGTCGGGTCAGGTCCCCGGGTGGCGCCACAGGGTAATGTCGGGACCCCGGCACCCGAGGTCGCAGGTTCGATTCCTTATAAGGGCCAAAAAACCACTTCTCGGGTCGGGTCCCCGGGTGGCTCCACAGTGTAATGTCGGGACCCCCGCAACCGAGGTCGCAGGTTCGATTCCCCATAAGGGCCGAAAAAGCCCGGGTCTGTAAGTGTCCCCGGGTAGCGCCACAGTGTAATGTCGGGACCCCCGCAACCGAGGTCGCAGGTTCGATTCCCCATAAGGGCCAAAAAAGCCCGGGTCGCGTCGGGACCCCGGGTGGCTCGACACGGTAATGTCTGGACCCTGGCACCCGAGGTCGCAGGTTCGATTCCCCATAAGGGCCATAAAAACCCCAGGAATGTTTGAGTCCCCGAGTTGCTCCACATGGTAATGTCGGGACCCCGGTCACCCGAGGTCGCAGGTTCGATTCCTTATAATAGCCAAAAAAACCCCAGGTATGTTCGAGTCCCCGGATGGCGTCACAGGGTAATTTCTGGACCCTGGCACCCGAGGTCGCAGGTTCGATTCCCCATAAGGGCCAAAAAAGCCCCGGTCGGGTCGGGTCCCCAGGTGGCGCCACAGGGTAATGTCAGGACCCCGGCACCCGAGGTCGCAGGTTCGATTCCCCATAAGGGCCAAAAAATCCCGGGTCGGTTTGGAACCCCGGGTGGCGCCACAGGGTAATGTCGGGACCCTGGCACCCGAGGTCGCAGCTTCGATTCCCCATAAGGGCCATAAAAGCTCGGGTCGGTTTGTGTCCCTTGGAGGAGTCACAGGGTAATGTCGGGACCCCGGCACCCGAGGTCGCAGGTTCAATTCCCCATAAGGGCCAAAAAAGCCCGGGTCGGGTTGGGACCCCGGGTGGCTCCACAGGGAAACTTCGGGACCCCGGCACCCGAGGTCGCAGGTTCGATTCCCCATAAGGGCCAAAAAAGCCCGGGTCGGGTCGGGTCCCAGGGTGACACCTCAGAGTAATGTTGGGACCCTGGCACCCGAGGTCGCAGGTTCGATTCCCCATAAGGGCCAAAAAATCCCTTGTCGGGTCAGGTCCCCGGGTGGCGACACAGGGTAATGTCGGGACCGCGGCACCCGAGGTCGCAGGTTCGATTCCCCATAAGGGCCAAAAAAGCCCGGGTCGGGTCGGGTCCCAGGGTGACACCTCAGAGTAATGTTGGGACCCTGGCACCCGAGGTCGCAGGTTCGATTCCCCATAAGGGCCAAAAAATCCCTTGTCGGGTCAGGTCCCCGGGTGGCGACACAGGGTAATGTCGGGACCGCGGCACCCGAGGTCGCAGGTTCGATTCCCCATAAGGGCCAAAAAAGCCCGGGTCGGGTCGGGTCCCAGGGTGGCACCTCAGAGTAATGTTGGGACCCTGGCACCCGAGGTCGCAGCTTCGATTCCCCATAAGGGCCAAAAAATCCCTTGTCGGGTCAGGTCCCCGGATGGCGACACAGGGTAATGTCGGGACCGCGGCACCCGAGGTCGCAGGTTCGATTCCCCATAAGGGCCAAAAAAGCCCGGGTCGGGTCGGGTCCCAGGGTGGCACCTCAGAGTAATGTTGGGACCCTGGCACCCGAGGTCGCAGCTTCGATTCCCCATAAGGGCCAAAAAATCCCTTGTCGGGTCAGGTCCCCGGGTGGCGACACAGGGTAATGTCGGGACCGCGGCACCCGAGGTCGCAGGTTCGATTCCCCATAAGGGCCAAAAAAGCCCGGGTCGGGTCGGGTCCCAGGGTGGCACCTCAGAGTAATGTTGGGACCCTGGCACCCGAGGTCGCAGGTTCGATTCCCCATAAGGGCCGAAAAAGCCCGGGTCTGTAAGTGTCCACGGGTGGCGCCACAGTGTAATGTCGGGACCCCCGCAACCGAGGTCGCAGGTTCGATTCCCCATAAGGGCCAAAAAAGCCCGGGTCGCGTCGGGACCCCGGGTGGCTCGACACGGTAATGTCTGGACCCTGGCACCCGAGGTCGCAGGTTCGATTCCTTATAAGGGCCAAAAAAACCCCAGGTATGTTCGAGTCCCCGGGTGGCGTCACAGGGTAATGTCTGGACCCTGGCACCCGAGGTCGCAGGTTCAATTCCCCATAAGGGCCAAAAAAGCCCGGGTCGGGTCAGGTCCCCGGGTGGCGCCACAGGGTAATGTCGGGACCCCGGTCACCCGAGGTCGCAGGTTCGATTCCCCATAAGGGCCATAAAAACCCCAGGAATGTTTGAGTCCCCAAGTTGCTCCACATGGTAATGTTGGGACCCCGGTCACCCGAGGTCGCAGGTTCGATTCCTTATAATAGCCAAAAAAACCCCAGGTATGTTCGAGTCCCCGGATGGCGTCACAGGGTAATTTCTGGACCCTGGCACCCGAGGTCGCAGGTTCAATTCCCCATAAGGGCCAAAAAATCCCTTGTCGGGTCAGGTCCCCGGGTGGCGACACAGGGTAATGTCGGGACCCCCGCAACCGAGGTCGCAGGTTCGATTCCCCATAAGGGCCAAAAAAGCCCGTGTCGCGTCGGGACCCCGGGTGGCTCGACACGGTAATGTCTGGACCCTGGCACCCGAGGTCGCAGGTTCGATTCCCCATAAGGGCCATAAAAACCCCAGGAATGTTTGAGTCCCCGAGTTGCTCCACATGGTAATGTCGGGACCCCGGTCACCCGAGGTCGCAGGTTCGATTCCCCATACCGGTCAAAAAAGCCCGGGTCGGGTCAGGTCCCCGGGTGGCGCCACAGGGTAATGTCGGGACCCCGGCACCCGAGGTCGCAGGTTCGATTCCCCATAAGGGCCAAAAAAACCCCAGGTATGTTCGAGTCCCCGGGTGGCGTCACAGGGTAATGTCTGGACCCTGGCACCCGAGGTCGCAGCTTCGATTCCCCATAAGGGCCAAAAAATCCCTTGTCGGGTCAGGTCCCCGGGTGGCGACACAGGGTAATGTCGGGACCGCGGCACCCGAGGTCGCAGGTTCGATTCCCCATAAGGGCCAAAAAAGCCCGGGTCGGGTCGGGTCCCAGGGTGACACCTCAGAGTAATGTTGGGACCCTGGCACCCGAGGTCGCAGGTTCGATTCCCCATAAGGGCCAAAAAATCCCTTGTCGGGTCAGGTCCCCGGGTGGCGACACAGGGTAATGTCGGGACCGCGGCACCCGAGGTCGCAGGTTCGATTCCCCATAAGGGCCAAAAAAGCCCGGGTCGGGTCGGGTCCCAGGGTGGCACCTCAGAGTAATGTTGGGACCCTGGCACCCGAGGTCGCAGCTTCGATTCCCCATAAGGGCCAAAAAATCCCTTGTCGGGTCAGGTCCCCGGGTGGCGACACAGGGTAATGTCGGGACCGCGGCACCCGAGGTCGCAGGTTCGATTCCCCATAAGGGCCAAAAAAGCCCGGGTCGGGTCGGGTCCCAGGGTGGCACCTCAGAGTAATGTTGGGACCCTGGCACCCGAGGTCGCAGCTTCGATTCCCCATAAGGGCCGAAAAAGCCCGGGTCGCGTCGGGACCCCGGGTGGCTCGACACGGTAATGTCTGGACCCTGGCACCCGAGGTCGCAGGTTCGATTCCTTATAAGGGCCAAAAAAACCCCAGGTATGTTCGAGTCTCCGGGTGGCGTCACAGGGTAATGTCTGGACCCTGGCACCCGAGGTCGCAGGTTCAATTCCCCATAAGGGCCAAAAAATCCCTTGTCGGGTCAGGTCCCCGGGTGGCGACACAGGGTAATGTCGGGACCGCGGCACCCGAGGTCGCAGGTTCGATTCCCCATAAGGGCCAAAAAAGCCCGGGTCGGGTCGGGTCCCAGGGTGGCACCTCAGAGTAATGTTGGGACCCTGGCACCCGAGGTCGCAGCTTCGATTCCCCATAAGGGCCGAAAAAGCCCGGGTCGCGTCGGGACCCCGGGTGGCTCGACACGGTAATGTCTGGACCCTGGCACCCGAGGTCGCAGGTTCGATTCCTTATAAGGGCCAAAAAAACCCCAGGTATGTTCGAGTCTCCGGGTGGCGTCACAGGGTAATGTCTGGACCCTGGCACCCGAGGTCGCAGGTTCAATTCCCCATAAGGGCCAAAAAAGCCCGGGTCGGGTCAGGTCCCCGGGTGGCGCCACAGGGTAATGTCGGGACCCCGGTCACCCGAGGTCGCAGGTTCGATTCCCCATAAGGGCCATAAAAACCCCAGGAATGTTTGAGTCCCCAAGTTGCTCCACATGGTAATGTTGGGACCCCGGTCACCCGAGGTCGCAGGTTCGATTCCTTATAATAGCCAAAAAAACCCCAGGTATGTTCGAGTCCCCGGATGGCGTCACAGGGTAATTTCTGGACCCTGGCACCCGAGGTCGCAGGTTCAATTCCCCATAAGGGCCAAAAAATCCCTTGTCGGGTCAGGTCCCCGGGTGGCGACACAGGGTAATGTCGGGACCGCGGCACCCGAGGTCGCAGGTTCGATTCCCCATAAGGGCCAAAAAAGCCCGGGTCGGGTCGGGTCCCAGGGTGGCACCTCAGAGTAATGTTGGGACCCTGGCACCCGAGGTCGCAGCTTCGATTCCCCATAAGGGCCAAAAAATCCCTTGTCGGGTCAGGTCCCCGGGTGGCGACACAGGGTAATGTCGGGACCGCGGCACCCGAGGTCGCAGGTTCGATTCCCCATAAGGGCCAAAAAAGCCCGGGTCGGGTCGGGTCCCAGGGTGGCACCTCAGAGTAATGTTGGGACCCTGGCACCCGAGGTCGCAGGTTCGATTCCCCATAAGGGCCAAAAAATCCCTTGTCGGGTCAGGTCCCCGGGTGGCGCCACAGTGTAATGTCGGGACCCCCGCAACCGAGGTCGCAGGTTCGATTCCCCATAAGGGCCAAAAAAGCCCGGGTCGCGTCGGGACCCCGGGTGGCTCGACACGGTAATGTCTGGACCCTGGCACCCGAGGTCGCAGGTTCGATTCCCCATAAGGGCCATAAAAACCCCAGGAATGTTTGAGTCCCCGAGTTGCTCCACATGGTAATGTCGGGACCCCGGTCACCCGAGGTCGCAGGTTCGATTCCCCATACCGGTCAAAAAAGCCCGGGTCGGGTCAGGTCCCCGGGTGGCGCCACAGGGTAATGTCGGGACCCCGGCACCCGAGGTCGCAGGTTCGATTCCTTATAAGGGCCAAAAAAACCCCAGGTATGTTCGAGTCCCCGGGTGGCGTCACAGGGTAATGTCTGGACCCTGGCACCCGAGGTCGCAGGTTCGATTCCCCATAAGGGCCAAAAAATCCCTTGTCGGGTCAGGTCCCCGGGTGGCGACACAGGGTAATGTCGGGACCGCGGCACCCGAGGTCGCAGGTTCGATTCCCCATAAGGGCCAAAAAAGCCCGGGTCGGGTCGGGTCCCAGGGTGGCACCTCAGAGTAATGTTGGGACCCTGGCACCCGAGGTCGCAGCTTCGATTCCCCATAAGGGCCAAAAAATCCCTTGTCGGGTCAGGTCCCCGGGTGGCGACACAGGGTAATGTCGGGACCGCGGCACCCGAGGTCGCAGGTTCGATTCCCCATAAGGGCCAAAAAAGCCCGGGTCGGGTCGGGTCCCAGGGTGGCACCTCAGAGTAATGTTGGGACCCTGGCACCCGAGGTCGCAGCTTCGATTCCCCATAAGGGCCATAAAAACCCCAGGAATGTTTGAGTCCCCAAGTTGCTCCACATGGTAATGTTGGGACCCCGGTCACCCGAGGTCGCAGGTTCGATTCCTTATAATAGCCAAAAAAACCCCAGGTATGTTCGAGTCCCCGGATGGCGTCACAGGGTAATTTCTGGACCCTGGCACCCGAGGTCGCAGGTTCAATTCCCCATAAGGGCCAAAAAATCCCTTGTCGGGTCAGGTCCCCGGGTGGCGACACAGGGTAATGTCGGGACCGCGGCACCCGAGGTCGCAGGTTCGATTCCCCATAAGGGCCAAAAAAGCCCGGGTCGGGTCGGGTCCCAGGGTGGCACCTCAGAGTAATGTTGGGACCCTGGCACCCGAGGTCGCAGGTTCGATTCCCCATAAGGGCCAAAAAATCCCTTGTCGGGTCAGGTCCCCGGGTGGCGACACAGGGTAATGTCGGGACCGCGGCACCCGAGGTCGCAGGTTCGATTCCCCATAAGGGCCAAAAAAGCCCGGGTCGGGTCGGGTCCCAGGGTGGCACCTCAGAGTAATGTTGGGACCCTGGCACCCGAGGTCGCAGGTTCGATTCCCCATAAGGGCCAAAAAAGCCCTTGTCGGGTCAGGTCCCCGGGTGGCGCCACAGTGTAATGTCGGGACCCCCGCAACCGAGGTCGCAGGTTCGATTCCCCATAAGGGCCAAAAAAGCCCGGGTCGCGTCGGGACCCCGGGTGGCTCGACACGGTAATGTCTGGACCCTGGCACCCGAGGTCGCAGGTTCGATTCCCCATAAGGGCCATAAAAACCCCAGGAATGTTTGAGTCCCCGAGTTGCTCCACATGGTAATGTCGGGACCCCGGTCACCCGAGGTCACAGGTTCGATTCCTTATAATAGCTAAAAAAACCCCAGGTATGTTCGAGTCCCCGGATGGCGTCACAGGGTAATTTCTGGACCCTGGCACCCGAGGTCGCAGGTTCAATTCCCCATAAGGGCCAAAAAAGCCCGGGTCGGGTTGGGACCCCGGGTGGCTCCACAGGGAAACTTCGGGACCCCGGCACCCGAGGTCACAGGTTCGATTCTCCATAAGGGCCAAAAAAGCCCGGGTCGGGTCGGGTCCCAGGGTGGCACCTCAGAGTAATGTTGGGACCCTGGCACCCGAGGTCGCAGGTTCGATTCCCCATAAGGGCCAAAAAATCCCTTGTCGGGTCAGGTCCCCGGGTGGCTCCACAGTGTAATGTCGGGACCGCGGCACCCGAGGTCGCAGGTTCGATTCCCCATAAGGGCCAAAAAAGCCCGGGTCGGGTCGGGTCCCCGGGTGGCGCCACAGGGTAATGTCGGGACCCCGGCACCCGAGGTCGCAGGTTCGATTCCCCATAAGGGCCAAAAAAACACTTCTCGGGTCGGGTCCCCGGGTGGCGCCACAGTGTAATGTTGGGACCCTGGCACCCGAGGTCGCAGGTTCGATTCCCCATAAGGGCCAAAAAAGCCCCGGTCGGGTCGGGTCCCCAGGTGGCGCCACAGGGTAATGTCAGGACCCCGGCACCCGAGGTCGCAGGTTCGATTCCCCATAAGGGCCAAAAAATCCCGGGTCGGTTTGGAACCCCGGGTGGCGCCACAGGGTAATGTCGGGACCCTGGCACCCGAGGTCGCAGCTTCGATTCCCCATAAGGGCCATAAAAGCTCGGGTCGGTTTGTGTCCCTTGGAGGAGTCACAGGGTAATGTCGGGACCCCGGCACCCGAAGTCGCGGGTTCGATTCCCCATAAGGTCCAAAAAGCCCGGGTCAGATTAGGTCCCCGGGTACGCGCCACAGGGTAATGTCGGGACCCCCGCAACCGAGGTCGCAGGTTCGATTCCCCATAAGGGCCAAAAAAGCCCTTGTCGGGTCAGGTCCTTGGGTGGCGCCACAGGGTAATGTTGGGACCCTGGCACCCGAGGTCACAGGTTCGATTCCCCATACCGGCCAAAAAACCCCGGGTCTGATAGATTCCCCTGGTGGAATCACAGGGTAAGGTCTGGACCCCGTCACCCGAGGTCACAGGTTCAATTCCCCATACCGGCCAAAAAACCCCGGGTCGTGTCGGGTCCCCGGGTGGCGCCACAGGGTAATGTCGGGACCCCGGCACCCGAGGTCGCAGGTTCAATTCCCCATAAGGGCCAAAAAAGCCCGGGTCGGGTCAGGTCCCCGGGTGGCGCCTCAGAGTAATGTTGGGACCCTAGCACCCGAGGTCGCAGGTTCGATTCCCCATACCGGCCAAAAAACCCCGGGTCTGATAGATTCCCCTGGTGGAATCACAGGGTAAGGTCTGGACCCCGTCACCCGAGGTCACAGGTTCAATTCCCCATACCGGCCAAAAAACCCCGGGTCGTGTCGGGTCCCCGGGTGGCGCCACAGGGTAATGTCGGGACCCCGGCACCCGAGGTCGCAGGTTCAATTCCCCATAAGGGCCAAAAAAGCCCGGGTCGGGTCAGGTCCCCGGGTGGCGCCTCAGAGTAATGTTGGGACCCTAGCACCCGAGGTCGCAGGTTCGATTCCCCATAAGGGCCGAAAAAGCCCGGGTCTGTTAATGTCCCCGGGTGGCGCCACAGTGTAATGTCGGGACCCCCGCAACCGAGGTCGCAGGTTCGATTCCCCATAAGGGCCAAAAAAGCCCGGGTCGCGTCGGGACCCCGGGTGGCTCGACACGGTAATGTCTGGACCCTGGCACCCGAGGTTGCAGGTTCGATTCCCCATAAAGGCCATAAAAACCCCAGGAATGTTTGAGTCCCCGAGTTGCTCCACATGGTAATGTCGGGACCCCGGTCACCCGAGGTCGCAGGTTCGATTCCCCATACCGGTCAAAAAAGCCCGGGTCGGGTCAGGTCCCCGGGTGGCGCCACAGGGTAATGTCGGGACCCCGGCACCCGAGGTCGCAGGTTCGATTCCCCATAAGGGCCAAAAAAGCCCGGGTCGTGTCGGGTCCCCGGGTGGCGCCACAGGGTAATGTTGGGACCCTGGCACCCGAGGTCGCAGGTACAATTCCCCATAAGGGCCAAAAAACCACTTCTCGGGTCGGGTCCCCGGGTGGCTCCACAGTGTAATGTCGGGACCCCCGCAACCGAGGTCGCAGGTTCGATTCCCCATAAGGGCCAAAAAAGCCCGGGTCGGGTCGGGTCCCAGGTTGGCACCTCAGAGTAACGTTGGGACCCTGGCACCCGAGGTCGCAGGTTCGATTCCCCATAAGGGCCAAAAAAGCCCGGGTCGTGTCGGGTCCCCGGGTGGCGCCACAGGGTAATGTCGGGACCGCGGCACCCGAGGTCGCAGGTACAATTCCCCATAAGGGCCAAAAAACCACTTCTCGGGTCGGGTCCCCGGGTGGCTCCACAGTGTAATGTCGGGACCCCCGCAACCGAGGTCGCAGGTTCGATTCCCCATAAGGGCCAAAAAAGCCCGGGTCGGGTCGGGTCCCAGGTTGGCACCTCAGAGTAACGTTGGGACCCTGGCACCCGAGGTCGCAGGTTCGATTCCCCATAAGGGCCAAAAAAGCCCGGGTCGTGTCGGGTCCCCGGGTGGCGCCACAGGGTAATGTCGGGACCGCGGCACCCGAGGTCGCAGGTACAATTCCCCATAAGGGCCAAAAAACCACTTCTCGGGTCGGGTCCCCGGGTGGCTCCACAGTGTAATGTCGGGACCCCCGCAACCGAGGTCGCAGGTTCGATTCCCCATAAGGGCCAAAAAAGCCCGGGTCGCGTCGGGACCCCGGGTGGCTCGACACGGTAATGTCTGGACCCTGGCACCCAAGGTCGCAGGTTCGATTCCCCATAAGGGCCATAAAAACCCCAGGAATGTTTGAGTCCCCGAGTTGCTCCACATGGTAATGTCGGGACCCCGGTCACCCGAGGTCGCAGGTTCGATTCCTTATAATAGCCAAAAAAACCCCAGGTATGTTCGAGTCCCCGGATGGCGTCACAGGGTAATTTCTGGACCCTGGCACCCGAGGTCGCAGGTTCAATTCCCCATAAGGGCCAAAAAAGCCCGGGTCGGGTTGGGACCCCGGGTGGCTCCACAGGGAAACTTCGGGACCCCGGCACCCGAGGTCGCAGGTTCGATTCCCCATAAGGGCCAAAAAATCCCTTGTCGGGTCAGGTCCCCGGGTGGCGACACAGGGTAATGTTGGGACCGCGGCACCCGAGGTCGCAGGTTCGATTCCCCATAAGGGCCAAAAAAGCCCGGGTCGGGTCGGGTCCCAGGGTGGCACCTCAGAGTAATGTTGGGACCCTGGCACCCGAGGTCGCAGCTTCGATTCGGGTCAGGTCCCTGGGTGGCGACACAGGGTAATGTCGGGACCCCGGCACCCGAGGTCGCAGGTTCGATTCCCCATAAGGGCCAAAAAAGCCCGGGTCGTGTCGGGACCCCGGGTGGCTCGACACGGTAATGTCTGGACCCTGGCACCCGAGGTCGCAGGTTCGATTCCCCATAAGGGCCATAAAAACCCCAGGAATGTTTGAGTCCCCGAGTTGCTCCACATGGTAATGTTGGGACCCCGGTCACCCGAGGTCGCAGGTTCGATTCCTTATAATAGCCAAAAAAACCCCAGGTATGTTCGAGTCCCCGGATGGCGTCACAGGGTAATTTCTGGACCCTGGCACCCGAGGTCGCAGGTTCGATTCCCCATAAGGGCCAAAAAAGCCCCGGTCGGGTCGGGTCCCCAGGTGGCGCCACAGGGTAATGTCAGGACCCCGGCACCCGAGGTCGCAGGTTCGATTCCCCATAAGGGCCAAAAAATCCCGGGTCGGTTTGGAACCCCGGGTGGCGCCACAGGGTAATGTCGGGACCCTGGCACCCGAGGTCGCAGCTTCGATTCCCCATAAGGGCCATAAAAGCTCGGGTCGGTTTGTGTCCCTTGGAGGAGTCACAGGGTAATGTCGGGACCCCGGCACCCGAGGTCGCAGGTTCAATTCCCCATAAGGGCCAAAAAAGCCCGGGTCGGGTCGGGACCCCGGGTGGCTCCACAGGGAAACTTCGGGACCCCGGCACCCGAGGTCGCAGGTTCGATTCCCCATAAGGGCCAAAAAACCACTTCTCAGGTCGGGTCCCCGGGTGTCGCCACAGGGTAATGTTGGGACCCTGGCACCCGAGGTCGCAGGTTCGATTCCCCACAAGGGCCAAAAAAGCTCGGGTCTGTAAGTGTCCCCGGGTGGCGCCACAAGGTAATGTCGGGACCCCCACACCTGAGGTCGCAGGTTCGATTCCCCATAAGGGCCAAAAAAGCCCGAGTCACATTAGGTCGTCGGTTACGTGCCACTGAGTAATGTCGGGACCCCAGCACCCAAGGTCGCAGGTTCGATTCCCCATAAGGGCCAAAAAATTCCGGGTCGGCTAGGGTCCCTGGGTGTCGTCACAGGGTAATGTCTGGACCTTGGCACCCGAGGTCGCAGGTTCGATTCCCCATACCGGCCAAAAAACTTCGGGTCTGTTGAGGTCCCTGAGTGGCGTCACAGGGTAATGTCTGGACTCTGGCACCTGAGTTCGCAGGTTTCGATTCCCCATACCAGCCAAAAAACCCCGGGTCGGATAGATTCCCCTGGTGGAATCACAGGGTAAGGTCTGGTCCCCGGCACCCGAGGTTGCAGGTTCGATTCCCCATAAGGGCCATAAATGCTCGGGTCGGTTTGTGTCCCTTGGAGGAGTCACAGGGTAATGTTGTAACCCCGGCACGTGAGGTCGCAGATTCCATTCCCCATAAGGGCCAAAAAAGCCCGGGTCAGATTAGGTTCCCGGGTACGCGCCACAGAGTAATGTCTGGACCCCGGCACCCGAGGTCACAGGTTCGATTCCTTATACCGGCCAAAAAATCCCGGGTCGGTTCGGGTCCCAGGGTGGCGCCACATGGTAATGTCGTGACCCTGGCACCCGAGGTCGCAGGTTCGATTCCCCATAAGGGCCAAAAAAGCCCGTGTTGGGTCGGGTCCCCGGGTGGTGCCACAGGGTAATGTCTGGACCGCGGCACCCGAGGTCGCAGGTTCGATTCCCCATAAGGGTCAAAAAGACCCCAGGTATGTTCGAGTCCCCGGGTGGCGCCACAGGGTAATTCTGGACCCCGGCACCCGAGGTCGCAGGTTCGATTCCCCATACCGGCCAAAAAACCCCGGGTCAGGTTAGGTCCCCGGGTGGCGCCACAGCGTAATGTCTGGACCCCGGCATTCGAGTTCACAGATTCGATTCCCCATAAGGGTCAAAAAAGCCTGGGTCGGGTCTGGTCCCCGGGTGGCGCCACAGGGTAATGTCTGGACTAAGGCACCAGAGGTTGCAGGTTTGATTCCCCAAACCGGCCAAAAAAGCCCGGGTCAGGTCGGTTCCCCTGGTGGTGCCACAGAGTAATGTCTGGACCCCGGCACCCGAGGCTGCAGGTTCGATTCCCCAGACCGTCCAAAAATACCGGGTGAGGTCGGGTCTCCGGGTGGCGCCACACCTTAACCCTAACCCTAACCATAACCCTAACCCTAACCCTGACCATGACCCTGATTCAGGAGCTGACCCTAACCCTGACCATGACCCTGATCCAGGAGCTGACCCTAACCCTAAACCTGACCCTTTCCCTGACCCTGATCCTGACCCTACCCCTGAACATGACCCTGACCCTGATACTGACCCTGTCACTGACCCTTACGTCTGACTCTGACTCTGAATCTGAAGCTGTGCTGATGCTGTGATGATGAATTGAGGATGATGTGATGATACAGTGATGATGCTGTGATGATCATGTGTTGATGTTGTGATAATGATGTTATGATGGTGCTATGATGCAGTGATCATGCTGTGATGATGTTTTGATGCAGTGGTGCTGCTCTGCTGATGCTGTGTTGACCATATCGTGATGCTGTGATGACGCTGTGATGACGCTGTGATAATGCTGTGATGAATCATTGATGATGCTTTGATGATGCAGCGGTGATGCAGTAATGACCCTGTCGAGATGCTGTGTTGCAGACATAACCCTGTGACGCCATTCCGGGACCCGACCCGACCCAGGGATTTTTGGCCCTTATGAGGAATCGAACCTGCAACATGGGGTGCCGAGGTACAGACATTACCCTGTGACTCCACTCAGGAACCCGGGTAGAGTCATGTCCACAGCTCAGGTCCCAGGTTCGATTCCCCACACCGGCTTCTATACCCAGGGTCATATAGAGTCTCCATCCCCTGGTCCCTATTTCGATTGCCCGTATCCACCCGTAGTACCTGGTCGGGTACAGTCCCCAGCCCTGGGAACGAAGTTCGATTCCGCACTCCTGCCCCGCGTCCACAGGTAGAGTCGTGTCCCCGGATCAGGTCCCAGGTTTGATTCCCCACACCGGCTTCTAGTGCTAGTGCCGTGTAGGGTCTCCAGCCCCTTGTCCCTGGTTTGATTCCCCACACCGGATTCTAGTCCCCGGGTCGTGTACGGTCCCCAGCCCGGGCAATGAAGTTCGAGTCCCCACTCCTGCCCCGGGTCCCCGGGTAGAGTCTTGTCCCCGGCTCTGGTCCCAGGTTCGATTCCCCACACGGGTCCCTAGTGCCAGGAAGAGTCGTGTCCCCAGGTCTGGTCCTTGGTTCGATTCCACGCACCGACCCCTAGTTCCCGGCTCGGGCAAGGTCCCCAGCCCTGGGAATGAAGTTCGATTCTGCACTCCTGCCCCGCGTCCACAGGTAGAGTCATGTCCCCGGATCCGGTCCAGGGTTCCATACCCTACACCGGCTTCTAGTGCCAGGGTCGTGTAGGGTCTCCAGCCGCGGGTACCAGCTTCGATTCCTTAAAACGGCCCCTAGTCCACTGGTACAGTCGTGCCCCGGACATGGTCCTTGGTTCGATTCCACGCACCGACCCCTAGTTCCCGGCTCGGGCAAGGTCCCCAGCCCTGGGAACGAAGTTCCATTCCGCACTCCTGCCCCGCATCCACAGGTAGAGTCGTGTCCCCGGATCGGGTCCCAGGTTCCATACCCTACACCGGCTTCTACTCCCAGTGTCGTGTAGGGTCTCCAGCCCCTTGTCCCTGGTTCGATTCCCTACCCCGGCCCCTGGTCCCCGGGTTGGGTACAGTCCTCAGCCCCGGTACCTGGATCTGTTTCCTAAAATGGCCCCGGGTCTTCGGATGGAGTCGGGAACCTGACCCTGGTTCCCAGGTTTGATTCCCCACACCGGATTCTAGTCCCCGGGTCGTGTACGGTCCCCAGCCCGGGCAATGAAGTTCGAGTCCCCACTCCTGCCCCGGGTCCCCGGGTAGAGTCTTGTCGCCGGCTCTGGTCCCAGGTTCGATTCCGCACACGGGTCCCTAGTGCCAGGAAGAGTCGTGTCCCCAGGTCTGGTCCTTGGTTCGATTCCACGCACCGACCCCTAGTCCCCGGCTTGGGCAAGGTCCCCAGCCCTGGGAACGAAGTTCCATTCCGCACTCCTGCCCCGCGTCCACAGGTAGAGTCGTGTCCCCGGATCGGGTCCCAGGTTTGATTCCCCACACCGGCTTCTAATGCCAGGGTCGAGTAGGGTCTCCAGCCGCGGGTACCAGCTTCGATTCCTTAAAACGGCCCCTAGTCCACTGGTACAGTCGTGCCCCGGACATGGTCCTTGGTTCGATTCCACGCACCGACCCCTAGTTCCCGGCTCGGGCAAGGTCCCCAGTCCTGGGAACGAAGTTCCATTCCGCACTCCTGCCCCGCGTCCACAGGTAGAGTCGTGTCCCCGGATCGGGTCCCAGGTTCCATACCCTACACCGGCTTCTAGTCCCAGTGTCGTGTAGGGTCTCCAGCCCCTTGTCCCTGGTTCGATTCCCTACCCCGGCCCCTGGTCCCCGGGTCGGGTACAGTCCTCAGCCCCGGTACCTGGATCTGTTTCCTAAAATGGCCCCGGGTCTTCGGATGGAGTCGGGAACCTGACCCTGGTTCCCAGGTTTGATTCCCCACACCAGATTCTAGTCCCCGGGTCGTGTACGGTCCCCAGCCCGGGGAATGAAGTTCGAGTCCCCACTCCTGCCCCGGGTCCCCGGGTAGAGTCTTGTCCCCGGCTCAGGTCCCAGGTTCGATTCCCCACACGGGTCCCTAGTGCCAGGAAGAGTCGTGTTCCCAGGTCTGGTCCTTGGTTTGATTCCACGCACCGACCCCTAGTCCCCGGCTCGGGCAAGGTCCCCAGCCCTGGGAACGAAGTTCCATTCCGCACTCCTGCCCCGCGTCCACAGGTAGAGTCGTGTCCCCGGATCGGGTCCCAGGTTTGATTCCCCACACCGGCTTCTAATGCCAGGGTCGAGTAGGGTCTCCAGCCGCGGGTACCAGCTTCGATTCCTTAAAACGGCCCCTAGTCCACTGGTACAGTCGTGCCCCGGACATGGTCCTTGGTTCGATTCCACGCACCGACCCCTAGTTCCCGGCTCGGGCAAGGTCCCCAGCCCTGGGAACGAAGTTCCATTCCGCACTCTTGCCCCGGGTCACCGGGTAGGCACTTGTCCCCGGATCAGGTCCCAGGTTCCATACCCTACACCGGCTTCTAGTCCCAGTGTCGTACAGGGTCCCTAGCCCCGGGTCACTGTTTCGATTGACCGTATCGGCCCAAAGACCTCTGGTAGGGGAACAGTCCCCAGCCCTGGAAACGAAGTTCCATTCCGCACTCCTGTCCCGCGTCCATATGTAGAGTCGAGTCTCCGACTAAGGTCCCAGGATGGATTCCCCACACCGGCTTCTAGTGCCAGGGTCGTGTAGGGTCTACAGCCGCGGGTACCAGCTTCGATTCCTTAAAACTGCCCCTAGTCCACTGGTAGAGTCGTGCCCCGGATAGGGTCCTTGGTTCGATTCCACGCACCGACCCCTAGTCCCCGGCTTGGGCAAGGTCCCTAGCCCTGGAAAAGAAGTTCCATTCCGCACTCCTGCCGCGCGTCCACAGGTAGAGTCGTGTCCCTGGATCGGGTCCCAGGTTCCATACCTTACACCGGCTTCTAGTGCCAGGGTCGTATAGGGTCTCCGGCCGCGGGTACCAGCTTCGACTCCTTAAAACGGCCCCTAGACCACTGGCAGAGTCGTGCCCCCGATAGGGTCCTTGGTTCGATTCCACGCACCGACCCCTAGTCCCCGGCTCGGGCATGGTCCCCAGTCCTGGGAACGAAGTTCCATTCCGCACTCCTGCCCCGCGTCCACAGGTAGAGTCGTGTCCCCGGATCGGGTCCCAGGTTCCATACCCTACACCGGCTTCTAGTCCCAGTGTCGTGCAGGGTCCCCAGCCCCAAGTCACTGTTTCGATTGATCGTATCGGCCCAAAGACCTCTGGTAGGGGAACAGTCCCCAGCCCTGGAAAAGAAGTTCCATTCCACACTCCTGCCCCGCGTCCACAAGTAGAGTCGAGTCTCCGACTAAGGTCCCAGGTTGGATTTCCCACACCGGCTTCTAGTGCCAGGGTCGTGTAGGGTCTCCAGCCGCGGCTACCAGCTTCGATTCCTTAAAACGGCCCCTAGTCCACTGGTACAGTCGTGCCCCGGATAGGGTCCTTGGTTCGATTCCACGCACCGACCCCTAGTCCCCGGCTCGGGCAAGGTCCCCAGTCCTGGGAACGAAGTTCAATTCCGCACTCCTGCCCCGCGTCCATATGTAGAGTTGTGTCCCCGGATCGGGTCCCAGGTTCCATACCCTACACCGGCTTCTAGTGCCAGGGTCGTGTAGGGTCTCCAGCCGCGGGTACCAGCTTCGATTCCTTAAAACTGCCCCTAGTCCACTGGTAGAGTCGTGCCCCGGATAGGGTCCTTGGTTCGATTCCACGCACCGACCCCTAGTCCCCGGCTCGGGCAAGGTCCCTAGCCCTGGAAAAGAAGTTCCATTCCGCACTCCTGCCCCGGGTCACCGGGTAGGCACTTGTCCCCGGATCAGGTCCCAGGTTCCATACCCTACACCGGCTTCTAGTCCCAGTGTCGTGCAGGGTCCCTAGCCCCGGGTCACTGTTTCGATTGACCGTATCGGCCCAAAGACCTCTGGTAGGGGAACAGTCCCCAGCCCTGGGAACGAAGTTCCATTCCGCACTCCTATCCCGGGTCCCAAGGTAGAGTCGTGTCCCTGGATCGAGTCCCAGGTTCCATACCCTACACCGGCTTCTAGTGCCAGGGTCGTGTAGGGTCTACAGCCGCGGCTACCAGCTTCGATTCCTTAAAACTGCCCCTAGTCCACTGGTAGAGTCGTGCCCCGGATAGGGTCCTTGGTTCGATTCCACGCACCGACCCCTAGTCCCCGGCTCGGGCAAGGTCCCTAGCCCTGGAAAAGAAGTTCCATTCCGCACTCCTGCCCCGCGTCCACAGGTAGAGTCGTGTCCCCGGATCGGGTCCCAGGTTCCATACCTTACACCGGCTTCTAGTGCCAGGGTCGTGTAGGGTCTCCAGCCGCGGGTACCAGCTTCGATTCCTTAAAACGGCCCCTAGACCACTGGCAGAGTCGTGCCCCCGATAGGGTCCTTGGTTCGATTCCACGCACCGACCCCTAGTCCCCGGCTCGGGCATGGTCCCCAGTCCTGGGAACGAAGTTCCATTCCGCACTCCTATCCCGGGTCCCAAGGTAGAGTCGTGTCCCCGGATCGGGTCCCAGGTTCCATACCCTACACCGGCTTCTAGTGCCAGGGTCGTGCAGGGTCCCCAGCCCCGAGTCACTGTTTCGATTGACCGTATCGGCCCAAAGACCTCTGGTAGGGGAACAGTCCCCAGCCCTGGAAACGAAGTTCCATTCCGCACTCCTGCCACGCGTCCACAGGTAGACTCCTATCCCCGGTTTGGGTCCCAGGTTCGACTCCCCATATGAACCTCTAATGGATTAGTATTACCGTAAAGGTTTGGAGTTAGGGTCAGGTAAAGGCTTATGGTAAGTGTAAGGGTCTGCTTTATGGTCAGGATAAGGGTCACGGGTAGGGTCAGGGACAGATTCAGGTTTAGTGTCAAGGTCAGGGTCAAGGTCAATTTCAGGGTCAGGGTCAAGGACATTGTCAGAGTCAGTGTCAGCTTTAGGGTGAGAGTCAGCGTCAGGGTCAAGGTCAAGGTCAGGGTCAGGGTCAAGGTCATGTTCAAGGTGAGGGGTAGGGTCAGCGTCTTGGTCAGGGCCAGGTCAGGTGCAGGGTCAGTGTCAGGGTCAGCGTCAAGGTCAAGGTCAACGTCAGGGAAAGGGACAGGGTCAAGGTGAAGGACAGGGTCGTGGTCAGGGTCAGGGTCAGGGACAAGTTCAAGGTCAAGCTCAGGGTGACGGTCAGGGTCAAGGTCAAGGTCAAGGTCAGGGTCAATGTCAAGGTCAAGGTCAGGGTCAGGGTTAGCTTTAGGGTGAGGGTCAGGGTCAGGGTCAAGGTCAAGTTAAGGTTCAAGTTCAAGGTAAGGTTCAGGCTCAAGTTGAAGGTCAGGGTCATTGTCAAGTTCAAGGTCAGGGTCAGGGTCAAGGTAAGGGTCAGGGTCAGGGTCATGGTCAGGGTGAGGGTCAGGGTCAAGGTCAAGTTCATGTTCAGGGTCAGTGTCAAGGTCAGGGTCAGGGTCAGGGTCAGGGTCAAGGTCAAGGTCAAGTTCAAGGTCAATTTCGGGGTCAGGGTCAAGGTCAAGGTCAGGTTCAGTATCAGGGTCAGGGTCAGGGTGCGAGTGAGGGTCAGGGTCAGGGTCAAGATGAAGGTCAAGGTCAGGGTCAGGTTGAAGTTCAAGGTCAGGGTCAGGGTCAGGTTTAGGGTGAGTGTCAGGTTGAGGGTCAGGGTCAAGGTCAAGGTCAGGGTCAGGGTCAGGGTCAAGGTCATGTTCAAGGTGAGGGGTAGGGTCAGCGTCTTGGTCAGGGCCAGGTCAGGTGCAGGGTCAGTGTCAGGGTCAGCGTCAAGGTCAAGGTCAAGGTCGGGTCAAGGTCAACGTCAGGGAAAGGGACAGGGTCAAGGTCAAGGACAGGGTCGTGGTCAGGGTCAGAATCAGGGACAAGTTCAAGGTCAAGCTCAGGGTGAAGGTCAGGGTCAAGGTCAAGGTCAAGGTCAGGGTCAATGTCAAGGTCAAGGTCAGGGTCAGGGTCAAGTTCAAGTTCAGTGTCAGGGTCAAGGTCAAGGTCATTGTCAGAGTCAGTGTCAGGTTTAGGGTGAGGGTCAGCATCAGGGTCAAGGTCAAGGTCAAGTTCAGGGTCATTGTCAAGTTCAGTGTCAGGGTCATTGTTAAAGTCAGGGTCAATGTCAGGGTCAGGGTCAGGGTCAGTGTCTAGGTCAAGGTCAAGGTCAAGGTCAGGGTCAGGGTTAGGTTTAGGGTGAGGGTCAGGGTCAGGGTCAAGGTCAAGTTAAAGTTCAAGTTCAAGGTAAGGTTCAGGCTCAAGTTGAAGGTCAGGGTCAGGGTCAAGTTCAAGGTCAGGGTCAGGGTCAAGGTCAGGGTCAGAGTCAGGGTCAGGTCCAAGGTCAAGGTCAAGATGAGGGATAGTGTCAGTGTCCCGTTCAGGGTCAGGGTTAGGTTCAGGTTCAAGGTCAGGGTCATGGTCAGTGTCAGGGTCAGACTTAGGGTCAAGGTCAAGGTCAAGGTCAGGGTCATGGTCAGGGTGAGGGTCAGGGTCAAGGTCAAGTTCAAGTTCAGGGTCAATGTCAATGTCAGGGGCAGGGTCAGGGTCAAGGTCAAGTTCAAGGTCAATTTCGGGGTCAGGGTCAAGGTCAAGGTCAGGTTCAGTATCAGGGTCAGGGTCAGGGTGCAAGTGAGGGTCAGGGTCAGGGTCAAGATCAAGGTCAAGGTCAGGGTCAGGTTGAAGTTCAAGGTCAGGGTCAGGGTCAGGGTCAGGTTTAGGGTGAGTGTCAGGTTGAGGGTCAAGATCAAGGTCAGGGTCAGGGTCAGGGTCAAGGTCAAGGTCAAGGTGAGGGGTAGGGTCGGGTCAAGGTCAACGTCAGGGAAAGGGACAGGGTCAAGGTCAAGGACAGGGTCATGGTCAGGGTCAGGGTCAGGGACAAGTTCAAGGTCAAGCTCAGGGTGACGGTCAGGGTCAAGGTCAAGGTCAAGGTGAGGTTCAATGTCAAGGTCAAGGTCAGGGTCAGGGTCAAGGTCAAGTTCAGTGTCAGGGTCAAGGTCAAGGTCATTGTCAGAGTCAGTGTCAGTTTTAGGGTGAGGGTCAGCGTCAGGGTCAAGGTCAAGTTAAAGTTCAAGTTCAAGGTAAGGTTCAGGCTCAAGTTGAAGGTCAGGGTCAGGGTCAAGTTGAAGGTCAGATTCAAGGTCAAGGTCAGGGTCAGCGTCAGGATCAACTTTAGTGTGAGGGGCAGGATGAGGTTCAGGTTCAAGATCAAGGTCAGGGTCATGGTCAGGGTGTGGTTCAGGGTGAAGGTCAAGGTCAAATTCAAGTTCAGGGTCAATGTCAAGGTCAAGGTCAGGGTCAAGGTCAAGTTCAGGGTTAGGGTCAAGTTCAAGGTCAGGGTCAGGGTCAGGTTTAGGGTGAGTGTCAGGGTGAGGGTCAGGGTCAAGGTCAAGTTCATGGTCAGGGTCAGGGTCAAGGTCAAGGTCAAGGTGAGTGGTAGGGTCAGCGTCTTGGTCAGAGTCAGGTCAGGTGCAGGATCAGTGTCAGGGTCAGGGTCAAGGTCAAGGTCAGGGTCAGGGTTAAGGTCAACATCAGGGTAAGGGACAGGGTCAAGACAAAGGTCAGGGTCATGGTCAGGGTCAGGGTCAGACTTAGGGTCAGGGTCAAGGTCAGGGTCCAGGTCAAGGTCAGGGTCAGGGACAATGTCAAGGTCAAGCTCAGGTTGAGGGTCAAGGTCAAGGTCAAGGTCAGGGTCAATGTCAAGTTCAAGGTCAGGGTTAGAGTCAAGGTCAAGGTCAGGGTCAGGGTCAAGGTCAAGTTCAAGGTTAATTTCGGGGTCAGGGTCAAAGTTAAATTCATGATCAAGGTCAGAGTCAGGGTCAGGTTTAGGGTTAATGTCAGGTTGAGGGTCAGGGTCAAGATCAAGGTCAGGGTCAGGGTCAAGGTCAAGGACAAGGTGAGGGGTAGGGTCAAGGTCAATGTCAAGGTGAGGGGTAGGGTCAGCGTCTTGGTCAGGGTCAGGTCAGGTGCAGGGTCAGTGTCAGGGTCAGGGTCAAGGTCAAGGTCAAGTTCAGGGTCCAGGTCAAAATCAGGGTCAGGGACAAGTTCAAGGTCAAGCTCAGGGTGAAGGTCAGGGTCAAGGTCAAGGTCAAGGTCAGGGTCAATGTCAAGCTCAAGGTCAGGGTCAGGGTCAAGTTCAAGTTCAGTGTCAGGGTCAAGGTCAAGGTCATTGTCAGAGTCAGTGTCAGGTTTAGGGTGAGGGTCAGCGTCAGGGTCAAGGTCAGGGTCAGGGTCAGGGTCAAGGTCAAGTTCAAAGTCAATTTCGGGGTCAGGGTCAAAGTCAAGTTCATGTTCAATATCAGGGTCAGGGTCAGGGTGAGGGTGAGGGTCAGGCTCAGGGTCAAGGTCAAGGTCAGGGTCAGGGTCAGGTTTAGGGTGAGTGTCAGGTTGAGGGTCAGGGTCAAGGTCAAGGTCAGGGTCAGGGTCAGGGTCAAGGTCAAGGTCAGGGTCAGGGTAAAGGTCAAGGTCAAGTTCAGAGTCAGGGTCAAGGTCAAGGTCATTGTCAGAGTCAGTGTCAGGTTTAGGGTGAGGGTCAGCATCAGGGTCAAGGTCAAGGTCAAGTTCAGGGTCATTGTCAAGTTCAGTGTCAGGGTCATTGTTAAAGTCAGGGTCAATGTCAGGTTCAGGGTCAGGGTCAGTGTCTAGGTCAAGGTCAAGGTCAAGGTCAGGGTCAGGGTTAGGTTTAGGGTGAGGGTCAGGGTCAGGGTCAAGGTCAAGTTAAAGTTCAAGTTCAAGGTAAGGTTCAGGCTCAAGTTGAAGGTCAGGGTCAGGGTCAAGTTCAAGGTCAGGGTCAGGGTCAAGGTCAGGGTCAGGGTCAGGGTCAGGGTCAAGGTCAAGGTCAAGGTCAGGGTCATCATCAGTGTGAGGATCAGGGTCAAGGTCAAGTTCAAGTTCAGGGTCAGTGTCAAGGTCAGGGTCAGGGTCAGGGTCAGGGTCAAGGTCAAGTTCAAGGTCAATTTCGGGGTCAGGGTCAAGGTCAAGGTCAGGTTCAGTACCAGGGTCAGGTTCAATGTCAAGGTCAAGGTCAGGGTCAGGGTCAAGGTCAAGTTAAAGGTGAGGGGTAGGGTCAGCGTCTTGGTCAGGGCCAGGTCAGGTGCAGGGTCAGTGTCAGGGTCAGCGTCAAGGTCAAGGTCGGGTCAAGGTCAACGTCAGGGAAAGGGACAGGGTCAAGGTCAAGGACAGGGTCGTGGTCAGGGTCAGGGTCAGGGACAAGTTCAAGGTCAAGCTCAGGGTGACGGTCAGGGTCAAGGTCAAGGTCAAGGTCAGGGTCAATGTCAAGGTCAAGGTCAGGGTCAGGGTTAGCTTTACGGTGAGTTTCAGGGTCAGGGTCAAGGTCAAGTTAAAGTTCAAGTTCAAGGTAAGGTTCAGGCTCAAGTTGAAGGTCAGGGTCATTGTCAAGTTCAAGGTCAGGGTCAGGGTCAAGGTAAGGGTCAGGGTCAGGGTCATGGTCAGGGTGAGGGTCATGGTCAAGGTCAAGTTCATGTTCAGGGTCAGTGTCAAGGTCAGGGTCAGGGTTAGGGTCAGGGTCAAGGTCAAGGTCAAGTTCAAGGTCAATTTCGGGGTCAGGGTCAAGGTCAAGGTCAGGTTCAGTATCAGGGTCAGGGTCAGGGTGCGAGTGAGGGTCAGGGTGAGGGTCAAGATGAAGGTCAAGGTCAGGGTCAGGTTGAAGTTCAAGGTCAGGGTCAGGGTCAGGGTCAGGTTTAGGGTGAGTGTCAGGTTGAGGGTCAGGGTCAAGGTCAAGGTCAGGGTCAGGGTCAGGGTCAAGGTCATGTTCAAGGTGAGGGGTAGGGTCAGCGTCTTGGTCAGGGCCAGGTCAGGTGCAGGGTCAGTGTCAGGGTCAGCGTCAAGGTCAAGGTCAAGGTCGGGTCAAGGTCAACGTCAGGGAAAGGGACAGGGTCAAGGTCAAGGACAGGGTCGTGGTCAGGGTCAGAATCAGGGACAAGTTCAAGGTCAAGCTCAGGGTGAAGGTCAGGGTCAAGGTCAAGGTCAAGGTCAGGGTCAATGTCAAGGTCAAGGTCAGGGTCAGGGTCAAGTTCAAGTTCAGTGTCAGGGTCAAGGTCAAGGTCATTGTCAGAGTCAGTGTCAGGTTTAGGGTGAGGGTCAGCATCAGGGTCAAGTTCAAGGTCAAGGTCAGGGTCATTGTCAAGTTCAGTGTCAGGGTCATTGTTAAAGTCAGGGTCAATGTCAGGTTCAGGGTCAGGGTCAGTGTCTAGGTCAAGGTCAAGGTCAAGGTCAGGGTCAGGGTTAGGTTTAGGGTGAGGGTCAGGGTCAGGGTCAAGGTCAAGTTAAAGTTCAAGTTCAAGGTAAGGTTCAGGCTCAAGTTGAAGGTCAGGGTCAGGGTCAAGTTCAAGGTCAGGGTCAGGGTCAAGGTCAGGGTCAGAGTCAGGGTCAGGTTTAGGGTGAGGGTCAGCATCAGGGTCAAGGTCAAGGTCAAGGTCAGGGTCATTGTCAAGTTCAGCGTCAGGGTCATTGTTAAAGTCAGGGTCAATGTCAGGTTCAGGGTCAGGGTCAGTGTCTAGGTCAAGGTCAAGGTCAAGGTCAGGGTCAGGGTTAGGTTTAGGGTGAGGGTCAGGGTCAGGGTCAAGGTCAAGTTAAAGTTCAAGTTCAAGGTAAGGTTCAGGCTCAAGTTGAAGGTCAGGGTCAGGGTCAAGTTCAAGGTCAGGTTCAGGGTCAAGGTCAGGGTCAGGGTCAGGGTCAGGTCCAAGGTCAAGGTCAAGATGAGGGATAGTGTCAGTGTCCCGTTCAGGGTCAGGGTTAGGTTCAGGTTCAAGGTCAGGGTCATGGTCAGTGTCAGGGTCAGACTTAGGGTCAAGGTCAAGGTCAAGGTCAGGGTCATGGTCAGGGTGAGGGTCAGGGTCAAGGTCAAGTTCAAGTTCAGGGTCAATGTCAATGTCAGGGGCAGGGTCAGGGTCAAGGTCAAGTTCAGTGTCAGGGTCATTGTCAGGGTGAGGGTCAAGGCCAAGGTCCGGGTCAGGGTCAGTTTTAGGGTGAGGGTCAGGGTCAAGGTCAGGGTCAGAGTCAAATTCAAGGTCAAGGTCAAGGTCAAGTTCAGGGTCAGGATTAGGTTTAGGGTGTGGGTCAGGGTCAGCGTCAAGGGCAAGTTAATGTTCAAGTTCAAGATAAGGGTCAGGCTAAAGTTCAAGGTCAGGGTCAAGGTCAAGGTCATTGTCAGAGTCAGAGTCAGGTTTAGGGTGAGGGTCAGAGTCAGGGTCAAGGTCAAGGTCAGGGTAAGGGTCAGGGTCAGGGTCATTTTCAATTTCAGTGTCAGGATCATTGTCAAGTTCAGTGTCACGGTCATTGTCAGGGTGAGGGTCAAGTCCAAGGTCCGGGTCAGCGTCAGGGTCAGTTTTAGGGTGAGGGTCAGGGTCAAGGTCAGGGTCAGGGTCAGGGTCAGGGTCAAGGTCAAGGTCAAGGTCAAGTTCAAGGTCAGGGTTAGGGTCAGGGTCAGGGTCAAGTTCAAGGTCAGGGTCAGGGTCAAGGTCAAGTTAAAATTCAAGTTCAAGGTAAGGGTGAGGCTCAAGTTCAAGGTCAAGGTCAGGGTCAGGGTTAAAGTCAGGTTCAGGGTTAGGTTCAGGGTAGGCTGAGGATTATGGTGAGGGTCAGGGTTAGGGTCAGGGTCAGCATTAGGATAAGGGTTAGGGTCAGGTCATGGTGATGGTAAGACTTAAAGTCAGGGTCCAGGTCAGGGTCAAGGTCCAGGTCAAGCTCAGTGTCAAGGTCAAGGTCAGGGTCAGGGTGAAGTTCAAGGTCAAGGTCAGGGTCAGCGTCAGGATCAGCTTTAGTGTGAGGGGCAGGATGAGGTTCAGGTTCAAGATCAAGGTCAGGGTCAGGGTCAGGGTGTGGGTCAGGGTGAAGGTCAAGGTCAAGTTCAAGTTCAGGGTCAATGTCAAGGTCAAGGTCAGGGTCAGGGTCAAGGTCAAGTTCAGGGTCAAGGTCAAGTTCATGGTCAGGGTCAGGGTCAAGGTCAAGGTCAAGGTGAGTGGTAGGGTCAGCGTCTTGGTCAGAGTCAGGTCAGGTGCAGAATCAGTGTCAGGGTCAGGGTCAAGGTCAAGGTCAGGGTCAGGGTCAAGGTCAACATCAGAGTAAGGGACAGGGTCAAGACAAAGGTCAGGGTCATGGTCAGGGTCAGGGTCAGACTTAGGGTCAGGGTCAAGGTCAGGGTCCAGGTCAAGGTCAGGGTCAGGGACAATGTCAAGGTCAAGCTCAGGGTGAGGGTCAGGTCAAGGTCAAGGTCAAGGTCAGGGTCAGGGTTAGGTTTAGGGTGAGTGTGAGGTTCAGGTTCAGGGTCAGGGTCAGATTTAGGCTGAGGGTCAGGGTCAGGGTCAAGGTCAAATTAAAGTTCAAGTTCAAGGTAAGGGTCAGGCTCAAGTTCAAGGTCAGGGTCAGGGTCAAGGTCAAGGTCAGGGTCAGGGTCAGGTTTAGGGTTAGGGTCAGTGTCAGGGTCAGGGTCAGTTTCAGGGTCAAGGTCAGGGTCAGGGTCAGGGTCAAGGTCACGTTCAGTGTCACGGTCAGACTTAGGGTCAGGGTCAAGATCAGGGACAAGGTCAATGTCAGGGTCAAAGTCAGGTTCAGGGTCAGGCTGACGATTATGGTGAGGGTCAGGGTTAGGGTCAGGGTCAGCATTAGGACCAGGGTTAGGATTAGGTCAGGGTCACGGTCAGGGTGAGGGTCAGGTGCTGGGTCAGGGTCAAGGTCACGGTAAGACATAAAGTCAGGGTCAGGGTCATTGTCAAGGTCAAGGTCAGGGTCAGGGTCAGGGTCAAGGTCAAGGTCAAGGTCAAGGTCAAGGTCAGGGTCACGGTCAAGGTCAAGGCCGGGGTCAGGTTTAGTGTAAGGGGCAGGGTTAGGTTCAGGTTCAAGGTCAGGGTCATGGTCAGGGTCAGGGTCAGACATAGAGAAAAGGTCAAGTTCAAGGTCCGGGTCAAGGTCAAGGTCAGGGTCAGGGTCAGGGTGAGGGTCAAAGTCAAGTTCAAGTTCAGGGTCAATGTCAAGGTTAATGTCAGGGTCAGGGTCAAGGTCAAGGTCAGGGTCAGGGTCAGGGTCAAGGTGAAGTTCAAGGTCAATTTCGGGGTCAGGGTCAAGGTCAAGGTCAGGGTCCGGGTCAGGTTTAGGGTGAGTGTCAGGGTGAGGGTCAGGGTAAAGGTCAAGGTCAGGGTCAAGGTCAAGGTCAAGGTCAGGGTCACGGTCCAGGTCAAGTTCAGGGTCAGGGTCAAGGTCAAGGTCATTGTCAGGGTCCGTGTCAGGTTTAAGGTGAGGGTCAGCGTCCGGGTCAAGGTCAAGGTCAAGGTCAGGGTCAGGGTCAGTGTCAGGGTCATTGTCAAGTTCAGTGTCAGGGTCATTGTCAGGGTGAGGGTCAAGGCCAAGTTCCGGGTCAGTGTCAGGGTCAGTTTCAGGGTGAGGGTCAGGGTCAAGGTCAGGGTCGGGGTCAGGGTCAAGGTCAAGGTCAAGGTCAAGGTCAATGTCAAGGTCAAGGTCAAATTGAGGGATAGTGTCAATGTACAGGTCAGGGTCAGGGTTAGGTTCAGGTTCAAGGTCAGTTTCATGGTCAGGGTCAGACTTAGGGTCAAGGTCAAGATCATGGTCCGGGTCAAGGTCAAGGTCAGGGTCAGGGACAAGTTCAAGGTCAAGCACAGGGTGAGGGTCAGGGTCAAGGTCAAGGTCAAGATAAGGGTCAGGCTCAAGTTCAAGGTCAGGGTCAGTGTCAAGGTCAAGTTCAGGGTCAGGGTCAAGGTCATTGTCAGAGTCAGTGTCAAGTTTAGGGTGAGGGTCAGGGTCAGGGTCAAGGTCAAGGTCAAGGTCAGGGTCAGGGTCAGTGTCAGGGTCATTGTCAAGTTCAGTGTCAGGGTCATTGTCAGGGTGAGGGTCAAGTCCAAGTTCCGGGTCAGTGTCAGGGTCAGGGTCAAGGTCAAGGTCAGGGTCAGGGTCAAGATCAACATCAGGGTAAGGGACAGGGTCAAGACAAAGGTCAGGGTCATGTTCAGGGTCAGGGTCAGACTTAGGGTCAGGGTCAAGGTCAGGGTCCAGGTCAAGGTCAGGGTCAGGGACAATGTCAAGGTCAAGCACAGGGTGAGGGTCAAGGTCAGGGTCAATGTCAAGGTCAAGGTCAGGGTCAATGTCAAGGTCAAGGTCATTCTCAGAGTCAGTGTCAGGTTTAGAGTGAGGGTCAGCGTCAGGGTCAAGGTCAAGGTCAAGGTCAGGGTCAGGGTCAGGGTCAAGGTCAAGTTCAAGGTCAATTTCGGGGTCAGGGTCAAAGTCAAGTTCATGTTCAGTTTCAGGGTCAGGGTCAGGGTTAGGTTTAGGGTGAGGGTCAGGGTCAGGGTCAAGGTCAAGTTAAAGTTCAAGTTCAAGGTAAGGTTCAGGCTCAAGTTGAAGGTCAGGGTCAGGGTCAAGTTCAAGGTCCGGGTCACGGTCAAGGTCAGGGTCAGGGTCAGGGTCAGGGTCAATGTCAAGGTCAAGGTCGGGGTCAATGTCAAGGTCAAGGTCATTGTCAGAGTCAGTGTCAGGTTTAGGGTGAGGGTCAGGTGGAGGGTCAGAGTCAAGGTCAAGATCAGGGGCAGGGTCAGGGTCATGATCAAGTTCAAGGTGAGGGTTAGGGTCAAGGTCAAGGTCAAGGTGAGGGGTCCAGGTCAAGGTCAGGGTCAGGGACAAGTTCAAGGTCAAGCTCAGGGTGAGGGTCAGGGTCAAGGTCAAGATCAAGGTCAAGGTCAGGGTCAATGTCGAGGTCAAGGTCAGTGTCAGGGTCAAGGTCAAGTTCAGAGTCAGGGTCAAGGTCAAGGTCATTGTCAGAGTCAGTGTCAGGTTTAGGGTGAGGGTCAGCATCAGGGTCAATGTCAAGTTCAAGGTCAGGGTCAGGGTCAGGGTCATTGTCAAGATCAGTGTAAGGGTCATTGTCCGGGTGAGGGTCAAGGCCATGATCCGGGTCAGGGTCAGGGTCAGTTTTAGGGTGTGAGTCAGGGTCAAGGTCAGGGTCAGGGTCAGGGCCAAGGTCAAGGCCAAGGTCAAGGTCAACGTCAGGGTCAGGGTCAGGTTTAGGGTGAGCGTCAGGGTCAGTGTCAAGGTCAAGTTAAAGTTCAAGTTCAAGGTAAGGTTCAGGCTCAAGTTGAAGGTCAGGGTCAGGGTCAAGTTCAAGGTCAGGGTCAAGGTCAAGGTCAGGGTCAGGGTCAGGGTCAAGGTCAGACTTAGGGTCAAGGTGAAGGTCAAGGTCAGGGTCATATTCAGGGTGAGGGTCAAGGTCAAGGTCAAGTTCAAGTTCAGAATCAATGTCAAGGTCAGGGTCAGGGTCAAGGTCAAGTTCAAGGTCAATTTCTAGGTCAGGGTCAGGTTTAGTGTCAGCTTCAGGTTGAGGGTCAGGGTCAAGGTCAAGGTCAGGGTCAGGGTCAGGTTCAAGGTCAAGTTCAAGGTGAGGGGTAGGGTCAGCGTCTTGGTCAGGGCCAGGTCAGGTGCAGGTTCAGTGTCAGGGTCAAGGTCAAGGTGAAGGTCAGGGTCAAGGTCAAGGTCAACGTCAGGGAAAGGGACAGGGTCAAGGTCAAGGACAGGGTCATGGTCAGGGTCAGGGACAAGTTCAAGTTCAAGCTCAGGGTGAGGGTCAAGGCCAAGGTCCGGGTCAGGGTCAGGGTCAGTTTTAGGGTGAGGGTCAGGGTCAGGGTCAAGGTCAGGGTCAGTGTCAAGTTCAAGGTCAAGCTCAGGGTGAGGGTCAGGTCAAGATCAAGGTCAAGGTCAAGGTCAGGGTCAAGGTCAATGTCAGGGTCAAAGTCAGGTTCAGGGCTAGGTTCAGGGTCAGGCTGAGGATTATGGTGAGGGTCAGGGTTAGGGTCAGGGTCAGCATTAGGATCAGGGTTAGGGTCAGGTCAGGGTCACGGTCAGGGTGAGGGTCAGGTGCCGGGTAAGGGTAAGGGTCACCCTAAGACTTAAAGTCAGGGTCAAGGTCAGGGTCAAGGTCCAGGTCAAGCTCAGTGTCAGGGTCAAGGTCAGGGTCAGGGTGAAGGTCAAGGTCAGGGTCAGGGTCATTGTCAAGTTCAATGTCAGTGTCAGGGTCAGGGTCAGGGTCAAGGTCAGGGTCAGGGTCAAGGTCAAGGTCAGGTTCAGGGTCAAGGTCAACATCAGGGGAAGGGACAGGGTGAAGGTCAAGGTCAGGGTCATGGTCAGGGTCAGGGTAGGACTTAGGGTCAGGATCAAGGTCAGGGTCCAGGTCAAGGTCAGAATCAGGGACAAGGTCAAGGTGAAGCTCAGGGTGAGGGTCAGGGTCAAGGTCAAGGTCAGAGTCAATGTCTAGGTCAAGGTCAGGGTCAGGGTCATTTTCAGGGTGAGGGTCAAGGCCAAGGTCTGGGTCAGGGTCAGGGTCAGGGTCAGTTTTAGGGTGAGAGTCAGAGTCAAGGTCAGGGTCAGGATCAGGGTCAGGGTCAAGGTCACGTTCAGTGTCACAGTCAGACTTAGGGTCAGGGTCAAGGTCAGTGTAAGTGTCAAAGTCAGGTTCAGTGTTAGGTTCAGGGTCAGGCTGAGGATTATGGTGAGGGTCAGGGTTTGGGTCAGGGTCCGCATTAGGATCAGGGTTAGGGTCAGGTCATGGTGAGGGTCAGGTGCCGTGTCAGGGTCAGGGTCACGGTAAAAATTAAAGTCAGGGTCAAGGTGAGGGTCAAGGTCCAGGTCAAGCTCAGTGTCAACCTCAAGTTCAGGATCAGGGTGAAGGTCATGTTCAGGGTCAGGGTCAATGTCAAGGTCAAGGTGAGGGTCATTGTCAGGGAAAGGGTCAAGTTCAAGGTCAAGGTCAAAGTCAAGGTCAGGATCAGGGTCAAGGTCAGGGTCAGGGACAAGTTCAGGGTCAAGGTCAGGGTGAGGGTCAGGGTCAAGGTCAAGGTCAGGGTCAGTTTCAAGGTCAAGTTCAGCGTCAGGGTCAAGGTCAAGGTCAGGGTCAGGGTCAAGGTCAAGTTCAAGGTCAATTTCGGGGTCAGGGTCAAGGTCAATTTCAGGTTCAGTATCAGGGTCAGGGTCAGGGTCAGGGTGAGGGTCAGGGTCAAGGTCAAGGTCAGGGTCAGGTTCAAGTTCAAGGTCAGGGTCAGGGTCAAGTTTAGGGTGAGTGTCAGGTTGAGGGTCAGGGTCAAGGTCAAGGTCAGGGTCAGGGTCAGGGTCAAGATCAAGGTCTAGGTGAGGGGTAGGGTCAAGGTAAAAGTCAAGGTGAGGTGTAGGGTCAGCGTCTTGGTCACGGTCATATCAGGTGCAGGGTCAGTGTCAGGGTCAGCGTCAAGGTCAAGTTCAAGGTCAGGGTCCAGGTCAAGTCCAGGGTCAGGGACAAGTTCAAGGTCAAGCTCAGGGTGTGGGTCAGGGTCAAGGTAGAGGTCAAGGTCAAGGTCAGGGTCAGGGTCAAGGTCAAGTTCAGTGTCAGGGTCAAGGTCAAGGTCATTGTCAGAGTCCGTGTCAGGTTTAATGTGAGGGTCAGCGTCAGGGTCAAGGTCAAGGTCAAGGTCAGGGTCAGGGTCATTGTCAGGGTGAGGGTCAAGGCCAAGGTCCGGGTCAGGGTCAGGTTCGGGGTCAGTTTTAGGGTGAGGGTCAGGGTCAAGGTCAGGGTCAGAGTCAAGTTCAAGGTCAAGTTCAGGGTCAGGGTTAGGTTTAGGGTGAGGGTCAGGGTCAAGGTCAAGTTCAAGGTCAATTTCGGGGTCAGGGTCAAGGTCAAGGTCAGGTTCAGTATCAGGGTCAGGGTCAGGGTGCGAGTGAGGGTCAGTGTCAGGGTCAAGATCAAGGTCAAGGTCAAGGTGAGGTGTAGGGTCAGCGTCTTGGTCAGAGTCAGGTCAGGTGCAGGATCAGTGTCAGGGTCAGGGTCAAGGTCAAGGTCAGGGTCAGGGTCAAGGTCAAAATCAGGGTAAGGGACAGGGTCAAGACAAAGGTCAGGGTCATGGTCAGGGTCAGACTTAGGGTCAGGGTCAAGGTCAGGGTGTAGGTCAAGGTCAGGGTCAGGGACAATGTCAATGTCAAGCTCAGGGTGAGCATCAAGGTAAGGGTCAAGGCCAGGGTCAATGTCAAGGTCAAGTTCAGGGTCAGGGTCAAGGTCAAGGTCATTGTCAGAGTCAGTGTCAGGTTTAGAGTGAGGGTCAGCGTCAGGGTCAGGGTCAAGGTGAAGGTCAGGGTCAGGGTCAAGGTCAAGGTCAAGGTCAGGGTCAGGTTCAATTTCAAAGTCAGGGTCAGGGTCAGGTTTAGTGTGAGTGTCAGGTTGAGGGTCAGGATCAAGGTCAAGGTCAGGGTCAGGGTCAAGGTCAAGGTCAAGGTGAGGGTTAGGGTCAAGGTCAAGGTCAAGGTGAGGGGTAGGGTCAGCGTCTTGGTCAGGGTCAGGGTCAAGGTCAGGGTCAGGGACAAGTTAAAGGTCAAGCTCAGGGTGAGGGTCAGGGTCAAGTTCAAGATCAAGGTCAAGGTTAGGGTCAATGTCAAGGTCAAGGTCAGGGTCAGGGTTGTTGAGGGATTTTTGAAACAGCATAGATCCCATGGCCTGCTGCAGCTGAGCAAACCAAGATACCAGGATA